>CM066205.1:28551963-29790892 GCA_033675395.1 Rhodiola chrysanthemifolia
CGTTGGGTTTGGAGTCACCATGAGTGGTTGTTCAATGATGGTTGAATATATGCGGTGGAGGAGACGAATGCAGCAACGCCATGGTTCTCAAGCAACCACTGCACATTCGGATCATTCTCCTATCAATGGGGGGGATGAACAAATCTCAGCAACACCAAATACATGACACTGCACAGCCCACATGATCCAGCAAAGATGATTTCCTTGTTTTGGTTTGATACAAACATTGAATGTGTGTATTTGTAACAACATGCTTGTGAGAGTAGCAGTGTTGGATGTCCCAGCCCAGAGTCCTAGGTATGACTTTGTTTGGGTTTCATGACCTGGTGGAATATTGCTGTAAATGGGCCTCCGCCCAACAAGCCTACATTGTGATGAAATGTATCTTGCCCTTGATGGGCTTCACTTTGGTGTTATATAGCAATAATTTGTGGGGCCAACCCTGTTTGATTTTGATTAGGTAGGGAATAACTTATTAGACCGTAATATAAACTGATTATCATATTGAACTTGTGATGTGTGTTAGATACAATGAGTGATAAAGACAGGTTATGATGTTGGTTTGGTTTAGAGGAGCAATAATGGAGAATGGGGCCTAATAAGAAGAATCATTTAAAGGACAAAAATGAAGCTAATGGTCAATTCATTCACACTTTTAACGAACATATTTATGTGACTACTTGTTTTTACTTTCAATTAAATTAAAGGCCTCTACGAGCATTCCAACCCAATCATGATTTTTTTTAGTAATGAAAAAAAGGTCATGAGAGATAGACAAAAAATAATAATATGGATCTCCATCATGAATTAACCCATCATAGAAGAAAAAAGATCATTTCATTACCAAAATTTAGATTTGATCATGAACCGTGAATAAATTGCAACACAACACGTGTCATATGTAACAATCTTTTCAGTTTAGATATTCATCTTGTAACGAATATATCTTATAAATTACAAAATTTTAAAATCAAAATAATTACCAATATTCATAATTTTTTGAGATCTATAAAACGAGATACATTTTGATATATTTTTAAATTTCTGTGCTAGAATTTATGTAAGGATGAAAGAGATTGATGATCAACTTTTTGTTTGGTTATGGATGGGTGCACTTGATCAAAATAGTCATGAAGCACTGACAAATGTTTTGATGATGAGAGAGAGAAGGATTATGTGTTTTGAATTTTGATGATGAGAGAGGCATGACATGGTTTTTTTTGTCATGATTTATAGGTTATTTCCATCAATAGAGTTCAACTAGAGGATAATTTGATACAACTTGATCTCAATTCAATTTAGTTGATTCATCTTAATCTAAACAACATTTTTATACCAATTCATAGAGAGAAAAACAAAAACCCAAACATTCAATAACCCCACTATGGCGAGCGCTCGATTGAGAATCCTTAAAAATTCGAAAACTTGAGAACCCAAATCTCATCTTTAGATCATGATGCATCTTTGAATCTGCATGTGACACATGTCCAAAAAGCAAAGTCAAAAAATGTGACTTTAACTTTGCATTAAATGCATCTTGGAAAATGTACATGAGACACTTGTCACCACCAAAATACATCTTGCATTTTGAATGGTGAAGATTGAGATCTCAAATTCTCAAAAAAATAAAGAGTTCTCATTTGAGCGCTCCTCACCCCACTATAACTCTTATATATCAATAATTTGAACCCACACTATATATAGTCTATCCTAATCTTCTCTAATTTAAAAAGGCAACTTTATCTTAAGTTATTGTATATTGGGTGTCCCCAAATATACACCCTAATGACTTCATCCCAACTTTATTATGGCAAAAGATTTGTTCCCAATTGTTTAATAATTGGTTTATATGTTGTTAAAGAACAGTGATCTAGCTTCCAGGCTAACGTTCATCATTTGGAATAACGAGATTTAATTAATATCCGAATGAATATAATATCATGACATTATTTACTTTATCATGCGATTAAGCAAGATCCACCATATCCATTGGTTGATTAAATTAAATGTGCAAATAATTGCAATGATGTGAACAACTTGGTTAAGAGATGCTAAGCAGGCTCTAAATCTACCTAATTACTTATACATTTTATAATTGTTGGGAATGTGGATGATGACATTATTCATTATGATATTGTTTTGGAGATTGGGATTGCTCACACTGCTTGGGGAAACTTTGATGTGGATGTATTTGTAGTGTAGCTTCTCGTACCTTACATTATTGGCACATTGAATTTTGTACCACTATTACACCTTAGGTCGATAGCTTCAAACTTTAGCTTAGGGTGATAGCTAGCTTAGGTTTTATTTCCATGTCCAATCATAATTCTTTGCCAAAAAAACAAGTGTCACATCACACCATAATATAATTCAATTTTAATTATATGAATATGTTAGCAAAACATGGCATCTCAATTATGATATTCAATAATGGTGCATGAGAGGTTGTAGTTGAGCTGATTAAATTGTTGCCTTTGTAACTAAGATGGAAAGAGTATTCAATCCCCATCAATGTACTATTTCACTTGGTGGTTGTCTCAAGTAAGTGAAGAATTGTTATTTCCTCCGTTCGTAGGAGGTGTTGCACATAACTTCTACCGGTTGGAGTAGGATGAATCGACTAAGCATGAAATAATTTTGTACAATTTATAAACCCACTATTAAAAAAGTTATGATGTTTAATAATGGATTTAGAATTCTTTTGTGAGTTAGGAATTAGGAGAGCAAAAATAGAATTTATGAAGTATTTTCGATCAAACACGATTTTTTAAGGATGAGTTTGGTAAAGCTTCGTGTACGATTATTGTTCATGAACTTCGAAAAATCTATGAAACTTCAGTTACATTCTACATTCTAGATCATATTGTAATTTAAAATTGATTGTTGTTGTGCTTTACGACCGATTAACGAACGCCAACGCAATAACAATCGAATACGAAAACAAACGAAGACAAATCAATTTACCCTGGTTCAGGACCGGGTGTCCCTACTCCAGCAACCGTGATCGATTTATTGATGGAATTGCAGCAACCGAACGACTCCCAGTACAGATTCGAGCTTCACCACGCCAGCAATTACAAGACTACGCTTTCAATCGCTCTCGACGACTCTTGCTCTGTTCTTCGAACTATGAACCCTAAACCCCCAATCTGGGATTCTAACTCTAAGTTCTCAGCGTCTTCTAAATCAGTCCCTAAGGTTTCCAGGCTTTACACATCAGCCCCTTAAGTTCCAGACATTACAGATTAGCAACTAGCCGTTAGAGTAACTACCTTAACTGAAAGCCAAAACCCTACTCTAAACGGTGTCGCTTTACTAGAACCTTCAGTCTTCAACTTTAAGTCTTGCTGATCCTCCTGCCATCTTTAACCACTGATATCTCCGCCATGCTCAGCCGCGTCCGGCTCCACCTCCACCTCAGTTGCTGCTCCAGTCCACGACTCATATTTTACAATCTCCACCTTGAGTCGAGGACGTCCCAGATCGATCACGGTTCAGGCTTGTTAGCCTGCCTCCACCACCTTGATGAGTTCCAAGCACATGAGGAATTTTGTGCCAGGAACAGGCTTTGTCAACATGTCCGCCGGATTGTCTTCGGTGCCAATCTTCTCCATTCGAACAGCTCCAGTCTCATGATTTCTCTGACGAAATGCAGCTTGACGTCTATGTGCTTTGATCTCTCGTGGAAGACTTGATGCTTTGACAAATGGATCGCCCCTTGGCTTTCGCAGCATATCTTCACACAGTCTTGCTTTTGACCCAGTTCGGCCAGCACTCCCTTCAGCCACAGCGCCTCCTTCACAGCTTCAGTGACAGCTACAAACTCGGCCTCCGTGGTAGAAAGCGTCACCATGCTTTGCAATCCAGCTTTCCAACTAACCGCAGTCCCAAACACAGTGAATACATACCCTGTCTGAGACCTTCTGGTATCCAAGCTTCCTGCAAAATCAGAATCTACAAATCCCACAAGTGTATCATTTTCACTGTTGCTTTGTCCAAAAAATAAACCTTTACTCAAACTTCCCTTGATATATCTGAATAACCACTTAACTGCATTCCAGTGTTCTTTCCCATGATTACCCATATACATGCTTACTACACTCACACCATGAGCAAGATCTGGTCTTGTACAGACCATAGAATACATTAAACAACCAACTGCATTTGCATATGGAATATTACTCATGTGTGCAATATCAGATTCAACCTTTGGACATTGTTCATTAGACAACTTAAAATGATGTGCTAGCGGAATCAAAACTGTTTTTGCATCACTCATGTCAAACTTCTTTACCAGTTTAGACAAGTAATCAGACTGATTCAAAAACAAAGTACATTTACCTCTGTCTCTTACAATATCCATGCCCAAAATCTTCTTGGCAGGACCTAAGTCCTTCATTTCAAATTGTGAGTTTAACTGCAACTTCAAGTCAGTGATTAAATGCATATCATCACTAGCTATTAACATGTCATCAACATATAGCAATAGGTAAACAGCTGAGCCATTTTCCCAGAACTTAAAATATATGCACCAATCATAACTTGACCTTTTAAAATCACAGCTTAACATAAACTTATCAAATTTTTTATACCATTGCCTTGGAGACTATTTAAGGCCATACAGAGATTTATTCAAGAGACAAACAGTACTATCAGAGTTTCTAGCAACAAAATATTCAGGTTGAGTCATATAAATGGGTTCTTCTAAATCTCTATGTAAAAATGCTGTTTTTACATCTAACTGTTCAAGTTCCAAATTAAAATGAGCAACCAAAGACAGCATCACCCTTATGGACCTATGTTTCACTACTGGGGAATAAATCTCATTAAAGTCCACACCCTCTCTTTGTGTAAACCCCTTAGCCACAAGTCTCGCCTTATACCTAGGCTCTTCCACACCCGGGATCCCTTCCTTATACTTAATTACCCATTTACAGCCTACTAATTTCACACCAGCAGGTTTTTCTACTAATTTCCAGGTATTGTTCTTCTTAAGGGAATTAATTTCTTCTTCCATAGCACTTTGCCACAATTCCGCATTTGGTGAGCTTTAGCTTCTTGCACTGTTGTAGGTTCTATATCATGTATCTCCTCAGCTACATTGAATGCAAAAGCTACTACATCATCATGCCCATATCTAACAGGTTTCTTAGATATCCTTTTTTCTCTATCCCTAGCCAAAAGGTAGTTTTGCGGAATTCTGGTGTTCTGGTCAGGAGTGTGGTCATCTTGCTCTATTTGTTCTGAAGGTTCTGGGGCAGGGGAATCTGCTCTACCTATCTCTGGTTCAGCTGCCTCACCTTGCTCCACCTCAACTAAATCAGTCCCACTCTTCTTAGCATTTATTTCTATGGAATTACCTTATTCAGGGGTTGACTTCTCTTTTTCCTTCTTAATGGGAAACTCTAGTTCATTAAAGACCACATCCCTACTTACTATAGCTCTCTTATGATTTTCTCTAAGCACCACAGCTTGTACCCTTTCACACCCTCTAGATATCCTAAAAACACACACCTTAAGGCTCTAGGCTCAAGTTTATCCTGTCTTACATGGGCATATACAACACAACCAAACACTTTGAATCTACTATAATCTTCAGGATGATTAGACCACATTTGCGTAGGTGTTTTGAAATCAATTGCAGCAGATGGACATCTATTAATCAGGAAACAAGCAGTATTGGCAGCTTCTGTCCAGAAAGTTTTAGGCATACCTGCTTGTAACAGCAAACACCTTACCCTTTCCAAGATTGTCCTGTTATATCTCTCTGCCAGTCCATTCTGTTGTGGATTTCCTGCAACTGTATGGTTCTTTCCAATGCCACAGCTCTTACAAAAGGTTAGAAATTCATTATCTAAGTATTCAAGACCATTATCAGTTCTCAACCTTTTAACATGCTTTCCAGTTTGATTTTCTACCAGAATTTTCCATGTTTTAAAGGTTTCAAAAGCCTCAGATTTTTTAGCAAGAAAATATATCCAAACTCTCATAGAGTAATCATCTATAAGAGTCATAAAATATTTCTTTCCACTGTGAGATTCAGTTCTTGTTGGTCCCCATAAGTCTGAATGTATATACTCTAGTATGTCATTTGTCCTATGAATGGCTTTATTAAATTTAACCTTGCTAGCCTTACCTAGAACACAATTCTCACAAAAGGTCAGTTTTCCTATTTTTCCATTTCCCAAACATCCTAGTTCATGCAGTTTTTCTAAGCCTTTTTCACTTACATGACCTAGTCTCAAATGCCATAGGAAAAGATCATCATTTTGTTTTTCAGTATAGTTGACAACTGATCCAACTATTGTGTTGCCTAGCAAGACATATATACCATTCATTCTAACACCTTTCATGACAACTAGAGATCCCTTAGTGACTTTCATGGAACCAGTTTCAGCTTTAAATACATAGCCTTGTTGGTCTAGCATACCTAATGAAATCAGGTTCCTTTTGGGCTCAGGCACGTACCTCACGCCAGAGAGTAAGATCTCTTGGCCATCATCCATTCTTAACCTTACAGATCCAACTCCAGCCATAGTGCATGATTTATTGTTTCCCAGGTGCACAGTTCCTTGTTTCTTTTCTTCCAGATCATTGAACCATGATCTATTTGGGGTCATGTGGTAGGAACATCCACTGTCTAGTATCCATTTGGTGTTGGGATCACCATCTATGACTGCTAGAACATCAGCGCTTTCATAACCTTCTTCTACTAGGGCAGCATCACCATGTTCTTCCTTCTGACCACCACCATTCTTCTTCCTATCTGGACAATCTCTTCTAAAATGGCCCTCCTTGTGACAAAGGTAACACTTAAGCTTCTTCTGATCAGTTCTTTGGGCCTGGGGTGTTGTTTGCTTCTTTTGGAATTTGTTCTTGGCATTTTTCTTCTGAAAACTTGACTTGAAATGCTTCCCATGTGCTACTAGCCCATCAACACTATCATGGTTGGCTTTGGACTCAATCTGTTTAGACTTCAAGGCTGCTAAGACTTCTTCCATGGACAACGTCTCTCTAGCGTACTTCATTGTTTCCACTAGAGTAGAGTATTCTGGTGGTAGGGCATTTAAGATCATTATGGCCTGATCTTCATCCCCAACCTTCTCACTTATATTTTCAAGATCAATAATGATCTTGGCGAAGTCATCCAGAAATTCTTCAATAGGCTTGCTATTGTCCATCTTGAAACCGAACAGTTTTCCCTTCAAGTAGATCTTATTTGTTAAAGTCTTCGGCATATACAAGGACTCAAGCTTCGTCCAAATGCCAGCCGCATTTTTCTCCCTTGACACCTCCCTTAGCACCTTATCATCAAGATGCAAGACTAGTGTACTAAACGCCAATTCCATAGCCTCATTCTTCACCTCTTATGTCATTGACGCAGGTAACTTGTGCTCACCTTCCAGTGCCTTCGATACTTTCATCTGGCACAAGATTGCCTGCATTCTCATTTTCCACAGCGAGAAATCCCCTTTCCCATCGAACCGATCGATCTTTACTTTAGTCGATGTCATTGCGCCGCTTACAGCTCTTGATACCAATTGTTGTGCTTTACGACCGATTAACGAACGCCAACGCAATAACAATCGAATACGAAAACAAACGAAGACAAATCAATTTACCCTGGTTCAGGACCGGGTGTCCCTACTCCAGCAACCGTGATCGATTTATTGATGGAATTGTAGCAACCGAACGACTCCAAGTACTGATCCGAGCTTCACCACGCCAGTAATTACAAGACTACGCTTTCAATCGCTCTCGACGACTCTTGCTCTGTTCTTCGAACTATGAACCCTAAACCCCCAATCTGGGATTCTAACTCTAAGTTCTCAGCGTCTTCTAAATCAGTCCCTAAGGTTTTCAGGCTTTACACATCAGCCCCTTAAGTTCCAGACATTACAGATTAGCAACTAGTCGTTAGAGTAACTACCTTAACTGAAAGCCAAAACCCTACTCTAAACGGTGTCGCTTTACTAGAACCTTCAGTCTTCAACTTTAAGTCTTGCTGATCCTCCTGCCATCTTTAACCACTGATATCTCCGCCATGCTCAGCCGCGTCCGGCTCCGCCTCCAACACAGTTGCTGCTCCAGTCCACGACTCATATTTTACAATTGTACTCTAACTCAACACATGGATAATTAACCTCCGTACCTATGTAACTATTTACAATATGGTGTTTTGCAATTAGGGAACATCAACCATGTGACTGTGAGGTTCAATCTTTTTCCGCACCTAATAAAATACGGAAAAGTGCACATTGTTGATTCGACCTATCGCTCTTTTCCAATTAAATATCCAAATTAGTATCAATTTTCCAATCAAGAGCAAAATAAAAAATAAATTGACAAATTTTCGAACACAAAGCACTGTAGCTACACTGTGCAAACTCAATCATGTGAACATCGTTGAAATAACCTAATGAACTCATCATAAACACTTAACGCATTTAATCGAATTTTCTTCTTTATCACCCATATACATGTTTATTGAGTCGTTATTAATGAGGTTCACATGATTAAGTTTACAATTTAATTAGGGTGAAGCTGCGGTGATTTGTATTCAAAAATTCGTCAATTTATTTTTTATTTTACCCCTAATTAAAAAAATCGATAATGGACGTTCAATTGGAAAATGCCAATAGAACACTTATGTGTTCTTTTTACCAATAAAATATTAACGTACCGTTAAATAATGCACGGAACGTCTAAGAAATGGAATCATTTTCTCCTTAATCTATGTTTCACGTCATCCGTTAGTAAAATACTAAACACGCGTTATTACCCAAATCAAATGTAATCAAACTTTATTTCAATAAGGATAAAAATTCTGGATGTTTCTACGTAATTCCTTCTCACCTCCAACGCGTTACATTTTCATTTTATATTACTGATAGAGTCATGGACCATGACCTTTTAAATATACAATTCTGTTTTTTTAAATAAATAAATATACAATTCTAATTTTGAAGAAGAATTTGACATAATAAGAGGGGTACACCGTACATACCACATTCAACACAAATGAGACCCACTTCACGTGAGATATTGTTGTTTGTATCCACGTGTCACGATATGATTTGGTTTCGCGCTTCTCTATCTTCATACTCTCGATTGTCGCAACTGGACCAATTCTTCACGAAGTTTCACCAAAGCCAAAAACCAGGTGAAAATAATAGACTCCTCTTCTCCAAACAGACAGATTTGTCGTGTAGCGTCCGAGGAACGACATCGTTTTTTTCTCATTCGGGGCGGTTCCTTAAGTAATTGACGGCCGTTACTCACGCCGTTTATGTAACGTTACTAGATTAATTGAAGATACCCTGATTTGTGTCCGGGATAACTGGATAACGTGATAAAAAAAATGAAAAAAATAATAAATATATCTGATGAGGATGAGGTGGTAGGGGAGAGAGAGAGAGAGAGAGGGAAGGGTATTTTCGTAAATAAACAACGAGAGTTGCAGGAGGACGAGGAAGACGACGACCTTATCCATCTGAGCTTCTATAAAGACGAGGTCTACGCCAGGTTGAGATGAAGAAAACCAAGTGAGAGAAGTTAAGTGAATTTCTCAGACATCGAGTTTGGACCTTTCCTGTGAATTGTGATCAGAGAGGTTAATCGTTAATGGCGACGGGGGAGAGCTACTTCGCAAGGCCGAGCCCCCACCATTTCCTGAGCAGCCCGATCTCGTCATCGGATCACGTCTTCGACTTCGACGAGTCGGACATCTGGAACACCGCCATGGCAATCTCGTCTTCCCCGAAAGACGGCGCGTTTCACAAACCGGTGCCGAGCTCGAGGGGGAGGAAGAGTGGGAAGGCGAAGAAGTCGGCGGCGTCTTCGCTTCCGATGAACATACCGGACTGGTCGAAGATCCTGAGAGGCGATTACAGAGAGAACAAGCACGATTATGAATTCAACGATGAGGATGAGGATGAAGATGCGGCGGAGGAGGAGGAGGCGGGAGGGATTAGGTATCCGCCGCATGAGTTTCTGGCGAGGCAAAGGAGGCATGGAGCGGCGTCGTTTTCGGTTCATGAAGGGATTGGGAGGACATTGAAAGGAAGGGATCTGAGCAGGGTAAGGAATGCAATCTGGAAGCAGACTGGCTTTGAAGACTAGTAATTAATTTAATTCAATTAATTAATTAATTGAGATTTCTCATTTCTTGATCCATATTTAGTTGTTGTGTTTGTAGTTTTCCTCTGCTGCAACTCTTTTTGTATTGGGTTTGAGCATTTTGTAATGGGAGTTGCTGACGACATCTTTCGATTTCCAGATTTATGGATACTTTTCATCATTACTGGGTTACTAGGGGATGCTTATTGGACTTTAATGGAAATTTAATATAATCTAATACAAAGAGTGGAAATACCGGCAGTGTAGCGCTCGATTCAGAATTTCTAAAAATTCGAGAATTTGAGACTTCAAATCTCATAATTGGATCAAGTTGCATCTTTGAATGTGGATGTGACAAGTGTTCCACTCACTTTTTTTTTCCTTTATTGTGCAGTTTCGAACATTATTTTTGCCTAGATGCATTTTCAAGTTTCGGAAAGTGCACTTTGACGCTTTCCTTTTCACAAGGTGTCCAAGTGATTCAAGTTTAAATTCGAATTGGTGCCCTTCGTGTATCTGTGCTTCAAATCGTGTGAGAAATATAAATATACATACTAGAGTCTATCACTAATCCAACTTCATACACTTCTTATTTATGGGTTATTGTTGAGAAATTGTATAGTATGGTTGAAATTGAAGGGTATAAAGAAAGAGTGGTGGTTATGGACTATGGTTATGGGGATAGTTTATGTACGACCCATGATATGAATAAATGTATTCGACTTCATTTATTGCTCTTGTGGTTGTTGTTTAATAAGACCCACTCTCCTAAAGTCATACTTCTTTTTCCTTTTTTAACTCACGGAGTACATTGTGTTGGACAGCTGAGCTAAATGAAATGAAGTAATGAACCATTCACGGCATTTCAAAAATTCATGCTCAGTCTGTTAAAAAGGCCCCCCCGATTTCGATTGAAAATAATGCTTAATATAAAAAAACACGAGGAATACAGATAAGACTTTTCAATTTACAAGTATACTGTTTAAATGTAAACTCTCTATAACATGAATATGATGATTGACAAGAAATGTCATCTTCACCATGAAAAAGGACTTGCTCCTAGCAAGAATATCTCATTTTCAACATCTTTCACCCATTGACATACCCGGTTGCATGTCTTGATAGCATCACCCTGTTTACACATATACATTCAAAATAATTCACAGCCATCAAACAGCACCACAATACAAGTGTATAGATAGTAAACCTTGTCTGCAAGAGGATCAAATGCGGCGTACAACTCAAAATCAGGAGTCACCCAGCATAGAAGCACTGCAACAAAAATGCGCCAATAAGCTTAGAATTTGATTCACTAATTGCCACGTCAATAACTTGAACTATTTATTTGCACTCCATTTACCATAATTTTCATCTCGTCTAAACTGTGTCCTGTGAGGCCCGACTGCCTTATCATGCATGGATGTAAAAAGGTTCTGATAAGCTCTATACAACCTACAAATTTTGACATTCAATATTATTAAAACAATCACTATGGCATATAACTGAAATGAAACAGTCCGGTAAAGCAATCAGTGACCTACCTTTTCTGCTGGCGCGGATTGTGTAAACATGATGAGAACTCAGAGGAAACATATTGGTCAAGATATATACTACGGTACATAAAATGCCATAGTCCAGAAGGCCCGCCAATTTCACCTGCTGAATCCTTGAATGTAGCATGAGAATCAGGAACTCCATGTCCTGCACGAGGAGATAGAGTTCCAGTCTTCAATGTGGGATCAGCGGGTAAATCCTCGACATGCATTCCTCCATCCAGCAGAGATCTCTGAACTTCGCTGAGAACATTAGACTTCAGGAGGACAGTCTCAATTCGTATCCTTCAAGATTCAATAGGATTTATTTAGTGCATGTTTGGCCCATTTCCAGGGTAAATCCTAATCATATTATCGATAATGCGGGAGCAGAGATCCTCACATCACCAAAAATGGTTACAGTTTAAAGCATCTGCGAAAGAGGACCCACGAAAAACAATACTACAGGCTACCTGCAATCTTTGAGATGATAAAAAGCATCTGAACTAGTTGTAAGAAGCATCAAGTATGAATCAGCCTGTCGCAAAAAACAAAGTCAGAATTCCTATCCTTTATCACTCAAATATCATACAGCAAGCATGCATCTTTGCAAGCATTTGCGAATTGTAATTAATGTAAAATTAGCATGCGTGATTACTCACATCAAGGAAGTTAACATAAGCGTACAGAAACGCCATAGGGTTGTATCTTGGCAAACAAATTGGAGAGAATGATTCAGATGTCCTGCAATATTATTATTTAACGGCATGCAAATTCAGTTTTTTGAAAGAAAACATAAAAGCAATAAAAAGCACATTCTATATACAGCTCTTGACCCAATGCAGTAAGAAAAGTATGGAATAGTGTATAGTGACATGTATTACAGTTTCAGAATCAAAATAATATCCGTTCGATACCTGAATGACTCTGATGACATAACAAAGTTCGCAAGCAACAGCATATCATCGGGATGCAGCGATGCTTTTTGTGCACCAACAAGACTGATAACCTACATCACCTAATAACATAAATCTCGGCAACCAGCAAATAGTTCATTACTCCACTGACTCCCAGTAATCTTAATAATATAAGGGCAACAATAACCTTATGTTTACACATCAAGATTGCAAAGAGGACACCGGAGTCGGCAACATCTTGAAGTATCGCACCGGCAGCTTGCCTTGTTGCATAAGCAAGGGGAAGGCATGTGTATGCATGAAGAAAAGTGGCAGGGTTCCTGACAATAGCAGTATAATATAAGTTATAAAATACAACTAACAAAATCATAGGAGCAAATACCTCCAGTCAGAGATACCACTTGCAATGTCAATGATGAACTAGATGTTTTAAAGGTTTGCGCAGGATGCATGGTGCATTAGAGAACTAATATTAAAAGAAACTCAAGGGCGTTCCAACCATTTAGCCAACTAAGTCATGTAGCTGAACTCGGTTTCAGACCGTGTAAACCACAAATATCTGCAAGCTACTTTAAAGTGGAAGGAGCAATTCTCGAGGTATTCAAAAGGCCTGATACTTCATTTTTTGTAACAGAATTTCAAAGAGGGACAGTGGGTATCATGTTACAAAAGATGACGGTCAGGACTCAGGCCTGAACTGCAGGGCCGACATCAGCACCACCTTTTAATTTTCTATTGCATACAATGTGTTGCTCACCAGCAATTACAATGAATAAGATGCACAAATTGACCAAGAGGATCAATGGAGCATACCAACCAAAAGAATGTATGAGAGAAGAGAAGACAACATCAGTTCCCCCGAGCAACGGCGTCATATCAAATTTTGCATTTCTCTCAAAACATCTGTTTACAGATTTTGTAAGGATGAGTATCATCTGCAACACACGTGATTTAGATGAGACAAAAATGTACAGTACAAAAAATGGCAAATGGTAAACCTATGAAGATCAAGTTTCTTATGATGGAAACTATAAAACTTAAAAGAAAAATAAAAGATGAAAAAACGAAAAAACAAATGGCTGATTGGGGAGTCAGGGAAGTAAATGCAACAAACACGAAGATCATTCAGGCGCATATTTAGGGTATGAGTATGACACCTGGCCATAAATTAACTCCAGCTGTCCCTTAAGTGACTCATACGGCTCCTCCGTGCAGCTGATGCAGACCAAATAAATAGGCCCTTTCACTAGAAAGACCACCTGCACACAAAACCAAAATCAAAATCACATGGCTGCAAGATGAATCCATCTCCAAGTTCTCCTACCGTGCAACTACATTTTAAAACAAAGCCAGCTCTGTTTGCACGTCTAATACTTTTTACGTCGCCTTTAAATATGGAATATAATATCTCAAGTTTTCAGGGGGGAGGCCGGAGGGGGAACTAGAAGCATAAGAATAAAATAAAGAGATTATGAGCAAGAAGCGGTACAGCAATTATCACATAATCTAAAACAAATAACAATTTACCTGATGTTTTCCAGCCCTCACTAAGTTCAGACGATCTCCCCTGAAATGAAAACAGTGACAATGCTGGTAAAATACTATGTGAAGTAAAGGAACAAATTATGAAAGAAACCTGAAGACTAGCTCGGACATCAGCCAATATACCCATTTTCCACAAAGGAAATAATTGCTTGCAGTGTGGCTGAAAATCCTGCCAGCTTGTGCTCATCCCCATGTCTTTTAGAAGAATGAAAAATAAACACACATGAACATGTATAAAAGAAAAAACAATAATGTGAAAGAGAATACAATAAGGCTGACCTAGAATATATTGGTTTGCCAGAATTACTTAAGATGAAGAAGTGTTTTTTTCGCTTCCTCCATGAAATTGAAGCATCATCCTGTAGTCATTTATCAAACCATACGGCATAAGTCACCCAACTTGGAAGATGCTTATTTTAGCGATTTTCCAACACAAGGTTAATCATGTCTTACGGAATATCACAATATTGTCAGTGCAGAAGTGACTTTTTATACTTTTTTATGGTTTACAAACCCCAGTACTTAAATATCCTAACTCAATCCTTTGAGAACTACCTGACACAAATGCTATTCTTTAGCACACTGAGTTTTACGTTAATAAAAGAAGAAGTTCACAACAGCAATGTAGAAATTAAGAACATTACGTAAAGGCCACCAACCTCATCAGCATGCCGCTTTCCTGGAACCCAATCTACTTGAGTATCTAGACCACCATTGCCAGTGACCTCATTCCCAATTTCCCTTATCTCACCATCCTCAACAATCTCATTGATATCAGAAGCGCTACTAGCTGCGCCATTGCTACTTCCCCTCTCTCCGGCATACCCACTGCTACTGGGACTAGGCTGCTCATCGATCTCAATTTCGGAATTGGACCTAGTCCTGGACCTTGTCCAATCAGTTTTCAATTCCAAAGAAGGCCTCGAGTCAACTCCCACCCGTTCATTTTCAACAACTTCAGCTGCCACCGGAATCTGGAAATCATTTCCATCCCTCCCAGACTCAGCACTAGTCTCAACTCCAACATTGCTCCCCAGATCTTCACCTTCGCCGGCTTCAATCGGTATCGAACCAGTCCCTACGTCCGTCTCAAAAACATCGATTCCATCCTCCCCGCGTGCCTGATTCTCCTTCTCATACTCTCTTCCCTCATCATCATGGCCATTACTGTCAACCACCGCTAGATCGTCACAATCCTCGTTCACCTCAGCCCCGTCAATCGCATGTTCCAAACTCAAAGAAGCCAATCGCTCTTCTTGGCCTCTGCCTTCGGCGCTCTTGAAGCTAGGGTTTCGCTCCGACGACTCATCGGTCGACGATGATGAAGAGCTCGATTCCTCCGCCGACATCGACAGTTTGATGCAGTGATTTGACAGCTCGATTAGAGCTAGCGAGAAAATTGAATTCAGATGAAGAGCTTCAGAAAATGCTCAGCTGTTCTTCCGTCAGTCCTCAGGCGAGCCGCGACAGGTAGGTGCGTGCGAACAACCGTCTGATGACCATTAGGTGATACGGGTCGGATCGGGTTCCCATGGTCCGAAAATATTGGGCCATTATATTTTTGAAAGCCAGTTTGGTTACATACAACATGAAATGATGCTTGCTTGCATTCTCTCATTCATTTTTTGTTTGATGAGGCATTGTCGAACCCAGGGTGTTAAGAATCTCCTTAACCAACAATGTCACCACCCGGTTGCCTTGCAACATTGTTTTTATTTTATTTTTTTGAGAACATTTTACAACATGAAATGAAATGACCCTGACAACATTGTTAACTTACAACTTTCTAGTGTAAATTTTACCCTGCTTAATTCTCCTTGCATTACAAACAAACAAGTCCAAGCGTACATGAACAAGAGTGATGTTATCTATATTGGCCTCTTGTAGGTTTTCCTCGTCCTGCCGTGAAGTTATTTCTTCTGGTAGTGGTTGTTGTGCTTGTGTTGCTGAACTTGAGAGCTACAACTGGTTTTATGTATGAATTTCCTGGAAAGTTTCTTTTCTCTTTGGGAAGTTGCTGGAGCTCTGGTAGCCAGTACGAAACATATTCTCCATCGGGATCATATGTCTTCGCCTACAAAAAACATTAATGCACCTCTATGTTAACCCAAATTATCTTCAGGGCAACTTTGAAGAAAAAGCTTCGAGTCTGCCAACAATTATAAAGAAAAAAGCTTCGAGTATGGGCGTTGGTGGCACCACTAAGATGTAACAACTTATAAAGTCTCATATAAAAAAAAACAGCTGAGGCTGACATCATCTATTCGCTGGTATATCTGACTAACAGATAAAAATCACACTTTTAACTTTATATCATATTTATGTTGTTCAATTTTCATTACTAATTGGAATTCGGAACACTGAAATAAATTAAGCAACTTACTTGCTTAGGGATACTGAAATATCGGTCTTCTCTAGGATCATTACCTACTCCTGAACAGAAGTTGACAAAGGATCAGGATCAGCTTTCTCTAGACATATACGATTAAGAACCCTTGGAAATAGAATTATGCTAAAGAATATGTAAGCAAGCACTACAAATAATTAGATGTACCTGCTCCATATGTCCAATTTCCATAATTGGAGCATGGATCATAATCTAGAAGACATGTCTCAAACCATTCAGCGCCCATACGCCAATCGACACCCATGTCTCGAACAAGGAACGAACACACAATCTACAAGGCAAAGTAATAAACTTTGTGAGCTCAAAAACAGCATTTTCTCCTGCACACACTCCTATTTGCTTTCTTAGGATTATAACCTCTCGGTATAGTTGATCAATTCTAACACCGTGTTGTTATTGCAATTTACCTGGCGTCCTCTATTGGACATGAACCCAGTGGTCGATAGTTCCTTCATGTTTGCATCTATTAGAGGATACCTGAAACGTTGTCCAACTTCAATAATTCTCCTTTCTAAACAACATAAGAGGATACGTGTATTGTTCTCATGTTCGTTTTCTACTTGAACTTATTTCTTTCTATCCATGAGTCAATGGAAAGGGACATCAAAGTGATGGCAAGTGATAAAAAAAACCCTGAGAAGCTTGATTCTCCTGTTTTATGGGTATTCTTAAAATCAGAAACAGCATTCTCTTTTTGAAAAGGGAGCATGCAATACAGATGTAGATTTCCATAAAATAACATCTTGCTTATTACCCGGTACATCCATCTTTCCAGTAGTCAAACAACACAGTATCCTGGCTCCACCTCTGCTCTACTTTTCTTGGGCCACCTGAGATCCCCATTAATTTAATCAATTTACAATTGACGGTCTTCGTAGAATTTAGATGAAAATAAACATATTTCGAATATAAAGTCCATGAGGCTGGGTGCTAAACCATCAATCTTTACAATGAAACCCGCGTACCTATCTGGAAAAGTGAATTGGCACATTTGATGGACAAAAATCTGAAGTAATCCCTCCATATTAACTCAAAGAGAACCCTGAAAGCATAGTGGTCCACATTTTCACTATTCAGCAAGCTGACATTCACCTACCTAGATTGTCTGTGTTTATAGGAGATGGACATACCAATAAGTAGAGTCATTGGATTCCCTTTGCCTCTCATATAGTTTCACCTGGAAGATTCAGAACAACAAAGTAGATTAAAGCAGGGGAAGGTCGTCTGAAATACTAATAAAATAGCTTTGAAGTCATATCGAGGACATTCCTACCTCTTCATGTATTAGACGAGGTGAAAGGCTTCCAGAAGCAAGCCATGGGGAGAACTTTGTCGAGTAATCTGGACCCAACATTCCATTCCTAGTGACCTTATAAATCCTAAGCAGATCCTGTAAAAGAGAATTCGCATAAGTTTTGTGAATTCAAATTGACAAATGAGGTAGAATGTTGAATCTCGCCTTCTTCCAAAAATAATCATTGATCCTGGCTAAAGCAGCAGTTTCACCGCCGACGAATCGCATTCCTCTGCTTACCTGTAAAACCAGGGCGGTGACAAACATAAAATGACTTGAGAGGCAATAGTACATTGTAAGAGTTGTAATTTTTATACTTGATAACCTGCCTCAGTTTCATGGTGTCCAAGTTGAGCCATTGAAGGAACAGATCCCCAATCATCAACATTGGGAGGGGGTGGTCCCAATACTTTTGGCATCTTTAAACAGCTCCGGATAGAGCAATTAGATTCAACAGACTGGAAGTTCAGTCACAATACATAAATCAGTTCAGGATATCATTCAATATGTGGATGAGCTGTGAACTTTCAAATTTACCTTGCGAAATTGAGTGTAGACGTCTGGTAAATTAGACATATCGAATGGAAGATCATCAATGTGATACATGGTGCTTCCCCAAATCAACTGTAACACACTTTTACTTGTTTGTTTTTGGTTGGGTAGCTGAGCTGCCTGGGACGTTGTATTCTTTTTCTGCAACCTTCTGGCTACTAGCCTTTCCACTTTCAGCTCCTCACTGCAAGTTTCCTCATGAGCATACACCTAATTTCAAATATAATAGAAAGTTCAAACATATAAGCTCCCTTTTCCAAAGCAACCAGAGATTACAAATGAAAAAGAAAGAAAGAAAAGGAAATGCACAAGTGCATAACTGTGTGCGCTCCAAATGCTTCAACAAGTGATGGAAGAACGTCCTCCGGCTTCCCATTTCGAATGAGCAAATTAAGGCCGTGCTTCCTTAAATTCTCTTTCAAGTCGGCCAGACTTTCAATAAGAAACCGGGCTCTTAGAGCTTCCTCAAACATAGTACCATACATCATTCATTATAAGTTCAATATATGCAATGATAGAATCCTTAATCCAGACAATATTAAATGAAAAATCAAGCATGTAGAAATACCTCCAGTTTTAGCAAAGCCAAACAGATGAGTACTCCCGAACAACCTCGGATCAACACAATACACCGGCAACAAAGCAGACGACGATCTCCACGCGCTAAACAGCGCCTCGTTATCCAAAACTCTTAAATCATTCCTGAACCACACAATCGCCACTCCCTTCCCGCTCCTCTTCGTTCCTTCCACCATATACCTCCGAAAAGTCTCCTCCCGGATCCGCTCCATCTCGTCCGCCTTCATCTCCGGCACGCGGCACACCACCACACCAGAAGATCGCGATTCGATCCCACCGCTGGAGCTCGTCGTCGTCATCATCCTCGCCGACCGCATCGTCGTCAAGCAACGTCTGGTAATCGGGACTGATGGAGGAAGAAATATTGGGAGTGAGAGATTCAAACGGACGGCCACCATGTCTGTGAAATGGTGGGGATGGATGACGTCATTCGTTTTTAAACCATTCAGAATACGACACGTCGATTTTATCGTTCGGCCTTTTGCGAAGACGTGTACGTTTCATGAGCGCGAACATTTCCTTTTAAATATGTAATAAGTTTATAAAATATCTAAACATTCTATCGGGAAGCTTCTCTTCCTTCTATCCATCACCGCCTCACTTCGACCAACCGTTCTCAGCTTCGCCGGCAACAAAAGCTTTGATCTTTTGACCTGTCCACGCCTCTTCCTCTTCTCCTCTACTTCTCTTGCCACATTTCGCTGCCTCTCTCCTCTCCTCCTGCTTCTTCCGGGGCTGGCTGTGGTTGACTCATGCCTTTTTGCTCTTATAGGCGCTTTTGTCTGGCTTGTTGAGCTTGTGGAAGATGGTCGCCTCAGATTTGGGCCTCGGGGTGTTGGAGGTGTAGGTGACCTCGCGGTGCGGTGCGGTGTTGGGGTGGGTGGTAGTTGAGTGGAATGGAGGGGCTGCGGTGTAGTCATTTTTGTGTGTTTATATCGGTATTTTTCGTGTTTCTTTCAAGTTTCTTGTTCTCTTTAAGCGATTTCGCTTTTGAGAGTTTTTTTCTTTCTGTTTTTACTGTTTTTTTTGCTGGGTTTGTCGTTCGATGCTTGCTGATCAAGGGATACGCTCTCTGTCATGGGTGTGAGGCGAAGTGGAGTTGCTGGTTGTTCTTATTCCAGAGGTTTTATTGTCCGTGCTGCTCCCAGCTAGATGATATTTCCTAGCTTTAAGTCCTCTCTTATGCCTTTTCTCGAGTTGGAGTGGTTGCCTTGTAAGAAGCAGATCGAATGCAAACGACTAGAGTAGCATGATCCAGTCTTGACGGATTGCTTTATAGAAGTTTTGGCCAGAGCTTGAGTGTTGTTTTGAAGTTGGCTGACGAGCCACTTCTTCTGTTTGGCAAGTGTGGCATGGACTGGACCTTGGAAAGAGATGTACGTCCTGTGAATACCCAGTGAAGTTGATTTGAGCTTCTCTGGATGAATCAATAGAGGATGCAGAGCAATGAAGAAGAAAACAAAGAAAGGGAATGACCGACAAAGCAGTTCAAGTGAGTACTGCGCTGGGTCCCTTTACTATATATAGACGGTACGAATTTTACTAATTACAATAAAATCCCTAAGATTCTAATTGTTACAATGGAGTCCCTATTACCCCCTCAAGTTTGGCCATGGAGGAAATTTAAAACGCCAAGCTTGACGGCGAATCTATGAAGGGCATCAGCTGGAAGGGCTTTTGTGAGTAAATCTGCTGGTTGCTGGCTTGATTTGATGTACAACGGAGAGATAAGACCAGAAAGAAAATGCTAACGAACCACGTGACAGTCTATTCAACATGTTTCGTCCGCTCGTGAAAGACGGGGTTTCGAGCAATATGATTTGTAGCCATATTGTCACAATAGAGATTTATGGGAGTCGGAACTGGGATGTGGAGATCTCGCGTTAGGGAAACTATCCAGACGAGCTCGCAACACGCATAAGCCATTGCACGGTATTCAGATTCGGCGGAGGATCTGGAAATAGTTGTTTGCTTCTTCGTGCGCCAAGAGATGAGACAAGACCCAAGCTTTATGCCATAACCTGATGTGGAGCGATGAGATAGACTACACGAGGCCCAGTCTGCATCGCAGAAACCTTCAAGACTAAGAGGGACACCTGCAGTATAGAAAAGCCCTTGTGCCGGAGCACCTTTGAGGAAACGAAGAACCCTGGTGGTAGCTTGGAGATGGTCTGTAGTTGGAGGTGCGAGGAATTGGCTGAGCACATGAACAGGGAAGGCAATGTCTGGCCTAGTTACATGAAGGTAAACAAGTTTCCCTACTATTTTTCTGTACTCAGTAGGATCTGGTAGTATATCTGTTGTAGAAAGGGTCAATTTTTGCTTAATATCCATCGGTGTAGTACTAGGTTTGCAAGCTAGAAAGTCCATCCTCAGACAGTAGATCTAGGACATATTTTCTTTGGTTTATAAAGATGCCAGATGAGGATCTGGCAACCTCTATTCCCAGAAAATATTTGAGATGGCCAAGGTCCTTTATTTGAAATTCAGCATGTATAAAAGCCTTCACTTTGTCAATTAGAGTTGAAGATGTTCCAGTGATTACCACATAATCAACATATACGAGAAGGATTAATAAGTCACCATTGTGATCATAGGTAAATAGAGAGTGATCATTAGGACTTTGTAGAAAGCCATAAGATAAGAGGGCATCGGTGAACTTGCTGAACCACTAGGAGCTTGTTTGAGGCCATAGAGACTTTTGTTTAGCCTGTAAACCATGCCAGCTTGATTCTCTTGTTTAAAGAAATCAGGAGGGAAAGTCATGTAGACTTCCTCGTGAAGATCCCCGTGTAGGAAAGCATTATTAACATCTAGTTGAAAGAGAGGCCAGTTTTTAGAGGCTGTAAGAGCTAAAACTACCGGACAGTGGTCATCTTGACCACTGGAGCAAAGGTTTCATTATAATCAAGCCCTTCTTCTTGAGAAAAACCTATAGCAACTAACCGAGCCTTATACCGTTCAATGGTGCCATCAGAGTGTCTTTTGACACCGAAAATCCATTTAGAACTTACTGCATTCTTCCCAGGAGGAAGAGGTATGACCTGCCAGGTATTATTAGATTGTAAGGCATGTATCTCAGCTTTCATAGCGGTGACCCACTTAACATCCTTGCAAGCCTGTGTGTACGATGTAGGTTCAATAATATTAGAGGTCTGAAGGACATATTTCTGGTGGTCAGTGGAGCATTTAGAATACCCAACAAAATTAGCTATAGGGTATTTGACTGTAGAATCCCACAGACAAAGTCCTTGAGGAGTATAGATGGCTGAGGAATTCTTTGAGATCTCCTGACAGCAACAAAAGCCTTAGAAGAGGATGCATGGGCTGATTGATGTGGGGAAACATCTGTGCTTGTGTTCTGGTCTTCTAAGGATTCAGTATCAGCAATCGGTAACTCAGTATTTTGCACATTTGGTGCTGGTGGAATAGCCGAAGAAGTGATTGGAAATGGATCCAGGAGGATGTCTGAAGTTGTACAATGTGGAAGAGGAACAACTGACACCACTGGTAAGCTTTTAAAATTGTCAGGCGATGTTCATGAAAAATAACATCTCTACTAACCAAGTGTGTGTGTGTTTTAAGAGAGAATAGGTTGTACCCTTTTTGACCATATGGATATCCCACAAAAATACATGCATCAACCCTGCTATCAAACTTCTTTCTGCCTGCACTAATGGTTGTTGCATAACACAGGCACCCAAAGACACGAAGATGATCATAAGACGGAGGCTGCCCAAAGAGAACTTCATAAGGTGTCTAACCAGACAACAATCCAGAGGGCAAATGGTTAATCAGATATGTTGCTGTTAGCAAGCAGTCTTCCCAAAAGAAGTCAGGTAAGGCTGCTTGGAACTTGATTGCTCTAGCCACATTTAATAGGTGGCTATGTTTACGTTCAACAGCACCATTTTGTTGAGGCGTGTAAACACAAGAGGATTGATGAATACAACCTTCATTAGCTAGGAATTGAGATAACTCATGACTGAAAACTTCAGCGCCATTATCAGTGCGTAATACCTGTATCTTCTTACTAAAATGAGTAAATGCCATTTTGAAAAATTTCAGGATCAAAGCAGCAGCAGCGTGCTTGGTAGGCATGAGAAAAGTCCATGTGGTCCTTGAGAAATCATCTACAAAGGTAAGAAAGTATTTAGCTCCTGTAAAAGTGGGAGTACCAAAAGGACCCCAGATATCAGCGTGAATAAGTTCAAAAGTCTGAGTAGAGTGTATATGACTGATAGGAAATTGAAGTCTTGTTTGTTTTGCCATAGGACCGATATCACAGCAAAACTTTGATTTATTACATGAGATAGTAGGAAAATTGTTCTTCATAGTATCCGATAAAATGTTAATATATAGTATAGATGGCCAAGTCTAAAGTGCCATAAGCCTAGTTGGTCCTTTTGGGTAAAAGCTGCCAATCTGAGAGGTTGTGAGGAACTCTTGAGCTGATAGAGGCCTTCAATGAGATCACCAATCCCAGGACAGTTAGCTTGACTTGGTCCTGAATATAGCATTTGTTGTCAACAAAATGAACAATGCAGGTTCAGTTGGTAATAAGTTTTCCTATAGATAATAGGTTGAACTTGAAATCTGGTACTAGGAGGACCTCATGAATAATGAGATGCTCATTAAAAGCACAGCTGCCAGTATGGGTAACTATAGCCTTGGTACCATTAGGCATAAGAACTTCATAGGGAATCCTTAACAATTTAACATCAAATAAGAGGTGCATATGTGGTGTAACATGGTCAGTGGCACCACTATCCAAAATCCAAGTATAATGGGCAACTTTTGTAGTTGTAAGGAAGGAAATACCTGCCATATGGAACTGACTTGTATCCTTTTGGTTAAACAGGTGAAGCAGCTTGGCTAGTTGAACCTGAACCTGAGTGAGCTGGCTGGTCGATGAAGTGTCCAGACCTGCAGGTACTTTGTCTGCACTAAAAGTATTAGTAACACTTGGAGAAGGAGTAACACTGGTAACATTATTAGCCGAATGGTTGTTGCCTCTATGATTGTTAGAAGCTCCTCCTTTATAGAGTTTGTGCCCTGGTGGATACCCAACCAATTTGTAGCATGATTCCTTCAAATGACCTTGCATTTGACAGTGTGTGCAGAAGAGAGGCCTTCTGTTTCTATTATTGTTTTAGAAACTAGGACTCTTTCCAGAGTTTGTAGTGTTATAAGGCTTGTTGCTATCATATTGCCTGTCATTGGGAGCTTGTTGTTTGTCATTGTGCTGTCCATATTGCCTGTCATTTTGGTTAGTGAAAGCACTGTATAATGCAGAGGCTTCCATAACAATAGGTTGTGTAAGTTTCTTCTGCACTTCATCAGATACCACTTGGGAATACACTTCATTCATGCTAGGTGGAGGTCTGGTAGCAAGTATTTGTGTTCTGATTTGAGAGTGAATGTTATTAAGGCCCATTAGAAATTTTTGAATCCTGGTTTCATCTTCTTATCATGCATACATTTGGTCGATTTGCATTTCTCTCCAAGTAGACATAAATCATAATTTTCATATGAATCTTCATCACCCCATAGTTGTAGAAGTTTTCCAAAGTAAGTAGGAACATTCATCTCACCTTGCATCAATAGACCGTTGTCCTTTGAGATTGAGTATTCCCTCATTGTGTTCTCTCCTCCAAAACGATCATGCATGCCAGTCCACACTTGGATGCAGCTGGTAGAGTTGACAAGGGAAGCACTGATCTCCTCTGAAACAGAGTTAGCGATCCAGGACAGGATCACGTTCTTACAGCGTTCCCATCTAGCTAGCTCAAACGGATCATCAATCGGCCTAGGGAATAAACCATGAACAAAACCAAACTTTGCTTTGATCCCAAGCGCTCTGGCCATGGATTTGCTCCATGGGATATAGTTTTCTACTCCGATGAGCTTTTGAGAAACAAGAGAGACCCCAACATTTTCGTTATTGCTCACAAAAAAGGGTCATCTGCTAGGTTGAAATGATCGGAACCAGGAGGAGGAAGAACACGAGCTGGCGTCGTTGCAGTTGTTGCAGTCGTCGCTGCAGAACTCGCTTTTGTGTCCATGGATTCCGATGAGAAGAAAAGCACAAAATAAGCTCAGGAAAAACAGAAGGAGAAGAGAAAACAAAAAAAAATGATTCCAAAGAACAAATCAGATTTTTGATCGTTTGATCGCTGCTCTTGATACCATGTGAATACCCAGTGAAGTTGATTTGAGCTTCTCTGGATGAATCAATGGAGGATGCAGAGCAATGAAGAAGAAAACAAAGAAAGGGAATGACTGACAAAGTAGTTGCAGTGAGTACTGCACTGGGTCCCTTTAATATATATAGACGGGTACAAATTTTACTAATTACAATTAAATCCCTAAAATTCTAATTGTTACAATGGAGTCCCTAATACGTCAGTCGTTGGCAGCTGAAGGAGATGTTGCGGACGGTGGTGCGTCTGATGCAAAGATGTGGCGAGGGGATTCACTCGAAGCTGGACATTTTCGCGATCGATTGTGAAACTGAAGAGAAATTGCAAAGGGACTTTTGGGTTTTTTTGAACTTTAGTGGGGCAAGCAAAAGCAATAGCTAAAATTTATTTTTGATATTTTTGCAAGTTTTCTTGAAGGGAAAACTATAACCTTAGATATGACAAATGAAAATTATTTTGGATACTCATAGATGAGAAAATTCACAGAACATGAAAAAAGAGAGCAAAATAGTTCATTTGAAGTCACCATTTAATTAATCTTTATAGTCAATAGGGTGGTGACCTGTTGGTTAAGGAGTCAGGCACAATTTTGTGAGATTTTCTTCTTACTTTTCATTTCCTTTTTTTTCCGTCCCGCCTCGCGCGTAGATGCATCCTACATCTCTCGTGGATGATATTCTCGTGCGCGTGATTTCAGGATCCTGTCGAGATGCCTTGATATAAAGTCACCGATATCAAAGAATGTACCAATGATTTAAGGGGTAGATTTGCGCAGGTCCATGGTAAAAGGTGCCGGACATGGCATTGTGCTTCAAGATGCGGATATATGTACCAATGATTTCAAGATCATGTCGAGATGCCTTGATATAGAGCTTCAAAGATCAATATATGTACTAGATGATAAAAATTATCGCGATATGTATTGCAATGTTATGAATCGTTGTACCCCTTCATCAATTTTTTTAATCTTTTATAAAATAACTACATTTTCAAATTATATGTTTTGCTTATTGCTCTTTGCTTTCCCTGGAAGAGAATTATTGCATATATCTTTTACTAATAGATTTACCATTGGAGCTGCCCTTAGGCCGAGGGCGCCGCAGCGGGCGATGGTGAATAATTGAATAAATGTAGATTTGGTGTAAATTTATTAACATATGCTAAATATAATTTTACGCAAATGATCAAATGATAACCTCTTTTTAAGAGAAAACTTATAAACCCGGTCATCCATACCTTTTTACAAAATAATTCGTTAACAATATTTGTTATCCTCAATTTTTCAACCGATAATCCAAAACAAAGGTGTCGAGGGTCTGCTTTGTTGCGAATTCGGAGTATGTAGTTCGTGAAATTGACATGCAAATAACGTCTGGACAGTGGTTGTTCTTGCGACATGATACCCTGCAAGGAATGACCGAAAGACTTGAAATAAGAAGATCAGGGCATTGTACACTTGTGAAATAACAAAGCTTGTAAAATGATGCGATTAGGTAGTATAGTGATCAAGGTGGAAAAAGGACTAGAGATACAGCTCTCAGGCATTAGGTATGTGCCTGAACTGAAAAAGATTCAGTTTCTTTGGGGTATGCTTGAAGCACATGATTGCACCTTTAAAGTTGAAAATGGTAAAATAGAAGTGTTTAAGAGCAACAATATGAGGTTAAAATCAATTAGGAATAATGGGTATATATGTTTTGACCAGTGATGTTGTTGTGAATGATCTTGCTACTCAGAAAAGGATATAGATATAAAAGTGTTGTGGCATAGCTTAGGACAAATTGGGTTGAGAAAGCTAAGTGATTAAGGCTGTTAATTTGGTAAATATTAGATAGGAAAATTTAATTTTTGCGAAAATAGTGTTCTAGGAAAGATTATTAAACTGAGTTTTGGCAAGGTATTCATAGGACTAAAGAGAAAATAGATAACATTCATCCTAAATTATGACCACCATTTACATCAGAACTTGTGTAGCCATTGTTTGGGGAGCAGCTATTTGATTTAGCAACAGAGAAAGCAGCTATGACCCAACAATACATAGGAAGCTGCTACTGCTGTGTTGAGTTGTGCATGCCAGCAACTCAGTCCTTCAATGGCGGGCTATGCTATTCAAATGTCAAGAGAAATACAATTTCCATTTTTCCCCAAATCGCATCTCGAGTTCCATCGCTGCCTGAGTCGATTTTCAGCTGCCGATTTCCGATCTGCGTCATTTGCTTCAGATCTTCATGATATCAGAGCCAGCACAGATCCGGTGAGTCGATTTCGGTTGATTGTGTGTTTTGTGCCCTAGTTTGCCCTAGTTTTTCCGGTGTTCGTTTTCATGGCTTTTGGTATACAATCTGTAGTCACACCTATTTCTGGGAGCTCTAATGTGAGTCCAGGTGCTACGAATGATCCGTATGCAGTCAATAACAGTGAGATAACTGAAAACTCATTGGTTAGTGAAGTTTCAGTCGGAAAACGGAACTTTGTTAATTGGAAGAAATCTATGGAGATTGCTTTGTCTGCTAGATCTAAACTAGATTTTGTGAATGGAAAAGATCCTAAACCTAAGATGGTGTAATGGTTCATAAGTGGCAGAGATGTAATTATGTTATTATGTCTTGGTTATTGGCTTCGGTTTCCCCTATTGTCCATGGTCAAATCCTTCATGCCAAGGATGTTGCCACGGCTTGGAAAATTTTACATACTAGATATGCTGGGAGTAATGTATCTAGAAAATTTGCCTTAAAGAGGGACTTAGGAAATATGAAACAAGGTGATTCGGATTTAGCTCATTACTATGCTAAGCTTGGTAAGTATTGGTAAGTATTGGGAAGAATTAGAAGCTATTAGTAGTGTGAGGTACTTGAACTGCACTGTTGGAGATAAGAGTGAAAAGTGTTCTGAAATGGAGGCTGAAAGGGATGAGGATAAAGTTATTCAGTTCCTTATGAGATTGAATGACTCTCATGCCCAAGTTAGGACAAACATTTTAGCTTTAAGAGTTATACCAGAGAGGATGTTGTGTATGATATGGTTGTTGAAGATGAGTCACAGCAGAGTGTGACCAAGGTTCCTTGTGAGGAAATCTCAGCAATGTATGTTCAAAATCCAGATAACAACGATCTGGTTCTGTGACTAGACTACAGCAGGGGAATTCAAATACCAATGGAAACAGGCAATCTCAAGGTGGCAGGGGACCTCCCAAACCAAGGTTATATTGCACACATTTACATATGGCTGGACACACTAAGGATTTCTGTTACAAACTGATTGATTTTCCCCCAAATTCTAAGTTTCCAAGGGGAACTCCTCAAAGAAACAAGCAGAGTGCAGGTTATAAAGGGCAACGTATGAGTAATTCAGTTAGTGCCATGCCTAACCTTTTCCATGCTAGCAGCAACACTGATAAGACTTAAAACACTGCCAAGGATGTTCATATGCCTCAGCTATCTCAAGAGCAGTGGGATAAACTGTTGGCTTTCATCAATCCTTCAGCAAGGGAGAAGGACAAATCTGAAAACAAAGTATATATGGTAGGTATTTGTGCTAATATTCTGTCTAGTTTTGATGTTGATGATTGGATTTTGGACAGTGGAGCTACAAACCATTTTGTGTCAAATGCTGAGTTACAATCTGATTTGTATAAACTTACTCAAGAATGCAAAGTGTCATTACCAACTGGTGAATCAGTTATAATCACTTGTGATGGAAAATGTGTTTTGAACAGTGCTTTGACTCTTGAAAATGCTCAGTTGGCACCCCGCCTTTAGGATCAATTTGATTTCATTCAGCAAATTGATTATGGATTCTGGTTGTAAAGTAGTATTTACTGGTTCTTATTGCCAAATCTAGGACCAAGTTTCCAAGAATATCCTGCTAACTGGTGAATCTTCTGGAGGATTATAATATCTGAATAACAAAGAGTTGAAGCCCAGTGGTCAAGGAGCTGGAGTTTATGATGTTGCAATAAAGACGAATACTGTCTCTTTGGATATTTTGCATGTCCTTGAGTAATATGTATCGGATTTTTTCACCTGACAACACTGATAAAAAGTGTGATAAATTAGATTGATATACTTGCCCTTTGGCAAAACAAGTGAGATTAAGCTTTGGTTTAAGTCAATCTCATACTCAGCGTTCTTTTCAGTTGATTCACTGTGATATTTGAGAACCATTCAGCATCAAAACTATGGCTGGTTCTCATTATTTTCTAACTATTGTAGATGATTTCACCAGATGCACTTGGACCTTTTGATGAAACTGAAAACAGAAGCAACAACTTTGACGATTAAGGTCTGCATAATGGTAAAAACCAGTTTCAATGTACAGTGCAAACCTTGAGAACTTAATGGGAAAGAGTTTCTCAGTCATGGTTTACAAAGTTTTTTGTCTGATTTTGGGTGCTTACACTAGACAAGTTGTGTGTATACTTCACAATAAATTGAATTATTGAGAGGAAACATATGCATTTACTTGAAGTGGCAAGGGCTTTGAGGTTGAATGCCAATTTACCTAAATGTTTTGGGGAGACTGTATTTTGACAGCTACCTGTCTCATTAATAGGACCCCGTCTAGAATTCTGAAAGGGAAAACTCCCTATGAATTGTTGTTCCATAAGAAGCCTGATGTTCATCATTTAAGGGTGTTCGGTTGGTTGTGCCATGTAAGCACATTAAAGTCTTCAAGAGACAAGTTTGATCCAAGAGCCACACCTTGTGTGTTCCTTGGTTATCCGTTTGCACAAAAAGGATATAAGGTGTATTGTTTGACAACTAATAGGATTTTAATCAGCAGAGATGTAATTTTACATGAGGAAAAATTTCCCTATCAGCAGACTCAACATTCAGTTTGTTGGATCGTGGTTAGCGACCTGGTAATTCCTTGCCAGGTAAACGTAAAGCATCGGAATAACACTAAACACAGATGAAATATAAAGTGCACAGTGACTTATAGTGGAAACTCCAGTACTCAAACGAATACTGAAGAAAAACCACTACCTTCTAGTGTGGCTAGAAGGATTTCAGAATAGGGCCTTGTATTATTAGATATTGGTTACAATGAGGTAACACAACCCTACCACTATCCAGGGTGTAACGCCTTCCTTTCAGACAAACCTTAGTTGTAGTTACCTCAATTGTTGTCCGCAGTGCAAATCCAAGTCGCTATCTTTCACTGGTCCCGATTGCTACGTCCGTTCCCTCAAAGGTGCGCCTCGGCTGAGTCGACCTTCCTTCAGCAATCAGCAGCTTCAGTTTGTCTAGAAAATTTAGCTCCAGAAATTCCTCTGAACGAACGCATCAGAATGGAGGTCGTAGCTTCCAATTTATAGATGTCATCTCCACGAGGAAACCCTAGATATTCAAGGAGAATATCTTCTGAATATCTTTCCTAATTTGTTGAGAATATCCGATACAATTGTTAACAAATCTTCAAGAAGAATATCTCATAATATTCTTGTTGGAGGGGAGCGCTCCTTTGAGGTAGGGTTGGTAGAATGAGGCAGTGAGGCACATTGTGAGCCACTCATTGTGCTGATGTGGCAGGGAATAGCGTGTTGCTGTTTGCTTTTTACTTTTTGGTAGTGGGACACGTGGCGCGCCCACAAATCACGGGGGGGGGGGGGGGGGGGGGGGTTAGATGTGTGGCTCAGATCGTGTCTCACTGCCTCATTTGAGCGCTCCTCTCTTGTTGGATATGTCAAATATTTATTCCTTAAATATTGACCGAATCTTTTATCCAAATATACTCCAAGATATTCCATATCTTTTTGTGATATTATCTTCATGGCGGTTGCCTAACTTGTAGGAGTGCCAAATTTGAGATTCCAACTTCATCCACGCCACATCCAGCTGGATCACGAGATCTTTGGGAACTGCAAGATCTCCCAGAATATCTAGGCCGATATTCTCTCCCTCCAGTTACACACAGAGGGACCGTTACTTCCAGAGTACCTGTGCATCAACCTGCACACTCAAGTAACACATCAGCAGAATGTTTGTCATTATCAAAACAGGTGGAGCTCATACTCCAACAAATTCCCCTTTTTTGATGATGACAAACATCCTCTTGACGAGAGATAATATAAGCAACTAGCACATGCAAATATTAAACTCTAACTAAGCAACAACAAACGAATCTTTGATGAGGGACATTTCAAACTCCCAAAACTAATCCAATTCAGAGCAGTATCACATTTTAATTCTAAGCTAACGAATCTTTGATGACGGAGATTTCAAACTCCCAGACAGTAACAGAGTAACAGTTCACTTTATATTACCTTTGGCATACGAAGTTCCCCCTCAGATCAGCAATGCATATTGCTGAGGTAATGTTCCCCCTCAGAGCGAGCATATCCTCATCTTCCCCTTATTGGCATCATCAAAAATCTCGACAAGTGTAGTCAGTGCACAAGTATGCACAACAGTGAATCGGCAAATTCATTAGACCATCAGAGCATACCGAAACGAAACACTGTACTCACTAAATTAAGAGCATGACAGACTAACACGAAATACTAGGGATGAAGAAGCACCAAAAATAGTACCAAGAAATGGGATTGATGAGCTAGGGAGCGAAAAAGGGGCTGACCACGTAAACGTTACTCAGTGCGTCTGTAGCAGAGGTAGGGGACTTGGGAGTGACGATGTAGGCAACAGACTTGGGTTAGAGTGTCATCCGGAGCATGTATATGAATTGGAGCATCTCCTTCTGAATGTCAGTCAACTTATCACCCATTTGGGGTGCATCCTTCTATTGAGCAACATCATACTCAGTATTTGTTTCCTCCAAGAGGTTCCTCCACTGATAATCTAATCTATCCTTCCAAACATCCGGAAGGTTCTTTTGGGCAGGAAAACAAAAGCTTTTTCATCCGTATGTTAGTGTATCATAAGTCACACAATCAATCAACTTATACCGTGCATGTTCATAGGTATATTCCTAGGTGAGACTGAATAAGATCAAGCCAACAACTTCACATAATCATGCACTTAAACATAGGTCAAACATTTCTCACCAATCATCGGGATCCTAACGAGGAACACGTACTCAGTTGAGGGAAGTCATACCTAGCTCCATGCGAAGCGTTTCAAAAGGTTCACTGTTAAGTGCCTTGGTGAATATATCAGCCACTTGTTCCTCTGTTCTGCAAAAATCTACACTCACCACCCACTTTTCAACACAATCACGTAGGAAGTGATGCTTTATCTCGATATGTTTCATCCTAGAGTGCTGCACGGGATTCTTAGAGATAATTATTGCACTTGTGTTATCACAAAGAATAGGAACTGAATCAAATGAAATACCGTAATCACTTAGTTGTTGTTTTAGCCACAGTAGCTGAGAACAACAGGCGACTGCAGTAATGTATTCTGCTTCGAGAGGGCAACCGAGTTCTGTTTCTTTAATCCCCACGACACTAGGCAAGTGCCGAAGAACTGGGCCATACCAGAAGTGGACTTACGATCCACCTTGCTACCTGCAAAGTCTGCATCCGTATACCTGATCGGTCGAATTCTTGACCTATTATTCACTTCATTCTATGATGAATTAGGTTTGTTTTCCGGATATCTTTTGTTATCATTTAACCTCTTTTCTAGTGTTTCAGGTCATATATCACATACCTAATACTTTTGGATTGATCCGAAGCAAAGCAAAGCAAAGCAAATCATTTGGTGAAGATTTGGGCCAAACAGGACAAAACAGGGCAGACGGACCATTGCGACGTATTTTGCATGCCCAGCGCTCATATCGTGTCCAAATGGGTCGACATTTAGCTTGTTGGAAAGCTAACTCGAAGACCTACAACTTTGTAGTTGACACCAAGAGCAGATTCGGACGTTAAGACCGCGAAAGTTCATGATAAGTCTCTGCAAGTTTGCCCTGATGTGACATCCATGACAAAACAATATGTCACGGGTGTTACGGCCCCTAAATTGCCCAGCGACATTTAGGGGGGGTCGTGACACCCGTGACAAAATCATATATCACGGCCCCGTCGTCAATTTTGGGCTATAAATAGCAGTTTCGGACCATATTTTGAGTACGCTGATTTTGGGGATCGATTTTGACCTAAATTGAAGGAGGACGACTAAGAGCTCAAGAAAGACCAAGATTCGAGGCTACGCTTCATCAAAACACGGTTTCCTTGTTTCTAATCTTTTCATATATATATTTGTGGTTGATAGCCATGTATCGTGAGTAGTCGTTTTATTCCGGGATCCTTTGGATCTCGTGTTTGTACCCAACTCTTCATGTGATTTATAGAAACACTTTCATTATTGCAATTCAAATATTCAATTCTACTATGCTTAATTTTATCATTCTTGCACGTTATACATTGGTTTGATGTTTTCTTGTATGAACGAAATTAGGTTAAACACCAAAAGATGGATGGGTCTGAGGTAGTTAACTGGATCAAGTAGAATTGATGTTAGGTCGTAGTAGCTATGCTGATAGTATATGACCTAATAGGAGAGTTAATATTAATTGTTTCACTAAACTATGGCAGCTACGCTGGTAGTACGTATGTATTTGTATGTACAATGCGCGCGCATCCGCGACGATGGTATAACAAGTACGTAGTGGAATAGTTAGTATTTGGAAAACTCTAGGCTCAATAAATCGAAATTGTTGATAATCCGTGGATGGGCAGCGTTCAACAATCTAGGTTAATTTAGACAATGATCCGTGGATGGGCGACTTGTCTAATGTTATTTTGGTTTATTTTCATATTTGATAGCATATTTGGATTGCAGGACATTATCACATGAATTGTATGGTAGGCACGGGTGAAGTTTGATCTTGGAATTATTTCTCTGATTGAATCAAACTTTTCCTAATTTCAGTGTCACTTAGGAATTAGTAATTACCCAAACTTTTTTCCTATAGGAGTAGCTGAACACATTACTTGCATACTAGTACACGTACACGCCTGCTCCTTGGATCGACCCTTGACTTACCAAGGTTTATAAATTGTTTTTGACTGTAACTTGACCCCTAAAACTTATAACTTGACAACTATAAAGGGTTAAAAATACGCCTGTCAAAATGGCGTCGTTGCCGGAGAACAGCGTTTAGTGCGTTATTAGGTTTAGCAAGTATAGTTTAGGACTATTCCATCTTTTTATACTTCCTTGTGCATACTCTATATACTTCTTCACTTCACTAATCACTTTTATTTTGAATTTTGTGAGGATGTTTTTTTTGGTTATCGAGACGCCTACCCAAGGGAAGAGCCATATTATGAGACACATTCTTACGATACGAATTGGGAAGGAAATCAACATCAGTTTTATGGTGAACACTATTATCAAGATGACTGCTATTACGAGAGCTACCAGAACCAGTCACAGCAGCAACAACCTCAGAACACTGGAGAATCATCACGTATAGAGTCTCTGCTGACTAGTTTCATGGCAGAGCAAGATAGGCGACTTCAGGGGGTAGAGAGGTCAATAGAGCAACTCGCAGTCAGACAGAAAATACTGAAGGATCACTTAGAGCAGCAAGCCGTTGCAGCCACCAATGCATGCAGAGACGAGGACATCGAGATGGTAATGGCCAATCATCAAGAGGTTCAAGTCTATGAAGCACATACATCTTCAGTTTTATTTCCAATCTACGTGGAAGATGATCAGGATACGAGAATGCTCTCTAAACCAGAACAACCTGTTTGTGAGGATGGTTTTGAGACGTTTAGAATGTTTGTCAAGGCTTACACTGAGTTGGAGGATGATGAGTTTTGTACTGATGACGTCTCAGAATATGAAGATACATCTCCCTCCACTACGACTGCTTCAAAAGGTCATTTAGCTGAACATACAGAAGAGAACATCATTCCACCATTTTCTCTGGATGCCGCAGAGCCATCAAAGGATCATAGGTACGAATACTTTGTTGATGTGTACATGAGTTCAATCAAAGAGGGCTCTCGCATACGCATACATACGATAGTGAAAGGCTATGTTATAATTCAAAGGTAAAGAGAAATACAATTTCCATTTTTCCCCAAATCGCATCTCGAGTTCCATCGCTGCCTGATTCGATTTTCAGCTGCCGATTTCCGATCTACCTCATTTGCTTCCGATCTTCATGCTGCTCCAACGTCTGCTCCCCAAACAATGATTGCACGTACTCTCAAGTGCTTTAATTAGGTTTCTTCATTGTACATGTGTGCTAACTAGAAAGGGATTACAACTTTCGCTATTATTGCCGTGTGGTACCTCCAAATGTGTAAAGGGAGGACCATTTAGTCCCACGTGATGGCTAGTATGGCTAGCATGGCTCTTGCTTGCTACATATCCCTCCGACCCTCAAATCCACTTCATCATCCGGGCCTCATGCTTTATTGTGTGGTCCACTGTTGCAACTGGTTAGTCTCTTAGTCATCGCTTCACATTGTCATGTCCCCCATTCCCTTATAAATTCTCAGATTCTTTTTTCGGATAGTAGCTAAAATGTGTTTTATTATTATGAAAGTAGCTAAAATGTGTTTGTATTTCACTTATATATATATAGCTCAAGAATTAATCTCCTTTTCTGTCAATTTATTTTCCTCTTTTTATAACGCATATGTAAGAGTAGCGGACGCGGATCGACAATCAAAATGATGAGTTAAAGACTAACTACAACTACGGATGAAACGACGCAAAGATTTACCCTGGTTCGGGGACTCCTTCCCCTACTCCAGCACCAAAAATGAGGACGTATTATTGAGCTTTGGAATCAATCGATGTACAGAATACAATCAGTGAACTAATGCGAAGCTATTACAACCGATCGGAAGATCAATTTCTACTCTACGCGAAAAGCCCCAAATCTGATTTTCTCAAGAACCCTAACTCTGTGTTTTCAGAAGACCAGTCTTCAAACCCAGGCGCGGATCTCTGTTTATATCCGTTGGAGTAAAACGACGTCGGTGAATGCCAACTGTAAACCAACCGAAGTCGTTTCGATTCAGTTGTAATTGTAACTGAATGAAACACACACAGCTGGACTTCAAACGGTGCCGTTCCATTTGGCTCGCAAATACCAGTACCAGCGCCCGACCGAGTGCTCGACCGAGAGCCCGGGTCCCCGACCGTGTGCTCGCCCGTGTGGCCTCTCGGGTGTCCGAGTGAAACAGCCCGCGTAGCCGATCGTGTGTCCGAGTGCAGTTTCAACTTTCAACCACAAATAGAGTCCAAATTCCAACATCCTCAAGCTCAATAAAAAATTCCAACAGCTATTTAAGATCAATATTACAATCTCCACCTTGATCTCAGAATAGCTTTAAAGTCCTTCCTCATTTTGGTTGCCCTGCAAACTAGTTAACTCCAATTTGGAGTAAATCCAAGCAAAGCTTGAATTTCTCCCAAGTAACTGCCTTTGTTAACATGTCTGCAGGATTGTTCTCAGTTGAGATCTTTTCAATGCCCACTTCCCCTGATTCCACAATATCTCTGACAAAGTGCATCCTTATGTCTATATGTTTAGACCTCTCATGGAAAACTTGGTGTTTAGATAGGTGAACTGCACCTTGGTTGTCACAGAAGACCTTAACTCTCTTTTGTTCAAATCCCAATTCTCCCAGCAAGCCTCTTAACCACAATGCTTCTTTGACTGCTTCAGTGATGGCAATATATTCTGCTTCAGTTGTGGACAAGGCCACAACTGGTTGTAGGGTTGCTTTCCAACTGACTGCTGTCCCAAACACAGTGAAGACTATGCCAGATTGAGATTTCCTTGTATCTATGCTTGCAGCATAATCTGAGTCACAGTATCCCACAATCATATCTGTTTCTGTCCCAGCTCCACCTTGATCTGCTCCACCATATTTTAGGCCAATTTCAGTGCTTCCTCTTAGGTATCTTAAGATCCATTTCACAGCAGCCCAATGTTCCTTACCTGGGTTTGCCATGAATCTACTAACCAAACTGACTGAGTGAGCTAGGTCTGGTCTAGTACACACCATTGCATACATGAGAGACCCAACTGCACTAGAGTAAGGAACTTCCTGCATATAAGTGATATCCTTCTCAGACTGAGGGCTCTGGTCCTTATGAAGCCTGAAGTGTTGTGCAATAGGTGTTAAAACTGACTTTGCATTCCCCATCCCAAATTTTGTAAGAACCTTTTCAATATAACCCTGCTGGTTTAAGAACAAAGTGCCCTGCTCCAAATTCCTCAGTATTTGCATACCAAGTATCTTCTTTGCAGGTCCAAGATCCTTCATTTCAAAACTTGAATTGAGCTGCTCCTTCAACCTCTTAATCTGATTGAAGTTTCTACTTGCTATCAACATATCATCAACATATAAGAGTAGATAAACCCTTTTATTCTGACTTTCTTCTTTATTCACATATATGCACCAATCATAAGCTGATCTCAAATACCCTTGGTTGATCATAAATTCATCAAACCTTCTGTACCACTGTCTTGGAGACTGTTTCAGGCCATATAGAGATTTCTTGAGCAGACAGACTTTCTCTTCTTTATTTCCAATAACAAATCCATATGGCTGCCTCATATAAATAGTCTCATCCAGTTTCCCATGAAGAAATGCAGTCTTCACATCTAACTGTTCCAGAAATAAACCATACTTTGCAACAATAGACAGTATAACTCTTATGGACCTGTGCTTGACTACTGGACTGAATATTTCTGTGAAGTCTATACCTTCTTTCTGTGTGAACCCCTTGGCCACAAGTCTAGCTTTAAGCCTTGGTTTCTCCACACCAGGTATTCCCTCCTTCCTTTTGAAAATCCACTTGCTTCCAATTAGTCTCTGCCCCTTTGGTCTATCCACAAGTTCCCAAGTATTATTCTTCAGTAGAGAATCCATTTCCTCATTCATAGCATTTATCCACAACTCTTTGTCAGCAGAATTAACAGCCTGATTGTAAGAACCTGGTTCCTCATCTGCAATTTCTGCTGCAGTATTAAAAGCAAAGGCAACCATGTTCTCCATTCCATATCTTGTAACTGGCCTGGTGGTTCTCCTTTGCCTGTCCCTTGTAAGCATATAAGTGCCAAGGTCTTCTTGATCTTCAGTCTGTTCCACTTCTTGTGCTTCATCACTGCTGTCAGGAATTCTGGCATCCTCAACTGGTTGTTGCTCAGTTATTACCTCTTTACCTTTACTGGATGGCTCCACCTCAATGTGGACTTTGTCACTTTCATCAGACTTATTGTTCAACTGATCAGAAGTTTCACTCTTGTCTTTGTAAGGAAAAATGGTCTCATTGAACACTACATCCCTGCTAATAATTGATTTCTTCCCAATGCTTTCCAAGCACCACAACTTGTAGCCTTTTACTCCATCAGGATATCCTAGAAATAAACACTTTAAGGCCCTTGAATCCAATTTGTCCTGTCTGATGTGAGCATAGGCTGCACATCCAAAAACCTTTAATCTGTTGTAATCTTCTGGATGATCACTCCACATCTGCATTGGTGTTTTGAACTCTATGGCAGAGGATGGGCATCTGTTGATCAGATAACATGCTGTTGTTGCTGCCTCAGCCCAAAAAACTTTAGGTAATCCAGCCTGAATGAGCATACATCTCACCCTCTCCAGAATTGTTCTGTTGTACCTCTCAGCAAGTCCATTTTGCTGAGGGGTACCTGCCACTGTATGATGTTTAGAAATCCCAGCATCCTTACACAAATTTATAAACTCAGTTGACAAATACTCAAGCCCATTATCTGTTCTCATCCTCTTGATCTTTTTACCTGTCTGGTTCTCAACTAAAGCTTTCCATTCTTTAAACACAGTTAGAACATCACTTTTAAGCTTTAAAATATATATCCATACCCTTCTAGTGAAATCATCAATAAAAGTCACAAAATACCTCCTACCAGCATGTGAAGGAACTCTAGAAGGACCCCAAAGGTCTGAATGTATATATTCAAGCTTATCAGTTGTTCTATGTATAGCTTTGCTAAAACTAACTCTGTTAGATTTACCAAGTATACAGTTTTCACAAAACTTCAGTTTACCAAGACATTCATCACCAAGACAACCATGTTCATGCAGTTTCTTAAGGCCAAGTTCACTAACATGTCCTAGCCTTAAGTGCCATAAATTCATTTTATCATGCATTTGTTCAGTTGCATTTGAGACTGACCCTGTTACAGTATTTCCAAGCAAGACATATACACCATTTGACCTCTTACCTTTCATTATAACTAAGGATCCCATGGTTATTTTCATTATGCCCTTTTCAGCTTTAAACACATATCCAAGTTTATCTAGAGTGCCTAAGGAGATTAAGTTCCTCTTAAGGTCAGGAACATACCTGACATCATGGAGGACTGCTTCTTGGCCATCAGCAGTCTTGAGCTTTACAGACCCAGCTCCTTGCATCCTGCATGCTTTGTCATTTCCCAGCAGCACCATGCCTCCATCCAACTCCTTGAAATCTTGCATCCAAGCCTTGTTGGGAGTCATGTGATAAGAGCAGCCACTGTCAAGGATCCAGTGACTCCCATCTGCAGCATTTGTGGCTACAAGAACATCAGCACTTTCATAGCCCTCTTCTGCCTCTTGCACCACTGCTGCCTCAGCCTTATCACCTCCTTTACCACCTTCTTGCCTTTTTCTTTCAGGACAGTCCCTTCTAAAATGACCCTCTTTATGACAGAAAAAACATTTCAGCTTCTTGGTGTTTGATGACTGTTGTCCACCTTGCTGAGATTTCTGCTTGAAGTTGCCTTTTGATCCCTTCTTGTTGTAGTTCTTCTTGTCAAATTTCCTTTGAACTGATAACCCTTCAGCAGCACCCTTAGATGAACCAGCATCCATTTGCTTTGACTTGAGGGCAGTAAGTACCTCTTCAAAGGTCAAAGCTTCCCTTGCATATTTCATTGTCTCAACAAATGAACTATAAGAACTGGGTAGAGCATTTAGCAGCATGATGGCTTGATCCTCATCATCCACCTTTACTTCTATATTCTCCAAATCCAGAATGATTTTTGAAAACTCATCTAGTTGTTCATCAAGGTCTTTATCTTCATTGATCTTAAACCCAAAAAGTTTACCTTTCAAGTAGATTTTGCTGGTCAGTGTCTTCGTCATGTAGAGGGATTCAAGCTTCAACCACACCTTGGCTGCAGTCTTCTCCTTGGACACCTCTCGCAGGACTTTATCACTGAGATGAAGAATAATGGTGCTATAGGCCAATTCTTGGGCTTCCTCCTTCTCGTCTTGGGTCATCGTCGCAGGGAAGTCCTTCTCGCCGTCCAGGGCCTTCACGACCTTCATCTGAACTAGGATTGCCCTCATACGCTGACGCCATAAGCCGAAGTCGCCATGGCCATCAAACCGGTTCAGCTCAATCTTCATCGGACCCATCACTTCGATCTTCAAAGCTCTTGATACCAATTGTAAGAGTAGCGGACGCGGATCGACAATCAAAATGATGAGTTAAAGACTAACTACAACTACGGATGAAACGACGCAAAGATTTACCCTGGTTCGGGGACTCCTTCCCCTACTCCAGCACCAAAAATGAGGACGTATTATTGAGCTTTGGAATCAATCGATGTACAGAATACAATCAGTGAACTAATGCGAAGCTATTACAACCGATCGGAAGATCAATTTCTACTCTACGCGAAAAGCCCCAAATCTGATTTTCTCAAGAACCCTAACTCTGTGTTTTCAGAAGACCAGTCTTCAAACCCAGGCGCGGATCTCTGTTTATATCCGTTGGAGTAAAACGACGTCGGTGAATGCCAACTGTAAACCAACCGAAGTCGTTTCGATTCAGTTGTAATTGTAACTGAATGAAACACACACAGCTGGACTTCAAACGGTGCCGTTCCATTTGGCTCGCAAATACCAGTACCAGCGCCCGACCGAGTGCTCGACCGAGAGCCCGGGTCCCCGACCGTGTGCTCGCCCGTGTGGCCTCTCGGGTGTCCGAGTGAAACAGCCCGCGTAGCCGATCGTGTGTCCGAGTGCAGTTTCAACTTTCAACCACAAATAGAGTCCAAATTCCAACATCCTCAAGCTCAATAAAAAATTCCAACAGCTATTTAAGATCAATATTACAGCATAAATATATATTTCCGGTTCAGAAATCTTAAAAATTCGATTGGTTTGACTCCAAATCTCACAATTGGATCATGATGCATCTTTGAATCTGCACATGACACATGTCCAAAAAGTAAAGTAAAAAAGGTGGCTTTGGCTTTGCATTAAATGCATATTGAAAAATGCACATGAGACACTTGTCACCACCAAAATGTATCTTGTATTTTGGATGGTGAAGATTGGGGTCTTAAGTTCTCGAAATTTAAAGAAATTCTCAATTGAGCGCTCCTCTAATTTAAAACATTCAACTTTACTACAGCACAACACGATATTTATGAATTAGGGTTAGGGCTATGCATAAACTATAGACAGTTACTATAAGACCCAAATTTTGTCACTCTTTTCTTAACAGATAAAAATATATTTTCGGTTCAAGAATTTATATGGTTTTAAGCACTCGCGGAACGAACAACGGTTAGGGTTTTTTTCTTCTTCTTTTGAGAGGTGGGTTAAAATTTTGTATAAAATTAGTACGACCTACGTGGTTAAGCAAAAGTATTTGAAAACACAACAAGTAAAAAAAGCCAACAAAAGAAACTAGTACAGTCATCAATATTGAGGGGCCGTCCACTTTGACTTATATTTAACTTAACTTAACTGATCTTACCTGATCTTAACTTATCTTAAATGATCTTAACTTATAGTGACTGATCTTAACTGATCTTAACTTATATTAACTTAACTGAAACTTATGTTAACTTATAAAGGTAAGTTCAGTTCTATTTCTTCCGCCACCGGACCTTCTCCTACCGCCGCCCATACGTACGACGGAGTCGCCGTGACCGGTGGAGAGACGCTGCCGACGCCGCCGTTGACTGGCGTTGACCGGCCGGCGCGCAACCGTTGACCGGCGTTGACCGGCCGTTGCCACCGTTGACCGAGCGTTGACTGGCGTTGACCGGCCGCGACCGGCGGAGACAGGCGGCTGATGGTGGCGGTGATTGGTGGAGGGCGGCGGTCGCTGGTTGCGCATGGTTGTGGTGGTGGTGGAACAATCGACTTTAACTTAACTGAAACTTAACTTAACTTATAGTGACTGAAAGTAACTTATCTTAATTGATCTTAACTGATAGTGACTTATATTAACTTATCTTAACTTACAAGTCAGAGTCAAAGTGGACAGGGCCTGACTTGGTGAGACCCGAGACATTGTCGACCAACATTTCAACCATTGTGTCACCTACCCCATGACGAACTACGATTAGGATTTGATTAGTATAACCTTAAAGCCCAAATTAAATATTCACAAATAAAAGTTTGAGGGGTGAAGTTTTTTTAAGGATCAAAGAAATTGTGTGTTTAACACTTATTATAATATAGTTTAAACAAAATAATCAAAATAGTACGAAATTACTTTTCCTAATGAAAAATATCTTCCCAGAATTTTCTATTCTACTGATCTAAAAGCATCCCCACCATAACCAAAAAAATTATATCATCAATTTCTCTCATCATTTTTCTTTCTCATCTAGTCATCCCTCGTGACTAAATAATTTTTGATCATCCCACTACATAAATTTGTAGCTCATAATATTAAAAATATTAAAAATATATCAAAGTGTATCTCGTTTTATAGATCTCAACAAATTATGAATATTGGTAATTATTTTGATTTTTTTAACTTTGTAATTTAGAAGATATATTCGTTGCAAAATCAAAATATAAACTGAAATTGTACCTATACATGATACGTGTCGTGCTGCAATTAGTTCACGGCTCATGACCAAATCTCATTTTTGGTCGTGAAATGATCTTTTTTCAAGTTGATCATCTCATGACTTTTCTCTGATTGATTAAGTCATGATGGAGATCCATGTTTTTTTTTATCATCTCCCATGATTTTTTTTAAGACTCAAAAGATTATGGTGAGAATGGTCCAAAGTAATTATATATTATCAAAGGAAGATGATTCTTTAGTCTCAACCAGTCAAATGCACTATTCTGTTACCAGGTAGCGAGCCTCTACTAGAAACTATACCTACAAGCATATGCAGGTACAACTTTGATATTTTTTTAAGCTGCTCAGTGCTAGCTGTGTGTAACAGTGACTGAAGATGGAAAGAGATGAAGGCATTGTATTCTCGATCATAATCTCTCTTTTATCCAAAACCCTATCCCAATCATATGGACCCTACAAATATGGATCGATTGATGAAGCAGCTAGCCCCATAGCATCAGAATCTCCTCCAACACCCAATTGAATGCATTTTTCTCTCTCTAATTAATTACCTATAAATACCCTCACCCTCCAGAAGCTTAAACACACAACTCACTTTCCACAACCTTCTGGAACAATCGAGAAATTAGCCGGCCCCAGATCAGAATTTTTGCAAGTATGTCCGGAGTGTGGATGTTCAAGCAGAATGGAGTGATGAACTTAGTAGAGAAACCAGCAGCGGTGAGCCGGGGAGGAGGCAAGAGGAAGGTGCTGGTGCATGTTCCGACCGGGGAGGTAGTGAAGTCGTACGAGGCGCTGGAGAGTATCTTGAAAGGGTTAGGATGGGAATGGTACTATGGAGGTGATGGACAAGATGAATATTATCAATTCCATAGGAAGTCTTCCATTGATCTTATTTCACTACCCAAGGACTATGCCAGGTTTAACTCTATTTATATGTATGATTTGGTCATCAAGAACCCTAATGTCTTTCTAGTCAAAGACTGCTGATGATCGATGGTTATTCAAATAAGTTGGAACAGGACACTCTTGAGATGTCACAAGTTTGGCCTCTTTGATCTCACCTGTCGGCTAGCTGTGTGTGTTTGCTGTTTGGAAGTTCCATTAATATGTACTATATCTCAATGAAATCTATTTTTAGCCCTTTTTGTCGTTTGACTTCTTCTTTTGTCTTACTATATCTATTATAGGAATGTCTAATTTAAATAATGGAGAATGATAAGGAGTCATGAACTATCACTTTTTTTTGTTGTCAAATTACGCTTCAAGCTATCAAAAATGACAATTCATAGACAAATTGAATTTTTCTAAACTTATGTCACCGACATAAAAATGTAGTTTATGATAGAACCGAAGGGCAGAAGAAGTTGCGTATTAAGTCATTTAGTCACTTTAATATTAATAAGTCTCTTTTAGATGACAAATCAATTTCAATAATTCGGACCATAATTTGAAAGAAGTTATAGTTCATAACCAATTATTATTATTTTTCCTTTAAATAAAGCTCATTTTTAATCTAAATTAAGACAAAACTAAATATAAGTTGGGATCTGGTGAGAAGAGCTTCTTTGGTGAGAAATAAGATATTATAATATCCATCCGATCAATTCAATTAACGGTTAAGATTATGTTTGATTGAAATTAAAATTCGTATTTGTTTAATTAATTAATACGTTTAATGGGCAAATTAGGAAGAGAAAAAATAGTCAAAAACCCTAATCCCGCTTTTGTCTCGCGCATATCCCTAAACGACGGATTGAAAGTGACTCAAAACTGAAATACGAGAGACGGCGACCAGTTGAGGCGACAAAAAATCGACGGACAGAGGCGACTGAAGGTTGAACGGCGGCGCCGATTCATGGCGGACGAAGGGCAACAACCGAAAAAATCAACACAATTTTACGGTACGTATTGTTTACGGTTCGAAAATTCAACTCGTTCTACGGTTTAGGGTGAAGTGAAGTTAAATTCACATTGTGTACGAATGTTGCGGCTGTTACTGCCAATGTTAGGGTCTGGAGAGACTACCAGAACTAGATCTGGCAGCTATACGAATTTTAGAGTTTTCGGGTTAGCAACTTTCGATTACCGTTTGGGTTACGAATGTTGCATCTGAGTTTACGAATGATAAGTGTTATGGGGAGTTCGGGGCTAAATGTGAAACCTTGACAGGTGTGTCTACGAATGTTACAATATTTGAACATTGATAAATAAAACTATAAAATGCGTAGTAACTCATACTTAAATGCGTAACATTTGGCTAAATGAGTAGCATCTCATACCGATATACGATACAACTGGCAATTTCTACATTCTAAACATTCGTAAGTCAATGAAATGCTACACATTAATCCTGCTTTTGTCTTGCGTGCGAGTTACGAATGTTGCATCTGAGTTTATGAATAATAAGTAGTGTTATGGGAACTTCGGGCCTAATTGTGAAACCTTGGCAGGTGTGTCTACGAATGTTACAACATTTGAACATTGATAAATAAAACTGTAAAATGCGTAGTAACTCATACTTAAATGTGTAACATTTGGCTATCACGTGCATAGTATCACATTTACACTTGCTGCTGCTCTTACTTATGCATAAAACATAAGATGTTTGGACTTCTTATTTGAACACTTGCAGTTGTGTCTACGCATGTTACATTTTTTGAACATTGATAAATGTAACTGTAAAATGTGTAGCATAACAAACTTAAATGCGTAACATCCAATTAAAATGCGTCGCATCTCATACAAATATGCTGCTCTTACGTATGCATACATCACAAGATGTTTGGACTTATTTATTCATACAAACTTAGATTATTCATTGCTTGTTTTCATCAATCACGTATGTTTTGTTCATGTCATTGGCGTAGAGTTTGAAACAACATAAAAGTATTGCCTTTTGTCATATGAAGCGCAGACTCATGGTCATCTTTATTATTAATGCACATTTAATCTTGCAGCGGCAAGACTTTATGTGATCTTCTTGAAAATCTTTGACGGGAATGGATTTCTGAGGATTTGATGGATGCACTTTATGGGGAAGGGGCTACAGCTTTCTCCTACAGTGTGATTGTTCTCTGTGACCATCTGGCACTCCTGTTTACCAATTTCTGATTTCTTTCGCTCTAATGACATCAGATGATATGACTTGATATGATACTTTTGATTCTCATGAGATTTAGCACGTCTATACATTTCAGTTTGGGTAGCTTACACTTTCAATTATATTCTTTAATCTCATTGCAGGAAGTTAAACAAGATTCACATGATGTGGAAATCAACAACAAGAAAGATGAGCGAAGATAACACTCTAGAGGGAGAATTCATCAAGGTGGAGAAAGAGAGCAATTCTACTCATCTACCTAGTGCAGATTTGGTTGAAGCCCAAGCAAAAACCAAGCAACTCCAGCATGAACTTGAAGAAGCCCTGGAGAAATCCCAGTGATGTAGTCCCTCTACCTAGTGTAGATTTATAAGTCTCAGTGTTGTAGTCCCTTCTCCAGAAAAAAAGGAGGATTGTTGAGGATTTTCATTTCAATGCAAAAGTTGTTCTTTCTTCGTAGTATTACTTCATACATGGTAGTCTCATGATTCACAGAAAACTATGTAAAAGACTTCGAATTATGTTAACTGGACTACGCATTATATGAACTAGACTACGAATTTTAACTAAAAAACTAAACATTATATGAACTAGACTACGAATTGTAACTAAAAAACTACGCATTATAAAAAGAGGTAAATGACATGCTACGAATGTTAAAGACGGATTACGAATTTAAGTACTCCGAATATTATGCTACGCATTTTGATTCAATTGCTACGAATATTATCCTACGCATTTTGATTCAATTACTCCAAATATTATACTACACATGTTGATTCAATTACTACGAGTATTAGACTACTCATTTTGATTCAAGTACTACGAATATTATGCTACGCATTTTGATTCAATTACTACGCATTTTGATGCTCTAATCATACTGTAAAGTTTAGCTATACCAATTTAAGTTGACCAAGTTGTCTGTAGCATCCAAAAACATCATATGCATTGGAAAATAATGAGCGGTCAAGATTAGTACATATTGGACATAAAGTGATAAAAAATCACTATTACATGAATTGTCATAGAGCTCATGCCTGGTTACTGTTATTGTTTAGGACTTCGATTTGTGAAAGAGGATACAAAATGCAACTGATCACACTATCAACCAGCCAATTTTATTACAAAGTGTTACCCTCAGGCCACAAAAAATAATAAAATCATGAGAAATACCACCAATACAAAGAATATCTTGATCATCAGCCATCTGTTGGAGGATCTAGTCAGGTATCTCATCAATTGCTCCCTCAACATTGGCCAGCGTGTCCTCCATGTTTTCGTCAATCCTGTAAAAAGCCAGACCCGCTAGCCATTAGCGATGAACTCTCAAGTCTTGACGGAGAACTAATAACGGAGTGTACTTGTAGACTAAATAACTAAAAGATGAATAATAGACTAGTGGTACTTAATCCAAACAACGGGTGTACTTGTAGACTAAACAGCTAAAAGATGAATAATAGACTGGTGGTACTCAATCTGAACAGTGAGGAGAGAAAAATCCCAAGCAATAATCAGAAATGAATATATTTCATCAACGACCATGCGTAAAGACTCAACAAATCACTGAGATATATAGCTCAAATTTGGCATTGTCAGAACCCTGAAGCAATTGAAGAGCCCCGAAGCAACTATTTAGACTCTTGCATATTCTGGAAAGGGATAAGAACAAACCTCATAGCAAGTTCTCCCTGCTGTGAGACCATGGTAGCCATCTATTTAGACTGCCATTAAAAAAATCAACACAGGATGCTATACATTATAAATGTACGGTCATTCGTCATCTCCTCCGGCCTCCTCGACACGAAGCTTATCACATCGATCCGACACGACGCCAGCACATCCCTCTGCACAAAATTGTAAAACCCGTAAGTCAGAATCATGTACTGGTACGCCTTACTCGTCGACCTTTCGACAGTCCCACCGCAGCTCGTTCGGTCAACCAAACTGCTGCTGCTGATTAGGGCGTTGTAGTTCGCGAAAACGCGGTCATCGCAGGCGAGGAAGATGACGCTTACTGTTTCTCATGGACGGGTGGAGCAATTGGAGCGGCTGATGCCGGCGTCGGTTACGCGTAAAGTGAAAACAAAGCACGAACGTGTGCGACACAATCGGATCTAAACTGAAATTAGAAAAGTCAAATTACGAATATACCCTGATTATAAATTTTATTCCTAAAATAGTTGTAAATATATTGGCTGAATCAGGACCGTCGGATAATCAATCAAACGCTTCTTGATTTTTCTTATTTCTCACCAAGGATGTCATTTCTCATTTGATCCCAACTCAACTAGATATAAAGAAGATGAACAGAGAGATGGTGAAACAATAATATAATTATTACATATATAGCTAAGTTACTGATCAGCCTTAGGGCTAGCTAGAGTGTTGCCACCACTGCCGTGTGCGAAATAATCAAGTATGTCGAAAGCGTGTTATTCACTATAAATTTTGTAATATTTTTTTAAAAAAGGTTTTACCCTAATGGTTGACCCAATAACCTGCAAATCAAGATAACCAGGTGGGACCATCCCATTACATGATGACAGACTCCACCGAGTTACCAAGGGTTTTTATCTCCGGTAAAATTTCGGCTACTAAAATTTTCCCCGGAAAAATTTCAGTGCGACTTCGGCGGTATTCCGGAAGAAAATTGTGTGCCTAAAAAACCTGAGAATATCCGGCGGTATTCCGGCAACATAAATGCGCCGGAATTCCGCCGGAATATTTTCGGGGCAATTACGGTGTTTTTTCGGGGAGAACAACAATGCCAACAAAATTCAGAAAATTTTCGGCGAAATTCCTACAAAAAATATTCCGACCACACAAATCCGCCGGAATTTCCCCTGAAATATTCCGGCAGAATGGTTCTCTATCACATATCCACGAAATGCTCCTCTAAAGATGTTGTGTGTACATCTATGCATCACTATTCGACCATTCCACTCACGGTAACATAAACCATCACCGATTCATCTCCCATTGTTCTCATCTTCAATTCTATTTAAGAGTAGAGAAGTTTCCGGAACAAATTCAAAAAACCAAATCTTCAGCCGCACATCGAAATGCGATCTTACATCTGGGAAGTTTTCTAGCCAAATCGACTAGCTAGGATCAGTTCAGCGTTCCAATGTTTGTCAGTAGCTGAGCCAGACGAAGCAGCAGTCCATATCAAAAAATTTCGTCAGTAGCCGAGCAATACGCAGCAGCAATGCAGATCTGGATCGTTCCTGAAGAAATCAAGGCAAGAATGGGGAAATACATAGAGATGTTGGACATGGGAAAATCCAGATCTAGATCGTTCCTAAAGAAATCAAGGCAATGATGTTGGACATGGAGTTCGACGTACGTCAATGGCGAAGGGCAGGGAAAAAATAGAAAGTGTATTAAATTAGAGATTAAGAGGTTGGACATGGGCTGAGAATGGCTGCCGTTTATTTATTTTTTTATGAAATTAATTTGTTTTAATTAGATAAATGAAAAAAAAAGAATTCGTTAATAAAATTCGTTAATAAAATCGAATTTCCTTTTATTAATTCAATTAGATAATACGAATATTTAACTTTAAAATTTTCCAGAATTCCCCAAAATGCCCCTAAAATTGTCCTCGGAATTCCTCCGGAAATATCTCGGAATTTTGTCCAGAAGTTCCCCCGAAAATGCTAAGGAATTAATTCCGGGGAAATTCAGGGGATATGTTTTCAGTTACCGGATTTGCCCCGGAATTGTCCCGAAATAAAAATTCGGGTGGACGTTTTGCCGGGGACATAAATTTGGTTTGAATTCCGTCGGAAATTTACTGAATTCCGGAACTTTTACTATCGAAATTGTGCCCTGGAATTTCTAGCCAAATTTGTAATGATTACCATATTGCATATCCGCCTTTACTTTATTTGGAGGCCAGTTTAATTGAACTGCTTTCAACTACAATCTTTGAAAATGTCATGGATGAGGCTTGAACCCTCAACCTTTAAAAATAATATTAGAATTTTTTTTCACTAGACCACACCCTTGTTGGTCAATTAAAATAAAATTAATTTTTTAAAATTATCGTAATTTAATCTAAACAATCGGTAATCAATCAATGTTCAATCTATTTACATTTTACATGCATGCCAAATATGAAAAGCAGCACATCAATTATACGGGAAAATGCCAAGCGGAGATCAAATGCTTCTATTAGTTTTTTTGAAAATTACTCCTTCACCCCTATATTATTTTTTTATATTGATGAAGAATTATTTTGAAATTGCACAACTCGATTGTACCATTAGCCAATCCGGTGAGACCAATAGAAATAGACATGAACGGATGACGAGGATAAAATGCTTAGGAGATGAGTTTTGGTTTTTTGCAGAAGATAAAGATATATCTATTTCTGGAAGATTCGTCTTCTTTCTGGACACAGCCAATTATAGAAAGAGCTAAGTATTATTTGGGAAAAAGAAAAGAATATTAATTGCATCCCCAATCAGGTCCAACCAAGCAGGACAGAACCAACAATGTCGTGTGCTGCACGTGGACATCAACACTTAAGAGCCACATCCACCCCTGTCTGCCACGTCATCAACTTTTCACAAAACCCACGAGGCTGCAGTTGGCTGCTGTTTGGTTCCAAGGCAGAGTGTCACATCAGTTTAAGAGAACAGGTATTTTCTGGAATCATTAAACAGAATGACAATAATACTATCCGAATAAGTATTTCAAGTTCAAGGCAGAGTGGAGTGGCTGCAGGGGTGGTTGAAGATGTTGATTGGTGGAAGGGTGGTCGGCGTCGGATTGGTAGTCGGAAGAGGTAGGTTGGAGGAGCTCGCGTGGTGGGTTGGGCATGTCGGCTGATGAGAAGTGGAGCTGCTGTGATGGAGGAAGGTGTTGCCCGGTGGTTGGGTTATCGGCGTCGGTTTGGGTGAAGCTCCCGGTTTCATGCCGGTGATTGTTTTGGGTTTAGGTTTAGTTTAAGTTAGTCTTAGTTTAGTTTAGTTACGTAGTGTAGGTTAGGTTTAGTTTAGTTTATCTCAGCCGAGTCTACCGGTCTGAGCTGTTTCTCTCAGCCGATTATCGGTCTGAGTTTTTTTAGTGTTTTAGTCTTGTAGTCTCAAAAGGGTACGAGTGTACGTATTTGGGGCCTGGGTCCCTTAGTGTCGACCACCAAGGTCGGTCGACCAGGCTATTCAGCTAGTCTCGTCGTATCCTTTTGCTTTGTAACGTGTCCCTCTGGGGCATCTGTTTATAAGCCTTTATGGCTTCTTTCTTTCAATCGAAAAAAAAAGTTCAATATCATATTATTTTTGTTTTTTTTGTTGAGTATATGTTAATCCTAACATGGTGTTTGAGGATATATAAGTTGAGAATATGGAAGTTTATGTTTTGGCAAGTTCCTGTTTTGGTCTTGGTTTTGCTTGGCTTGAAATGTAGGTTTTGGACTTGGTCTCAAACCAGCTTTTAGTTCAAGTCTGCTCAGGAACCAAACGACGTCGCTTGGTCTCAGCATAAGGCGAAACGGCAGCGTCCTGGCGAAGAGGGAAATCTGAGTTTGGCTGAAGCTTGGACATCGGCGTTCTATTAAAGCATGCACGCGCGTCTCGACCGTTACAGTCGTTACTCGAGGACGGCGACGTTTGGAGCTGGAGCTGGATGAGTTTAAAAGCGCCTGGAATTCATTTTAGGGTTCTTCAGTTTCAATTTGGGGATTTCTGAATTGGGATTGATTTAGAGCGATTGCGAACACAGAGCGTCAATGATTGACAGACTGAGAGTGCTTCGAGGTCTAGTGGTTGTGATGCAGTGAGTGCAAGCTTTCTTCAGAAAAAGGCCAGTCGGATAGTATCTGAGGTCTGACATCGTCGGAGGGATTTCGGTGGTGATTTCTGCTTGCTGATAGAGGGCTTTTGTTCATGTTCATTCAGAGAAGTTCCAGTTCTTGTCAATTTGAATTTTCATTGCTCAATTTGTATAGTGTGAACCTAGGGTTCTATGAGTCACACTTGAACACTTTTGTATCTTTTGTTCGATCAATAAAAATCTAATCTTAACCTATAATAATCCGTATTACATTTTTTTAAATCTAAATAGTTTACATCTTAATCTAAAAAATGGTGGAGTTTATCTAAATATGGCGCACTTTCATATACAAATATTCGATGCTTAATTTGAAATGAAGCTATAATCCAAATGAAGTTTTTTTTACACTTTTCCCAAAAAATAATAATAATATGGAAAGTTTGTTTGGCAATCAATTCTTTTTTTATGGTGGGTTTTTACATTTAATATAACTCATATCAAAAATTCAAAACGGATTAGATACTTGAATTGTATCCATTGAAGCACATCTCTCTAACTTTGAAAACACACAAGCATTGACTTGAAACTCAGCATCTCGGCAAGGCAGCAACATCCACCTGCAATTATAGTATCCACGATGGACGAAAACACTCTTACACAAAAGTAGGAGCACAACACCTCCGCGAGGGAGGAAAACATTCTTAAACAAAAGTGAGAAGAAATATGATACTCGATCGGGGAATCGAACCCTTGACCTCTTGATAATTTGTCTAGAGATCAAACCACTCGACCAATGCCCCTTTCGCGTTTGGTAATCAATTCTTAATAAAGAAAATTAAGAAGGTTTTGGTGCAAGTTGTTCAATGCTATTCTTTTGCTTACTGGAAGCTGCTAGAATAAAAGGTGCGACAAGAAAATAAAAAAGAACAAAATGGAAGATTCGACTTTGCATTTAAGAAGAGATTCCTACACAAGTAGCAAGCCAACAGAATCCATTAAGATTCTCAAAATTGGGACCAAATTCCTACTTCAATTGGGCGTGTGCTCCATCTTTAGAGTCATATATCCCTTCCCACACAACTAGTATAAATATGCATAAAAACAGTTCATCAAATTTCACAACACATTTTCCCTACTGATCGAAACAGAACCGTAGGAAGATCGAATAATTAATTATTGTTGTACGTAGTTTAACAATATGTCTGGTGTGTGGATGTTCCAGCAGAACGGGATCATTCGTTTGGTAGATCATCCGTCGTCGGCGGGAGGCAGCAGGCAGCAGGCGGTGGCAAGCGGACAACGTAAAGTGTTGATACATCTGCCGACGGGCGAGATGATTTCTTGTTACACTATGTTGGAGAGTATACTAAAGGGTTTAGGTTGGGAGAGGTATTATGGTGGAGTGAACTCATTTGAGTTCATGCAGTTTCACAAAAAGGCTTCCATTGATCTCATTTCCCTCCCAAAGGATTTCTCAAAGTTCAACTCAATTTACATGTATGACCTGGTCATCAAGAACCCTAATATCTTTCAAGTTCGAGATATCTGAATCTGAAATCACAACAAGTCAATTGAAGCACCTCATGCAGTGACTGCTGCAAAACTTATACACTATATTAAATAATGCATGTTAATTATTAAGCTCTGCCAGTTGCTTTAAGTATATATGGCCGGTGTGTGTGTTGCTTTGTTATTATGGAATTATATAATAATGTTTCTCTACTAGCATGTGTGTTGTACTTGTCTCTTGGTTAAGATGTTGAATATTTTCGAAAATTTCCAATTTGTTCAAAATCAAAATTTGGATCTTCAAATTTAATTTCCAATTATCACTACCTTTTTAAGGCGCCGTTGCCAACGGCGTCTTAGGTTTAGGTCGCTCTTGGGCACGCGGTTTAAGCCATGTCGCATATTTGAACCCAAAAATGTTGAGTCAGCCAACTGATCCGATAATTTTTTTATTAAGGCGCTGTTAGTTGTAACAGAAAAGTGATCGGCGCAAGGTTTTTCGCGAAAGGTCATGAAGTTGCTGGACCAAGTGGATTCGGAGGCATCAATGGGACGATTGAATTCATGTCGCCGAGAGACTCAGACGGACATGGAACTCACATAGCATCAACCGCCGCCGACCTCGACGCCTTTCAAGCAAGCATGAGCGGCTACGCTCCCAGCATCGCGAAAGGAGTTGCGCCCAAGGCCAGAATCACCGCCTACAAGGTCTGCTGGCACACCTCCGGCTGCTTCGACTCCGACATCCTCGCCGCGTTTGATAAAGCTGTTACAGACGGCGTCAACGTCATTTCGATATCCATCGGCGGAGGAGACAGCGTCTCCGCACCTTACTACCTCGACCCGATTTCTATTGGTGCGTGTTTGTACGTCCTCCGCTGGTAACGACGGGCCTGGCGGCATGTGGTGACGAACATCGCGCCGTGGATGACGGGGAAGGGGACAGAGACGCCGATCGTCGACGTCATGAATTGAGCTTATTGTGCCGTAAGGCGCTGTTACGCCTTAATAAAAAATTATCGGATCAGCTGGCTGACTCAGTATTTTTGGCTCAAATATGCCACATGACTTAAACCGACGTGCGCAAGAGCGGCCTAAACCTAAGACGCCGTTGGCAACGACACCTTAAAAAAATAATGTAAATTGGGAATGAAATTTGAAGATTGAGTATAAAGGTAACCCAAATTTCAATTTTGAACAAATTGGGAAATTTTCCGAATATTTAATATATGATTTTGCAGTCTTGTTTCCCGTGCGTACATTGCAAAGAATAATGAATTATGTTTAGCCTGCTTGATCAAACATAAATTTACTATCTGGACTTGGAATTTATAAAAAACAACTGAGGTTACGAATTTGATACAACTTTTTTTTTTATAGAACAATGGCATATACAGACAAGGAAACAACAAGACATGAAAATGAACAACAACCGCGAAAATTATAACCAACAAACACAGAAAACATGAAAACGTAATCCGTGTGAAGCTAGTCCATCCCAAAGCTGCTGTGAAATCCGCACATACGAGATGCTCCAAGATCCATAGCACGCCAAAATGGCCAAACAGAAGAAGCGGCTCGACAGCCAACTTCAAAGCACCCATCAAGCTCCGACCATATTTCTACAAAGATTTCCGGCAAGACTGAAGCTTGCCACCCCAAACAAAAGCATCCGTTCTGTACGGTACACCCATCACCAGGGCCAAAACCGTCACAAGAACGCCACCGCGAGCAGAGAAGCCCGACGCCACCCGATATGACCCGGCCAAAACAAACACCGCGAGCACAGAAGCTCAATGCCACCCGGTATTAATCGGCCAAATGCAACAACTATACAAACACAAAAAACTCAGCAAGAGCTGAGACCACCAACCGACAAGACTAAACACAAAACATATATACGGCCACCGCACGACTCCCCTCCAGCTCCTCCCAACCCGCCACCCACCCACAACCAACCACCGCCACAACGCCATCCTACAAAACGCTCCACGCCTTCCGATCCGAGACCGACCGAGAAGAAGGAGGAAAGGAGGAGGCGGGGAGATGAGCCGCTGAGGAGGGGTGCTGGGGAGAGGAGGAAAGCCGGAGGGAATGCAGGCGGTGGAGAAAAGCCTGAAAAAAGGTTCGAGGAACTTCTGGAAACGGGAGGTTGTGGGGGAGAAATAGGATCCGGGGCAAACATCATATTTTTATAAAAAAATTTTAATTTGATCATTTTGACGGATGTGATTGAATTTCTTAGTATGAATGATTTTTCGACGACGAATTATAAATCACTTTTGACGAATTATATAGTACTTTTGATTTTTCGGTGACGAATTATAAACATACTTTTGACGAGTTTCACAGTTTGCACCAAAAATATGATTTGCGTCTGATCTTTACTCTAGACTCTAATCTTATTCTAATTCAAAAGATCAAATTTGGTTGGCTGCGGTAGCCATAATAATCCTAATAATTTGATTTCCTCTATCAAATGAATTTACGCAACAATCCCTCGAGAAATTACCTAGACTCAATAATATCCCTTTGGGAAAGATTGCAGAGGCTCCGATCCATCGAATTATTAATTAATTTGCTACATGCATCAAATACAATTATGCCCTTCTTCCGGAAAGTTCTGGAACCGCCAGTGAGTCGTTGTATGCATTTACTTTCTATTGTATACAAAATGCTGGAGTACATATCCCCTGGAGTACATATTCAATATGTTTGGATATGACCACCATCATGCTGATATGTTAATTGAGTATGCGGGTTGATGTACATGTACTTTGGAAGTACCAGTTACTTGAGTGTGCAGGTTGATGCAAGGATACTCCAAAGGTAACGCTACAAAGGCAGACTGCTTGAGGGCGAGAATATCTCCCATATATTCTCGGAGGATCTTTCAGCTTCAAAGATCCGTGATCCAGCAGAATATATGCTGATCCGACTTGTGGATCAAGATGAGAGATTTTCGAGCCAGAAAATCTAGGATACCCGACAGAGAACCCACTAAATAAAGGATGCTAAGGCTGCCTTTAAAGTGCGATTTTGACACACGGAATCCTTGGCTGCGTGCTTACGGAAGTAGCAACGATCGGAGATCGTGTGTTCGAGGAAGCTTTGAATTAGAACATTACGAACCTCGGAGGGAGCTGTACTACGATCTATTGTACATGGACGACAAAGATAGATCACGAACTAAGGAACACTCCATAGCACTGAAAGTATCTATGGCTTTTGAGCTAGCCCAGAGTAATGCCACTGATGAATGTGAGAATGAGGCGACTGCCCTCATGACAAGAGCCCTCAGAATGGCTTGCGCTGGATGGATGCGTCTTTTCCAAGGGAAGGGGTCCCCGAAAGACCCTATCTGCTATCACTGCCAGAAAAAGGGACACATGGCGAATGATTGCTACAGCAAAAAGGCAGAAGGGCCTCTAGCTCAAAAGGACACAAAAACCATGCAAGCTGCTTGGGGTGAATTTGAAGAAGAAATCGAGGGAGAGGATCCCAGTGACACTATATGCATAATGATAAACAATAAGGTCATCAATTCAGATACCACTGCTAGTCTATCTAACATGTCTAATAAACAGGTAATGACGATGTTGAGGGAGATGACTGAAAGAAATGAAGTTCACTGCAAGCCTAGACGAACGAGACAAACATATTACCGGACTGGAAGACAGTGGCAACCAGTGTTCCGCCAAGGCAATTGAACTTGAGGAGGAGCTATGCATAAATGAAGCCCTGGAGAAAAAGATCTGCTCCCTAGAAGGGAAAATATCCAAGCTAAGGACAAACAGTGATGGTTGGTCTCAACACAAGCTGAGATAATCAGAGACCTTGAGTGAAATTGCTACGTGTGAGATGAGCTCAACTGTACCAGCTAGATGTAGCTCACCTTGTGTAACGGTTGGTTGCACAGACTAAGATAACCGAAATGAAATACATAACAGTAAAGGACACAAAGCACTTGGTGACCCAGTTCGGCTCAATGTAGCCTACGTCTGGGGGACTTCTCCCAAGTCCAAGGAACAATCCACTATCACGGTATATAGTACAGATTGACGTTTGAACAGCCTTCCAAACTACTGATACACCTATACTACTCTCCAAGTGAATTGTGTGATCTAAGCTTCCCTTAGATCCGAAGACTCCCGTCTTGCACGTCCAGACCTCCTCCCGAGGCTGATACAGTCGAACCTACCACAGCAGATTCTCCTGGCAGTGTTTGTCGTCTCTTGTGTGAGTCGAACAGTGAGCACAGACTTGTACAACGCAGCGACGACACCTCTTGAACTCTGAAATAATTTGTGCGCAGCAACAATGTATGAGTTCAAGAAAGTAAAGCAAGTTGCTTACCAACTTGCGGCCTAAATCCTTCTACGACAGCACGAAGACTCGTAGATTAGAATGATGAATTCCGCTCTCTGATTGATGGCTCCTCCACACGGCGTTTCTCAGGTTTTGCGCACTCCTGAATAATGAACCCTGGCCTCCTTTATATAGACCCGTGTGAATCTAGAAGATCAAAAACCCTAGATAAGATATGGATTAAATCAGTTGAGATTTAATCTTAATATGCATATCTTTATCTCATAATAACCGGTTTTGATGATGTGGTAGTCGGATAGATTTGATTGAGATCCATCAGTTCGAAAAACTAGGAGCTGTGCTGATTTTTCGGAACTGAATGATTGATGTAGCACAGATCATTTTGCGAGCTTCTTGCACAGTTTTGTGTTTTGCCTAGATAGCACTTTTTACTCCAACAATCTCCCCCTTGACATTTGAGGCAAAACACTTCTTCTGCATGACCTCTTTTCAATCGGTAGTTGAATCTTGCACAGATAGTCAAGGTTAGTTCCACTCTAGCACAGATATAAGATAGTAGCTAGCACAGGCTCGCCCGAATACTTCATAACACAAATCATCATTTGCAGCACACATCATCACAGCCACGCATCTCTACTCATACAGATACTCCCCCGTTTTGTCGCAAGTGGCAAGGAACCGTTGCACAGACTACTCCTCTTCATTTTCAGTATCCTGGAGCAGAGCACGCTAAATTTTCATTCGTTTGATCTCGCTTTCGAGTAAGGAAATTTGGCCTCTGACCTCCATAGCAAGCACCTCCGACCACTACTTGGTCCCCAACACTACTGTCCGCCACTCTCTTCTTCACCAATTCTTTCACCAAACTTTCTCCACCAATCGGCATCCCAACAGGAACATCATCAACGCTAGATTGTTCAGCAACAGACTCAGAAGACGTACATTTAGGTTTCACTGAAGAAACCCCTTTGACTGGAGACTTGACCTGTTCAGACTTCTTCTCCGACGATGTACCGATCTGTGCAGTCTCCCCCTCGATGGTAGAAGCCTTCTCCAACAATACTGAAGATAAGAAATATTGCTCTGGCTAACTTTTCAAGGAGCTTGCACAGTTTGATTTAAACACATAGCTCCCCCTTACTACATGGCACGTCAGCAACACTTATTAGAGTTCTGCTCAGCTGACTGCCCCTGGCGTCAAAGCCTTTCAGTTTTTCATGACACAAAGGCCAAGTGCAGACCTTAGTGTCTCAAACCTCTCAGTATCCAAAGGCTTTGTCAATATATCCGCTAGTTGTTTCTCTGTTGGCATGTGGCATATACAGATGATTTTATCTTCAACTAGCTCTCTAATGACACTAGACAGTGGATGATTCTTCTGGATTCTGCTAGAAGGTTGCATGCTAGCTTCACCATCTCCTGATTGAGTTTGATTTACCTCACTTTCCTCAGCATCTCGCATGTGTACATCATTATCCTCCTCGGCTGAATCTAACACAGTCTCAGGTACAATTTCAGAATTTTCATCTGGTACAGACCCTTGTCCCGGTTTAGGACGAGTATCCTGAGTCTCCATATCATCATCTGGTTCCTTCCTCAGAGATGAATCCTTGGCATCGTCAATCACCATATTGATTGACTCAATCACTCCTCTAGTTCTCTTATTGTAGACACGATAGGCTCTGCTGTTTGGGGAATAACCCAGGAATAGTCCTTCATCACACTTCCTGTCCAGCTTCTGCCTTTGCTCCCTATCAGTCAGAATATAACAAGTACTTCCAAAGACATGAAAGTGCTTAACAGTGGGCTTTCTTCCTTTCCAAAGCTCATAGCTAGTCTTGTCCATCCCTGGTCGAATCAGGACTCGGTTCAGGACGTAGGTAGTTGTTAACATAGCCTCAGCCCACAAATTCAAGGGGACGTTCTTCGCATGCAACATAACTCTCGTCATTTCTTGTACAGTTCGATTTCTCCGCTCTACTACTCCATTCTGTTGCGGTGTGATAGGAGATGAGAATTGATGTACAATGCCTTGCTCATCACAGAACTGCGCAAACTTCTCATTCTCAAACTCCCTCCCATGATCACTTCGAATGGACAAGAGATTTTCTCCTCGATCCCTCCTTTCATTAATCAGGCAGGTAGCAAGCTGTACAAAGGCTTGTACAGTTTCGGACTTCTCGTGCAAGAACATGATCCAAGAGTATCTGGTGTAGTCATCTATACATACGAAAGCATACCTCTGCCGCCCAATACTCTCCACCTGGATTGGTCCCATCAGATCCATATGCAGTAGCTCAAGAGGACGCTTGGTGTAGACTCTATCCACTTTCTTGTGCACTGCTCGAGTCTGCTTTCCTGCTTGACAATCACCACAAACAATTTGCATATCTCCTCTAATATTAGGAATACCTTCAATCAACCTCTCGTTGGACAAAAACTTCAAGGATCTGAAATTGATGTGTCCCAAGCGTTGATGCCATAGATGCACTTCATTGGACCTACTCAACATGCATGTAATTGCTGCTGGGGTTATAGCACGACTTAGGAGATAACAGTTGTTGCTTGCACGATCTCCTTCCATCACACATACACCATGTTTGTCATAACCTTGGCAGGAATTTCTTGTGAATTGTACTTGATTACAGCCATCGCACAACTGACTAATACTGATCAGATTGGCCTTTAACCCATCCACCCAATAGACATCATCTAGATGTGGCATGCCTGGTACATTCAGTGTTCCCTTGGCAAGAACTCTTCCTCTTTTCCCGTCACCAAATGTCACATGGTGGCCATCGATGGGTCTCAGATTAGTCAGGTTCTCTCGAACTCCAATCATGTGTCTTGAACAGCCGCTGTCAAAGAACCAGCTCTCCTCATCCTCCTTGTCAGTTGAACTGTACGAGACACAGTAGTATTGATCATTCCTTGGTCTCCACACCATTCTGCCTCGTCTCCTTGTTGGTTCTTTGTACTGGCTGTCATGTCTATAACGATAGCAATGACGTTTGATGTGCCCAGGTTTGCTGCAGTAGTAGCACACCCTAGCACGTTGCCATCCTACATCTCTTGGGACACGATACTGGTTGTCATTTTCTCTGGCACAGACAAACTTATCAGCTGTCTTGTGCTTGTTGTCTTTAGGAACTGTGCCACTAGCTTTCACAAACTTCGTATCACCACTTTTCTTCTCACCAGTGAATCCAAGCCCTGTAGTATCTTTTATTCTCTTCTGCACAGACAGGATCTGGTCCAGATTCTTAGACCCTGTGTTCAGGCTGTTCAGGAGCTTCTTGATTGAACCCATCTCCTCCAAGAGCTTCTTCGATTCTTGTTTGTCTCCTTCAGCCTTTTGTTTCAGCTCTTTTACTTCTTTCTCCAGATTTTCTTTCTCCTGTGCAAGAATGCCGGCTTTGGATTCCAGTTCCTGCTTTTCCAGTTTCAATGAGATAACACCTGCATTTAGCCTCTTGTTAATGTCTACCAGCTCAGTCCACTTTGAGAACAATAGTGCATATTTCTCAGCAATGCACTCATCAGTGATTTCTTCTTCATCACTTTCTTCAGCTCCGTTCTCTTCCACCTCGACTTCTTCTTTCTTGGTACAGTCTTTGGAACCAGTTCTGTCATAGTCTGTGGCACAGTCTATCATGCTTGTCAGAGCAATAAAGTTGCTTGTCTTTTCCTCGTCTGTGCTCTCTTCAGTCTCGTCATCACTCCAGCTAACAGTCACGGACTTGCTATTCTTCTTCTTCATGGTGTTGGCACATTCTGCTTGTATGTGGCCAAATCCTCCGCATTCCCTGCACTTTATTCCTTTGGTCCGTCCGCTTTTGCCATTTTCCTTCTGGTCAGACTGTCTCTCCCGTGGCTGGAAATCTACTCTCCTGGTGTCTTGATTTCTGGACTGACTCAGGCTGTTCTGGCCAGCTCCCTTACGGTTGATCTTCTTCAACAGTTTATTGAAGTTCTTTGTGAGTAACGCCAGTTCCTCGCTCACTCCATCGGTGGATTCATCGTCTACCACAGTCTCAGCCTTTAAGCCTACAGATTTGACTTTGGGTTCTGGCACAGTCAGGTGTTGCGGTTCATCGGTGCATAGATTGCCAATCAATTCTTTCCAGCCCATGGTTTTTACATTGTTTGGTTCTTCTATAGCAGTCACCTTCATGGCAAATCGTTTAGGCAAAGACCTTAGAATCTTGCGTACAACCTTCTCTTCGGGTAGAGCTTCACCAAGAGTAGATGCCTCATTCACAATGTCACAAACTCTCGCGTTAAAGTCTTTGATAGTCTCATCCTCGTGCATCTTTACCTCCTCAAATCTGGATGTTAACATCTGAATCCTGGACTGTTTCACCTTGTCAGTTCCTTCAAAGTGAGTAGATAAGGTATCCCATGCCTCCTTAGCACTTTCACAGTTCAGGATGAGTTTGAAAATTGTCTCGTCTACAGCTGATAAGATGGCATTTAGAGCTTTAGCATTCCCCATGGCGAGACGCTCCTCCTGGTCAGTCCATTCTGTCTCTGGTTTGGGCACAACCCTTCCTTCATCAGTTGCCAACAGAGGAGGGTTCCAGCCAGTTAGCATAGACCTCCAAGCTTTCTCATCCACATTCTTGATAAACGCCTTCATCCTGGCCTTCCAGTAGCCATAATTATGCCCTTCTAACAGCACAGGGCGAGTAGTGCTTTATCCTTCCTTGATGCTCATCTTAGAACAGTAGCTAGCTTCCCAAGATTCCACTCCGTATGTTGAGAACCTGCTCTTGATACCAATTTAAATTGCTACGCGTGAGATGAGCTCAACTATACCAGCTAGATGTGGCTCACCCTGTGTAACGGTTGGTTGCACAGACTAAGATAACCGAAATGAAATGCAGAACAGTAAAGGACACAAAGCACTTGGTGACCGAGTTCGGCTTAATGTAGCCTACGTCTGGGGGACTTCTCCCAAGTCCAAGGAACAATCCACTATCACGGTATATTGATGTTCCCTTGAGTGGCATGTGTTTGGCAAAACGTGGTTAGACAGTTCGAGCAGGAGTTCAGGGGGAGTTCGAACATATCCTAGCACTCATGTACAGCGTGAAGCAGACGCAAGGATATTTTCCGGAAGATATTGGACAGCGAAGATATCGCCAAGTTAAGACGGTCAAGAGACTTTTTCGAGCAATAGATATTCGAATGAATATCTTCATTGATGGCGGGATAGCTTACTTGGGCAAAGAGACTTCGTATATTCTTCCATCCGATTGGATAAGATATACATCAAATATCTAGGAGTATCTCCTGAATATTTGATGGGATTATCTTGTGCAGTTTAGGGTTTCGTCCGAAGCATATAAATACATTGCTGAGGCGCCCTCATTCTGCATCGCTTTCAAGATCAAACATACACGAGAAACCCTACCGATTGGAGAAGAAGAAAGCGACGGCCGTTTGTACTTTCCCCACTGGAAATACATCGGTGTGAGCTCAGTCTGATACGTGCCATTCAGACTGACCAGAGGTAATCACGTTCAGTGCACAAACAGAACAACCTGCTTTCGAGAGAAAGCGACCGAGCTTCAGGAGAAGATCGAGTACGTTCGGACAGAGAGTCTGGACGAAGGGGATCAAGGGGAGATGCGACGAACCTTGGTTGCAAATCTGAGAGACGGAGGAATAGAGGCTAGGCAATTACAAGGTGTAAGTGTAAGTCCACGTGAAAGCTCTATACTCGTAATAAAGATTTGTTGTCCCTTTTCTGGGTGTGGGAAACCCCCAGAGTAGGCCTGGCCGAACTGGGTTATCAACCTGTGCGTGCTCCTGTTTTACTGTTCTGTTTGATCTGTTTGTTGAACTGTTGTGGAGAGAGTTCAAGGTCTGTCGAAACACGACCTAGAACACTTGCTTGAACAGGGGATATAATTTCAATTGGTATCAGAGCAAACACTCGACACACTGAGTGGGATCCTGAACTGTTCAAGATGCCTCTGAGAGAAGGACAAAGCATCACCAGACCTCCGTTGCTTGAAGGATCGAACTATGCCACCTGGAAACCTATGATGCGATCCTTTCTGAAATCCCTTGACGAGAAACCATGGATGACTGTTCAGAGAGGTTGGACTGAACCTATGATGAACAATCTTACTAGTGAACCAATACTGAAAGCAGAAACCTTGTGGAGTGAAGAAGAGAACAAGGCATCCATGGGAAACTCAAAGGCGATGAACGCAATCTTCTCGGCAGTAGATGAGAACGTCATGAAGATGATCATTAACTGTGAAGTAGCGAAGGATGCTTGGGATATTCTCCAAACGGCACATGAAGGCACGGACAAAGTTCGCAACTCGAGAATGCAGATTGTCACTACTAAGTTTGAAGAGATGAAGATGAACGAGAGTGAAACTATCTCTGAGTACAACACTAGAGTTCTGGAACTGTCCAACGAGGCTGCTGCTCTAGGAAAGCCGATTGAGGAAGAGAGGATGGCCAGTAAAGTCTTGAGATCACTTCCTCCGAGATTTGCTATGAAAGTCACGGCTATTGAGGAAATGCACGACATCTCCAAACTGAAACTGGACGAGCTGATGGGGTCCCTCAGAACTTACGAGATAAACCGTGATTTCCAAACCGGAGATATGAAGGGAATCGCCCTGAAAGCAGAACTGTCTGAAGACAAAGTGGAGGCTGGCTGCACCACTGAGCAACTGGCCATGATGGCTCAAAACTTCGGCAGAATGGTGCGCAAGATAAATAGACGTGGTCCAGAACAAGGTCAGTCTTCATCAACTGGTTTCCGAAACTGGAAATCCGACAGATCAAGGTCCAGTGACTCGAGGCAAGACTCCTCTGACAAAAGAAAAGAAGAAATTCAGTGTCATGAATGCAGAGGTTTCGGTCATATTGCTTCACAATGTGCGAATACACTCATGAAAAAGAAGGCAATGGTCGCGAGCTTCAGCGATAGTGAGTCAGACGAAGATAAAGGAGGTGCAACCACCAACTTTGTGGCCTTTACTTCAACTCTGGATGGATACGGCAGCACCAATAAACCTGTTCTACCTCTGTTGGAACTCCCGGCTGAAGATGTCTCAGACAGTGATGGTGAAGAACTCACGCAGGAGGCTCTGGGTGAGACATATAAGGATCTGTATGAGAAGTGGCTGCTTCTGATCAGGATTAACAAAAAGCTGAATGACACAGTTGCAAGCGTCACCTTGGATAAGGACAAGGTCTGGCAGGAGGTTGAGATATTACTTACACAGAAGGTTGAGCTCGAAGGCACGGTAGACTCACTGAATACTCGACTAGCTGAGATGAAACAGGAAAGGCTGTGTCTCCTTGCTCAGAAAACAGAGCTCTTAGGTACTGTCTCCTCACTGAAAGTTGAAATGGAGAAGGACCGTGACACTCATCCTGTAGGCATGGTGGGTCTAAGAAAAACCATCACAGATCTGAAGCGCAAAGAGGTGTTCCAGTTAAGAAGGGTAGAACAGCTGGAACTTCAGCTAGAATCTGAAAGAATGGAGCACTCAACTACCAAGGAGGAACTCAATCACCTCAAACAGTCGGTAAGAATGCTCAACTCTGGCACTAAAGACTTAAATGATATTCTCAGATCTCAGAGAATGGAGTCTGGACATAGAGGATTGGGGTTCACAGGAGAAGGCAGTTCAAAAGGTACAACGTTTGTTAAAACAAAACCAGTGTCGAAACAGATGCCTGAACAGAAGGTGAGAAAGCACCCTAGACAGAAAGTGGATCTGTCCCAAGATAAAGCCAAAGGCAGGACTGGCAAAGCTCACTCCAGTTCAACCTCCAATCAAAAGAAAGATTTGCGCACATGTTGGTACTGCCTTCAGGATGGACACATCAGATCCAAGTGTCGGCTGTTACTCGCTGAACGTCGAGGGCATCAACAACAGATCAAGCCTCGACAGAAACAGGTATGGGTACCAAAGGAACAACAGACAGTATGCATGGTGGCCTGTTGCTCCTCGAGAGATACAGTGCAAAATAGTTGGTACTTTGACAGCGGATGCTCTGCCCACATGACAGGTAACTCTGAATATCTCTCTCATATTAGACCTGTTGAGCAGATGCGGTTTGTCACCTTCGCGGATGGTAGGAAGAGTCAGGTGATCGGCTGTGGGACATTGAAGGTTCCGGATCTCCCTGCTCTCGAAGACACCCTTCTGGTTGAAGGTCTGACTATGAATCTCATTAGCATCAGTCAACTGTGCGACAATGGACACTATGTGTCATTCTCTCGTGACTCATGCTTGGTTCTAGACGAGAATGGTGATTCTGTGATGAAAGGCAAAAGGATGGCAAATAACTATTACACCATCAGAATGGGAGTCGAAAGTCTTGACAAGCCACGGTCTACTCTAGACTATGTTCCAGCCATCCATCGAGTTATGCGAGGGGGAGTGAATAAGACCCTGCACACAAGGTCAGATAGGAGAACCGCACAAATCCATGTTGGCAAGAGTACCAGGAGACTGCTGGATCAAAGGGTGTCACAGTTACAGACACAGTTCGAACAGAAGATAACTCAGTTGAAGACGGAGTTCGAAGTGTTTCAGTTTGGAACACCCAGATCCTCCTTGGGTCTGCGTGGTTTCATGAACTAAGTGTTCCAGGCAGTGGTCAGTCAAAGGCGAATCCCCAGCTACATCAGTTGGACTAACCACCTAAGAAAGAGAGCTAGAACAGATGGCACAATTCTTAAAAGTCAAATATTTATTCTGAAAGATTTGATTTACGCCGTTTTTATTTGGAAAGCGACTTGGCCCTTTTTGGGAAGTTGAAGAGGCAGAAAAGATTTTTATTTTCAAATCACAACTGCTCAGCGTATCTTCTCTCCTGTCTCAAACCCTAGAACGGCGAACACTCACTCGACTGCCCTCTCCAAAATCGACGATGGTGAATACCAGAAAGACAGCGAAATCAGGCATCAAATCCGCTGAGAAGAAGCAGGAGAACTTGCAGTCTTCCAAGGCACTGGCGGCAAAACCTAAAATTCCAAAGTCGAAAGCTCCGAAGGAGAAAAAGGCGGCACCTTTTCTCCCTGATTCTAAAGTCTTGGCCGATACCAAGAAGATTGGCGAAGGAACTGCCAGTGAGGAGCTTCAGACGATCGCGGTGGACTCTATCGTCGCTTGTTCATCTCAAGCTTGTCCGCAATCGGAGGTAATTTCATCTATACCTTCAACTTCTGCAAGTATTCCGACAGTTGAAAATATTGTATTGAAAGAAGTTGTGAATGTGAGTATTGGGGAGGCGGTGAAGTCTGCTGACTGTGATGAAGCCAGTAGGGCTGTTTTTGGTGGTGTTGGTAAAGACAGGACTGAATCTATTAAAGAAGGAGAGCCCAGTGTGCCGGTGACAAAAGGCACTGGTACTTCAGGAGTTTGGAGGGAAAAAATCCAAGCTTCCGGGTACATTCGTCCGGGAGGCGTTCAAAGAAAGAAGGGGACTGATGAGCCGTATTTATATGACTCATCGAATCATTAAATCCCACCAATTCCAGCACTTTATTATGCGAACAGTTACTTCTTAGTGTTGTTTCGTGTTTCAGGTGATTTGGAAGCTCTAGGAGGAATCGCGCTTAAAAGACGGCATTTTCATGCCAGAAACATCGCAATTGAAGAACAGACCCAAAGGAGGGCCGTGAACAGTAACTCCGGCGTGAACAGTGATTTGGCGTGAACAGTACTCCGGCGTGAACAGTAACTCCGGCGTGAACAGTACTCCGGCGTGAATAGTGATTTCGGCCGAGTCCAGCCCAGTTCGTCCGGCCCAAAAGCAATGTGAAATTAGGGCAACATACAAGCTAGGGTTTTGGAACATTCTGGAAGGTTCAAGATGGCTTAATTGTCAAGCAAAGGAGTAGCTTGGAGATTAAGCAAGAAAGATATGGAAATATTGCCTAAATTATCTTTTGGATTATTTAGGCAATTCTAGGTCTTTCTCAACCTTATAAATAGAGGAGCTCACAAGACCAAATAACTCTCTCTCACACACATAACGAGTCTCTCCTCTCTTGGCCGTGTGCCCTAGCTTGCGCCGCCCTCATTCCTCCGTGCTCCGCTCAGCACCGTCGTGCGCAGCCATACTCAGCCCTCACGGCCGGTCACTCATCCTTCTCGGCATTAGTGAAGTACAATCGTCCCTTTTATTATTTTTGCATTGTTCTCATGGCTATGTGTAACTAAACCCGTTATTCGGGCTAGAGTTTCGAATATTGTAACGAACGTTTTGAGATTCCGTACTTAAATAGTTGTTCATGCATTCTATTAGTTCTTGTGCAATTTATATCGGTTCGAATTGCTAGGTTAAGGGGAGATCCGAAAGGGTACATCTTAACCTAGTGATACTTGCCCTCTTTATCCTGCTTATTTGATACTGACCCGTTAGAATAAGTAGACGCACTAAACCTAATATAACCAGACCAGGAGTAGATTGTGGCGTAGTGATTTAACGGTCCTACCTTAGGTTATAACCTGACCAGGAGTAATCACACTTAAGAAAGCAAGATAAAATACTTAGAAATCAAGGATAAACCAAGTTACAATTAAGAAACCCTAGCCTGAATATTTCTCTCTGATTATTACACTCTCGTTTATTTCGCTATTTGCACTTGTTCCTTAAACTGTTTACTCTCACCCAATCGTTTACTTTTCTTTCTTACAGAACAAAGTAGTAACCATCTAGCTCCCTTGGGTTCGACCCTTGCTTACCGCTGTACTAACCCATAGCCAAGAGCAAGGAATTATAAATATTAAATTTGCAGGTACCGACGACGCCGGTCAGGGACACGACGAGTTGCTTCACCAAGGCAATGTCTGGCCAAGATCAGTTCAATCAGAGGGAAGCTCTCTGCTATATCTGTTGAGGAAGCTCTTGATTCCCCAAGAAAGAGGGCGTTGGCGATTGATGAAGCATCTGTCGTTGGATCTGTGGCGAAACTTGGAGTTTCAGAGGGTAATCAAGTCTGTAAGGATGTTGAGATTATGACCAAGGAGGCTAATCCATCAGTGAAGGGTGATAGGTTGAAAGATGCAATTGGGGAAGAATCCGAGTGTGCTGAAGAAAATAAAGATCTGGACAGTGTGTTCAAAGATATTGATGATTTTGCTGAAAATCAGCAAAAAGAGGTTTTTGGTGCTCAGACAGGAGTGGAGTCAGGTGGTACTTCAGTTCCAGTTGTTGCTGAGGAGACTGTGCCTGTCCCTGTTTCAGTGGATGCTGGAAGATGTGAAGTCCCATCTCCTGAAGCTGATACTGTCCCAGTGGGTAAGGTCCAGAAAGGAGTATGGTTCGTTAATAAAGACGCTGCGTTGAAATGGAACTGTGTGCTGAAAAGAAAGATCATACCTGAGAAGTTACTAGAAGAGTCCCGGTACAAGGGAAAGGAAGTAATTGATGTGCTTAAGGAGTCGGACCTATTTTGGACATTGGACAGGTGCAAACCCTTCCATGAGCTGTTGGTACGTGAGGCCATGGCGAACTTGCCCCCTCTCTTCGGGGTTGTTGGAGAATCTGAGTATGTGGTCTTCTACGTCAGAGGGAGAAGGATCAAGATTGATCCTGAGCTGATCAATGTATTCTTTGCCATGGACGACCCAGATGTTGATGAATTGGAGTCAGATTTTGAAAAGGTAGAGAGCACCATCACTGCAGGCTCTGTTCAGTGGAGGCCTGAGTCAGTTGTGCATACAGCGGATCTTTCTACGTTCTATTCGATGCTGTTTTTCATTGCTGTTTTCAACTGGAGGCCGTCTACTCATCGCTCAACGGTCAACAAGGACATGGCTCATCTGCTTTATCAGATAGGGAATAAGCTGAAGTTCAACCTGGGCAGAGTGATGTTCAAACAGATTGCTGAACATGCCACTTCGACGAGATCTCTGCATCAGATTTGCTTCCCGTCTCTGATATACGAGCTGATCATCCATCAAGCTCCAGATTTGAAGGCTTCACCTGACCAACTCTCAAAGGCACCCAGCAAGTTCATCGTTGACCACAAGTTGTTTAAAGGGCGTCACGAGAACGATCTCAAGGAGAAAGGAAAAGATGTGGCGGAGTCCAGTCGAGGGGGAGCCAGAATAGGCCGAGATGAGCGAAACAAGTTGCTCAGAGATCTTAATGCCATCATTGCTGCGGACAAGGTGCAACGCAGGCGCATCAATAAGCTTGCTCGTGCCCTTAGCTACCCAAGTGAAGATGAATCTGATGATGCAGATTCTGAAGATGCCACAGATGATGAGTCTGCATAAAGGTCCACTGACTTCAAACTCTCTGAACTCAGTTTTCATTTAAAACTTTTGTTTTTTTTGTGCTTGTTCTGGCACAGTTTGAAGTGCTGTTCGAACTTTATCGGACCCCTTGCCAGTTTGTGGCAAAAAGGGGGAGTATTTTGAGGTGGCAACAATTTCTGTTCCCTCAAGGTTGTCGACTGTCTAGATAGTTAGATAGATCTAGTTATCTAGTAGATTTGGTTTTGCCAAAATGCCAAGGGGGAGATTGATGTTCCCTTGAGTGGCATGTGTTTGGCAAAACATGGTTAGACAGTTCGAGCAGGAGTTCAGGGGGAGTTCGAACATATCCTAGCACTCATGTACAGCGTGGAGCAGACGCAAGGATATTTTCCGGAAGATATTGGACAGTGAAGATATCGCCAAGTTAAGACGGTCAAGAGACTTTTTCGAGCAATAGATATTCGAATGAATATCTTCATTGATGGCGGGATAGCTTACTTGGGTAAAGAGACTTCGTATATTCTTCCATCCGATTAGATAAGATATACATCAAATATCTAGGAGTATCTCCTGAATATTTGATGGGATTATCTTGTGCAGTTTAGGGTTTCGTCCGAAGCATATAAATACATTGCTGAGGCACCCTCATTCTGCATCGCTTTCAAGATCAAACATACACGAGAAACCCTACCGATTGGAGAAGAAGAAAGCGACGGCCGTTTGTACTTTCCCCACTGGAAATACATCGGTGTGAGCTCAGTCTGATACGTGCCATTCAGACTGACCAGAGGTAATCACGTTCAGTGCACAAACAGAACAACCTGCTTTCGAGAGAAAGCGACCGAGCTTCAGGAGAAGATCGAGTACGTTCGGACAGAGAGTCTGGACGAAGGGGATCAAGGGGAGTTGCGACGAACCTTGGTTGCAAATCTGAGAGACGGAGGAATAGAGGCTAGGCAATTACAAGGTGTAAGTGTAAGTCCACGTGAAAGCTCTATACTCGTAATAAAGATTTGTTGTCCCTTTTCCGGGTGTGGGAAACCCCCCAGAGTAGGCCTGGCCGAACTGGGTTATCAACCTGTGCGTGCTCCTGTTTTACTGTTCTGTTTGATCTGTTTGTTGAACTGTTGTGGAGAGAGTTCAAGGTCTGTCGAAACACGACCTAGAACACTTGCTTGAACAGGGGATATAATTTCATATATAGTACAGATTGACGTTTGAACAGCCTTCCAAACTACTGATACACCTATACTACTCTCCAAGTGAATTGTGTTATCTAAGCTTCCCTTAGATCCGAAGACTCCCGTCTTGCTCGTCCAGACCTCCTCCCGAGGTTGATACAGCCGAACCTACCACAACAGATTCTCCTGGTAGTGTTTGTCGTCTCTTGTGTGAGTCGAACAGCGAGCACAACTTGTACAACGCAGCGACGACACCTCTTGAACTCTGAAATAATTTGTGCGCAGCAACAATGTATGAGTTCAAGAAAGTAAAGCTAGTTGCTTACCAACTTGCGGCCTCAATCCTTCTACGACAGCACGAAGACTCGTAGATTAGAATGATGAATTCCACTCTCCGATTGATGGCTCCTCCACACGGCGTTTCTCAGGTTTGCGCGCTCCTGAATAATGAACCCTGGCCTCCTTTATATAGACACGTGTGAATCTAGAAGATCAAAAACCCTAGATTTGATCTTCTAAAACCCTAGATAAGATATGGATTAAATCAGTTGAGATTTAATCTTGATCTGCATATCTTGATCTCATAATAACCGTTTTTGATGATGTGGCAGTCGGATAGATTTGATTGAGATCCATCAGTTCGAAAAACTAGGAGTTGTGCTGATTTTTCGGAACTTAATGATTGATCTAGCACAGATCATTTTGCGAGCTTCTTGCACATATTTATGTTTTGCCTAGATGACACTTTTTACTCCAACATTAAGGATAGAGTATCTGAGTTGAAATCTGAAAATGCCAAACTGTTGACAAAATTGGAGGATACCAAAATCATCAAGGTAAGTGACAAGGAGGCTTGTCTGAAAGAGCTTGCATAATAGAAACTTAAAGAAATCAAGGAAGATTTCTCGAAGTGATTTGTATCTAGACCAGGGATAGGGTACGAGCCAGAAAACGATACTCAGACAACTGCTAAAAAGACATCCCTGAAGCATGATAGTGAGCTATCAAAATGCAAGTGTCAGGTGACAAGCGTATTTTTTTTGCTTATGGTGACAAGCGTATTTTTAACCCTTTATAGTTGTCAAGTTATATGTTTTAGGGGTCAAATTGTAGTAAAAAACAATTTATAAACCTTGGTAAGCCAAGGGTCGATCCAAGGAACAACGTGTGCGATTACTAGCTAACAGGTGACCAATTTAGCTATTCCAAGCAATGAAAGGTTTTGATGTAAAGAAAATAGCAGAAATTAAATGCAGAGAATAAATAAGGTTTTGAATTGATCAGAGAAAGAATCTCAGGATCAAACTTCACCCGTGCCAACCCACAAATCATGCAATCATATCGCGTAAATTTTTCATGCTATCGAATATGGAAATAAACCAAAATAACACTAGACAAGCCACCCATCCACGAATCATTGTCTAGATTAATCTCAATCGTTGAACGCCGCCCATCCACGGATTATCAACGATTTCGATTATTTAAGCTTAGTGTTTTTCAGACAATAAAGTCAACTTTCCTATTAATTCATGTACTACCAGTGTAGCTACAATGACCTAATATCAATTTCATACAATCTGGTTAATACCTCGGACCCATTCATCTTTTGGTAATTAACCTAACTATGTTCTAGCATGCAAACATCAGATTCAATGTAAAACTTGCAAGAACAATAAAATTGAGTGCAATGAAATTGAATATTCGAATTGCATAAATAAAAATGTTTAATTGATCACACGAAGAGTTTGGGTACATGGCATGGGATCCGTAGGATCCCAGAATACGGAAGACTACTCACTACTCATGGTAAGTTAACCAAAAATAGTATAGATGGTGAAATCAAGGACGAGGAAACCATGTAGACGATGTAGCTCGTTGAGTCGTTGATCTCTCTCAATAATCTGCTCTGTCTTCTCTTCTCCAAAATCAGGTCGCTTTTCCAAAAACCAAGCTTTCTATTTATAGGCCCGAATTTGCTAATTCTGGTCCGATTTTTAGAAACACCCTGACATAAGAAGTCGTCACGGGGTCTACGCCCATGACCAAGAGGTCGTCACGGGTCGCCACGAGGTCTTCAATCTTCAAGCTTTCTGATCCCTTCAGGACGGGCCCGTGACCATTGTGCCTCGTCACGGGGCCTACGCTCGTGACCAATGAAGTCGTCCCAGTGGTGACGGGAGGACACGTGATCCTTGTTAGAAAAAGAGCCATTTTTCTTAGATTCTTCAACTTTTCACCCATTCGCCATTCATCGGCTCTGGAAGAGAAACAGACCTGAAACACTAGGGAAAACTGTTAAAAGACACTAAAGTGCTGGGGAAAATCGAGCTAATCCATCATCGAATGGCGCGATTAATTGGGCAATAACTCAACAGATCAAAACACTCTACACTTAGGATTTGTTCGTCCCGAGCAATATAAAGCACAAGTCAATAAACGGCAAAGCAGCTACCCACTCGTATTTCATGAGATCAGTTCTAACTAAAAATAAAAAAACATAACTCACTGTCGTAGAGGACACAAATGCATTTAGCATATGCATCAATTTAAACCCTTAGGCTGCCCTAGTAGGACGAGTATAGTCTCGTGAAGGTTTTCAGGAATGGGACTACCTACAATTCCCCTGTATAACTAACTAACGTGTATGCATGAAATGATGCTCAACGAGTCACGGTAAAGTCATGTCATACCTCGGATTCATCGTGTTACATCGACTTTAGGTCAAACATCTTCATCAAAGTTGTAAGACAATCATAGATTAAACGAGCAGTATATTCAAACGTCCAGTACACATGACTAGCAATCGACTAATTACATGCTCTAAATAGTTCCATAGCAACGTAATAAGAGCATGAGTAGTTACACAAAACATGCTCGTCATTCACCTATGCTATCTAGGGATAGTCCACGGGCTCTTGACGCAAAGCTCATTCTCAAGTGCCACGGACTAGGCAATGACCCGTAAGTAGGGGTGTAAATGAGCCGATATACTCGCGAGCTGCTCGTGAACAAGCTTGGTCAAAGCTCGACTCGATCTTAAACTAGCTGAGTACGAGCATAACTTTCAGGCTCTTTTATTAAACGAGCCGAGTACGAGCCAACTAGTGCTCGGCTCCTTTATGTTCGCGAACAGCTCGTTTATGTGCTCGTTTAAGTGCTCGTTCATATATTCGTTTAAATACTCAATTAAAACTTACTTATATTGTTTGAAGCTCGTTAATGAGCTCGATTAAGGTAATTTTATATATTTTAAAATATTTTTAGTGAAAGTTCGATTGAAGTTCGTTAAATACTCGTAAAAAAAAGCTCGTTAACAATAAATTATTGTATTAAATTAATTTAATTAAAATACTCGTTTAAAGCTCGAGCTCGGCTCGAACTCGTGAAAAATTAAACGAGCCGAGCTCAAACACATATTTATAATGCTCGAAAATACTCGGCTTGAACTCGTCAAATTTTAAACGAGCCGAGCATGAACAACGTGATACTCGGCTCGGCTCGTTTACACCCCTACCCGTAAGAGAAGAGGAGTCTGGCTTAAGAATTTTCTGAAAATTAGTACGAAAATCATTTCAAAATTTCAGTGCAAGCACGAGGATCGTTCCGTAGTTTCTAGTACATGAATTCTCAAAACAAGCCATGATTGCACGCAATGAAAAGGTGGAGATACACTACATCAAGCAAAAGGGGGTAGAAACTTTATTTTTTTTCATTCACAAGGGGTGACTTTTGTCACGCCCGGCTCCCTTAAACCGACATAGTCCAACCCTTTTTGACCGATTTTGACCACAAATGGACAAAATAGTATGGAGGTTTAACCAAAGTCTAGAAGGTTCCAGAATACCCGAGAAACTTGGAGAATGCCCATGGAACCTTGGAGATCTCCTAGAAGCGTGTAGATAACTCTAGAAGCTTGAATCTTAGCCGTAGGATCAAGTAGTGTAGAGTAGATCCTAGCCGTCCATTAGGATGGTGCTTTTGTATAAATAGGGGATGACCCTCCCCATCCAAACCATTGGACAACTTGTATTCTCAAGCACTTGTATCTCTCTCTAAAGTATTCAATACAAGTACTCTTTTCAAAGAGCCAAGTCCTTTCACTTTGTTCCAACCAAGAAGTTGCGACATTGGGAGGCTGACTTAGCACCGAAGTGTTAAGGCCGCACGAGTGTTATTGCCCGAAGAAATAAGCTCGTGACAGTTGGTATCCGAGCCAGGTTCTAAGCCGAGACTCTGCCCGAGGAAATGGTGCGAGGACACGCTAAAGCCACGCAAAGAACTGGCCAAGAGGCCGCACAAGGTTCTGGCCGAGAAGATGTCCCAGTCAGGCCATCACAGGAGATAGTGGGCCAGGAGACTCGAGAGACCTCGCGGGGGCCGACCCGTAGGGAGAGGTCGAGGGATTGGATCCCCATTCTCGACTCACGTCTTACTCATTTGGAGGAGAAGACCGTGGAGTTGAGCGACCAATTCGAGGAGCTGGAGTCCAAGGTGGACACACTAGGTGATCGGGGCGATCATCTAGAGGAGGAGATCCCAGCCATCCACGAGTCGCTGAAGCTGGCACTATCGTCCATCAAGGCCGAGATGCGGGAGGAGCTTAAGGGCGAACTCGCCCGGCAGCACGAGGCTTATGAGAAGGAGCTGAGCATTGCCCACGAGCGTATCGAAGGGCTTGTAGCCGAGATGGCCTCAATGCGGAAAGATCATGAGCATGAGACTGACATCATTCTTAATCGCCTGGAGGAAATCCACAAGGAGCAAAGGCATGGAACACCCTCAGGCACGGTGACCCAGGCATCGGAGGTCCGACCAATTGATGCGCCGAAGCCTAAGAGCTTTGGTGGAACGCGCAATGCTCGAGATATTGACAACTTTCTATGGGGGCTGGAATAATATTTCGAGGCAACTGGAGTAGTGGACGAGTCCGTTAAGATAAGGACCGCTGCCTTGTATCTTACGGACACTGCCATGCTGTGGTGGCGACGAAGGCGAGGAGACATGGAAAAAGGTACGTGCTTCATCGATACCTTTGTTGATTTTAAGAAGGACCTTAAGCGTCAATTCTATCCGGAGGATGCCGAGGAGGAGGCTTGGTCACGACTCCGAAATCTCAAGAAAAAAGGGTCAATCCGTGAATATGTCAAGGAATTCACGACCTTGATCCTTGAGGTCCCGGATTTGTCCGACAAGGAGTCACTGCGATACTTTAAGGATGGTCTACAATCTTGGGCCAAGACCGAGTTGAAGCGCCGTGGAGTCCAAGATCTCGCGTCTGCTATTGCTACGGCCGAGAGCCTTGTGGACTACATGGGCGCTGCTCAGGCCGTGACCAAGCCAATTTCGAAGAAGACGTTCCCGGTCAAGGGTGGGGGAGAGAGGACCCGACGCCCGGAAACATCGTATGGTCCTACCATATCCCGACCCAGGGATAAGGGCAAAGCCAAGGAAGTTGTACGCAGCTCGGGCAAGCCCAACCATAATCGATGTTTCCTGTGCGACGGGCCTCATTGGGCGAAGGACTGCCCACAAAAGAAAGCCCTTAGTGCAATCTTTGCCAGCCACTCGGAGACTTCGACGAAGGAAGAAGGATCACACATGGGGTCAATGCGACTACTTAGTGCGATTCACTCGACGCCCAAGGTCCAAGCCAAAGGATTGCTCTTTGTCAATATTGTTCTCCAAGGCCAGCCCACCTCAGCCATGCTCGACACAGGAGCCACGCATAACTTCCTTTCAATAGAGGAGGCGTCGCGACTTGGAATCAAAGGAACCGACGGGAGAGGCTCTGTCAAAACAGTCAATTCGCCTGCTAAGCCAATACTCGGAGTCGCAAGAGGAGTCGAGACCCGTGTGGGGACATGGGTGGGCAAACTCGACTTTACCATCGTGCCAATGGATGACTTTAAGGTTGTCCTTGGACTGGAATTTCATGACCAAGTTAAGGCGTTCACGGTGCCATTCAACAACACTATGTGCATCTTGGACGGGAAGAAGGCGTGCGTAGTGCCGACAACTAGGAACAACGCGAGCCATACCAAAATGTTGTCGGCCATGCAATTCAAAAGGGGCGTTCGGAGGGACGAGGAAAGCTACTTAGCTATCCTTAAGGAGTACGATGATGAAGCAATCGTTGGCCAAGTTGACGTGCCCAAGCCAGTGGCCGCAGTTCTCGAAGAATTCCAGGACGTGTTGCCAAGCGAACTCCCCAAGAAGTTGCCGCCAAGGAGGGAAGTGGACCACGCGATTGAATTAGAGCCCAGAGCCAAACCACCTGCAATGGCCCCATACCGCATGGCGCCTCCGGAATTAGCGGAACTAAGGAGGCAACTCAAAGAACTTCTGGATGCAGGTTTCATCCGGCCTTCCAAGGCCCCGTTTGGCGCCCCAGTTCTCTTTCAAAAGAAAAAGGATGGTTCACTTAGGATGTGCATCGACTACAGGGCACTCAACAAGGTCACCGTGAAGAACAAGTACCCCATCCCACTCATCGCCGACTTGTTCGATCAGCTAGGGCACGCACGTTTCTTCACCAAGCTGGACTTGCGCTCGGGATACTACCAAGTGCGCATAGCCGAAGGGGACGAGCCAAAGACCGCATGCGTAACAAGGTATGGGTCCTATGAATTTCTTGTCATGCCCTTTGGCCTAACCAACGCACCAGCCACGTTCTGCACCTTGATGAACAAGGTGTTCCAACCTTACTTGGATCGGTTTGTGGTCGTCTACCTGGACGACATAGTAGTGTATAGCCAAACCTTGGAAGAGCACGTCCAACACTTGCGGGAAGTGTTCAAAGTTCTAAGGGGCAACGAGCTATACGTGAAAAAGGAAAAGTGCTCCTTTGCCAAGCCAGAAGTGTTGTTTTTGGGGCACAAGATTCGGGATGGCCAACTTATGATGGAGGATTGTAAGGTCAAGGCCATCCAAAATTGGGAGCCGCCCACCAAGGTAACAGAATTACGATCTTTCCTTGGACTAGTGAACTACTACCGTAGATTCATGAAGAGCTACTCGGCAAGAGCAGCGCCACTTACCGACCTTCTTAAGAAGAACAAGGCATGGGAGTGGACAAAAGAATGCCAAGATGCCTTTGATGATCTGAAGAAGGCCGTGTGTGAGGAACCAGTCTTGAAGCTGCCCGACCATACTAAGCCGTTTGAGTTACATACGGATGCCTCAGACTTTGCAATCGGAGGAGTGCTGATGCAAGAAGGCCATCCGATAGCTTACGAGAGTCGAAAGCTCAATGACACGGAGCGGCGCTACACGGTGCAGGAGAAGGAGATGACCGCAATCATCCATTGCCTAAGGGTATGGCGACACTACTTGCTCGGGACCAAGTGTGTAATCTTGACCGACAACGTGGCGACTAGCTATTTTCAGACCCAGAAAAAGCTAAGTCCCAAGCAAGCCCGATGGCAAGACTTCCTGGCCGAGTTTGACTACGTCATGGAGTACAAACCCGGGAAGACAAACGTGGTCGCAGATGCCCTGAGCCGCAAAACCGAGTTAGCAAGCATTTCCCAAGTCATTAGTCCATTGCTGGAGAAGATCAAGGAGGGACTTAAGACTGATGGACAGGCTCAAACCATCATGGCCTTGATCAACGAAGGGAAGACGAGGCGATTTTGGCTCGAAGATGGGTTAATCTACACCAAAGGTCGCCGCATCCTCGTACCTCGGTGGGGCAATCTAAGGAGAGAGCTCATCAAGGAATGCCACGATTCCTTATGGGCCGGCCATCCGGGAGTTAGGCGCACACTCGCCTTACTAAAGTCTGTCTACTATTGGCCAAGAATGCGTGAAGGAGTCGAAGAGTATGTAAGGACTTGTCTTGTTTGCCAACAAGATAAGACGGTCCAACATCAACCAGGAGGTTTGCTGAACCCCTTGCCCGTTCCAGGAAAGCCATTCGAGAGCGTCTCAATGGACTTTATCACTTGCTTGCCTAAGTCCGAGGGATTTGGAAGCATAATCGTCGTGGTGGACAGGTTCAGCAAGTATGCAACCTTCATGGCCGCGTCAACTGAATGCACCGCTGAAGAGACGGCGCGACTCTTCTTGGCCAATGTGGTCAAACTGTGGGGCGTCCCGAAAAGCATCATTAGTGACCGAGACCCGCGGTTCACAGGGAGATTTTGGACGGAATTGTTCAAGATGCTCGGGACAGACTTGAACTTCTCGACAAGCTTTCATCCTGCGACGGACAGACCGAGAGGTTCAACGCTCTTCTGGAGCAATACTTAAGGCACTATGTGAGTGCTAATCAAAAGGACTGGGCCAAGTTGTTGGACGTGGCGCAATTTTCCTTCAACTTGCAGCAAAGTGAGGCGATCAACAAAAGTCCTTTTGAAATCGTGTTGGGACAGCAGCCAAATACTCCCCTTTCTCTAGCAGCACGCTACGAAGGAGCAAGCCCAGCAGCGTTCAAGTTCGCCAAGGCCTGGCACGAACAAGCGAAGTTAGCTCGCGCCTCTTTGCACAAGGCTGCTTCTAGGATGAAGAAATGGGCGGATAAAAAGAGACGGGACGTGGAGTACAAGGCGGGAGACCTAGTACTCGTGAAACTGTTGCCGCAGCAATTCAAGGCTTTCAGGAAGGTTCACAAGGGACTCATTCGAAAATATGAAGGACCTTTTGAAGTAATCAAGCGCATAGGCAACGTCTCATACAAGCTCAACCTGCCACCCAAGCTGAAGATCCACCCAGTCTTCCATGTGAGTATGCTAAGGCCTTATCATGAAGACCAGGGAGAACCATCACGAGGGATCTCACATCGGGCGCCAACTGCCGTGGTCAAGTCGTACGACAAAGAAGTTGACGAAATACTAGCCGACCGGACCATTCGACGACGCGGAGTGCCGAGCTACAAGGAGTACCTCGTCAAATGGAAAGGTTTGCCCGATAGTGAAGCTAGCTGGGAGTCCGAAGACCTATTATGGCAATTCAGGGACAAGATTCGGAGCTACCAGGAGGACGCGACGAGGGCGTCGCGAGCTTGAGTGGGGGAGAATGTCACGCCCGGCTCCCTTAAACCGACATAGTCCAACCCTTTTTGACCGATTTTGACCACAAATGGACAAAATAGTATGGAGGTTTAACCAAAGTCTAGAAGGTTCCAGAATACCCGAGAAACTTGGAGAATGCCCATGGAACCTTGGAGATCTCCTAGAAGCGTGTAGATAACTCTAGAAGCTTGAATCTTAGCCGTAGGATCAAGTAGTGTAGAGTAGATCCTAGCCGTCCATTAGGATGGTGCTTTTGTATAAATAGGGGATGACCCTCCCCATCCAAACCATTGGACAACTTGTATTCTCAAGCACTTGTATCTCTCTCTAAAGTATTCAATACAAGTACTCTTTTCAAAGAGCCAAGTCCTTTCACTTTGTTCCAACCAAGAAGTTGCGACATTGGGAGGCTGACTTAGCACCGAAGTGTTAAGGCCGCACGAGTGTTATTGCCCGAAGAAATAAGCTCGTGACACTTTTCTCACTTTGCCCTTGGTATTATTTTTTTCTGTTTTTTCTTTTCAAAAATAACTATGCTTGGGGTGGTCAATTTTTCACCCTCTTTAGAAATTTTAGAATTTTGTTCTTGATTGGGGGCCTGTTTTTCGCCCCTCTGTTGACTATTTTTTTTATTTCTAACTCCACACTTAAAACTTGACATAGTGTATGAATAAAGGCGGGTGCAGGCAAATCATAACAGGTATACAGAAACACATAATAGTACTAAAGTCACCTAGAAAAAGAGATGCAATTTAAGTTTTTGACATTTTGTACCGGTGCCTACTAATATCAAGTCTCAAACATGCTTCAAGAAATACGTACAACACGTGATATGCAAAGACTAATCAAGGAGTATCATAGAAAAAACTCTGAATCCAAAAGAATGACATTTAATCAAAGAGTATCGTAGAAAAACGAGGATTTCAATCACAATACATAGACAGTTGAGCATATGCAAGAGTGAATGTGATATACGATGTGTATGACTATGCGCTACCCACTCCACACTTAATGTTGAGCTTTGTCCCTAAGCGGAGAAATAAAAGATAAAAAAAGGTGCATAGGAACTTCCCTCGTGTGTGTTAACTCGATATCCATAGAGATTAAACGATGCCCGGGGAGTGAAATGCGACTCATGAGCTGGTCGATATATATAGATAAAAGCATAGAACTGCACAAGTGATAGATTTGCATCGATAATCGCGAAGGGACTAGTGTTGCCAACTAGAGAATATGATAAATGATGCGAGCGAAAGGTAGAACATGAAAACATGTCTAGAGCATCAAATAACATGTAGAATGAAAGGTTATGGAAAAAGTCAGCATTCAGATAATATCATAAGACATAAAAGGAAAACAGCTGACAAAGCAAACAAAAAGTCATGAGGTGCTAACAGTGCCCTCGGCATCATCAGCATTGTCTGCACCAAATCTGCCCTTTGAATCAGTGGAACCTGCAGAGCCGATTGTGCGAGAGGGCCCGGCCTCGTAATCGTGGTGGGTAGGAGGTGCATGATGTGTAGGGCTCAAGTCGTCGGCCATAGAGAAATCAGTCGCCGTCACGGGGTCTACGCCCACGACCAAGAGGTCGTCACGGGGTCTTCAATCTTCAAGCTTTCTGATCCCTTCAGGACGTGCCCGTGACACCTGTGACCGTTGTGCCTCGTCACGAGGCATACGCCCGTGACCAATGAAGTCGTCACGGTGGTGACGAGAGGACACGAGATCCTTGTTAGAAAAAGGGCCATTTTTCTTCGATTCTTCAACTTTTCGCCCATTCATCGGCTCTGGAAGAGAAAAAGATCTGAAACACTAGGGAAACCCGTTAAAAGACACTAAGGGAAAAATCAAGCTAATCCATCATCGAATGGCGCGATTAATTGGTCAATAACTCAACCGATCATCAGGACACTAGTAAGCATGGTCTGACGCGTCAAATTTAATATTTATATTCTCCTACTAAAAGCTAGTGTAGTGGCAAGCATGGTCGAACCCAAGGAAGCTGGTGTTGTTGAAGCTGTAATTGTAGACAATTAAAGAAAAGGGGGGTTGTGAGTGATGATGAGTGCAAAAGAGAAAAAGAACAAGAACTTCAAATCAGAGAGAATATTCAGCTTAGGGTTTCTATTGTGACATGTTTATCATCGACGGCTAAATATCAAATCTCAAATTTCTAAGTGTGGAATTCCGGCAAAGGTAATTCCTAAAGTATCCCGACAAAGGTGATACGACACATCTAACCCGGCAAAGGTGCTAGACTTCTAGTTCTTTCCTACACTAAATAATCCGGCAAAAGTATTATTAAATCTAGGTGTTACGATCTACCTTTACGGCAATGTTTCCAGTAGCTATTAACAATAAGAATAGGTTGTCAAACTAAGCTTTACGACAAAGTTTCCACTTAACCTAACAATTCAATTCATAGGTTGAAGCACAAGAACAAGAGAAACATGAAATTGCATTAAGAATAAAGTCTCGAAACATAAGTCACAATACGCGAAACCCTAAAATGAATTGAGAGTTTAGCTACGCATAGTTGAAATTAAAACACAATGCATGATGAAAGGTAGAAAAATCTCTTCTCTCGTCGAAAGCTTCGCCTTCTCCTCCAGAGCCGTCTTCAAACTTCGTAGAATGATTGATTATTGGATCATTGGAAACCCTAGTCCAAACCTTTTATTTATAGCAAAAATTTGGGTATCCAAGTCTGTTTTTGGGCTGCACTTCCAAATTTCGATTTTGCTGACGTCAGCCGCGGACTCTGTGCATATTAGCTCCGCGGACAGTGTTCATAAAATGGACTGCGTCCGCGGTTCTCTCTGGTTCTGCGTGCCAGTTCTGACTTCGACTCTAGATTTGACCTTCTAAATGACCTCGGTTGCTCTCGATGTGAACTAGAGAGTTGTATGAAATTGACTCAGCTACGCATCGACATGTAGCTCATATTTTTTTGATCAATGGTCGATTCCCATCACTCCGTCGAACACCAGAAGGTCTGATATGCCATTGTGGAGTTTTTGGCATGAAATGCCGTCTTTTATGCACGTTTCCTCCTAGAGCTTCCGAAACACCTGAAATGCAAAATCATACTAAAAAGTAAATGTTCGCATATAATAGTATCGAAATAAATGGGATTAGTTGACTAAACTTTAACGCTACTGAATTTGAACATGACGATGTGTGTGAAACCAGTCTAAAGATTGCTAATTGGATGCATTTGCACGTTATTATTATCTCTTGTGATGAGGGTGTTTGTCACCATTAAAAAGGGTGAAATTTTTGGAGTACATATCCCCGGGAGTATGCATACCTGGAGTACGTATGTACGTGTACTCCAATGTGTTTTGATGTGACAACCATCCTGCTGATATGTTACTTGAGTGTGCATGTTGATGTACAGATACTCTGGAAGTAACAGTTACTTGAGTGCGCAGGTTGATGCACTGATACTCCGAAGGTAATGCTACCTCGGCTGACTGCTTGAGGGCGAGAATATCTCCCAGATATTCTCGGAGGATCTTACAGGTCCAAAGATCCGTGATCCAGCAAGAATATATGTTGGATGATGCCCAAGATCAGTTCAACTATTCTTGTTATGAGATTAAGGAGTGATCAAAGACTTGGGAAGATTACGTGAGATATTTTAGGAAGTTAAGGATCTTGCGCATATCCAATTAGATCTGTATGGGACGATCTAATTGGCAAGCTGATAAAGCCATTATGGGATGGACGAATCAGCTAGGGGGTCTCGGCCTGACTTGTGGATCAAGATGAGAGATTTTCGAGTAAGAAAATCTAGGGCAACCCGGTAGAGAACACACTATATAAAGGATGCTAAGGCTGCCTTTCAATGTGCTGTTTTGACACTGGGAATCCTTGGCTGCGTGTTTACGGAAGTAGCAACACGACCGGGGAACTTGTGTTCGAGGAAGCTTTGAATCGGAACGTTCAACAGCGACCTCGGAGGGAGCTGTACTGCGATCTGAGCCAGAAGGGAAGTATTCTCTTGTTGTGTGGGGACAACGAAGATATATCACGAACTAAGGTGCGTCTGAAAGTATGACGGTACACCACTGAGTGTGGTTGGGTGAGTGATATATACAATTGTAACCGAGAACACTATAATACAAGATATTATTTCGAAATCCTTCTAGTTTCGCTAGAATGTAGTGATTTTTCTCAGGCACTGTATTAGATATCCGAATTTGCACTATAAATCAGGTATTATTACATATACCTTGAAGGTACATCGATACCTTCAAGAGAACGCTAACTAACGATCCTAACACAAAAGATGGACGTAATGAGTTGTAGAGGTGTGTGACAACAGCATTTTGAGCGTGTGTGCATTTGTTATGAGGTCCCAAAAGTAGGAATGAGAGTAGAAATACTTCGTTTATATTCAGGGACGGATCCAGGAATTTTGGTAACAGACAAAAAAATAATTGCATCATGAAAAAAAAATTTCTAAAATTACTTGGGCATTTTACAAAAATTGTATAAATTTCTTGAAAAATACACTTCAAATTCTATTTAAAAAATTGGTGCCAAAACATCTTGGGCTATTTTTTTTTGAAATCAAAGTTAATAGAATTGGTTTGTCAAAATGAAACAAGTATCTCTAGAATAACATGAAGCACAATGCAACTGATACATTTAGTCAAATACTTACTAATTTTCTTCTATTTTTCTTAGTAGTTTTGATTCGTTTCCAAGTAATTTTGATGTCATTTCATACCCTTCTTGGTCTATTAGGTCCCAAAATGCATTTTGTCTCACTCGGAGCCTCAAAGATCAAATAGAGCAAAAGTTGAGTGAATTTGAGCCAAATATGGAGTTTCGGGCAAAATAGGGCAAACCGACCTTTCCGGCGTATTTTGCATGCCCAGATCGGATACGGTTTCTGAATTGGTTGATTCAAATCTTGTTGGAAAGCTAACTCAAAGGGCTACAACTCTCCATTTGACGCCAAGACCTAATTTGGACATTACGATTGTGAAAAAGCCGCTGGAAACCCGCCCAGGCCTCGCCCTCTTGAACGCAAAATTGCTCGAAACATAGCAAACCGACCTTGCCAGCGTATTTTGCATGCCCAGATCGCATACGGTGTCTGAATAGATTGATTCAAAGGTTGTTGGAAAGCTAACTCAAAGGGCTACAACTCTCTAGTTGACGCCAAGACCTAATTCGGACATTAAGATTGTGAAAAAGTCGCTGGAAACCCGCTCAGGCCTCGCCCTCTTGAACGCAAACTTGGGGGTGGCATGTGTCTGTTTATAGATCCGTCCCTGTTTATATTTGTATGATTCGATCAAGTGGGAATAAAAGAACGGGCAGATAAATGCTGGGAGGCACCCTCTTATTTCTGTCATATAGGAAACCCTAATTTTTACACAACTAATTAAGAAACTCATCACTGTTCACGTGAGGGACATGTGATTGTAAATTCCAAGTAGATGATGTTGCTTTGCTATATCCGCATTTAATCAGAGATGAAAGGCTGACGCGAGAGCTAACTCACCATTTGGGCTGGCCAAATTTTATGATGCCCATCCCATAAAAAGTCCAACAGTGGAACAATGTATCAGAGCAAAAAAGCTTACATAGATTGAAGTGTGAATTTTAGTTATCATCACATCTTTAATCAACGGTTGCGATCACCTCGCGTTACACAAACCCTAGAAAAGCCACGTTCGAAAAGACCAATACACCCTTACCTCCGCGTTGTTTTGTTATTAATAAATAAATAAATATCGCCCTGGAGCTACTTCCCCGTATTGGCATTCGCATCTGGTCACCGGTCTCCATACTTAATTTTTGGAGGTAGTTCTCATTTCACAAACTGCAATTACTTTCCAAAATTTATTTACATTGATATAATTGTTTATGTTGAGTTCGTTGATCGGATGGAAGTCTGAGAATGTTTGGATTGAATTTGTTGGACTTATTGGAACCTTTGTTTGTCTGGTGATCAATGGGTTTTGCTGGAGTTTAATATGTTTAGGATTTGGATTGTTGGATGTATGTATGTTTATGAACCTTAGAAACTGCACTATAATGTTTATCAGTATCATTGTTTGAGTGTGTTTCATTTTGTGGTTCTTTTTAGTTGTGGTTGTTGGGGATGGTTAAGGACCAGAGTTCTCCATGGTTTATGCAGGGACTGGTTGAGCTGAGTGCCCTGTAGTTGACATGGTTTAACATCTCTAATTCTCTAATAATACATGACGGTATGACTATTGTTGATTGTTAGAAAACTTGGATAGTGGTAGTTGCTCCGGCTCTTGATTGAAATTGCTGCAATTTATTGAATTACACAAAGTGATTTGCTTCATTTTCAGAGTGGACATGTAACATAATATATATAATTATTTGAGCACTTCTATCATTTCAATTGTCTAATTTTATCTGTTTCTATGAGTTGCAGGTGATATATCTAGTCTGATATATCTAGTCCATATAGTTACCATTCTTCAAATTTCAGTATTAAAACATGCCATGGTATTGAGAAAAGCAGTCACTATTTCAAGATGACACAGCACATGAAGATGCCATAATTTTCTAGCGTCGGAACAATATTTCTTCATTTTTACTCGACACTGACAAGTTTTTCAATTCATCATGCAGGTGAAGTGTAACAAATCACCGCACACCTCAATTATAAGGCTCAAAAGTTGACAATATGAGTCATTTTCAGGCAGCTAATGTTGATAACAGCGAAACACGGTCCCTTGTAGTCAAGAAACTTGTGGGTGCTCAAGCTGTTGAAAGAGAAGAGGAGACGTTTCGTGATGCCAGGTGCTCACCTGAGGCATCAGGAAGTACGGGTATTCCTGAACAATCAGTGAGGAATGTTAGTAGAGTTCCAGCAGTTCATGGTGAGGATAAGACCAAAGCCGTTGAAATAGTCAAAGATTATCAAGACGGACAGTGCTCCATTAAGAAGCAACAAAAGCTCGGAGTTGCCGCTAGCCATGCTGTAAGGTGTGCTAATAATTTCGATAAGCAACATAATATTGAAAGTCAAAAGCAAGTAATGCTAGGAAAAAAGCGCAGCAGACAGACCATGTTTCTTGATTTGGAGGATGTCAAACAAGCTGTCCAATTAAATCCTGCAACTCCACGAAGACCAAACTGTCAGCCACTCATTGGTGTCAGTGGGAAAATAAGTCGGCCTGCTTCCCCGGCCAGTGAAAATGCAGGTCAGCCTGTGCTTCACATTCAAGAGCATGATGATGTATGTGTTGCTGAAAGTACTAGTTCAGAGTCTGTTGAATTTGGAGGCGAAGGAAAAGGAGATATAGATACAGGAATATCATCAAGTACCAGGGGATTAAGAAGTGCCATCAGTTCACACAAGGCAAAAGCACCACCCCTTAGACATAACCCATGGCTGCTATCTAAAGTTTTACCCCCAAAGAAACCAACAACGGCAATAAACCTTCAATATCAGGATACATCAATCGAAAGACTTATTCGGGAGGTCACAAGTTGGAAGCTTTGGCATCAATCAGGTACTATTACTATATTTTCTTAGCCAATTGCCGGTGTGAAGAACTCATTGCTTTAAACTATACAGATAAGTTTGGGTTCATATTTGGTATCTACTTGACAATCACCTATGACCTGGCTCAATTTCGTTGTCATTACGACAATTGTCTCTTCGAAACTAACTTTTGTGCTCCCTTATATGTATGTCATACGTATTGTTATTCTTTAAGTCTTACTTGACCAAATTATTTTTATCAAAACTTTGATTATGATTCAGAGGAGATCCAGCTTCAATGTGTCCCTGACCAGTTTGAATCAGTGGATGAATATATAAGAGTTTTTGAACCTTTGCTTTTTGAGGAATGTCGTGCTCAACTATTCAGTACCTGGGAGGAGTTAGCTGAAACAAATAACAAAGATGCATTTGCAACGGTGAAAATTAAAAACATTGAAAGGCGGGAAAGAGGTATTGAACTCTTGATAACTGGCATCTGAAGATGCTTTCTTGCCTTGCCCATGTGCAGAAATATTAGAGCTTTAAATTTACCAACAAAGTGTGGTGCCCCGATTCTAGTTGTTCCAATAAATAAAATTGGTTTTTTTAAATACCCCATTTGCTTAGGTTTACAGTTCTTAGCTTAGAGCATTATTTGCACTTTCGTATCTCCTCTTCCATTTGTTCTTGCTTTAGAATCCAGTTGAAAGATTCATGATTTGTAATATAGATATGTGCACTTCGTTTGATGGCCCAACAACATCTTCTGCAGGATGGTTTGATGTTGTCGTTCTTCCGACCATTGAATCCAAATGGTCATTTAAGGAAGGGGATATTTCTGTTCTTTCAAATTCAAGACCAGGATCAGGCGAGTTCATCGACTAATATATCTTTTTACTTGTTTCTTTTTCACCCCTTCATGTATCATCCTAATTTTATCATCATGATGTTTTTAGTTTAGTTATATGCGTACTTTTTCTTATATATCATGCTTCACTAAGAATCTTACATATTTTCTATTAAACAGAGAGATCTAACTGGCACATTACCACTTCACTTGAGAATAGCAAGACTAAGGACTTTAATGGACGTGTAGTTGGCACCATTAGGCGTCACAATCCTATTGATACTCGTGATCCTACTGGAGCAACTCTACATTTTTATGTTGGAAACTCCATTGATTCTCGTGGGTCAGTTTTGTTTCTGCTCATGTTGGTTATTGGTATAATACTATAATCATTTATTGTATGCTTCTTAGTACAAACTGAGAACACTGGTTGAAAAGATCATCACCTTCGTATGGCCTTGTGTTGCAATTTTAAAGGATGAATAGTGTGACGCTTATTATTGAGAGGAGTTTTCTCTTGTTCGATGTAACACAGTGAACTCGACAACGATCATATACTCAAGAAGCTGCAACCAAAGGACATTTGGTACCTTAGCGTGCTTGGACCTCTTGCAACCACTCAAAGGGAGTATGTTGCCCTGCATGCGTTTCGTAATCTTCATGCCCAGGTAATGGAACGACCAGGTTCCTTCTCCCTTTTCTCTTGATTAGGTTAACAAAGTGGATATATAAAGAATGAAATAAACTTGTTGAACATATTTGTAACTGAAGCAATGTAACTTTTGTAGATGCAAACTGCGATACTACGGCCTAGTCCGAAGCATTTTCCAAGATATGAGGAGCATCCCCCTGGGATGCCTGAATGCTTCACGCCAAACTTTGTTGATCATTTGCGAAAGAACTTTAATGAGCCTCAACTCGCGGCAATTCAGTGGGCCGCGATGCATACTGCGGCAGGTACAACAAATGGGCTAACTAAAAAACGAGACCCCTGGCCCTTCACCCTTGTCCAAGGTCCTCCAGGAACAGGAAAAACACACACAGTTTGGGGGATGCTCAATGTCATTCATCTTGTTCAATATCAGCACTATTATGCCGCGTTGCTGAAGAAGCTGGCTCCTGATAGCTATAAACAACCCAGTGCAAATAGCTTTAGCACGTCCAATGTGGGTTCTCTGGATGAAGTTCTCCAAAGGATGGATCAGAATCTCTTCCGCTCACTACCCAAACTGTGTCCAAAACCAAGAATGCTTGTTTGTGCTCCATCTAATGCTGCAACAGATGAGCTCCTTTCTCGAGTACTTGACCGTGGATTTATTGATGGTGAAATGAAGGTTTATCGTCCTGACGTTGCTCGGGTAGGGGTCGATACTCTAACACGCGCAGCACAGGCAGTCTCTGTTGAAAGGAGAACTGAACAACTACTTTGCAAAAGCCGAGATGAAGTTTACGGATGGATGCAACAATTGAGAAACCATGAAGCTCATCAGTCTCAGCAAATAGCTATTCTGCAGAGAGAACTCAGTGTTGCAGCAGCCACTTGTGGATCTCAAGGATCCGTTGGCGTGGACCCTGATGTTCTTTTGGCAAGGGACCAACGTCGTGATGCCCTACTTCAGAGTCTTGCAGCTGCTGTCGAGGCAAGGGATAAAGTTCTTGTTGAAATGTCGCGCTTCCATATGTTAGAGGGTAAATTCGTCACAGGTAGTAGATTTAATTTTGAAGAAGCCCGTGCCAGTCTTGAGGCAAGTTTTGCAAATGAGGCTGAGATTGTATTCACCACCGTCTCAAGCAGTGGACGTAAACTTTTTTCGCGTCTTGCCCATGGGTTTGATATGGTTGTTATTGATGAGGCTGCCCAAGCTAGTGAAGTAGCTATTCTTCCTCCGCTATCTCTTGGTGCAACTCGATGTGTGCTTGTTGGGGATCCACAGCAGCTTCCAGCAACAGTTATTAGCAAGGCTGCCGGTTCATTGTTATACAGTAGGAGCCTCTTCGAAAGGTTCCAACAGGGTGGTTGCCCAACAATGCTGCTTTCTGTGCAGTATAGAATGCATCCTCAAATCCGAGATTTTCCCTCAAAATACTTCTATAAAGGACGCCTTATTGATAGTGAAAGCGTTACTAATGTACCTGATGAGAAATACTACCAGGACCGCTTACTCAGACCTTACATATTTTATGACATCGCACATGGGAGAGAATCACAAAGAGGTGGATCTGTGTCTTATGAGAATCTACATGAAGCTCAGTTCTGTCTTCAACTGTACGAACATCTTCAGAAAACATTAAAAAGGATGGGTTTGAATAAAGTTTCAGTTGGCATCATTACACCGTACAAGTTGCAACTGAAATGCATACGTCGAGAGTTTGACCATATTGTGAATTCAGAGGAAGGAAAGGACTTGTACATTAATACAGTGGATGCTTTTCAAGGACAAGAGCGTGATGTCATCATAATGTCATGTGTACGTGCTTCGGATCATGGGGTGGGATTTGTTGCGGACATCCGTAGAATGAATGTTGCTCTCACTCGTGCAAGGAGGGCTCTGTGGGTATGGACAGTTACATTCTTGGAATTATTGTCTTTTCTTTCTTTGTAGTAGCTGACGTAGCCTCTACTCTTGTTGTAGACTATAGTTGTTTGTGGTTGATAAAATGTGATCCAACTACGATTCTGCAGGTCCTGGGGAATGCCAATGCTCTCATAAAATGTGATGACTGGGCTGCCTTGATTGCTGATGCCAAAGCTAGGAACTGTTATCTCCGTATGGATTATATTCCAAAGGAATTCCTTCTGTCAAATGAGACTCCTAATCCGCCATCTTCATCGAGCATAAGGGGTTCAAGATCAGGATCAAAGCCAGGACATAGATATTCGGAAAACTACAATGAGACCAGGTCTGGAAGGCAGCCAAGACGTGATGAAGTCCTATCTTATGTTCCACCTCCTGCTAAGCATAGCGGGTATAGGTCATCATACAACCCATCAGGAAGAAATTGAACGAAGCGAGTATCACCACATTTTGGCATTCCTTCTGGTTGGATCATGTTCAGACAGGATTTGAAGGTGGAATAGCCCCTGCATGCATTGGGGACTGGTGATTGGAAGTTGTTTTTTCATGGATTGGGTAGCCGTAGATCCATGGCCTAATTTGTTTGGTTGGGGAGGCAGCAAGGACTGAGTTAGTGCTAGTTGCAATCTGCGAAGGTAACCAACCGATACCGAGCACTTGTTCATACTGCAGGCTGCTCAGTAGGCAGGCCAATGACTTGGGTGGACAAGGCTACAACAAGCTCTTATTTGCAACCACCATAAGCCAATGACTGCCAGCATAGGTCCATGCTGGACAGTCTTTTGTGCTAGGGTATTTCAAACGATGCCCATAGCTCAATTGTCTGCAATCTGCATCAAATGCCCATCTCAGTGCCCGGCAACTGGGAGGTTTGGCTTCTATGCATGCAAGGAGTCTTCCTTGATTGCAAAATTGTGAGCAGACATGTAGATTTTGCTACCAGTTGTCTGAACATGAATGAGTAATCAAAGAGACTGTTGGCTATAGTAAGGGCCAAGCCCGAACACATTTTCGTAGCTTTAAGGCCACCCAAGGCGACATTTTTAAACAGGGTTATGGGTTAGGACGGGCTAGTCTATATAACACTAGGTTACATAAGCGTTGTTATACAAAAATGAGAATAAATGTTTCTCAGACTGCACATCTTTAGTCAAAAAGAATAACATCCACAATGGACATGAACATTATGGACTCCTTAAGACAGGGATGCACATCCTGTCCGGAGGGTTAAGATCTGGTGAGAAGTGAATTTACGGTGAGAAATAAGAATTAATACGGTCCATTAATCTTTCTTAATCAACAGTCGAGATTACGCACTAAATAATATTCAAAATCAGTACAATCGACGCTTCCGGGGTAATTTCGTCACAACATATCAATCTTCAACCCAAACCCTAGACCAGATCGCGTTACTCACGAACGACGGACGACTCTCGAGGCGACGGACGACTCTCGGACGAACGACGGTGAAGGAAGAGATCGGCGTTCGGATACGCTTCGAGAATGTTCTGCACAATCGACGGTCCAGAAAGTTCGAATCTTCTCGCGCCGCCTACCAGGCACACCGCAATCCTCGACCCAGCTAAAACTGATACTGCTGATGATGATGATGAGTTTGATGATGGCGGCGTTTCTGCGTTGTTGTTGTGAATGAGAGATTTGAGAGTACTGAGTGTGGACAGCGAGGTGAATATGGAGCCGGAGATGGGCGAGATGGTGATGAAAATCAGCAGAGAGGGAGCTGGAATGATCGCGAGCAGAATCCGCCGATCCAGATTGGAAATCCGTGTGATCAGATGCATCTCCTCTGCAGTGTCTGCACTTCAACAAAACAATTTCGGAGCTCTGTAAGCTCCAATCGACCAGCTCGATCAGCAGAACTGGATGGAAGATGTGAGCTTTTTGGTTAGGTGTACAGTCAGAGACTGTCACGCCCCAAAACCCCGTGGACGTGAGTAAGAAATTTGCATTACTTTTAATACAAACTTACATTGTTTTTCTTACAAACATACTTAAACTCCCCTATTTATATACACAAAAGGGGTTACAAAAGTCACTATCATCAACCATAACTTAGGCCATATGCCACGTTATAATACACAAAAGTTGTAAGCACACAAGTCCTCGACTCTTAACACTTCCACTTACTTCTCAAAAGTACCTGAAAAATATTTAGGAGTGAGTTATGGGAACTCAGTAGGAAATCTTAATTTCAACCGTTAGTCCACAAGTTACATGCTCACATACAAACGCATATAAACAAATGTGTGAGTGATGCACGTGATATGCAATGATGAATGTTTAATCATGTTTCGCATTTTTCAAAACTGGTAGACTTTCACAACTCGGAAAGCTACCGGCCACGTTTCACACCGGTCTGGCACCAACCATCATCCCATTCGCGGGATCTTCCTGCAGGGTTTAGGGCCTTTAACCCAAGGATATCTCGTATCCCGAATCACCTCCTTTCATTAAAAACATCTTCCTTTCAAAAACATGCATGTCGTGTGTGAATGCTTATGTCATGTAATGACATGCAAATGTATCACGATATAGCATGTACTACAAAATACAACACCAAACCATGAATAAAGTTCTTACAAACAAGGCGAATACCATAAAAGCTGACCAAAACATTCACAGTTAACTTCAAAGATAAGAACCGATATACTACTTTGAAAGATTACTCGTAAACGACTCTAGTGAACTATATATGTAATTCTACCATATAAATCCCTAATTTCAGAATTAAAAACATATACAACAGCAACTATAATAAAATTCAGATTGCTTATGAACTTGTTTCTTTGCTAAAAGTTGGATAAATCATTAGACAACATAGTATAAAAGACTATGTATAAATGTATAATTTCTATCGTATAAATGTATAATTTCAGATTGAAAGTCATTTATTCCAGCAAGTACTATATTTTTCAGATGTCATATAGGTTATATTTTTCATGTTCTTATTATTCTAGGGCTTATCTACATGAGGATAGTTCATGCACATATATTTTCATGCATTTCTAGCTTTGTTATGAAGTAAAAGAAGGCATTCGTAACATGCATCAGCACCTAAAATCTGTTCACCATATTCTTAAGCATATAAATCATGTTTGCATGCTCTAATGCTTACTAAACATAATATCAGTATAAGATCAGCACATATAACAAGGAATAAAACCCACATGAAAGCATCTAATCATTCAAATACACCTCAAACAAGTAACAAATACATCAAACTCAACATGTATGAACATAAAACTCATAGACTAAATGAAGAGATTAAGAATCCTACCTCTTTTCCTCCCTCTAAGTTGCTGTCCAGAATTCTTAAGTGAGTTTAGATGTTGCTTCTCTCTCTTTTCTTGCCTAAAGAAGTGAAAAATGACTCCTAAATTACTTATATAGAGAGGAGGCATTTAATGAAGCATTAAATGATGGTTTTAGGTGTCCTTATTATGTCATACTTCAATAAATGCATAGATGAGTCATCTTGCCACTTGCCTTCATTATCCTACACTTCCAATTAGATATTTGTTTCCTTTATAAATATCTACTTTCTTAAACTTAAAGAAAATTCAGGTTCTTACATTCTACCCTCCTAAAAAAAAATTTCGTCCTCGAAATTTAAGTTTACCTTGTCACGCGAATAAATATGGATACTTATCTTGCATCTCAGTTTGCAACTCCCATGTCGCTTCTTCGTTTCCATGGTATTCCCATAATACTTTGACTAGAGGAATCACCTTATTGCGTAATACTCGATCTTTTTGGTGAAGTGTCATAATAGGTCTTTCTTCATAAGAGGCATCCTCGTCAAGTTGCAATCCTTTCCATTCGATCATCCGGCGCACATTTCCTCAACATTGAGACGTGAAAGACATTATGAACTCGGGATAACTCTGGTGGTAAGGATAGTCGATACGCAACCTCGCCAATTCTTTCGAGAATTTCGAAAGGTCCAATGTATCTAGGGGCAAGCTTTCCTTTCGTATAAAATCTAGATACACCTTTCTTAGGACTCACTTTCAATAAAACGAAATCTCCCACCGAAAATTCTAGTGGTCTCCTTCTCTTATCAGCGTAACTCTTTTGTCGACTTTGAGCCGTTAATAGCCTCTTACGAATTTGAGCTACCTTTTCTGTCGTTTCTTCAATTATTTCCGGTCCAGTAAAGGTCTTCTCTCCCACTTCTGCCCAACACAAAGGGGAACGACAAGGTCTGCCGTATAACGCTTCATATGGTGCCATTCCCAAGGAAGATTGAAAGCTATTGTTGTATGCGAACTCTATTAACGGTAGATGCTCTACCCAACTTCCTTTGAAATCCAACACACAAGCTCTTAGCATGTCTTCTAGAATTTGAATAACTCGCTCCGATTGCCCATCCGTTTGAGGATGAAATGCTGTACTGAAATTTAAGTTGGTTCCAAGGGCTTTTTAAAATGCTTTCCAGAAATGTGATGTAAATCTTGGGTCCCTATCTGATACTATCGATCGCGGAACACCATGAAGTCTTACAATTTCTTTCACATAAAGTCGGCTTAACGTATCAACAGAGTCGGTCACCTTCATCGATAAGAAATGCGCAGACTTTGTAAATCTATCAACAATTACCCAAATATCGTTGTACCCAGCACTTGTTCTAGGCAATCCTGTGACAAAGTCCATCGTGATATGATCCCATTTCCATTCTGCTACCTCCAACGGTTGTAGTAGTCCTCCGGGTCTTTGATGCTCAACTTTCACCTTTTGGCACGTTAAGCATTTTGAAATATACACAGCAATATCTTTCTTCATTCCCTTCCACCAAAAGTGTCTTCTTAAATCTTGATACATTTTAGTACTTCCGGGATGGATTGTGTATTTAGAACGATGTGCTTCACGAAGTAGGTCTTCTTTCAATGCTTCATTGGCCGGAACAACTAATCTGTTCTGATAGCGAAGTCCTCGTCCTTCTTGAGTCGTCCAGCCTTCAACGTTTTCTCCATTAGATATTCTTACTCTGATATTTTCCAGTCCTGAATCTTTCGGTTGTTCTTCAATGATCCTTGATATTAAAGCGGGTTCCACTATGATACTATGCATACGTATCGGATCCGAACCCTCAACCGAATGTAAGTCGTAAGATTCAATGGTCTCTTCAAATCTCCATCGATCCAACATTATACAAGCCAAATGTGCACTTGTCTTTCTACTCAAGGCATCAGCAACGACATTAGCTTTTCCTGGATGATAGTGAAGGGAAAATTGATAATCTTCGAGGTACTCCATCCACCTTCTCTGTCGTAAATTTAGATCCTCCTGAGTGAACAAATGCTTCAAGCTCTTGTGATCGGAATATACTTCAAACTCAACACCATAAAGGTAGCATCGCCAAATTTTCAATGCGAAAACAATGGCAGCAAGTTCCAAATCGTGTGTAGGATAATTCAACTCGTGAGGTTTCAGTTGTCCAGATCCATAAGCTACTACTCTGCCTTGTTGCATTAAAACACAACCGAGACCATTTAAGGATGCGTCACAATATACTACATATTTCTCTTCGCTTGATGGAATTATAAGCACCGGGGCTGTGGTTAATTTGATTTTGAGCTCTTCAAATGCTTTTTCGCACGCTTCATCCCATTCAAATTTGACTCCTTTTCTAGTCAATCGGGTCAAAGGATTTGCTAACCTTGCAAAGTTTTCAATGAATCTTCGATAATAGCCGGCCAATCCAAGAAAACTTCGAATCTCAAATACTGTTTTAGGAGTCTTCCAATTCAATATCGCTTCCACTTTTGACGGATCAACAGATATTCCTTCTTTCGATATTACATGTCCAAGAAATTTAATCTCCGATGTCCAAAAGTCACATTTCTCCATCTTTGCATAAAGTTTATGTTCTCGCAGGGTTTGGAGAACCATTCTCAAGTGCTGCTCATGTTGTTCTCGTGACTTGGAGTAAATCAATATGTCATCAATAAACACGATCACAAAATCGTCTAGAAAAGGCTTGAGAACTCGGTGCATAAGCTCCATAAAAGCAGCTGGGGCATTTGTCAATCCAAAAGACATGACCAAAAATTCGAAGTGCCCATACCGACATCTGAAGGCTGTTTTGGGTATGTCTTCTTCCTTAATTCGGAGTTGATGATAGCCCGATCTCAAATCAATTTTTGAAAAGTATGAGGACCCTCTTAATTGATCAAACAAATCATCAATCCGTGGAAGAGGATACTTGTTCTTTATCGTAACTTGATTAAGCTTTCGATAGTCTACGCACAATCTTAGTGATCCATCCTTCTTCTTAACAAACAACACAGGAGCTCCCCATGGTGAAGTGCTTGGACGGATAAATCCTTGCTCTAAAAGCTTTTCGATTTGCACTTTCAGTTCCTTAAGTTCTGCTGGAGCCATACGATACGGTGAAATAGAAACTGGAGCCGTACCAGGGTAGACGTTGATAGAAAAATCTACTTCTCTTTTGGGTGGTAGTGACGTAAGCTCCTCCGGAAAGACATCAAGAAACTCGCAAACAACTGGAATGGAACATTGTGGTGGATCACACTTAGCTTCAATCTTCATGGACATCAACAATTTAGAAATTCCGTCACCTCTTAGAAACCGGACGTTGGACAATAGATGGGGGTGAAATGAAGAAGCCTCTTTCTCCCCATAGAAACAAAGTTCCTTTCCCTCTTCGGTCAAAAGACTTAACTTCTTCCGATAACAATCCATTATCACTCGATACTTGGATAACCAATCCATTCCAAGCATAACTTGATAGCCCGACATTTCTAGTAGTATCATGTCTATTTCAGTGTCATAATCTGCAACTTTGATCACACACCCTTTGCACATCTTATTAATCAGAACACTATGCTTTAAGGGCGTGTCAACGTAAAGGGACTTATCAAGCCTCTCTAAGGGTAAGTCTAGCGTCGATGCAAATGATGAAGCTATAAATGAGTGTGTAGCACCAGTATCAAATAGAACTTTAGCTAAAGAACTATAAACTGGAAAAGTACCTTCAACAACTGCATTCGACGAAGGATCCTCATTTGCGGACACAGAGAAAACTCTAGCATTCCCCTGACCTCGTCCATTGTTATTTTCTCTTCCCCTTGATTGATTTGCTAGTGTCGAAGCTCTAGGCGCTTGAAATTGAGGCTTTTGAGTAAAAGACTGATTATTCGGAGCTCTTTGCCCAAATTGTTGTGGACGGTTAAAGGCCTGATGGGACGGGTCTCCAGATGGACAATTTCTCTTCAGGTGCCCAAACTTTCCACATTTAAAACACTTTGGTGGGTCTATTTTGAAACTCGCTTGAGGGTTCCTCCAGGGTGCAGTAGTTGGACACATATATGGCTTCTTGTTCGGCAAATTATTCTGCTGACTAGTTCGCTTCTGGTCTCTTGCCTGACGAAGCGCTTGAGAGTTGTTCAACTGATGTTCCACCAAGGATGCACTTTCCACAACATCAACATAAGTACGAAGTCTTAAGGCTACCAGCTTCTCCTGAATCGAAGGTCGCAGTCCTCGTTCAAACCTCTTTGCCCTCATCTCTTCCGTTGCTACAAGCGAAGGTGCAAAACGAGACAACTCTGCAAACTTTGACTCATATTGGGCTACGGTCATATTACGATGTAAGAGATGAACAAATTCCTCCATCTTCGCATCTCTAGCCGACTCGCGAAAATACTTGGCGAAGAACACTTCTTCAAAATTGTCCCAACTCATTGTTGTGACATCATGACTTGACTTAACAAAATCCCACCAGTAGTCTGCCTCACCTTCGAACAAGTGAGAGGTTAACACGACTCTGCAATCGTCAGGAATTGCTAATAAGTCCAAAAGCTTTTTAACTTGCTTTATCCACTTGTCGGCAACATCCGGGTCAGCAGTGCCAGTAAACACTGGAGGGTTCATCTTTTTAAACTCTCGTAAGAATTTAATCCTTTGCTCCACTTTGTCACCAGTCGTGTTGGTGTCGTGCGCATGATTGTTCCCATTTTGTTTTTCTAGTACCGCAGTTAAGCCCTTTAAAACGTCGCATATACCTGATAGCTCAGGATTGTTCCCTTGACTCGAAGAACTATGCTCGTCTGAACTCATTTCCTCTAGTCACGAGGTAAATTAAAAAGGTTAAGGCTTCCACTTTTAACTAGGTACAAGTGTTTATACTGAATGTATTATTATTGTTATTTCCATGCAATGCACAAAACAACATAGCTTATACGCATAACTTAATCAACACCCAAAATCAAACAGACAAACAGACAAACAAGCAAACACAAGCAAGCAATCAGTTCAAATATTTAATCACTATATCATTCATACCTTTCAACATCATTCAAAGACTCCAATCGGACAGAAGAAACTTTATTACTGCAGTCATTAAGCACACCCGAATAGTAATACTTATTAGGGTTCGGCCTTTCATTCCAAGCATTGTTCTTTTCAATCATATCATATGTCCTTAATTCCTCATTAGGCTTCCTACCGGTAGGCCTTACTGCTGGACCAATTCCTCGCCGAATTCTAAGGGGATGGCGCCCTTTTACCCTTATCTTTCCAGTTATTTCTAAGTTAATACGATCAGGAATGACGAAAGAGCACTCCGTGTACGTCAAATATAGCCTCGGCGGTATTATGTATCCTAACATCAGAAATCAGCCAAATAAATATTAGACACGGAATAACTAAGTTTAAATAAATGACAATCACTCTAAACTCCAAAACCTAAACATTTTTTTTTACTCTTCCCGATTAGATCTACTAACTAGCTCTGATACCATTTTGTCACGCCCCAAAACCCCGTGGACGTGAGTAAGAAATTTGCATTACTTTTAATACAAACTTACATTGTTTTTCTTACAAACATACTTAAACTCCCCTATTTATATACACAAAAGGGGTTACAAAAGTCACTATCATCAACCATAACTTAGGCCATATGCCACGTTATAATACACAAAAGTTGTAAGCACACAAGTCCTCGACTCTTAACACTTCCACTTACTTCTCAAAAGTACCTGAAAAATATTTAGGAGTGAGTTATGGGAACTCAGTAGGAAATCTTAATTTCAACCGTTAGTCCACAAGTTACATGCTCACATACAAACGCATATAAACAAATGTGTGAGTGATGCACGTGATATGCAATGATGAATGTTTAATCATGTTTCGCATTTTTCAAAACTGGTAGACTTTCACAACTCGGAAAGCTACCGGCCACGTTTCACACCGGTCTGGCACCAACCATCATCCCATTCGCGGGATCTTCCTGCAGGGTTTAGGGCCTTTAACCCAAGGATATCTCGTATCCCGAATCACCTCCTTTCATTAAAAACATCTTCCTTTCAAAAACATGCATGTCGTGTGTGAATGCTTATGTCATGTAATGACATGCAAATGTATCACGATATAGCATGTACTACAAAATACAACACCAAACCATGAATAAAGTTCTTACAAACAAGGCGAATACCATAAAAGCTGACCAAAACATTCACAGTTAACTTCAAAGATAAGAACCGATATACTACTTTGAAAGATTACTCGTAAACGACTCTAGTGAACTATATATGTAATTCTACCATATAAATCCCTAATTTCAGAATTAAAAACATATACAACAGCAACTATAATAAAATTCAGATTGCTTATGAACTTGTTTCTTTGCTAAAAGTTGGATAAATCATTAGACAACATAGTATAAAAGACTATGTATAAATGTATAATTTCAGATTGAAATGTATAATTTCTATCGTATAAATGTATAATTCAGATTGAAAGTCATTTATTCCAGCAAGTACTATATTTTTCAGATGTCATATAGGTTATATTTTTCATGTTCTTATTATTCTAGGGCTTATCTACATGAGGATAGTTCATGCACATATATTTTCATGCATTTCTAGCTTTGTTATGAAGTAAAAGAAGACATTCGTAACATGCATCAGCACCTAAAATCTGTTCACCATATTCTTAAGCATATAAATCATGTTTGCATGCTCTAATGCTTACTAAACATAATATCAGTATAAGATCAGCACATATAACAAGGAATAAAACCCACATGAAAGCATCTAATCATTCAAATACACCTCAAACAAGTAACAAATACATCAAACTCAACATGTATGAACATAAAACTCATAGACTAAATGAAGAGATTAAGAATCCTACCTCTTTTCCTCCCTCTAAGTTGCTGTCCAGAATTCTTAAGTGAGTTTAGATGTTGCTTCTCTCTCTTTTCTTGCCTAAAGAAGTGAAAAATGACTCCTAAATTACTTATATAGAGAGGAGGCATTTAATGAAGCATTAAATGATGGTTTTAGGTGTCCTTATTATGTCATACTTCAATAAATGCATAGATGAGTCATCTTGCCACTTGCCTTCATTATCCTACACTTCCAACTAGATATTTGTTTCCTTTATAAATATCTACTTTCTTAAACTTAAAGAAAATTCAGGTTCTTACAAAGACGAATGAGAAGCACAGTTTTAGCGGAGAAGTCACGATTTCTGAGCTTGATGGATCTGCGTGGTTCACGGAGAAGAAGCTGATGGAAGGAGGTGATGAGGTCGCGTTTTGTAATTAACTCTATGGGATTGTATGAAACTGAAAATAAAAGAAGGTGAGGGGAGGAAGCAGGTTAAGCAGGTCGAAAATCCAACCGTTGCTTCTTACATCGGGCTCTGTTGGTGAGTTTTGAAATTGCTAAAAACTTTGGTTTTATATCGATGTGGTCTACTATATGCTGCTGAACTCAGAAAGAAACCAGGTACATGTTGCAAACAATTGATAAATAGTTATTGACATAAAAGTTGTAATAGTTTATGATTGTGCATTATAATCCTTAGCATTGTATTCATAATCCGTAGATGTAATTGACATACAAGTTATAATAGTTAAGTTAATGTGTATCACAGAGGGTATGTATAATCCGTAGCATTGTTATCATAATCCGTAGCATAGTTACCAGTTGACATGTTGCAAACAATTGATAAAAAGTTATTGACATAAAAGTTATAATAGTTTATTCATGTGCATTATAATCCGTAGCATTGTAATCATATTTCGTAGCACTGTAACCATAATCCGTAACATTGTAATCATAATCCGTAGCATTGAAATCATAATCCGTAAGTTATAATAGTTAAGTTAATGTGTATCACAGAGGGTAAACATAATCCGTATTAATAATTCGTAACATTGTAATCATAATCCGTAACACGGTAATCATTATTCGTAGCATTATAAGCATAATCTGTAGCATTATCAGCATAATCCGTAGCACAGTTAACAGTTGACAGGACTAAGTATATTTACTTCATTATAGCTGGTGCCAAAAAAGTCTCCAAAAAATGCATCACAATGCAGGCCTTGCGTTGCACCGAATTTTTTTCCGGGCAGTAAGTGTTGCTGGTCTATTTTGGCAGGTACCGGGTATTTAACCGCCTGCTTTGCAATGATGTTTGGGCCAAAAGGACGAGCTGTTGGCGTTGAGCATATTCCTGAGCTAGCTGATCAGTCTGTCAAAAACATCCAGCGCGTAGCGAATGATCATCCAGTAATATGTGTGTAAACATTTTTGTACTCACAATGATCATCCAGTAAAGATGTGTAAACATTTTTGTAAGAGGGTACGAATTATGTATACAGGGTACGAATTATGTGTAAGAGGTTATGAATTATGTATTACAAGGTACAAATTATGTATTAAAATGATGTTGCTACGTATTATAATACACTTGTTGCATAATTGCTACGTATTATAACATAGTTGCTACGTATTATAACACAGTTGCTGCGTATTCTAATCCATGTGCTACGTATTATAACACAGTTGCTACGTATTATAACATAGTTGCTACGTGTTATAACCCATTTGCTACGTATTATAATAACATAGTGCATAAGTGCATATAACTGCTACGTATTTTAACAAGAAATGCGAATGAATTCATTCAATCAAGATTCGATTTACAATTATGGTAACTAGAAACATATACAAACATATGCATGTTTTCCAAGCTGATGGGTAATGTGGATGACAGAGTAACATTTATCCCAACTTGTGTGGCCTCAACTTGTGTGGCAGAGTAACATATATCCCAAGTGGTGCTTGGAATTACAACAAGCAGGTCCAATATGGCCTTTTCAGATCCAAAGTCAGGAGTCAGCCGAGGAGCTTCAATTTTTCCTTCAATTAGCTTCACAAAAATGCAATAGCAAAGGCAACCAATACAAAGAGCACCGCCAAAGCAACGGACGCAGCTGATGTCAAGCTCAAAGAATTGATCTTTTCCAATGCACAAAGCGGTGCAAAAATGCATCTTAGTGTATCAGATTCCAAATCTTTAATCTCCATCTTCCTACAACCTTTGTAAAAAACATAAAATGCAACCAAGTCAGTTGCACATGCAAAATTATAATATATATGAAAGGTTCGTCATGGCATCCAAGTACCAGATTTCAACCATTCAGCTCACTATCTGCAAATAGGAAAAAATCATGCCAGCACCAAGACGTTTATCTTCCTCAGGTTATGCCAACTAGAAACTAGATATTTCAATTTTCCCACACACTAACCTTAGTCATGGAAGCTTACATCATTTCACCAGATCACAAAAACAACAACAAAATAATCAAATAACAAAAAATGTGTACGCAATTCAAATTCACAGAAACAGAGATGATCAAAATCAGTAAAGTTTGCCAACTCAAAATCAAACACAAGCAACACTGCTGTCTAATACCTTGACTTCAGCAAAGCGGATACACAATTTTGTGTAATCTCACATGATGTTGTAACTTATTTACAACAAACTTTCCTGTCAAAAGGGAGTTCTCAAGCTTACAAATAATCACAGTTTTGGGGAAAACTGATATGCAGCCATACTTCTGCAATGTAACCTGTGAAATCCAATTCCAACAATCCCGATAAGACTCAGTATCACAACCTTAGCATAAGGAAACAACAGACACCCAACATCAGTCAATACAGCAATCAACAGTAAAACATCAACAAACACAAACTGCCATTGATCGCAAGATTGAATTTTTGACCACCAACCGAATTGGGTGTCTTCATGTTCCTCGATTTGGGATTAGGGTTGTCGGATTGACATGATTGGAATTCGACATGGTAGGGCTAATAGGGTTAACAACAGGCGGCACTCGCGAACTGAAATCGAACTTTCTATACTGACCATTTCAATACCATGAATCACTATACTCAGTCACACCCGATTAGACCCATCTAATCGCCCAGCAACAAACCCAAGCATCAACCAACCCGACCAGCAAGCTCCGTATCGCCGCTCAGCCCCGAAGACACCACCACTGGACAGACACCTCCTCCGCCGGCGCAGACGACCCGCCAGCCAACAGCCAGCCCTATGTTCACCAAAAAAAACCCCCAAAAAAAAACCCCTCCCATCCACCATCACCGCCTCGCCAGAGCAGACATCCCCACCGCCGATCTAAACGGAGCCAACCAACGTGGAGCCGCAGAGGACCGCCGAGGAAGAGACGCAAACCCAAAGCTGGAAACGCTGCTCGCTCTTCTCCTTTGCTCTCACGGGATAGCGCATGGTTGAATGGTTGATTATTTCTGTGACGATTCTACCCTTTAATCATAATTATTGTTTAATTAAAAGTCTAATATGTTGATTATTATAAAGCGTTGGATCTTAAATCTAATGGCTGAATTTAATTCTTATTTCTTACCAAAACAACAACTTCCTACGTGATCTTTTCCCCCTGTCCGGATTGGTGGATTGGAATTTTTTGATAATATGGACCGCACCGGAATTTTATGTTATTATTATTCAAATTTTACGGTCCGGAACAAGTGGATCGGAAATCTTTGAAAGGATAGATCGTGGACCGGATCGTAAAAATTCGGTCCGATCCGGTCCAATTTTGTGCATCCCTATTATGGAGTCACAAAATGTAGCAATATATATTTTATTTTTGTATTATATACATGCATTAAGTTACATCACACTAGGCTTGTTAGCGATATAAGGGCTGTGTTGCGTTGGGCTTTTTGATTTCAGCCAAAAATAGGTAGGGCCTTAAGGCCAGGCTAGGGGTGGGTATGGCCCGGGTTGGGCTCGTTCCTAACCCGATCCGAAATAATGATTGGGTCTTTTCTTTGAACTCTAACTCGGCTCGAAAGATCGGGTCAATTATGTGAACCCAAACTCGACACTAAAACTAAAATTTATAAAAGGCATAAAATATTCAACGTCATCTATCATGATATAAATACTTTAAAAATATAAGCTTAAATCACTAATTTATGATGTAAAGTTTAGTATTACGATTTTATTTTTCATTGCAAACCAGTTACTTATTCATAGATTAATTGGTATGGTAGTCACTTTCATTCAGATGAGGTGTAAAGTTCGAATATTGTTAAAAATCTAGTATTTTTTATATTACTTATAAAATCGGGTAACCCGAACCTCAACCCTAACTCGACCTGAAACTCATACTGGATTGGATAAACCCGACATTAATCGGGTCAGGCTAGACCGGGTTGTGCCCACACCCCTAGGCCAGGGTGGGCCAAAAATATAAGACTCTAGTCACCCACTAAATTTAAGGTTTGGCTGTAAGTGGGCTGAAGCATAGACTAGGCTAGGCCTGCGAGCCACCAGTCCCATAATGGGCTTCCGAGCACGAAATATAAACAAAAAATCCACGAGCACGAAAAATAAATGAACGTTGTAATTTATGCTTTTCAAATTTGTTAGATTCGAAAGCAATAAATTGATCAAAAACAATTTATAACCGGTAAGTACCGGGTCGTCCAAGGAGCAATGTTAAACTCAAGATCACTATTCGATTTTACTACAATAAGTCTATTTCCTAACAAATGTGTGAGATGTGATTTATGACTTGTCAAACAATGATTAACGGAATAAAAAGGTTGTTTTCAATGTTTTCAAAGACGCTCCTAGGGTACTACTTCCCTACTTGGTCCATTCAACTCTTAACGGTTCAATTTCATGCAAGAACGAATAATGTAAATGTTAGATTAAGGCGTGTTCCTATTAAATCAAATTCAATCGCTAGATATTGTTACTCGATTTAAGGAAGAGACACCTCGCACGTGAGCTTCAATCGCTAGATGTTGTTGGCTCACGTCCTACTCAAGGTTCTCAATCATCAACGCTAGTTGAGTGATCGATAGCCAATGAGCGGTTTAAGATCAAGCCTATCTCAATGCCAAGATGAGTCACGCTAGTGATCATCACTTAACAAGGGTGAATCTACTTCATTCTAGAATCATTAGTCTCGTTCGCTAGAACACTCAACTTCAAATTCATGTTTCTAGTCCACTTAGGCATTTTATCAAACACTTGGTGGGCATAGAATTGACATTTTATCCAAGTAAATTCACAAATCATAACAAGTCTTCATTCATGCATATAATCAATAGATAAATGATTTTTATACACCAAGGAGGTCCATAGACCCCTAGAAACTAAGAGGACTACTCACTACTCATGTTCATAGACAAACAATAGTAGTGGGTTTCAAAGAAGATGAAGATAAAAACAAGATGAGTAAGGAAATAGGATGAAGAATCCCCCTATATCCTTGGAGTGCTTCAACTTGATGTGATGATCTTCAAAAACCCTTGTCTTCTCTCTAAAATCCCAGCTCAAGTCCCCTTAGAAACTTCATTTAGATCTGAATTTAAAGTTAAAAATCTGCCTCAGAGTTCAACCGGCCGGTTCAGCTTTTGTGGGAATTTCCCAACCGGCCGGCTCACTTTTGGCTGGCTTCTCTTGAGTTCTCTGACCCCTGGAACCGGCCGGTTCAGATATAGGCATGTCCTTGAGCCGGCCGGCTCAAAACCTCAGTCCCCTTTCCTCTTCTTGGGTCTTGATTCCGAGTTCAGCGCACTGACCTGACTTCCTGGGGCTTTTTCAAGGTCTTCCCGTCCGATTTTGGTCTTGGCTTAAACAGAAGAGTTGTATCCATTTGAGTTAGCTTTCCAACAAGCTTTAAATCGACCCAATCGGACACCATATGCGATCTGTGAATCCAAAATAAGCCGCAAAGGCAGTCTGTCCCGTTTTGCCCGAAAATCCAAATTTTTGCTCCGAAACTTCGGTTTTCTTCGAGAGTTGATCTTTATGAGCCCGGAGACCGTAAGGTCAGTTTATAACCTGAAATGGCAATCAAGAGGGTCAAATGGCATCGAAAGAGACTCGGAACGGATCAAAACATCTAATAAAAGTAGATGAATTATAATCGAGAATTCGACTCATCAAAACACTCCACACTTAGAGTTTGATCGTCCCGAGCAAACAATGAAATCAAGCCAAAGAGAAACAAATGGCAAAAGGATAAGTCGTTATGTTTAACGCCCATTTGCTCCTATCATCCATTTAATGTTTCAAACTTTTATTTCTAACTACTCTAACACATATTTACAATCTAACTCCTTTTCGTAGGTGTTACGAGTGCATTTAGCATATGCACCAAGCCTTTAAACCCCTAGGCTACCCTAGTGGACGAGTTATAGTCTCGTGGGAGTTTTCAGAAACGGGTATACTCACAAATCCCAAAATGCACTTATCCCATAAGAATGAATTTAAGAGTGCTCAACCAAGGCAAGGATTTCTCAAAACCAATCCCTCACCCCAAGCTAGGACTACCATCACAATATCATCAAAAGAACTTTTGAACCATTTAAGTATCCCATGAGGTTGTGCATTCAAGATCATCAATACTAGGGCTATCAAATGTCTCATCCAAAGTTCCACTCATTTTCAAGGCAATACAATAGAAGCAAAGTTAATAGTTTTGCACACAAAAAACGGCAATCGCTCACCTATGCTAGATAGGGCTAGTCCATGGGCTCGCGACATGGAACTCGTTCCCAAGTTTTAGGCGCTTAAGCCATAATCCATAAGGGAAGAGGAGTTCGACACTATGAGTTCTTATAAAACAAGCATAGACCAAATGATAACTCCCGTGCAAGCACATGGGTCATCCAAGAGTCATTCCAACTAGCACACAATGCAAATGATGAATCCCGCACAAATGAAGAATGAAGGAAAAACATAGAGTCAAGTTTTAAGTGCTTCTTATTTTCTCTTTGAAACGGCCTTTGGCCTACAAATGCTTTCGAGGGGGAACTTTTCTTCCTAACCCCCGACATTTGTATATTTTTGATCAAAACTTCTCGTGGCCTTTGAGAAAGTTCTTAGTCGGGGCTTTGCCCTCTTTGACCGCAACCATTTTTTTTTCGGGGCCTATTTTTCGCCCTCTTTTGACTCCACACTTTAAACTTGACAATATGTTCAAAAAGTGTATGGAATGTGCGGGAATCAAACATAAGCATTGTGCTAAATTAGAAAACTCAAGTCACCAAGGAGCAAACAAAAGGTCTAAGTTTTTCGTGAAAATTTTAAAAGTGCTTGCTAAAACCTAATCCAAGGTATTTCAACGAAAATACTTAGAAATTTAGATAGACAAGGGATAACAATGATATTGATTCCCAAGAATGCACATTCATAGGACTAGGTCGGTTCTAAGTTCAAGATCAAATAAAAATGAAAAGTAGGCTAGATGTGATTTTATAGGATTTAGAATCGATAGTCACAAGCCTATGTGGTTAAAAACACTCTCATGTTAGGGATAAGGTGCAAAAGATGCAAGTGTCCATCTAAAAATGATATGCAAGGCATGAAGGCATGTGAGCATGTGAACTATGCGCATAAATTCACTCCACACTTAATTCAAGCTTAGTCCCTAAGCGCAAAGAATGATAAAATAAAGGTAAAGGCGCATAGGAACTCCCCTCGTTTGAAGAATGGTCCAAAAGTCCAATGATATAGCTCTTGGGAATGAAAAATAGTCATTTGGTTGCATATGTAGATAAGGAAGGTGAGTTTGGCATGAGAAGAACATGTAAAAATATATCATGTAGGGCGCACTCACATAAATGTTAAAACACCTTCAATATCATAGGAGTGTAGCATACAACCAAAGAAAGATTAAGAGCATAATCATGGAAATAGCATTCATCATCCAAAATGTGTCAAATAAAATCTAACATGCATTTAGACCATTCTAACACCAAGTCCATACTTAAGATTTAAAGCATACATGCAAACATATATGAAATTACTTGTGCGAAGATGGACAACTCACAAACCGGGTTACCTTCCGTGAGGGCCTAGTTTAACGTCTTGGCAAAGACCGAACCGATTCTCCTCTTAGGAAATAAGAAACACACTTGAGGAGTCTTTTGCTAAGATCCCTCCTCAAGCGGATATGTTGAGAAGTAGAGGAGTGATGAGTCGTAGTTGTACGACTATTTTATGTGTTAAAACCCCGTCTTCTAGTGTTGCCTGTATGTTATTTCACTACATGTGTGTAGTTTTCGTTCTCAGGTACATTCGGAGACCATAGAAGGAATATCGGCTTAAGAGAGCATGTAGAAGATGTTTCGCATCGAAGGAATGGAGTCCAGAATGCTTGAAGTTCAGCTCAGTTTAGTAGGCGGACGTCTGAAGAATAAGGGCGCGGACGTCTACTGAATTTCATTAATTGTGAAGACCTCCGCGGATGGTAAATCAAGAGACGTCCGCGGCTGCCACCTGGCACTCGAAATTCATTAGTTCTCGTTTGCAATCTCGAAAGGAGTAACACAGAACTCGAGGGGACAGAGAAGAGGGCGGTTGGCTCTGGAATCAGGAGGAGAAATCAGATTCAATTAGGGTTAGTCGTTCGAAGTTCGGTTTGTGAAGAAGAGTTCTTGGAGTAGGATTTCGATTGAGATTCGTTGCTGGATTCAAGTATTGGAGTGGAGCTGCAGATTGGTGAAGGATTCGTCAACAGTATTTTTAATTCATTCTATTCAAAATACTTGATGATGTATTCCATTACGATGAGTAGCTAAACTCATATGTGTAGGCTAGAACTCCAAATTGTGATGTATTGATTTGAGACTTCTATTGATTTCTATGTTTTGCGTCATATTACTATACTATGTTCATGGAATTGATGTGCTAGCATGAGTGGAACCCTAGCGGGGGAGCTCTTGTTTGTTTGTTGATTTCAATTGTCAAGTTTACTAGCAACCTAGCGGGGATAGCAAACTAGGACACGAGTAATATACCACTAGGATTAAACACCCTAGGACAACTTGTTCAAATCTTCATGCAACTCTAGCGAGTTAGGGTCTTGATTATCGCTAGCGCGAGATTAAGTACTAGAACTAGAACAGGGAGTAGTATAACCTTAGCGGGGGAGCTCTAAGTTGTAGAACATTAGGAATCAAAACGGATTTGTCAATGATTTAGTCGTGCATCACAGTCGAAAGTTCTAGCTTGCACTTCTCTTTGATATTACATACCTGAATTCGTGTGACGATTGCTTTCTTAATACGTGATAACTGTTGCTTGTGTTTGTGTTTCTCAATTACGTGTTTGAATATTTAGTGAACAGATTCTCGGATCAATCTCTGTGGATACGACCCGACTTACCACTTGCTAGTCGGATTACAAATTATTATTTTTGACGGGTACAACGACGCCCGCCAAAATGGCGCCGTTGCCGGGGATTGGTAACGAGTAATCTCACTACGTATTACTTTCTTTTAGTTTTATTTTACTATCTTTTACCGTGTCACTTGATTATTTTCTGTTGAAGTAACAATGTCACAGAGAAGTGTTGAACGTGATCAAGAAGAGCGAAGTAGTGTGATAGGGGATAACATGCAAGAACGGAGGCAAGGACTTCCCCCTGTTAATCAAAGACTGCCACCCCCCAGAAATCAGCGAGGCAATGAGTTTGCTGGACATCGTGCAGCTAGACACGTGGATTACGAGGATGAGTTGGATCGACAATACCTCGGTGGAGGAAACCAATATGGACAGCTAGCTAGGCGTCGGGATTTGGGACGCACTATGAGAGGAGTGTGTGCGCCATACATTGATGAGGCACCTTGGTGCATTAGGTTGGATGAAGACGCAGAAGACATCGAGATAAAGAGTGGGGTGATACATCACTTGCTCAAGTTTGGAGGAATGCCCGATGAGAACCCTCTAAGGCACTTGAAGGAATTTCATGGAGTTTGAATGTCCATGAAATCAGCATCGGTTCCGGAAGAAATCTTTAAATTAAAGACATTTCCTTTTTCTTTAGTAAGTCAAGCTAAATCTTGGTTGATGTCTTTGCCTTCAGGTTCTATTATTTCTTGGGAACAAATGCAAAGGAAGTTCATGGACAAGTATTACTCCCATTCGAAGGCGGCTCAAACAAGAAAGGAGCTCTCTATGCTCAGACAAGGACGTGGAGAGACGTTGTTCGAGTATTTGGAGAGATTTAGGCTATTGGAAGAGAATTGTCCGAATCATGGAGTCCCACAAAGGATGTTGCTAGAGTACTTCATGGATGGGATGATTCTGATGGAAAGAAGAATGATGGATGCCTCCGCTCAAGGGTCTATCCTTGACATGTACCCCGAGGAGATATGGGAGTTAATCGAGAGAGTTGCCGAGAGCACAAGGTATTTAGAAGAGACATATAAACCTGCACCTGTTGCTAATGTGAATGTACATTCTGAATTGCAGGAACTGAAGGATATGATGGCTCAATTAGTGACGCAGAAACCACAAGGCAATCAACAAGTGGAGCATAAGGTAAACAAGTCCACTTATAATTCAATGAATAGTGATAACGCTGTTTTTCAGGAAAGAGCAGAAGACGTGAATGTAGTGGGCTACATCAACAAGGGAGATTTGCCACCAAAGAGGTATGAAGGATACCATGGCAACAACAAATGGCGACCAAGGCAGAATGATGGTGGTTGGCAAAGGAATAACAATTACGATGCGGGGCAATCATCGTACCCACAAAAGCCGCCGTACAGACCACAACACAACAAACAAGGAGAAGAGGATCCGATCAAGGAATTGAGAGACGAAATGAGAGGCATGTTCAAGGAACTAACTCAGAAGATGGGCCAACAAGCTGGAGACGTGAACGAGCTAAAGAAGCAAGTGTCTCAAATTGCCAGTGTCGTGTACGAAAAGCGGGAAGACAAAGGAAAGCTGCCGTCACAAACGATCCCCAATCCAAGGCAAAATGTGAGTGTGATTGTGGTAAGGGATGAAGAGGAGATGAAGGCTGAAGGAAAGGAAAAGGAGCTGAATGAAGATTCTACCTCAGTGGCGCAGGCGGACGTCTCAACAATTACACCGCGGACGCCTGATGCATTAATGCAAATTACAGAGACGTACGCGGAGGAAATGCTTCAGACGTACGCGGGCTCTTCAAACTCGGGTAAGGAAATTTCAAATTCTAACCCTCTTGCGCCATCGACATTACCCATGCAGGTTATTGAGCGACACGAAGCTATAAACAATGAGATTCAACGGAAGGGGTATGAGGACACGGGAACCAACGCACAAATGCAAGAATTGGAGCGAGAGCAACAAGGAGCGTTGCCCAATCGAACTAGAGACCCAGGTGCCTTCACGGTGACCTGTGGAATTGGTAACACGCTTATTCCCCACTGTTTGATTGATTTGGGAGCATCAATTAATGTTATGCCTTATGACCTATATTGTTCATTGAACCTTGGACCGGTGAAACCGGCCAAGTTAACTATTGAGTTAGGCAACAAGTCATGCGTTCGTCCCTATGGTTTGCTTGAGAATTTAACCTTGAGTGTTGGAGAATTTGTTGTGCCTGCAGATTTTTATGTCTTGCAGATGGAGGACACCCAGACTAAGGAGTCGCCAACACTCATTCTAGGACGACCTACCTTGTTTGCGACGAAGGCGAAGATTGATGTCGCTGAGGGTATTATAATGCTCAAATATGGTGGCAAGATGGCTGAGTTTCGTGTCTTTGAGGATGACCACCAGCCTAGTGCGGGGAAACCACCTGAGGTAGCTGGTGAAACTTGTTTTAATAATATAACTGCTGAATCGTTGTGTTTGATTCAGGGTGCCAGTAAGCAGCTGAAGGTAACACGGAAAACACGCCCACCAGATAAGAAGCGAGTAAAGAAACAAAAGTGTGGAGTGGGTGCGCAAAAGCGGAGGACACATACAGAAAAGAACTGGAGATCGAAGCCACCTGATGGCGGAAAGAGCATTGAGAAAGGACTATCTTGTGGAAGTGCTGATGAGAGGAGCACGCTGAGTGGTAAATTTGACTTGGAGCAGCCTTGGGATCCTAACTTGTGATCCCGTAGAGGTAATGTCCAGCCAAGGACGTAAAACAAAGGCGCTTACCGGGAGGCAACCCGATGTGTTTTTTACTTTACACATGTTTTAAGTAGATTAGTTAGTGGAATTGGACCATGATAATGCGCCCCGAGTGCATCTTTATTTCTGGTGGTTTCAGGTTATTGAATGGAGAAAAGAAGTCAGCGTCAGTGGGTTGGGCGCACGTCTGAACAATTAAAGGCGCGGACGCCTTGACAATTATGATAAATACTCAGACGTCCGCGAGAAGTAAATGCAGGAGACGTCCGCGATACATCGCGAATTTAAATAAGCACGTTTTCCAGATCTGGGTGTTCCACCAGACTATTAGGGGAGTACCAGTTCCCTCTTTTATTTTTATTTTTATTTTTATTTGAGTCTGTGAGTCTATTTTGTGTGAGTCTTTTTTTTTTTGCCCACCTTATCTCTTGAATTATACCGTGAGGACACGGGTCAAACTAAGTGTGGGGTGGGATGTTATAGAGTCAGTCGTGTGATGTGCCTGTTTGTTTATGTTTCATGTTATGTGTCTTGATGAACTCGTGTTGAACTGATGATGTACTGCTATGCTTTCCTTCTATGTCGAAATCTTATTTCCAGCTTTGTATGACTATTGTGCTCATTTGACTAAAAATGCGAAATTTCAAAATTTTCGATGCTTTGTTCTTGTGAGTTGTGATATGCAGGGATGTGGAGTTGACAGAAATGTCCTAGAAAGGTACGACAAGTTGCTGGAAATTCTGAGTTTTGGTTCTGATGATTGAGAAAAGCGGTGGAGGTTGACGCTTCACTAGCCTAATCCTGAGAGTAGCTCCGTCACCAAGTATACAAGTTTATTCATGCGTTCGCAGTGGTGGCGGGACAGAGAAAACAAACTGTCCATCTCTAGTCGAAGTAGCTGGGAATGGGTGGGTAACCCCTACCTTGCCTCATGCAGAAAAGACGAGGATGAGAAAAGAGCGGGACGCACTCCTATGCTGTTATCCGGAGGCTATGATTGGAGTGGTTCAAGGGCGCAAACGATTATGTGGACAAGAAACAAATTCAAAAGCCGAAGGCAAACCATCAAGTAAGAAGAAAATCAAAATCTGATTGATTCAAGCAAAGATGTGTCGTTTATCAAAGTCCATACAAGTTAAGGAATTCAAGACTCAACGGTATGAAAGCAGTGAATTAATCATGTGTCAGAGAAAGCTGCCGACTCAATCAAAAGACCAAAACTCAGAAAAGAATGCAATGTCTGTGGTACCTATAGGGGACTATCTCCCAAACATCCAAGGTCGTTTGGATTTCAACTCGCGAGGTAACAAGTATCGAAACATCTATGTTTACTCGCATTGTTAGAATCTTAAGCATGATAGGATTATAGATTGGATTTAGGATTGAGATGTAAGGATTGGCATGACTAGTACATTGTAATTCGTTCTGTGGCTTTGTTCTTGTTCGGGACGAACAAGTTCAAGCGTGGGGTAGTTTGATGAGTCGTAGTTGTACGACTATTTTATGTGTTAAAACCCCGTCTTCTAGTGTTGCCTGTATGTTATTTCACTACCTGTGTGTAGTTTTCGTTCTCAGGTACATTCGGAGACCATAGAAGGAATATCGGCTAAAGAGAGCATGTAGAAGATGTTTCGCATCGAAGGAATGGAGTCCAGAATGCTTGAAGTTCAGCTCAGTTTAGTAGGCGGACGTCTGAAGAATAAGGGCGCGGACGTCTACTGAATTTCATTAATTGTGAAGACCTCCGCGGATGGTAAATCAAGAGACGTCCGCGGCTGCCACCTGCCACTCGAAATTCATTATTTCTCGTTTGCAATCTCGAAAGGAGTAACACAGAACTCGAGGGGACAGAGAAGAGGGCGGCTGGCTCTGGAATCAGGAGGAGAAATCAGATTCAATTAGGGTTAGTCGTTCGAAGTTCGGTTTGTGAAAAGGAGTTCTTGCAGTAGGATTTCGATTGAGATTCGTTGCTGGATTCAAGTATTGGAGTGGAGCTGCAGATTGGTGAAGGATTCGTCAACAGTATTTTCAATTCATTCTATTCAAAATACTTGATGATGTATTCCATTACGATGAGTAGCTAAACTCATATGTGTAGGCTAGAACTCCAAATTGTGATGTATTGATTTGAGACTTCTATTGATTTCTATGTTTTGCGTCATATTACTATACTATGTTCATGGAATTGATGTGCTAGAATGAGTGGAACCCCTAGCGGGGGAGCTCTTGTTTGTTTGTTGATTTCAATTGTCAAGTTTACTAGCAACCTAGCGGGGATAGCAAACTAGGACACGAGTAATATACCACTAGGATTAAACACCCTAGGACAACTTGTTCAAATCTTCATGCAACTCTAGCGAGTTAGGGTCTTGATTATCGCTAGCGCGAGATTAAGTACTAGAACTAGAACAGGGAGTAGTATAACCTTAGCGGGGGAGCTCTAAGTTGTAGAACATTAGGAATCAAAACGGATTTGTCAATGATTTAGTCGTGCATCACAGTCGAAAGTTCTAGCTTGCACTTCTCTTTGATATTACATACCTGAATTCGTGTGACGATTGCTTTCTTAATACGTGATAACTGTTGCTTGTGTTTGTGTTTCTCAATTACGTGTTTGAATATTTAGTGAACAGATTCTCGGATCAATCTCTGTGGATACGACCCGACTTACCACTTGCTAGTCGGATTACAAATTATTATTTTTGACGGGTACAACGACAGCCCGCTAAGGAGTCAATCCGGGTTCTTTGAAGAGTTGCAAGCAACTTGCTTAATAGCTCTTGTCCAAGGTGATGTTTGCTTCTCATTCCTCGCCATTTTAGCATTGACTTTTCTTTTTACCCCATCATTGCATGAGGGCAACTCATAGTGATCTAGGGAAGGGTCTTCATCGGGATCAATCATCTTGTGCAAAACCTTTTTAGTTACTTTCTTGGCCTCAACATTCTCGGCCCCCACACTCTCTTGCTCTTTCAAATTACAAGGTTCAAGCATAGCCACTTGTTCGCTCATAGGCCTCTCTATCCTCACCTTTTCTCCACCAATCTTCAAAGTCAACTTCCCCTTTCCCATATCAATTTTAAAACCGGCGGTGGCCAAGAAGGGACGCCCAAGAATCAAGGAAGACGTACAATTGTCCCCCATATCGATCACCACAAAGTCGCATGGTATGTAAAATTTGTCAACTTTGATTGGGACATTCTCCACTAGCCCCCAAGGGCGCCTTGTAGTCCCATCCGCGAGTTGTAGTGTCATTTTGGCGGATTTTACCCCCTTCAATCCAAGCTTGTGGTAGGTGGCTAGGGGCATAACGGTCACACTAGCCCTAAGATCGGCTAGTGGACTTGTGAAGTTCATGTCACCTATCGAGCAAGGGATAGTGAATTTGCCGGGATCTTTCGCCTTTTGGGGAATCTTCTTCGAAAAGAGGGCACTACACTCGTGGTTGAGGGGATGGGGATCATCTTCTTCAATGGTCCTCTTATTGGACAAGACCTCTTTTAGAAATTTGTTATAGAGAGGGGCCTTCTTTATGAGCTCGTGAAACGGCAAGTAGACATATAACTTCTTCAACATTGCGGTAAAGGCTCCAAACTCCTTGTCCAATTTTGTAGTCTTCACTTGCCTTTGAGGGAATGGCAAAGAAGGAACATACGGTGGAGGCTCTTTGTAGGGGGTTTTGGAGGCCCTTCTCTCGGCTTAGGAATCTCTATCTCATTCTTTCCCTCGTCCCCTTCATTCATTTTGGGCTTTTGGTTGCTAGTGGCTCTTGGCTTTGGCTTCGGGGACTCATACACTTTCCCGCTCTTGAGTGTGATGGCATTGACGTGTATGGGAGGTGACTCCTCTTCTTCAACAAAAATGGCATTGCAATGCTCGGTTGGGTGATAGTCCGGCCTAGAGGGCAATTTTCCTTGTGCTTTCGTGGATGAACTAGCTTGTTGGGCAATTTGGGTCTCCAACATCTTGTTGTGAGCGGATATCTCATCTAGCCGTTGGTTTATTAATTGGAACATGAACTTATTTTCTTGGGAGGCCTTGAATTGATCTTGAGCTAGCTTGTTTCGCTCCTCAATCCCTTGGTTTTGACCCGTAACTAGTGAAGCTAGTATTTTAGTCATAATGGGGTCTTCCATTGGAGGTTGTTGGACTTGAATTTGTTGTTGAGGTTGGCTTGATAGTCCTTGATAGGTTTGCCTTTGGTAACCTTGATTTTGCCCTTGAGAGTCTTGGTTTCTCGGGTTGAAACCGGGAGGAGTATTGTTATTTTGACGCCAATTGGGATCATACTTGATCGGCTCGGTTGTTTTGTATGAAAAATCGGGATGGTCCCGGTCTCTCCCATAGCTCGCTTGATTCCCTTTCAAGAAATTCACCTCCTCCTTGTTCTCCATTTCTTCCGAAGGGAATGTGTGAGGGCATTGATTCTCCACGTGAGAGAGGCTCGTGCAAATGGCACATACTCATGGTTGACCTTGGGATTGTTTCACATGAAGCGCACTAAGTGAAGTGGCTATAGCGTCCATCTTCTTGTTGAGGGCACGAACCTCCTCTCTCGAGTCCACCTCATTTACCTCCCTCGTCTTGCCTTGCCTCTTAGGGACGTTCCGATCACTCCCCCAATAGTGAGAATTTCTTGCAATTTTATCTATAATAGCTTGCCCATCGGTGGGATGGGCCTCCATGAATGCACCACCGGCGGCTTGGTCCATTTGCCTTTTAGAGTCATTATCCACGCCTTGATAGAAGGTTTGGATCAAAGTTGGCTTGTCTATGTTGTGGTGTGGGCATTCCCTTTGTAGCTCCTTGAATCGCTCCCATGCCTCATAGAATGTCTCATCTTCCCCTTGCTCGAAAGAGTTGATTAAATTTTTGAGCCTTTGGGTTTTAGCCGGTGGAAAGTATTGGAGAAGGAAGGCTTGGGCTAGCTCGTCCCACGTCGTGAAAGTATTACCTTCATGGCTCCATAGCCAATCCTTAGCTTTCCCCGTTAAAGAGAAAGGGAAAAGCCTTAGATATATGTTTTCTTTCGGCACATTGTTGAATTTGAAGGTCGCACATAGCTCGAGGAAGGAAGTTAGATGAGCATTGGGATTTCCTATCCCGGTGAAGGCGTTGTTGCCCGCCATGTTTATCAAAGCCCGCTTAAGTTCAAATTGAGGAGCATTAACTCCCGGTGGAGCTATCGGCGATTGGAAACCGGTTAGGCTTGGAGTTGAATAATCCTTCAAGGGCTTCTCCCCATTGGGAGGAGGGTTGTTTTCCATTGGATAAGGTTTTCTCTTACGGGGCTGCCTCTTGTTGCGAGAGCCTTGTCCTTTGGCTCTCTCTTGATCCAAGAAGTATTTCAAAGATTGCTCAAAGCTAGCGTTCACTTTTTCCTTGCTCTTGGACCTCGTTTGCATTCAACCGAAACCTACAAGAACAAAGGAAATAGTTAAGCACAAGTGCAACACAAGTAATAGCAAGAAAACCAAGTGAAATAGTCCGAATCTTGTAAAATCTACTCTAGTTCCTTATGTTAATGCGTTGCTCCCCGGCAACGGCGCCATTTTGAACGTTGTAATTTATGCTTTTCAAATTTGTTAGATTCGAAAGCAATAAATTGATCAAAAACAATTTATAACCGGTAAGTACCAGGTCGTCCAAGGAGCAATGTTAAACTCAAGATCACTATTCGATTTTACTACAATAAGTCTATTTCCTAACAAATGTGTGAGATGTGATTTATGACTTGTCAAACAATGATTAACGGAATAAAAAGGTTGTTTTCAAGGTTTTCAAAGACGCTCCTAGGGTACTACTTCCCTCCTTGGTGCATTCAACTCTTAACGGTTCAATTTCATGCAAGAACGAATAATGTAAATTTTAGATTAAGGCGTGTCCCTATTAAATCAAATGCAATCGCTAGATATTGTTACTCGATTTAAGGAAGAGACACCTCGCACGTGAGCTTCAATCGCTAGATGTTGTTGGCTCACGTCCTACTCAAGGTTCTCAATCATCAACGCTAGTTGAGTGATCGATAGCCAATGAGCGGTTTAAGATCAAGTCTATCTCAATGCCAAGATGAGTCACGCTAGTGATCATCACTTAAAAAGGGTGAATCTACTTCATTCTAGAATCATTAGTCTCGTTCGCTAGAACACTCAACTTCAAATTCATGTTTCTAGTCCACTTAGGCATTTTATCAAACACTTGGTGGGCATAGAATTGACATTTTATCCAAGTAAATTCACAAATCATAACAAGTCTTCATTCATGCATATAATCAATAGATAAATGAGTTTTATACACCAAGGAGGTCCATAGACCCCTAGAAACTAAGAGGACTACTCACTACTCATGTTCATAGACAAACAATAGTAGTGGGTTTCAAAGAAGATGAAGATAAAAACAAGATGAGTAAGGAAATAGGATGAAGAATCCCGCTATATCCTTGGAGTGCTTCAACTTGATGTGATGATCTTCAAAAACTCTTGTCTTCTCTCTAAAATCCCAGCTCAAGTCCCCCTTAGAAACTTCATTTAGATCTGAATTTAAAGTTAAAAATCTGCCTCAGAGTTCAACCGGCCGGTTCAGCTTTTGTGGGAATTTCCCAACCGGCCGGCTCACTTTTGGCTGGCTTCTCTTGAGTTCTCTGACCCCTGGAACCGGCCGGTTCAGATATAGGCATGTCCTTGAGCCGGCCGGCTCAAAACCTCAGTCCCCTTTCCTCTTCTTGGGTCTTGATTCCGAGTTCAGCTCACTGACCTGACTTTCTGGGGCTTTTTCAAGGTCTTCCCGTCCGATTTTGGTCTTGGCTTAAACAGAAGTTGTAGCCATTTGAGTTAGCTTTCCAACAAGCTTTACATCGACCCAATCTGACACCATATGCGATCTGTGAATCCAAAATAAGCCGTAAAGGTCAGTCTGTCCCGTTTTGCCCGAAAATCCAAATTTTTGCTCCGAAACTTCGGTTTTCTTCGAGAGTTGATCTTTATAAGCCCGGGGACCGTAAGGTCAGTTTATAACCTGAAATGGCAATCAAGAGGGTCAAATGGCATCGAAAGAGACTCGGAACGGATCAAAACATCTAATAAAAGTAGAGGAATTATAATCGAGAATTCGACTCATCAATAAACACAAAATCTCTGGATATCCCTAGAATGATTGCACTAAGCAGCACCTAAGGGAGAGCAAACGGAAAATTACCGTTTATCGATTTATCTAATTGTAAAATTATATTCCTTTTACCGTTAACGATATTTCGGTTAATCGGTAAATTTTGGTAAATTTACTGAGTTTACCGAAATTTATAATATTATTCAATTTTTTAATAAATATTATAAATCTTATAAATATATTTTCTGATTTTTAATTTATATATATATAGGGGAGCGCTCGGTTGAGAATCCTTAAAAATTCGAGAAATTGAGGATCCAAATCTCACCATTAGATCATGATGCATCTTTGAATCTGCATGTGACACATGTCCAAAAAGTAAAGTCAAAAAATGTGGTTTTGACTTTGCATTAAATGCATCTTGAAAAATGCATATGAGACACGTGTCACCACCAAATATTTTTTTAAATGCATCTATATGTTTTTTAAATTTTTTTCTTTATAATACGGAGTATATATTTATTTATATTTTTCGGTAAATGGGTAAAACGGTAAATTTGCCGACTTCAAAACTTATTCCGTTTACCGCCTTATTTTTACCGTTTTACCGTTGGCAAAAATTTATCGATTTACCGAGCCGAATAGATTCGGTGACGGTAAATTCAATTTGGTAAACGGTAATTTATCGAATTTTGCTCTCCCCTAGCATCACTGTAGATCCAGTTGCAGGAAATAACACCCACGAGGACAAAAAAAACACCTCCGTAAGGGAGGAACAACACGTCCACACTGAGGAGCGAACGAGAACATGTCTACGCCGAAGCGAGACGAAGAATATCTCCTGAGAGAGGAACATGACATCCATGACGAGACGTGACGAAAAACATCCTATATAAAATTGTGGATAAATATGTTAATTAGATGAGTCGAACTCTTAATCTCTTGACATATTGTCAAAATATCAAATCACTCGACCAAAAACCTCTTTCCGGGGTAAAATTATTTATGTTGAAATTGCTTCCCATCTAAATATTTTAAATTGTTATCCTTTCCACAATTTGTATGGAACTTTTGCTAGTGTCACATATGGTGTGCTCCTATTCCTTCATTCTTCTTGGATGTTTTTCTCTTTCCCTTCATATTCTTCGTCTTTTGTGGACGTTTGCAGGTGTTATGATTTATCCTATCGCGAAGGCGTGCTTAGACGCAGCTTAGGTCTCACCATGGAGAAGTGTGTCCACACGTAAGTCATAAAGTTAGAGGTGTCAAATAGTATGTTCTTCTACAAATGATTTAAATTCAATTCTGGGTACCCTCTATATAATTCGTGCTTCAAACGGTTTAAACACGTGTCACCACCACAATGACTTGATGATGCATTTTGGAAGGTGAATATTGGGGTCTCGAGTTCTCGAAAAAAGAGGGATCTCATTTGAGCGCTCCTCTCTGTATATAGATATAGGGAGTGCTCGGTCATTATGCATTAGATCATGATATAGGGAGCGCTCGGTCATTATGCATTAGATCATGATGCATCACATGGCCAAAAAGCAATGTCAAAGTTGTTGGCTTTGACTTTACATTAAATGCATATAAAAAATGCACATGAAACACGTATGACTACCACAATAACTTAATGATCTATTTTGGAAGGTGAAGATTAGAGTATGAAATACTCAAAAAAAAATTGAGATCTCATTTAAGCACTCCTTGATAGAAAACTTGGTAATTGAATTCTTATCCAAACTTTCAAAGTGAGAAAGTTCTATAAACTAAATTATTAATGACATCTAATCACCTCTTCTCCCCCTTCTTTCCTCTTTTCTTTCCACCGCCTCACTTTTTCGTCTTTTTTCCTCCTTTCGCTCCCCGGCTTAAGCCTTTTCCTGGCGAACGGTATTCATGGCATCTTTACTTGGATTTTCAAGCCCTTGTCGGGCATGCCGTGTCTGTTTCACCCAGTAAGCTTGGAGATGTTCAGATCTGGCGGTTTGGGGGTTAAGGGGAGGGGCTTGAGGCGGTTGTGGTCGGTTGTTGGTGTTTTAGTGGCGAGGAGGAGGTGGAGGGGGAGAGGGGAGTCTCGGGTAGTCCTATTTTGGGTGTTTTTATCCGGATGTGTATAGGTTTTAGTTTTTTTTGTTTTCCGAATGCTTATTTGTCTCCCTGTTTAAGGGAGACATATGTTTGGTTTCGTCCTGACTAGTTGGATTGCTTTTGTCCGGTTTCATTTTCTATGTCGGGTTCATCCTGACTGGTTTTGTCCTTCGTTGCTTGTGTTTTGGCAAGTTGAGGGACCTTGTGTTGGTATCAAGTACATGTTAGATAAGGTGTTGTGGAACACGCCTTGGTTCGGGATATTTGTCACAATCTTAATGCCTACATGAATGGATTGTGCAACCTCACAGGCGAGAACTCTTCATTGCTGCAGAATTTCTTCCTAAGCAGATGGGTCGTAGAAATAGATCTGGAGCAGATTGAATGATTTTCCTTTATTTATCAATATTGTCCAATATTTGTAAGCTTCTATTTGCAAGTATGGCTTGTTGGACTTATCAACAAAAAAAAAAATTGAACCAAAGCGAACTACAAAAAAAAAAATTTATTAATGACATCCACATTCCACACAAGCGCTTTTAAAGTATCGTTTCACAATCCTGTGTCAAAAAAAGTATCATATCACAATCAAACAAAATCAAAACCTGTCCCAAATTTCCATGACAATCATATAGTAAATTCCATTATTGCCAAGTTCCATTGCGGATTACGCTATCTCGTTTTCCGGAGTTTAATTATTTTCCGATTGAAATTGTTGTACTCTCTTCATTTTTATGTCGTGTCCTAATCTGTACTGCCTTGCTCCATCAAAAAAAAAAAAAAAATTAATACGAATTAATCTTATCAAAAAAAAGATTAATACGAATTAATAGATCAACAAGGAGAAAAAACGGGTTATATTTTTATCTAATACATCTATTTTTATTATTTTGACGAATTAAATAATATTAATCGGACAATATTTATTCTCCATGAATCAACGCCTTCATCCACATCTTCTCTCTCATCCTCCATCTTATCTTCTTCCGTCTCCACCTTCAGTTTCTTCATTCTGCACATGGAGGTTCTCATAGGCCGTACTCGCCCGATCGACGATCGAGAATTCAACTCTGCGGCTGCTGATCGCGACGCTAGTTGGCGCAGCCAGTTTGGCCTGAGGCGGGAAACAGATGACTCGGCGGCCGATGCGAGGAACCTAGGGTTGGGATTCGGTTTCTCGAATCACAGATCTGGCCGATCGGAGGTAGATGAGTCGGTTTCGCCTCCGTCTCCGCTGTCTTCTTCGAGCTCGTCTTCGATTGGCGCCCTCAGCGACGGCGACGAGGACGAGGTGCAGAGTGAGGCTCGTAGCGGATTGAGCTCGATGGACTCGCTTGAAGATTCTCTTCCGATCAAGTAAGCTGGATTTCATCAAATTGAATAGAATTTTATAAATATTCTATGTAATTGCATCGTGTCCAATTGTATTGAATTAGTTAACAATAAATGTTATGGAAATTAGGATTTGAAAAACTTTACTGATTAAAATTTTTATTTCAGGAAGGGATTGTCAAACCACTTTGCTGGAAAATCAAAGTCATTTACGAATTTATCCGCTGTGGGATCAGTGGAGGATTTAAAGAAGGTTGAGAATCCGATCAACAAGCGAAGGAGGACCCTAATGGCTTCAAAATGGGCCAGGAAGGTCAGTAAGGCTTCGTTCTACGGCTGGTCATCCCATCCCACATCAATGCCACTTCTTGCTCTCCCAGAAGATGAGGATGATGAGAATGACGTGCTGACTCCATCGCCTAGGGAACATGGAAATGAGACTAGACGGATGCGGAGCTTCAAGTCGCCTAGTTGTTTTTGCTTGACTGATTTGCAAGAGGAGGAAGAAGACGACGATGAATGATTGAATTAATGCATTATTGAAACACTTGTTGAATTTCCTAGGACTCAGAATCAATATAATGGCTGGACGACATGACTGAATCTCTTCCCATTTAGTGTTTGTGCCTTGTGTTTAGGACTTGCCCCCCCATCTGTAATTATCTACACCTTGGTCCACTCTCAAGAATCTTTCTTGTCCGCTTGCTAGCAGAAATTATTTGCAATATGTTTTTTTTTTCTTTTCGTGTTATTCAGATATCCGGATTCAGCTCCGCTCAGCTCCACATCTATTGTGAGAACAACTTGGACCTCAGGCTTTGGATCAGATTAGCTTGAATGAATCTGTGGATGGATGGAACAGCCTGTTTGAATGTTGTTTGGTTGGATTTTAAAAATGTAGCGTGAAGAAAATGGTTGTGGTTGGGTTGGGGGGACAAATTATTGGTCGTTGTTTAGTTTATGCCAACTACAAAAGTTGAATCACAGTTTTATCCATATAGTCACTAGACCATAACCATATCTTATCTTACCCCAAGCCACGACATGTAGCTTTACAATTCATGTTCTACAAAAGGGTGTTACTCATTCATAGAAATAGAACCGTATATAGGGTTGGTACAAATCTTTTATTAAACTGAGAACTTACAATCAATGTGGTTCGTTGATCAAATAAATATAACGGATCAAATATTAATATCAATAATAAAATGCATATTATCTGATTTTAATAATTAAAAATATTTTTTTGTTGTTGAAAGAGTACAACAATACAATACATATCATCTAGTACATATATATTGCATCTCGTCCAGATCCTGAAATCATTGGTACATATATATTCACCGCTTGAAGCACATGCCAAGTTTGGCACATTTACCATTGCAAGCACGTCCATCATGACGGACGCAAAATGACCTCCACATGGGAGGAACAACATTCACGCACGAGACGTGGAAGAGGAAGGCATCCGCGAGGGATGAAGGGGGTAAGGATCCAACCATCTTTGGGTGGACTCCTTAACCAACATACCACCACCCATGTTGACAATAATTAAAAATAATTAGTTTAGGACAAATTGGATCCAACAATTTGTATTCATATTTGGAGAGTTCCGTGAATTAATTTAACAAAATATTTGAATTAATATCAGAATATATATATATATATATATAGAGGAGTGTTCAAATGAGGACACCCAAATTTGGTAAGGACGTAGGGACAAATCTCATCCATTAGATCATCATCCATCTAAGTTAAGAACCACCCTTTAAGTTAAGAACTGAGAACCTATTATAATCGTAGATCTGAACAATCAAACGGTATTTATTAATTAGATTATCCACTACTTAACTTAATTAAGTAGGCTGATAGGGGTAATTTGGACCAAAATTATACACTATTAATCGTATAATCCCATGATTAGCGCTACTTGTTACGTACCTAAACAATTGCAGTATTATTAACAAAATATAAAATCAATCTCCGCGTCTCTCTCCCGACTAACCGTACTCAATCTCTGACCTAGAAATCGAATTGGATTAGAGCCAGAGCACCATTGACGACGAACTCACGGCGATCTCACAAATTGAGGACGGTGAAGTAGACGAACCAGAGCACCATTGACGACGAACTCACAACGTAATCGCGTCGAACTCACCATTGTTAACGACGGACATGCCGACCAGAAAACTGGAAATCAAGGTAAACGAAGTTAACAAAAACATTATTTGCTGTTGATTTTTTTTTATTAAACAAAAGCCGTCTGGTTTTTCCGATCAATAGAGTTTTGGATTTTTCGTGTCAGAGATGTGTTCGATTCGTCTGTATAAAAACTACATTCATCTATATAATTATTGTAGTTCGCTTATATGTAAGCACAGTTCGTCTATCTCTGTTAATCCTCTATTATTTCTACCTACACTAATCTATTCTAAATTCATCAATAATTTATCTGGAGAATTATGGTGAATTGTTCCATCAAGAGTCTGCCGCTAAACATGGTTTAAATCATGTGCATTTGTAGGGTCTATATGTTATAAGTTTTGAATCTCTGATGTGCAGGAAGTTTGATTGAACATAGTACAACCATAAGCCTACAAAGTTTACAACTCATAGTGTACACAAAGCGCAGTTTTGATATTCTTTTAATTTCATTCTGCAATTCTGATTTGCTTGCATATTTGGATCCCTATTGGATATATGTACCTATATTCTACTCTAGAAAGAATTTGAAGAAACTGGTGTGGACACGTCTGAGGACTTTGCCTTCTATGTCGACGACGAACACTGCAAGCTGCATAGGTTATGTCACTAAACTGTTTTAAATTATGCAGTTACAAAATCAGCCGCGTCTTATAGGTCCATCTGTCACAAGCTTGAATCTTTTTTTGTCCTGCAACAAAGATTCATATAAAGTTTGTCTATATGATGCTAAAGTTGGAATGTTCAATTCATCCAATTACAGTGTTAAAATTGATTGTTTTCTTTTAATGGGATTGGCTACTTCGCCTTCTAGCTCCATCTGTCATAAGCGTGAATCTTTTCTTTTGTGTTGTTTTGATTGTTTTCACTCTTGGTGGGATTGACTAATTCGGATTACTGACTTTGTTGATTCGTGATTCGTAATAATTTTTTTGTTCGAGTTTCTGTATGACTGACTACCTCTAATTTGGCTGAACATGATTCTGATCACTTTCCTTGTTTTTCCCTCTTTTCTTGGTTGCTGTGAAAATCAGGGAATTAAGCTCACTATCGATGATCTGAGCTGCTATTGATGTAGATCTTTGAGCTGTTTCTGCCTACTGCTTTCCTTGACATGGTCTTGGAGTTCGTCTTCTAGGCTACAAAGTTTGAGTCAAGTTGTCATATATTGAAATGTTTCCATTATATTATGATTCAATTTATGGACGATCAGAATGCTAGAGAAGTGATCAAGAAAGGCTCATTTGAGGACTTGTTCTGACGCACCAGCCACTTCATTTCCCTTGTACACAGTGAAATGTTTCCATTATATTATGATTCAATACAATGTTGATAATGCAGAACACTTATTGGTGTTGTAGTTGCTTCCTTGATTATATTGGGATACTTTACTCTCTTTTGAATCTACCAAAAATGAAACCAGGCCTAGTACTAATACTCATGGCACACCATCACTACTATAGAAAACTTATTTGTTTCTGTATTTCTAAAAACATACAATTTTTCTCTAACAACACAGCCAATACTACTTAAAAGTGGTGGCAAAATACCATATAAGTTTCAATAACCTATTTACATCGAAAAGCCACAAACTTTGTACTGTAAATCCACAAACTTTGTGATTTTGTCCACGAACTATAAGAGATTTAGGCAGATCAGAATATAAAATTTATCCACGAACTTTACATTTAAAATCGACGAACTTTATACTTAAAATTGATGAACTTTATGTTGAAAAGCATAACAGTACATTAAAAATCCACAAACTTCACAAAATTCACACTGGAAAGCAACGAACTTAATTTGACAAACCAAACTCAGCTACTTTCTTGGCAAAAACCCACGTCCATTGTTGACTCAGAAGCTCCCGTTTTTGGCATACCCACTTACTCTGCTGATGCAGGAACACCTTTGTATCTTATCATTCTTGGAGCAAATGATATCAGCTTCAAAACCTGCATCTTCTTTTACCCCATCAACTATTGAAAGGGCACGCTCGACAGACTCAGAGCATCCCTTTTATGCTAAGATGGCTTACTTCAATCTCTTGTTCCAGGAAGTCATCAGCTCCAAAACTTTAGAAAGATGGACCATGAAGGAATTAGAGGATTCAGCAGAGAAAGGGGATGCGGGTGCAGTGAGAGAGGCAGATCTGAGAAGACCGGAAGAGAATCCCATATCCATTCGAAGCGGTCCATCTCGCCCTCACTTTCATCCGACGACTCTGTAAATTTATCAACCATAAGCTATCCATGATCGGACACCCTTAGACGCCAGCTGATGATTATGTTTTTCCTCAAAAGAGTATACCTGGTATCTCCCACCATAATCAATTTTAATGGCCAATTTAGCCTTGCAGCCACAACGCGTGACCTTCCTGTTTCTTTGGGTATGGGCATGGAGTGTGTCCACAACCGCCTGGTCGTTATTGTAGCCCTGTCTATGGCATACAAGATATTTGTGAGCAACCGTCCGATCTGAACTTCTTTTGGTGGTTGACAATCGAACTGTAAAACCGGTAACTCGTGCATAACTTTCATAAAACTGAACCGCATCTTCAAGTTTGTCAAATGTGATCCTTTTTAGGTGTTATCTCATCTGGACAATCAGGGACACAATGTCTTGTTTCAGATTGTGTCTGCGACACTGAACTGCTTGAACCATGTCCCTCTAATGTGCTTTCGTGAATCACATTCCCTGGGGAAAACAGACGAACGATATAACCTTTTGGACGAATGCATCAATCATTAAGACGAAGAATTATATTATCAACGACCATAATATGTTGAGGAACGTTAAGAGCTTACAGACGAATGTAAGCGGATATAAGACGAACGATAAAAAATTCTGGAAAATTAAACCATCAATATAACGAGTTGCATCAAAATTTCCGGAAAATTACTGATCTCTAGTTTTTTAACATATCAGTAACCCCACCACATCAGACGTTCGAAACCGTGTTGCATCAAATGCAAAACCGAGTTCCATAAACAATACATTGGACAATTTGATGTGATGATTTGTGCGGACTTACCTGAGTTTGATATGTCGGATGAATTCATCTTTTCCTCTGGTATAGTCGCCTGCGATTTCACTAAACAAAAGGGTTTTTTGATATGGAGATAAATGTCGAAATCTCTAATTGACAATTTCAACGAATCGTCGAAATGAATATTTGACATCTTCAAATGAAGAAACGGAAATCTGTTGATATGATTAAGGAATGTTTAAAGATTTAATTAATCTTAATGGCTTAAGATTGACCAACGAAGTACAGTAATACCCCTTAAACGATATAAGTGTCAATATTGAATTATTAAATTACGATTTAATGTGGCCATCAGATTATATGATCAAACGACTTGTGTTAGTTCTCAGTTTGTTTGTAACTTAATTAGTGGTTCTCATTTGATCCGCTCCCTATATAGGGTAGGGTCTCCCTATATATATATATAGGGGGGCGTTCAATTGAGGACGGGTCTTATGGTGAGGGTGTAGGGACTAATCTTGGCCATTGGATGAGGTTCATCCAATGATCCACAAGCTGCCACGTGTCACATGCCTCAACCGAGTGCTCCCCTATATATATATATATATATCTATATATATATATATATATATATATATATATATATATAGGGGCGTTCAATTGAGGCACCAAAATTAGAATGAGACTATGAGGCACGATCTCATCCACACATCAAACCCCCCGTGCATTGTGGGCGCGCCACGTGTCCAAATAGTAAACCCACTAACTTTTGAAAAGTCAACAATTGCGGCTTGCCACGTGGCTTCGCCACGTGCCTCGGATCAACTCCCACAGACGGCCGAGATCGTGCCTCACAGTTTCATTCTACCAATCATACCTCAACCGAGTGCTCCCCTATATATATATATATATAGAGGAGTGTTCAAATGAGGACACCCAAATTTGGTAAGGACGTAGGGACAAATCTCATCCATTAGATCATCATCCATCTAACCCCCCGTGCTTTGTGGGTGCGCCACGTGTCCAAGTACCCAAAATCCAATAAAGCAAATAGTAAAATCCCACTACCAAAAAGCAAATAGTAAAACCCACTACCACATGTGACACGTGGCAGCTTGTGGATCATTGGATGAACCTCATCCAATGGCCAAGATTAGTCCCTACACCCTCACCATAAGACATGTCCTCAATTGAACGCCCCCTATATATATATATATATATATATATATAGGGGAGCACTCCGTTGAAGCAGGTTGGTAGAATGAGGCCGTGAGGCAGGCTGTGAGCCAATCAAAATGGTGATGTGGCAGTGGAAAAGTAATTATTGGTGGCAATTTATGGGGGGTATTTTGGGGCTTTTGATTATATTAATTTTGTATTTACTGACAGGTTTCAGAGGAGAGAGAAAAGGGTGTTTTAATCAAAAACAAAAAAGAAAAACAAGGGTTTTTATCTCTCCTCAATTACACAGATTTTGGGTTTATACGAAGACAACAATCTTCGATTTAGGGTTGGTATCTATGTCTTCAATGGCGAATTTATGGTGTGTTTCGGCCTATGGCGGGGAAGGATACGGTTGATGGTGTTGGCTAGCGTCCGATGCGAGTCTACGGTTCGATTTCCCAGTCGTTCGCATCGTCTTTGTATTCTCCGGTGATTGATTTCGTCCGTGGACTCCAGTTCGTTTCCTATCCATCATCTGGTAGGTAGATCGACTTTGGCATCTCCAATTTGATTTCCATTTGATTTTGTGATTTTCGTGCCACTTGTTCTGATTTTGGATTGATTTGGGTCAATTTATTTTGGTCTCTTGATATATTTTTTAGTTAAACATGTCTGTGTGTGTGATATAATTGAAGTTGAATTGTTTTGGTTTGTGGTAAGATTGGTGCCTTTGGTAGATGCATCAACTTTTGATTGTTAAATGTTCATTAGGTAGCTCCAACAAAAGTAACAGAGACCTGAGTTAAATGTCCAGAACCAGAAGGAATAATTATCAATTTTCCATCAACTTTTGATTGTTCATTAGGTAGCTCGATTGATGAAGCAGAGTGTATTTCTAGAAGTCACTTCATAAAGCTTTCTGGTTATAAAAGACTGATCGGTTGTGATTCAATTGTTAATTTTGAATGGCACCAGCTTGATGTTTGTTTTTTGTGTGTTGTTTTAATGGCTCATTGAACTGTTAATTGATGTTGCTTCTTTATGTGTCCAGTATCTGGAAATTTTTTGTACAAGATTTATGCTTTGTCATGGTTTCCCTTAGCTGCCGCAACAGCATCATCGCTTCAATCCCTTCGCGAAAAATCAAATTTGGTTGATTTACTTATTATGAAAATCAGCCATTTATCTTTGGATTAATGCTCAAGCTTCATAGACACAGGATAGCTAGCTGAGTCTCAACTCTCAAGCTCTTTCTTGACTGCCAATTCCTTTATAGTATTTTTTTAGCTGTGCAAACCATCTTTTACTGCAATTTTTTAGTTTGTTTTAACGCCCAAAGCGTTTGACCGAATCTCATGTTCAACTCATTTTTTAGTTCCAGCAGCTAGCTACTTATCAGGTTTTGTCTCGCAACTTTGTGGAATCTGCGAGGAGAAAAAGGTCCATGCCGTTAAGAGGATGGCTGATAAGAGGATGGCTCGCTTGGCTGAGCAACAACTGATAAGAGGATGGCTCGCTTGACTGTGCAGCAACTCATGTGATTTGTCCGATTCAAACTCATGTTATGGCCTCGTGACTTATGGTCCGATTGGGGTTTGGAAGAGTAGTGCATTGTGATTTTTTGTGTAGTGCATTGTGACTTTTTGTATATTATCATGCTTGTAATAGAAAGCTTGCATTTGACAGAGCACCTAAATTTTGAATTTTGGGTAGTTGTTGTTGTAACATAGCCGGCTCTGTGATGTGTAATAATGTGATAAATTGCAAAAACAATTATAGGTTGATGATGTAACAAAGTTGTTGCCGTTGACAGACCAAAATGCCCTTTAAAAATGAATTTGTAATAATTTTACTTTTGGAAAATAAAAAGGGGGTAATGACTTATGAAACAACGGTGTAATGACTTATGAAATAAGGGGGTAATGACATATGAAATAACGGTGTAATGGAGAAACAAGGGGTAATGACTTATGAAACAAGGGGGTAATGACTTATGAAACAAGGGGGTAATGACTTATGAAATAAGGGGGTAATGACATATGAAATAACGGTTTGATGGAGAAACAAGGGGGTAAAGACTAATGAAACAAGGGGGTAATGACTTATGAAATAAGGGGGTAATGACATATGAAATAACGGTGTAATGGAGAAACAAGGGGGTAATGACTTATGAAATAAGGGGGTAATGACTTATGAAATAAGGGGGTAATGGAGAAACAAGGGGGTAAAGACGTATGAAACAAGGGGGTAATGACTTATGAAATAAGGGGGTAATGACATATGAAATAACGGTGTAATGGAGAAACAAGGGGGTAATGACTTATGAAATAAGGGGGTAATGACTTATGAAACAAGGGGGTAATGACTTATGAAATAAGGGGGTAATGATATATGAAATAACGGTGTAATGGAGAAACAAAGGGGGTAAAGACTTATGAAAGAAGGGGGTAATGACTTATGAAATAAGGGGGTAATGACATATGAAATAAGGGGGTAATGACTTATTAAATAAGGGGGTAATGACATATGAAATAAGGGGGTAATGACTTATGAAATAAGGGGGCAATGTCATATGAAATAAGGGGGTAATGACTTATGAAATAAGGGGGTAATGACATATAAAATAACGGTGTAATGGAGAAATAAGGGGGTAAAGACTTATGAAACAAGGGGGTAATGACTTATGAAATAAGGGGGTAATGACATATGAAATAACGGTGTAATAGAGAAATAAGGGGTAATGACATATGAAATAAGGGGGTAATGACTTATGAAATAAGGGTGTAATGTAGGGTGGTGTATGTATTTTATGTTTGTAATTTAGGGTGTAATGTAGGGTGTTCTATTTAATGTAGGGTGTAAACATTTGACAGTGTTAACGTTTGTTTGTGGATAACAATATGCAGAAACGACATACCCTAAAGAGCCCTTGTGTTCAATAACCATAGAAGCTTTACATCCACAAAAAAATTAAGGTGCATCAGACATGGTATGACCGAATAAAAAAAGGAATAATACACTTGTACATAATTGTAAAATGTATAATTATCGAAAATAGCAAGAGTCAATGCCCAAAATAGTAATCAACTCTTACAAATTTGACAATTTGCGACAATTCAGTTGATCAAAGATATTGGATTACAAGAAAAGACCATCTGATAAAAAAACATGATTTATCAGATACATATGCTGACTACTAAAGTAGACCATCTGATGAGACCATGCTTTATCTATACATATGATGACCACTAAAGTAGTCTCATCTCAACAGACTCGGTCTTCAAGCTCGGCCAATTCCATCAACATAGCACTCTTAAATGCTGATGCACCAACACAGCACCACTAAAGTAGTCTCATCTCAACAGAATAATGTCCGCAGCTACCCTCAAATGCTTCAAGATGTTAGTCCTCCAAAAACAGAGCATTGCAGTAATTAACCGATAGGGCCTAAGCAACACAAAGGTAATATCAAATTAATAAAACCATCAAAACCAGAAAATGAAATAAAATGAAAAAGGCAGTGTGAAGAACAAACCCACACATTGAAATTCAATCCAACTTCCTATGTCATACTTAATAAAATTCTACATAACACTGAATTACTGATATGGCGGTAGGATCATGCTATGATCCTATGTCAACTTCCTATGTTTTTATTCTTTCTAGCAGGTATTATATGCTTCAGCGTCACCTTACAACTTCGGAACAACGATCATGCTACGAAATACCACCATCCCCATCAGCGCTGCCGCTGCTCAAATAGCATCAGAAAGCTCATACCTTTCAATTCGAATGAACATGACGATTTGGGATAATATGAGAATCAAATAAGAAACTGAGATTTTTGGACAGAGAAGTACTTGAGGAGTTGCAGTAGCACTGAAATCGACTACATTAATTGCACATACGCTCACAATTCACAAAACTCCCTAATTGAAAATTCACATACATTATCTCCAATTCTCCATATCCTCTTTAAAGCCTCAACCATGAATATTCATGGGAATCAGATCCATTCAAACTACAAGGCCACAACAACATTTCCAATCAAAATCAATTAAATTCAAACATGATGCTCAAAGCCCCAAATATGACTGGAAACACGTATACAAGATACCAACGAAGATGCATTTACAAAACGAATGTGCAGTATATTTGACTAACCAAATAGAAGTGACTAAACGATCCAACTCGAATACATTCTCAGATTGCTAGCACCAACCAATATGCCTCACACCAATCATATCTATATCCACATGAACCCAAATTCAAAAAACCTAGAAAAAAGCTATCATAATCCATCATTTAGAAAACCCACATCACAGTATCAATAAACACAATTTGGTGAGCAGAGTAGTTTTGGTGGGCAGAACACAATTTGACACCAAAATCAAAACCAACATTCAAACTCGAATGCGCAAGGCACCGCAAACATCCAGGTCGAACATTAAAGTTCAAAACTTTCAATAAAAGATTTCAGATTTGCGTTTCATACCAATCGCCGACGAATCCCATCACCGACGTCGCAAACGAATCCCAAATCGCAGCTCCGAATTCGAAACCCAAATCTCAGCCGCTCACTCTTGCAACCCTAACTTCGACCTTCGGTGTTTCGTGCTCAACCAGTCGCGATCGGCAGGCTATCGTAGAAGACGTACTCAGGCGAATACGATCGATGTTGTTTGGGAGATATGGAGCTCGATGATTCTGGATCTGGGTTTAGGAGAGAGAGAAACAAAAATCAAAAGATGTCAGTTGTGTGGAAAATGTATACCCAAAATACCCTTCTTTAATTAATTTTACAATTAATCCGAATTTAAAATAAAAGAAAAAGAATGTGATAGTGAGGCAAGTGTCACTTTTCTATTGGATGAATGAAAATGATGTTGTCAAAATGAGTGGCTGAGAAGTTGCCTCACAGTCTCATTCTAATTTGAGTGCCTCATTTGAACGCTCCTATATATATATATATATATATATAGGGGGGCGTTCAATTGAGGACATGTCTTATGGTGAGGGTGTAGGGACTAATCTTGGCCATTGGATGAGGTTCATCCAATGATCCACAAGCTGCCACGTGTCACATGTGGTAGTGGGTTTTACTATTTGCTTTTTGGTAGTGGGATTTTACTATTTGCTTTATTGGATTTTGGGTACTTGGACACGTGGCGCACCCACAAAGCACGGGGGGGTTAGATGGATGATGATCTAATGGATGAGATTTGTCCCTACGTCCTTACCAAATTTGGGTGTCCTCATTTGAACACTCCTCTATATATATATATATATATATAGGGGGGCGTTCAATTGAGGACATGTCTTATGGTGAGGGTGTAGGGACTAATCTTGGCCATTGGATGAGGTTCATCCAATGATCCACAAGCTGCCACGTGTCACATGTGGTAGTGGGTTTTACTATTTGCTTTTTGGTAGTGGGATTTTACTATTTGCTTTATTGGATTTTGGGTACTTGGACACGTGGCGCACCCACAAAGCACGGGGGGGTTAGATGGATGATGATCTAATGGATGAGATTTGTCCCTACGTCCTTACCAAATTTGGGCGTCCTCATTTGAACACTCCTCTATATATATATATATATATATATAGGGGCGCGCTCAAATGTGAACTCCTCTTACACTAAGAACATATGAACCATCTTGCACCATTGGATCTTGAGATCTAAAGGTGTAGATTTGTCTAAAAAGTGTTTTTTTGGCATTTTGCACTTTTGTCTTTTAGGTAAAAGACAAAAGTGCAAAATGACAAACAACTTTCACTTTTTGGATTGATTGTGCACCTTTAGATCAAATGATCTAAAGGTGGAGATGAATTCATAGGTTCTTAGTGTAAGATGTGGTTCACATTTGAGCGCTTCTCTATATATATATATATATATATATATATATATATATAGGAGCGTTCAAATGAGACACTCAAATTAGAATGAGACTGTGAGGCACGATCTCAACCACACATCTAACCCCCCCGTGCTTTGTGGGCGCGCCACGTGGTAAATAGTAAACCCACTACCAACAGTAAAAAGCAAAAAGCAAATAGTAAAATCCCACTACCACATCTTTAAATCTCAACCATTAGATCAATATCATCAATGGCCAAGATCATGCCTTACAGCCTCATTCTACCAACCATGCCTCAACCGAGTGCTCCCATATATATATATATATATATAGGGGGCGTTCAATTGAGGACGGGTCTTATGGTGAGGGTGTAGGGACTAATCTGGGCCATTGGATGAGGTTCATCCAATGATCCACAAGCTGCCACGTGTCACATGTGGTAGTGGATTTTACTGTTTGCTTTTTGGTAGTGGGATTTTACTATTTGCTTTATTGGATTTTGGGTACTTGGACACGTGGCGCACCCACAAAGCACAGGGGGTTAGATGGATGATGATCTAATGGATGAGATTTGTCCCTACGTCCTTACCAAATTTGGGTGTCCTCATTTGAACACTCCTATATATATATATATATATATATATATATATATATATATATATAGAAGCGCTCAAATGTGAACCACATCTTACACTAAGAACCTATGAATTCATCTCCACCTTTAGATCATTTGATCTAAAGGTGCACAATCAATCCAAAAAGTGAAAGTTGTTTGTCATTTTGCACTTTTGTCTTTTACCTAAAAGATAAAAGTGCAAAATGCCAAAAAAACACTTTTTGGACAAATCTACACCTTTAGATCTCAAGATCCAATGGTGCAAGATGGTTCATATGTTCTTAGTGTAAGAGGAGTTCACATTTGAGCGCGCCCCTATATATATATATATATAGGGGGCGTTCAATTGAGGACATGTCTTATGGTGAGGGTGTAGGGACTAATCTTGGCCATTGGATGAGGTTCATCCAATGATCCACAAGCTGCCACGTGTCACATGTGGTAGTGGATTTTACTATTTGCTTTTTGGTAGTGGGATTTTACTATTTGCTTTATTGGATTTTGGGTACTTGGACACGTGGCGCACCCACAAAGCACGGGGGGGTTAGATGGATGATGATCTAATGGATGAGATTTGTCCCTACGTCCTTACCAAATTTGGGTGTCCTCATTTGAACACTCCTCTATATATATATATATATATATAGAGGAGGGGGGGCGTTCAATTGAGGACATGTCTTATGGTGAGGGTGTAGGGACTAATCTTGGCCATTGGATGAGGTTCATCCAATGATCCACAAGCTGCCACGTGTCACATGTGGTAGTGGGTTTTACTATTTGCTTTTTGGTAGTGGGATTTTACTATTTGCTTTATTGGATTTTGGGTACTTGGACACGTGGCGCACCCACAAAGCACGGGGGGTTAGATGGATGATGATCTAATGGATGAGATTTGTCCCTATGTCCTTACCAAATTTGGGTGTCCTCATTTGAACACTCCTCTATATATATATATATATATATAGGGGCGTTCAATTGAGGACACCTCTTATGGTGAGGACGTGGGGACAAATCTAAAACCATTAGATCAAATGATCGAAAGGTGCATAATGAGTCAAAAAGTACTTTTTTGGAGTTATGCACTTTTGTCTTTTAGGTAAAAGACAAAAGTGCATAATGACAAACAACTTTAACTTTTTGGATCAATTATGCACCTTTGGATCATTTGATCAAATGGTCCAAATTTGTCCCTACGTCCTCACCCTAAGAGGGTGTCCTCATTTGAACACTCCTCTATATATATATATATATAGAGGAGTGTTCAAATGAGGACACCCAAATTTGGTAAGGACGTAGGGACAAATCTCATCCATTAGATCATCATCCATCTAACCCCCGTGCTTTGTGGGTGCGCCACGTGTCCAAGTACCCAAAATCCAATAAAGCAAATAGTAAAATCCCACTACCAAAAAGCAAATAGTAAAACCCACTACCACATGTGACACGTGGCAGCTTGTGGATCATTGGATGAACCTCATCCAATGGCCAAGATTAGTCCCTACACCCTCACCATAAGACATGTCCTCAATTGAACGCCCCCCTATATATATATATAGGGGAGCACTCGGTTGAGGCAGGTTGTAAGAATGAGGCAGTGAGGCACAACGTGGACCAATCATTTTGGTGAGGTGGAATTGGAAAAGTATTTGTTGGTGGGAATTTATGAAGGGGTAATTTGGGGTTTTTGAAATGTAATGATTTTGAAACAACAGCTGACATGTTTAATACTTAATAGGAGAGAGAAAATGTATTTTAATCAAAAACTGGACAGGGGGAGAGAGGAGCGACCTGGGTTTTAAATTGGGTTTCAAATTTCCGACGGAGGAGTTTTAGGGTGTGTGATGGCAATTTTCAGGTGAGATTAAGGTGTTAGACGAGCGATGGGTAACTGACGAAGGGTGTTCGAAGCGATTTTCCAATGAGCAATTTAGGGTGTTCGAAGCGATTTTAGGTTTCTACTTCGATTTCACCATGATCGTTGTCGGTTTCACCATGTTCGTTGATGAAGGGTGTTCTGCGTTTCTTCGATTTCGTTGTCGAAGGACAACCATCTTCGACCTGGTGACCCAGATCGGGGACGACATCAAAAACGACCAGATCGGATTCGGAGGAGTGGAGGAACGACACGACGACGAATGGCATAGCTACACGGCCCAGTTCGGATTCCGTCCACGTTCACAGGTTTGATTTTGTTGGTTTGGTTGAAATTTAATTTCATAACTTTCAGATCTTGAAATTTAATTTCTTTAACACCAGCTATGTTTATTGTGTGCTCGATTCTTCCTAGTATATTGGTATGTGTGCATAAGAACAATATTAGCCTGAAGAAAGCTTAGCTTCTTCTATTTTCAGCTGATAAAATGGATTTAGGCATTGTTGTTGTTGCCGTTTTGAAGCTGCCTTAATAGCTAGCTGGTGAGCACGTCAGTTATAAATTATCTGCTATTGACTTTATAGGTCCGCTGCTTTTCCAAATTCTACTTTTGGGGATGTATATAAATAGATCCTAATGAGCGGTGATGGTTATGTCGTTATGATTTTGAAGGAATCAGTGTGTAAACTTCAGGGTATTTTCTCAACTATGTGATGTTGGCAGTACCAGTGCCTTTTCTCACCTATAAATAGATGATAATGAGTTGGATGGTGATGCCTTACATTGTGCTATCCAATTGGTTTATGATTTTTTTCGAGTGGATGCAGCGAAGCTTTTAATCTGAGTGGCTGTCTTCTTGAACTTGCAAGTTGCAATAATAAGTTTTATGTTCGCTTATCCTGGAATCGTACAAGGACAACACTCTCATCATGCAACTTCTCCATGACAACCCGACACTATGGACCTCAGATATGCAGGTACGTCAAAACTAGTATGCAAGACTTCAAATTAGTAATTTTACCGAATAAGTGTAAACTTGTTTCTACTTCCGGCTTACCTCTAATAGCACAACAAACATCTTGTTTCTACTTCCGACTATTTGCATGATTTACATTTTTTTGGTAGCTAGTGCGCTTCATTTTTAGAAATATGATGGCCAGGAGGCTTTTATTTGTAGAAATATGATTTAGAGACTAGTAAATCTGTGTTTAAGAGGAGGTCTGAAAAGGTATGTTATTCTAATCCATTTTTCCGTTGAATATCTGTTTGCTGGTTTTATGCTTTATTTGTTTAAAAACAAAATCCGCAGCAAAACGAAAAACGACGAGGGGTTCAAGGAGACGAAGCAAGTACGTGTCGACTACGACAAAGGCGTTCAAAATCCGCCCCATTACTGGAACAGATGGTAACTTTCAGTTTGACGCTTTAATTTATGATTTAATTTGTGTGTTATAGTTTGAAGGATTGGCAGAATTGCGATACTTGCCGTTATGATGGTTTCTGAAATAATTAGTGGTCTGATCTTGCGATACTTGCCGTTATGATGGTTTCTGAAATAATTAGTGGTCTGATCTTGCGTTGTTGATTTGGTATGCAGGTCGGAGTCCATGGGACACTATTGGAAGATATGGCATGAGGAACTTCATGCTGGATAAAAAGTCGGAAACATTAATGAGCATTGGCAATGATAGAGCATCTGCTGGTTGCGAAGCTGAGAAGACTGCTGGCAATTGGCATATTACTTCTTATTGGCCTTAGCTTTCTTGTACCATTTTAGTTGATAATGGTGGTTCAACAGCAGTCCTTTGTGGTTTAAATTGGCTTGTATTTTGTCAAAACATGTCTGCAATGGTACTTGTAGTGTTTTTAAGTGTGCAGTATTGTCTGTGTCAAAACTTGTACTAATTATATGTCATTTGTAATTTGTACTAGAACGAAGATGTCAAAACTTATTCTGAAAGGAATGTGTAGTAAATTTGTGCAAATGTGTTATGAAACAAGGGGGTAATGGAGAAACAAGGGGTAATGACTTATATATTATTTTAACAAGGGGGTAATGACTTATGAAACAAGGGGGTAATGACTTATGAAACAAGGGAGTAATGACATATGAAATAACGGTGTAATGGAGAAACAAGGGGGTAATGACTTATGTATTATTTTAACAAGAGGGTAATGACTTATGAAACAAGGGGGTAATGACTTATGAAACAAGGGGGTAATGACTTATGAAATAAGGGAGTAATGACATATGAAATAACAGTGTAATGGAGAAACAAGGGGGTAACGACTTATGAAACAAGGGGGTAATGACTTATGAAATAAGGGGGTAATGACATATGAAACAAGGGGGTAATGACTTATGAAATAAGGGGGTAATGACATATGAAATAACGGTGTAATGGAGAAACAAGGGGGTAACGACTTATGAAACAAGGGGGTAATGACTTATGAAATAAGGGGTAATGACATATGAAATAACGGTGTAATGGAGAAACAAGGGGGTAATGACTTGTGAAATAAGGGGGTAATGACTTATGAAACAAGGGGGTAATGATTTTGAAATAAGGGAGTAATGACATATGAAACAAGGGGGTAATGACTTGTGAAATAAGGGGGTAATGACATATGAAATAACGGTGTAATGGAGAAACAAGGGGGTAATGACTTATGAAATAAGGGGGTAATGACATATGAAATAACGGTGTAATGGAGAAACAAGGGGGTAATGACTTATGAAATAAGGGGGTAATGGAGAAACAAGGGGGTAATGACTTATGAAATAAGGGGGTAATGACATATGAAATAACGGTGTAATGGAGAAACAAGGGGGTAATGACTTATGAAACAAGGGGGTAATGACTTATGAAATATGTGGATATGAAATAACGGTGTAATGGAGAAACAAGGGGGTAATGACGTATGTATTGTTTTAACAAAGGGGTAATGACTTATGAAATAAAGGGGTAATGACTTATGAAACAAGGGGGTAATAATTTATGAAATAAGGGGGTAATGACATATGAAATAACGGTGTAATGGAGAAACAAGGGGGTAATGACTTATGAAATAAGGGTGTAATGGAGAAACAATGGGATAATGACTTATGTATTATTTTAACAAGGGGGTAATGACTTATTAAATAAAGGGGTAATGACTTCTTAAATAAAGGGGTAATGACTTATGAAACAAAGGGGTAATGACTTATGAAACAAGGGGGTAATGACTTTTGAAACAAGGGGGTAATGACTTATGAAATAAGGGGGTAATAACATATGAAATAACGGTGTAATGGAGAAACAAGGGGGTAATGACTTATGTATTATTTTAACAAAGGGGTAATGACTTATAAAACAAGGGGGTAATGACTTATGAAACAAGGGGTTAATGACTTATGAAACAAGGGGGTAATGACTTATAAAATAAGGGGTAATGACTTATGAAATAAGGGTGTAATGGAGAAACAAGGGGTAATGACTTATGTATTATTTTAACAAGGGGTAATGACTTATTAAATAAAAGGGTAATGACTTCTTAAATAAATGGGTAATGACTTATGAAATAAGGGGGTAATGACTTATGAAACAAGGGGGTAATAATGACTTATGAAATAAGGGGGTAATAACATATGAAATAACGATGTAATGGAGAAACAAGGGGTAATGACTTATGTATTATTTTAACAAAGGGGTAATGACTTATGAAACAAAGGGGTAATGACTTATGAAATAAGGGTGTAATGGAGAAACAAGGGGGTAATGACTTATGTCTTATTTTAAACGAAGATGTTCAATAATAGATAATGCATCCAAAGAATTTAAACGAAGATGTTCAATAATAGATGATGCATCCAAGATGTTCAAGAATAGATGAAATTTTATAAAGCAAATAAATGTGCATTAGACAATACAAAAAAAGTACATACATCGCTATAGTTTTACCTTAAATACATTTTTATACAAATACAATATTCAATGATATATGATTTTTTTGATACAACCTCACTGAGCCAAGAATCCACAATAGCAAATACTTTTTTCTTACACAGATCTCAACATCTCTCAATACATACAATTTATAAAAAAAACTAAACGAGTGCCCAGCCCTTTGTCGCCAAGATCCATCTCCAGACCAAGAGCACGAGTTTAGGATGCTGAGCCATCAGCCAAGAACTTGACGTGCTTGTTCTCAGGGAAAGGCTTGGCCCAGGCCTTCATCACAAATGGATCATTCACTGCAAACATATCAAGCAGTAAAATTCAATCAATCCGGTGACTTCTGCTGCAATGCACTACTAAAAAAAAACTTCACATGATTAACCTATTATCAAGTATGTAGGAAATTTATACGAGAACAAATAAAAAAATGACCCAGGAGTTGCGCTAAACCAGTTACTTCTCAATCTCAGTGTAAAAGTGCAGTAGTATGAAATTCACTTACACTTGCCAACGTTCTTGGGGAATACAGTAATTGTCTCTATTCCAGGAGCTGCGCTAAATGTCTCCTCAATAAAGTCATGAACATCCTCACCCACAATTCCAATATCCCCTCCTTCAGCAGGCTCAACTATGTCCAAATCAGGATCCGGTTCCGACTCGCTCCTCACAACTACTCAACAAAAACACAATTAATTAATCACAAAACCCGCAATCCAACCCGTGTGCTAGGCACTTCCAGTTAGTCCCATGTTGACTTAAAAATCCGCTAACGGGTTACAAAACAGTAGAAATCCATTTGAGTTTAAACCAATCCAACATCTAAATATTGGAATTCATATTAACGAGAAAATTTAGGCACAATTCGGCATCATTGACCACCTCCAACAATTCAATTTCAATGCGCAAACTTCTCACCAGAATGAAAAATCAAATCCATGAAACACATTCCAATACAATTAAGATTCAGAAATTACAGCAGCAAATGTCAAACCTAAAAATGCAATTAATTAGCTCATTGAGTGGCAAAGATCGAAACTTTCTAATCTGGGCATGGACAACCTAAAGCCGATCGCCATCGATACATATTCGTGCTTGAAAGTCTTCGTTAACAGAAGCGAACGAAATCAAACCCAGAAATCAAATCTAGAAATCAAACCCAGAAAACGAATTCTGATACCCCCGTTGCCGGCGACTGTGCATGAAACCTTCCGACACCCTCCATATCCATAAGCACCACTCCAGATCCCATTCCTCCCGAAACCTTAGCCCCAAACCCAGATCTGGTAGCCTCAATCCGTCGCCTTGTTGCTAGCTAGCTCTTTCACCGTAGGGGCGACCGAGATGAGGTGAAGATGGTGAAGGTGGATGGAGCAGCGCTGTCGTCGGAAGCTGGGAGGAGTCGGTAGGGTTTTTGGAAGAGAATACGATTATGGGTTTCTCGGAGGAGAGATAAAGAGGAACCGTGAACCTGAAACAGGGTGAGAAAGCGGTAATGTCTTTTTTGCCCTTTGTCTAATTAATTTTTAATAAATTTGATTATAAAAATAAGAAATATGAGTATGGATAGTGGGGCACGTGTCGTTATTTCATTGGATGGAAGAAAATGATGTGTATGAATGAGTGGTTGAAATGTTGCCTCACTGCCTCATTTGAACGCTCCTCTATATATATATATATATGAATGAGTGGTTGAAATGTTGCCTCACTGCCTCATTCTTATTTTGGCTGCCTCATTTGAACGCTCCTCTATATATATATATATATATTATGGGTTTATATCTATGGTTTTTTATCAAATAAAAGCCACATTTAAATATAAAAATTATAAACCATCTAAGAATTCGACACGTGGCACTCTCGACCAATCATAATTCGGGGCACTTTTTATAAATAAAAAAATTAAAACGGACTTATTTAAAAAAATACATAATAGATGCGAGGGTAGGGGGCGTTCGGTTGAGGACGCCTCTAGAAATGAGGACGTATGGACAAATCTGAACCATTGATCTTGTTGATCCAATGGTTGAAATTTAAAGGTAGTGGGATTTTACTGTTTACTTTTTACTGTTTGCTTTTGATGGATTTTGGTAGTGGGACACGTGGCGCGCCCACAAAGCACGGGGGGGGGGGGGGGGGGGGGTTTAGTAGGGCACGTGGCGCGTTGTGATTGGTTGTACTCACGTACTCATTTCTGGAGGGTGTCCTCAATTGAACGCTACTCTGCGAGGGTATAAACGTCCTTGAAAAAAACGTTGTTAACGACATATTAGACCTTTGATGCTTCAAACAACTGCCGTGAACAAACTAAAGATTCGATGGAGACGAGTTATACATCGTTGCATAGCTAACTCAAAGCTATACAACCCTATAGTTCATACCAAGAGCAGTAAAGGTTGTTTATAAGGTCGAAACACGAGTCAAAATGATCGCAGCTGCAGAATTCGTAGCGAGTCTTGATTCAAATGGCTCTCACAAAGGCTAAATGGATCCAGTTAAAATTCTTTTTCTATTAATGAGTTAATAAAGTTAATAAGTCAAAAAAATTTCTTTTTATTGTATATTGTATAACGCACAATAAGAAAATCTGTGCAGATTTCCCAACAGCACCAATAAGAAGTAAAATACAAATAAGAGTTATGGCATTCAATCTCATATTGCAAGAAATCCAAGAATTTATGGGGGCACTAGCACGAGCAAAAATGTGTCTGCCTTCCGCAAGTTTTCGGCCTTTTAAATAACCTCACCTGCTCTCGGTGTGAACTACAGAGTTGTAGAGGTTTGAGTCAGCTAAACAACGATAAATAGCTTGCATCTATCGGATTTTTCATTTGCTCCAAACACTCAATTGAAACAACAAAGGTCTAATATGTCATTTGTGGTGTCAATTAAGTCTGAACATTTATGCATTAAATCTGAAATTTAAGCTTTCACTCTTGTTTCGACCTTCTAAACAACTGTGTCTGCTCTCGGTGTGAACTAGAGAGTTGTAGAGCTTTGAGTTAACTACGCAACGATATATAGCTTTCCTCTATCGGATTTTTCATTTGCTCCAAGCATTCAATTAAAACAACAAAGGTCTAATATATCATTTGTGGTGCCAATTAAGTCTGAACAATTTATGCATTAAAGTCTGAAAACTAAGCTTTTACTCTTGTTTCGACCATCTAAACGACCTCGTCTGCTGAATTAGAGAGTTGTAGAGCTTTGAATTAGCTATGCAACGATATATAGCTTGCCTCTATCAGATTTTTTATTTGTCCCCAGCACTCTTTTAAAGAAACGAAGATTTAAATTGAATTAAATTAATTATGAAAAACCGAAAAGACTATACTGCCATGGGCTTTAAATTACAAAAAAAAATAAAAGTTTGGACACGTGTCAATTTTTTTAGAGGTTTATAATTTTTATCTAAAAAGTTGGTTTTAGATAAAAAAAAATTATAAACCTAATCATGTTTTTTTAAGGGAAAAGTATACATTGGTGCCCCGAACTATCGCCATTTTTCAATTGAAGCTCCAAATTATCAATTTTTCCAATCAAGGGCAAAGTAAAAAATAAATTGACCAATTTTCGAACACCAAGCACCGTAATTTCACCGTGATTAAATTGTGAACTCAATCATCTGAATCATTTTGAAATATAACCCAATGATCTCATCATAAACTCTTAACATATTAAATCGATCTTTTTTTCGTTAACATTAATACACTCTTTTATTGAGTCGTTATTAACGGGATTCACATGATTGAGTTTGTAATTTAATCACGGTGAATCTACGGTGCTCGGTATTCAAAAATTGGTCAATTTATTTTTTATGTTGCCCTTGATTGGAAAAATTGATAGTTTGGACCTTCAATTGGAAACGAGCGATAGTTCGGTGCACCAATTTGTACTTTTCCCTTTTTTTAATCATAAGATTTGGTCATTAAAGATGACTAAAAAATTATATGAGTCTCCATCATGATTTTTTTAATCATAAAGTTGGTCATGGATGACCAAACCCAAAAAAGATCACAAGATGACCAAAAACAAAATTTAGGTCATGAGAAACGACCAATTACAAGATGACACATGTCTTGTTTTAAAACTTTTTCAGACTAAAATTCTGATCTTGTAACTCATTTGTCTTGAAAATTAGGGTTTCTCACCATTGTGCCCCTCTTTCAAACTCAAAACGCCGGTTTACCTCCTTTCAAACTCAAATAACCAGAATGCCCTTTTTTTTACATTTTCGGTTTCTCCAAAACCGGGAATGACAATTTTTAGTATTCCCGGTTTCTCACATCCGGGAATGTATGAAAACATGAAGACGTGGCTTGTTTGGGGCCGACGTGGACCATTCTAAACCCGGCCACGTAATCCTCTTTTATGATCCCGGTATGTGGGAAACTGGGAATACTAAAAATTGACATTCCCGATTTTGGGAAAATCGAAAATGTAAAAAAAAAAAGGCATTCTGGTTATTTGAGTTTCAAAGGGGGTAAAACGGCGTTTTGAGTTTGGATTAGGGGCACAATGGTGAGAAACCCTGAAAATTAAGGGTCAAAAATTAAATAAAAAATACCAACATTTATAATTTTTTGAGCTCTACAAATAGACATCCATAGTGTCATATTTTGATGTATGTTTAAATAATTTTATTTTTTCATTGGTTAGGTCATATGGGTATGGGAGAGGGGTGATGAACTTTTATTGGTTAGTCATGAGTCATGACTAGATGAGTGATAAAGTGAATGAAAGAGATGGATGACATATTTTTTTAGTCATGTTGGCAATGCTCTTTAACTACACCAGATTTCATTCCATAAATATTAGTGTCAGGCTTTAGCTGAATATGAATAGTAGTGGTCTACCATCCTACAGCGTCAGCGGGCCAAATTATGGGGCTAGAGCCCAATTGGCCCATTAATATTTCAGGCTTTAGTTCTCACATTGAAGCCTTTTCTGATGTGTTACTTATTATTATTGTTGTTTTGCATTTTTATTAAAATTAGGCTTTTATCGTAAGACGTAAGTGCCAGGTAGGCAAGCTTATTCAATGTGCCTGACACGTGTTGTTTTAATGCGAAATTTGGACCATTTGCAGTAGTTGATGATGTCATTTGAGGAATCGAAGGGATTATGTCCCATTTGTGGACTTGAAGGCTTCGCTGCAGGACGTCCTAGAGACAGTTTTCTCGTTCACCATGGTGCCGGAGATGGCTTTTACCGTGAGCAGGTTGATCGCAAGAAGAGATGCTTCGAAGTGGACTTATTTCTCGTTCGCCACGGTGCCGGAGATGGCTTCTACCGTGAGCAGGTTGATCGCAAGAAGAGATGCTTCGAAGTGGATGGGTCAAGACGCTGCATGGCTTGTGCTTCACTAGACATAAATGTACTAGATGATATGCTTAGAATTGAAAGATAGATTGATCTTGTACAACATGTAAATCTCATCATAAAAAAATTTAGCAGCTTATTTCTTATTTTAGTTTTTATTTCCAAATTTAGGTTTTGTATCTATTTAAACCCTCTTTAGGGTTTCAGAAACACATATTTTATTTTGAGTAAAACTTAGTTTGCTATTTCTTTTCTGGTGGATTCCAGAGTTATCTTTTCTTGTGGATTCCAGAGTTTCCTTTTCTTGTGGATTCCAGAGTTTCGTTCGAATTCACGCTTTGAATTCGATCATCTATCATAGGTTTAGCGTTTGCTATTCTTTTCGAGATTCCGACTGCGTCAGGTGATATCAGAGCAGGCTTTTCCTGTCTCTTTTCGAAGCTTGAACATCCATGGGAGATCAATTGGCGACCAGAGCAGATTTTGAAGGGATTTCGGCGGCTTTTACCACGACCCTGACTGCTTTGACCAAACAGATTGAAGCTTTGACGACGAGAGTGGACAACAAGAGTCGTCGTAGAGACATGCAAGGAGAACTGAATAGGGTTCCGCAAGGTGAGAACAATCGTGTGACTATCTTTAATAATTATAGTACTAAAAAGAAAATTTATCATGGTGATCAACAAAATAATTATGATTATGATTTTCGAGTGAAGAGTGATATTCCATTATTCTACGGAACCATGGGAGGAGAAGAGTTTCTGGAATGGCAGGTCAATGTTGATAGGTTTTTCGATGTCATGAATGTTCCCGAGAGCAAACAGGTTAAGATGGTATCAATTAGGTTGAAGAGTATGGCTGTCGTGTGGTGGGACAAGCTCGTTATTCAGAGGCAACGATAAAGGAAGGGGCCAGTTAGAACGTGAAGGCGAATGAAACAATTGATGATGGAACAGTTTTTACCAGAAGAGTACGAACGGATCCCGTATAAGAAGTACGTCGAATGCGTTCAAGGAAAGAAGACTGTGACGGAGTACAATGAGTGCGTGAAACAAGGGCTTCTGAAGTCGAATCCGAAGGAAGACGTTATTATAGAGGAGGAGGCATTGGAGGAGATTGATGAGGTAGAGATGCTGAGAATTCTGTCTGCTGATTTTGAGGATGAATGTGAGGAGGTTGAGATAACTGCAATTCATCATGATTCGCAGTTGGTGAATTCAGGCGACTTGATGAATATCGTGGAAAAAGAAACAATTCCAGATGAGGTGCGCGAGAACATGCATGATTTTGAAGAGTTAATTGTAGATGAGCTGCCAAATATTTGCCCCCTCTGCAAGGTATTCAACATCAGATTGATTTGATCCCAGGGTCGGGTACCAAAAATCTGATTTCTCAGAAATTGGTTTGTCAATTGAAGTTGCCCACGGAGCCTCATGAGAAGCCATATGCACTTGTTTGGGTGAGTAACCGTTCGCAGCTTCGAGTGTCGCCGACCCGTAAGGTTCATATTTCCATTGGAAAGCACTACACAAAAGAGAGTTGGGGGAGGTCAAACTTATTGGTGATGACTCAGAGTGATAATGAGTTTCATGAGGCCGTTAAAGAGACTGATTGTTTCTATCCAGTGGCGATTAAGGGCACTTTGAGTGTTGTGAAGGAGGAGGAGTGTATAGCTAGCTGTTAAGGCTAGATTGAACACTACGGGGAAGAAGAATAAGGTTGATGCTGACAAGCGCGAGAGAGTAAAGGCTTTAAAGGGAGGTGATGATGTGATACAGCCTTACAAGCATGGTCCATTCAAGGCAGATGAGGTCATACATTTAGAAGAGAACTCGGGGTCGAGTTCTTTGGAAGTGAAGGAGACTGATGTAGGAGCGTTTAGGGCTCCGAAATAGTAATTTAGCAGTTATTTCTTTTTTTTAGATTTTAGCAGCTTATTTCTTATTTTAGTTTTTATTTAGATTTTATTTCCAAATTTAGGTTTTGTATTTTTCTATTTAAACCATCTTTAGGATTTCAGAAACACATCTTTTATTTTGAATAAAACTTAGCTTTGCTATTTCTTTTCTGGTGGATTCCAGAGTTACCTTTTTCTGGTGGATTCCAGAGTTTCGTTCGAATTCACGCTTGTGAATTCGATCATCTATCATAGGTTTAGCGCTTGCTATTTCTTTCGAGATTCCGACCGCGTCACATTCAACTTATTCTGACGTTAGTTAACTTATTTTTCAACCACTAAGCTATAAACATAAAATATAATACATATTTATTAATGAAAATTAGCTCCAATTAATCTAAATTCTATTATTAATAATTAAAGTGTATTTTAAATTTAACTTTTTGATGACTCACAGCGAAATTTTTTTGGGACCCCTTTCGAGAGCCGTTGGATTTTCCACTACACCCGTGTGTTCATCCCAATCCTAAAACTGTATAATTTCACGATTATATCACAAACAAAATATAATTTTCGCTTAAAAATATTTAATGTAGATAAGCTGTATAATTTGCAATTTCCTCATTTATATGTTGTGTGATGCTATAATGGTGTTTACCGGATGACTAAAATTCTTAATATATCTTAATCTCCCTATAGAAAATACTAAAACTTCAAACTTCAGGGATAAATTTATACAAATTCGCATTTATCCTTGAAGGTTTAACTAGTTCTATAAGGAATATGAGGGCATTTTCGGTATTCGATTACAACATAATCTTTTATATTTATTGAATAATTGAATTGAAGTTGTAAATATGATTGATGACCTGTTGGTTAAAGAGGGCAAGGCTGGTTTGGTGGCCCCATAAAAACGGATTAAAGCGATAAAGTCCAAAAATAAGCTCAACTCCTATTGCTTTGACCTTCACGTCTTTCCACGTGTCATCTTTTGAACCATCTATACATACATCATCATCATGAAGTCCAACGGCTGAGATCATCGGACGGCAGACGCGCAGCACAGTCCACTTGCCCGCTCCTGCGTTCTCGAACGACCAGTTTTATTCCAAGCCCACGCATTCGCTCTCGCCATCAACTCTATCTCTCATTTCCGATCTGGTGAAGCAGACGACGACGGGAATTCCGACGCTGTATCGAGGTGCGTGCATGGAATCGCAGTTTTTTTTCTTCTTCATTACTTGCGAGTCAATGGTCAATGTTTTTGTTGTGTTTGTGATTATTGGATTGTGGCCGGTGATCGAGCTTCGGAACCCTAGTCATCGCAAATTTGGTGAGACGCGGTTGATGATCGGTTTAGCAAATGTGTGGTGTAGATGTTGCTGTTTGGTTTTGGTTCAAAAGTGTGCCTGAGAACTTGAGAATCTGTTTTCCATTTCGCTGTTCGTTCTGCCTCATTTTGAATTTCGATGTATTGAATACTGGTAATATCAGGGTGATTTTGTATGTACCAAGTGAACAGATTTCGGCTCTGTGTTGATGAATGATTTTTGTTGAATCAATTTGAAAGAGATATATTATAGTTGACGTTGATCTTTAACGTAGCAAGAAATGAGTGAAGCTTAATTTCTAGAATGAATGAACAAGCTGTATTTCTGGTAGTTTTTATTTAAGTTAGAGATTAGTCCCTTTTTTGTTTGCCTTCTCACCTTTTTATTCTTAGAAAAATCACATAGACGTTTTCGGAGGTTTTAAGTTGCAATATAATCAGGCAACGAGAAGCTTTTGGTTCACATGAGAAAGAGAATCTCATTTGAATCTTTTGCTCTATTAGCTTGTAAAATCTGGGTTTTACAGGATAAATGATTGCCACAATGCTGAATTTGTGTTATGTCTGCTTTTGCAGATAAACTTGATCATCTCTGATGGATGAATCTTCAAATAGAAGAGCAGTAAATGGGCACCCAGACTCAAGAAGGGCGTCTTCTATTGTCGCAAAAAGGACACCAAGAAGTATGAGTCAGACGGCTCAACTTGCATGCACTAGCAGGTCCAACATAGCCAAAAGTAGTCAAATTATCTGCACGGAGAACGTCAATCCCTCTAAGCAGTCATATAGGTATGCTGAAAGCAAAAGGGCAGGTGGCGGTTCCTCTCTGAGTTCCTTCTCAGTTAACAGCTCAACCAGGCGCTTATGGGAACCTAAAGGAAAGCTGATCCCCAAAGTTCATAAGATTTTAACCGAAAGTGCTAGTAGAAGTGGAAGTCCTGACCGTAGTATTGACCATTGTTCAGAAGTTACAGGTGACATCTTTTTGTCAGAATACCATGACGGTGATTACGCATCTACAGAAGAGGTTATTCCAGATAAAGTATCATCGCCAATTGTAATAACTGAGGATAATTTTACTGGAAAACCTGTATTGTCAGACCTTGCTGGTTGTAGTTCCTCCTCTTCCAAATTCAAGGCATCCCAAACTAACATCCCAAGGTTCAGTCATAGCTCCAATAAATATTTTCCAAAGAGTTCGAAATACAATTCATTAGTGGACTCACAAGTCCACAAAAGAATGGAACTGCTGAAGGGAGGAAATGTCAAAGGAGAAAGCAGTTCATCCGGAGTGAAAAAAACTAGTCCGCTCAAAATAGGAGAGACTTCTGGTTCTGCTCGTGGAAAATCAGTTGAGAAGCTTAGGAAACATCTGTATAGGAGTGGATGGGAAAATTATGACGCATCTGCTAGCACAGGAAGATCAGTCGTCCCCATTCGTGGATTGAAGCCAACTAATAAAAAATATGGAAACCACTCTGCACTGGATGAATCGAACGTCATTATTCAGGGCCAGGACGTTAATGGGCATGAAGTACCAGCCAGTATCAGTGGTTCTAGTATGTTAGACACAAATTCTTCTGAAAATAGCATAGACCATCCAGTTACCAGTGTAAACTCAACCAGTTCCTCAGATTTGATCGTTGCCACCGGGTCAGTGAATCAAGGGGGCTTTCCACATCACATGGACGGCGTTACTGAGGTGAATTCTACTAGATTCAGTGTGTCCTCTCTTGTGTGTGTAATAATTCTGTAGTCTAAGTATATTTCAATTATGTGCAGATATTATTGGCTCTAGAGCGAGCTGGGCAGGTGGAACAGCTGTCATATGAGGTAGGTCCATCTTCTAGACTCGCTTCTTGTCTCTAAGACGCTTCATATAACTGACATTTCCTTGTAAACAGAGATTACTCTTCCTTGAGATGAACTCGTTCTTTGGCGGTCTTAGCTTTCATGATCAGCACAGGGACATGCGATTAGATATTGATAACATGTCGTACGAGGTTTGCTTCTCACGATGTTTTTGATATGTATTTAAGAATTATATACAGTTTGTTTATGTAGCAAGCTGCTCTTATTAATATGATTTGGTAGTTACTTTAACCTACATGTCAATGGTAAATAATGACAGGAATTATTAGCCCTGGAGGACAGGATTGGTTGCGTCAGCACTGCTCTTACAGGGGAAGCCATTGACAGGTGTCTGATTAAGAGCTTCTATAAGCCAACACCATCTGAAGTTGCAAGCATTGGTTTTAATAGGGACGAAGACGATCTCAAATGCAGCATCTGTCAGGTAGTGAATCGGTAAACTAAAGATGATCATGGGATTATTTTTTTCCGTTAGTTTCATCTTAAAATCTGAATATCTACGAAAATACTTCACATACAAGAAGCCGCAGATAAATGAATAGTTATTCATTCCAGTAGATTTATGATGCGGCCGAAACTAATACGGCAAACAATAGACAAGAATTACACAGGAATTTAAAGAGACACTTTTTGGTCGATAAATAATGGAAAATATATGTGGTGACTTATACGAATCAAATACAAAGTGTTTTGTTTAGGATAGTAAAAAAACACGCATATATGAAAGGACGCCTACTGCACTGTAATTGATACTTGGGAAAGACGATTACTCAAATATGTAATAACGTGACTGTTCATACGAGAAAGACTTACTAATAGGCATATTAATGAATCTGCATCAGTACTTGATATAGAACCATGTAACTTGGCGCTTCTTGTCCCTCTGCTTTGGTTTTCTTTTCGGCCTAACAAGAGTTTCAAATGGTACATGCTGAACACCCCATTTAAGATGGCAGCTTGTTACCTGCTTAATCGGTTTGTTGAATGAAGTTTTCATGGAGCTATAAAAATGGCGTGTATCTATTTTCTACGTGACTATTTTGTGCTTTAGCATCTGAATAAGCTACTCTAGTTATGCTGTGCCTACTGGCCACTGCAGAAATGTTGTGATGGATTTATTTTGCCTGCAGGAAGATTATGTGCTTGGAGATGAGGTAGGAAGGCTACACTGTGAGCACCTATATCACTCGAGTTGCATACAGCAGTGGCTGAACCAGAAGAACTGGTGCCCTATTTGCAAGGGTTCAGCAGTGCCATCTTAGTTGCCTTTTTGTCATTCCACTTTTCAGCTGAATCACCAAAATCTCTGCCTCTGGGAGTGTACAGATTGGTCTGGATTTTTATCATCTCTTCAAATGCAAATAGACATTTAGCAAGTTGACTTAGAAACTGATAGTCAGCAGCACTTGTTAATCTCAAATTAATGGGAAGTGGGACACTATTGATCTCTACTGGCAATGGCATGTCATTGTTGTTTCTTAGACATTATCATCATTTCCTTGTCACTTCAATTATGCAACGCAATTGGAGACAGAAAGCAATGGAAACTCCATTGAATATAAGTAGTCCAAAATATCATGAGTTGGCAATGCCAATTCTTAACCCCAAAAAAATAAAAATAGAAAGGCAGCATTTCAAATTTACAACATGGTTTAGTTTTGCATTCGAACCGTCTCTGTTTCTCTTATGAGTTCCATCTCATACTTGTCTCCTACTTTCAGAACATTATGGATAGCCAAATCCAGAACCCATGTAGAGTCTATAACATTTGTGGTTCCTCAGCATGATGACCCATGAGTCTTCTGTTGAATATCTTATGATCATTTCACCTCGTCTGTTGTCTAATGCCGACCCATTTGATATTGTAAATTCTCTAGGTATCAACTGCAGACACATAAATATTTGAGTTCATCATTACATATTAATGACAATGTGCTAAGGTTCATAAACGACAGAATATGACTACTCACAATATGCGCCTTGTAAAAATCAGACAATCGCATGATTCCCAGGAAATGAGGCGCCGGTGATTGTCCAGCGATTGAAGCTGCTATCTGTTTGCAAATTTTCAGCTCAAACTTTCTTCGTTCCATAACCTTCTTCGCTATGTTCAACCCTGCAATGATAACACATGTGAAAAAAGAACAAGCTTTGTGCAGTTGTTAATCAGAACCATCACTAGGAAAGGAGTCAAGGACTCACTGCGAAATTGGAGAACAGGCTTTCTTCCTTTCTCAATGACATTCAGAGTAAACTTGTCGCCTTCAGTCAGGCCATTAGCCTCCTTGAAAGTTCTCCACTTTGCATATGCACGCTGATCGTTCTTTCCAATTCTATATTTTATTGGCCACAGCTTTCCGCTATCATCTCTCACAATCATCTCTGAGCATTCTGAACCCATTCCATTAGAAATGGCGAATCTCCGTGGCAGGCACTGCAATCAACCATTGAAAAGGTCACCTTCAATAACAAAAATCTCCGCATGAATGATTTTGTCCCGTGTTATAGAGATATGTACACTACTGATCAATGATGATTACTGTCTATCCATTTTAATAATATGAATTGATGCCGTGTCCGGTTTTTAGAAGTGATCGGATCCATTATAATAGTGAGCATCAGTAAATTGCATGAAACTCACCAGCACAGTAGCATAAGATGGCCACATTGTACCCACAAAAATGGAAGATTTTGCTCTCGAGACGGAAGAGTCATCACACTTCTTCCTGATTACTTCATTTTCTGCAAAACGAGGTACCAAAAGATCTAAAAAAAACAATTATCAAGGAACTGTTGGACTCTTTCGAGTAGCTCAATTACTATCCTGAAAAATCAGCAAAACTTGCCATTTAAACCACCATTCCCCGCATCTGCTTCGACTGGTTCTCTGCAATCTTCCTTCTTCCCTTGGTTCAACCCTGAAATGATAATACATATGTGAAAAAGAACAAGCTTTGTGCAGTTGTTAATCAGCACTGTCACTAGAAAAGGACTCACTGCGAAATTGGAGAACAGGCTTTTTTCCTTTCTCGATGATGTTCAGAGTAAACTTGTCGCCTTCAGTCAGGCCATTAGCCTCCTTGAAAGTTCTCCATTTGGCATTCGCACGCTGATCGTGCTTTCGAAGCCTCAATTTTATTGGCCACAGCTTTCCGCTATCATCTCTCACAATCATCTCTGAACATTCTGAACCCAGTCCATTAGAAATGGTGAATCTCCGTGGCAGGCACTGCAATAAACCATTGAAAAGGTCACCTTCAATAACAAAATTCTCCCATGAATGATTTTGTCCCGTGTATAGAGATCAGTACACTACTGATCGATGATGATTACTATCTATCTATTTTGATAATATGAATTGATGCAGTGTCCGGTTACTAGAAATGATCTGATGCATATTACAATAGTTAACATCACTAAGAAAACTGAAAATAGCATGAAACTCACCAGCTCATTAGCATAAGCTGGCCTCAATGTACCCACAAACACAGAAGATTTTGCTTTCGAGTCATCACGCTTCTTCCTGATTACTTCATTTTCTGCAAAACCAGGTACCAAAAGATCTCAAAATAAAAACAATTTCAATTACTATCCTCAGCCAAACTTACCATTTAAACCACCATTTCCCGCATCTGCTTCGACTGGTTCTCTGCAATCTTTCTTGTGGTCGGTATTCAGCCCATCCTCTCTATCATATTCCTTTTCACACGTACTCGAGTCAAACACTTTGACATCAAAAACCAAGTCACCTTCATATCTGAAAACCAAAAAGTCTCCAACACGGAGGTCAAGATGTTCAGCAAACTCCTTCCATCCTGCCCAAACTCGCCTCCCTCTTATTTTCACAGACCAGAGCTTGCCACCACAAGGGCTTCGCAGAAATGCTCGTTGACATTTCTTTCCATTCAAGTACTTGAAGAACGCCACAGGAATGAACTACATGAATAAATATACAAACAAAGTCACCCAAAATAAACAGACCAGCAATATTGCATAATATCAGACAGCTAGTTGCTAATTAATATTACAAAATCTTTAGTAAGGCCAGGCAAAACCGGCTGCATGAAGTGAGGCTTCTCTGGAGCTCTCATATCCGCCATTTATCTAGTGCTTCAAAATACAAGAGCTCAAATTTATACTGCTATAGCCTATAAATAAATCAACTGACATGGAAATAAATATAGCCATTGAAAATCAACTGATATGACAACATCATCAGATCAATCTTTTGCTGAGTTTAATCTCAACTACTACTTGCTTCACAATTTAAAGCAGTAAATTGCCATTGCATGGTTCAACTGGAAATGGAAAGACGTGTTAGCACTACTGAGAAGCTACAACATATCAGTCTGCAATGGATTCGTAATTATTAATATATCCTTGTAACAAAAGCAAGCCCTAAATAAATAAAATAGATGAGAAGTGACTGCAGATCATAATCATCAAAAGGATTAAATGCGACCTGCGAAATGCATACATGTGGTTGGTCGACCGGATGGAGCACATCTCTAAATCCGCCATTAATCAAGCTCGGAAGGCTAAAAGAGAGAGACGTTGTTGTGTGCAGATGATGAGGCCCAGCTGGGCTGGCTTATGTGCTTAACCGGGCTCATACGGATCAAAACGCCCCCAAACCCAATAATATAAGCTTGTTTTTTGATTCATTTTTTTTATATGAACATAAACCTTGTAAAAAGCTGTTATGTGGCGCATTAATTAAACTATGCAGATCATGTAAATTTTGACGAAATTTATATATAAAATCACTTTAAGAGATAAACCGATTAGAACACTAAAAATCGTTACTTTTCGCTTCAATTCATTGAAAATAATTTTTTACTCACTGAATATTTTGCCTTATCACTGGATATTTTACCCTATCACTGAACATTTAGCTTTATCACTGAAGAATTAGTTAAAATCATTGAAGTTTTGCTTAAAATCATCGAAAATTAACAAAATACGTGGACAATTTGAAAAAGATACAATGTCTAGTAACATGGAACATTTAGCCAAAATACGTGGAAACCTTACAAAAGTTAAATGTCCAGTGATAAGGCAAAATATCCAGTGATAAAGCAAAATATTCAGAAAACATAAAATTTAATTTTTCATGTATTGAAGCGAAAAGTAACGGTTTAGCCATATCACGAAACATTTAGCTAAATCACCGAACAATAAACCCGGAAATTGGAAAATATCATATTAACCCTAGATTTGTAGTTTTTATAAAAAGATAAGGTTTTTATTTGATCCATTCTCGTGGCAAAATAATGTAAGTATTAGATAAAGGCCCAAATTAAGATTATGACTTGAAACAAAAAGGGTAAAAAAGGTGACCATCGTATGAATTACATGAACTTTTCTTATGGAATGAAGGTCTGAAATAAGTCATTTGTGTTGTATCTGCGTCTATTATAAGGGCTTCAAATCAATATATATTGACTTGGATATCGATGAATCGTGCCGTAGAACTTTCCAAACTTAGTATTTCTGCCCTAATAGGGTTCGAGAAATTGAATTGGGATAAGACAGTCGAGTAAAAATCAACTTCGAATATATCTTTGGGAAGAATGTCGAGAAGAAGAAGAGAAAAATCACTGTGTTATTTTATCTGTTTCATCTATTTTTCCAGGCTATTTATCAATCGAACTATTGATTCAAATTCAAATTTGATAAGCTGGTTAAACAGATAAAATCGACATTTGGGAATCTGATGTTTTGGCTGTTCAGACTCCGCGTCCCCGCTCGCATGCTGCTTATTCATTTATGCAGACAATTAGATAATTTTAACCCAAAATGGTGGTGGTTGAGTTGGTAAACATTTGCACTTGCAATAGCAAAGTCAAGGGTTCAAACCCCACCATGACAATGTCCTTCCACAATTTTGTGAATTTTTCAAAAAAAATATGTATTTGGCATGCGATCTGCAAATGCGTAAGCAGAGGCGAATATTTCTGACTTGACTTGTTTTTTACTAAAACTTCATCCGAAATACCTCATTTCATTAGGATGAGCTACCATAATAGCGTTCAACATCTTACCCTCATAGCTTCAGCATCTTAACATTAAAATCCTCAGCAATTTTATCATTGAGTTTCATGAGGCCAGAACTGGTGCAAAGTAAATTTTTGGTACAAAATACAAAATCTGTCAAAATGATTTTATAATTCGTCAAAATTCGAGCCGAAAAACGAAAAAGACGAGCCGAAAAACCAAAAGACGACATAATTCGTCAGGTTTATTTTATAATTCGTCACACAAAAAATAAACCAAAAAATCAAGATTTAATCTCATCCATTCAATCACAAGATCAAGGGCTATGATTAGTTTATATTTTGTACAAAAATATCAACTTTGTACCTCATCCTTTTCCCGAGTTTCATAATATGATTAATACTACACAATTTGAGATGAAGATTAAGACGTTCAGAATTGATAATGCAGCTGAAATTTGTGAATCTGAACTTGCTAATTTCTTCGAGGGAAGAAAGAAGGGTGCTTACGTCAAAATCTCTAGTATTATAAATATTAGGTCGGATCAAATACAAACCATAATTATAAATAAAAACTACAAACTCACAAAAAAATTTGACACGTGTCAAAATGAGCCAATCAAAATTCAGCCGAACTTTCTTCACGTCGGGGTTCTTTTTGTAAATAATAAAAACACATGTGGACTTATTTATAAATATATAAAAGATAGGAGGGGTATAATCGTCCTAAAATTCGCTACAGTAAAATTCGAATTTCGCTACAGTACGTTTTTAAGTCTGATCATTTAGAATAAATTTTGACTTTTGCTACAGTAAAATTGACATTTACTGTAGCAATTTTGACTGTGCTACAGTAATGATCAGACTTAAAAAAATAATGATCAGACTTAAACCAGTAATGACCAGATTAAAAAAATAATGATCAGACTTAAAAATAATAATGATGAGACTTAAACCAGTAATGATCAGACTTAAAAACAATGATCAGACTTAAACCATTAACGACCAGACTTAAAAAAACAATGATCAGACTTAAAAAAACAATGACCAGACTTAAAAAAATAATGATGAGACTTAAACCAGTAATGATCAGACTTAAACCATTAATGGCCAGACTTAAAAAAACAATGATCAGCTTAAAAAAACAATGAACATAGTAAAAATAATAATGAACAGACTTAAACCATTAATAATCAGACTTAAAAAAATAATGATCATCGCTGCTTTTTTTTAAGTCTGATCATTAAGTTTTTTAAGGCTGATAATTAAGTCTTTTAAGTCCGATCATTAAGTCTTTTAAGTCTGATCATTAAGTCTTTTAAGTTTGATTATTGTCTATTTTTAAGTCTGATCATTAAGTCTTTTAAGTCTGATCATTGCTTCTTTTTAAGTCTGATCATTACCATTTTTTAAGTCTGATCATTAAGTATTTTTAGTCTGATCATTGGCTATTTTTAAGTCTGATCATTAAGTCTTTTAAGTCTGACCATTGCTTCTTTTTAAGTCTGAACATTACTATTTTTAAGTCTGATCATTGAGTATTTTTAGTCTGATCATTGGCTATTTTTAAGTCTGATCATTAAGTCTTTTAAGTCTAATCATTGCTTCTTTTTAAGTCTGAGCATTACCATTTTTAAGTCTGATCATTAAGTATTTTTAGTCTGATCATTGGCTATTTTTAAGTCTGATCATTAAGTCTTTTAAGTCTGACCATTGCTTCTTTTTAAGTCTGAACATTACCATTTTTAAGTCTGATCATTGAGTATTTTTAGTCTGATCATTGGCTATTTTTAAGTCTGATCATTAAGCCTTTTAAGTCTGATCATTGTGTCTTTTTAAGTCTGATCATTCTCTCTTTAAGTCTGATTATTATCGATTAATAGTCTTTTAGTTACCAATTTAAGTCTGATCATTATCTATATTAAGTTTGATCCTTAAGTCTTTTAAGTCTGATTATTATCTATTTAAAGTATGATAATTAAGTCTTTTTAAGTCTGATCATTATGAATTTTTAAGTCTGATCATTAAGTTTTTTAAGTCTGATCATTAAGTCTTTTTAGTCTGATTATTATCGATTAATAGTCTTTTAGTTACCAATTTAAGTCTGATCGTTATCTATTTTTAAGTCTGATCATTTAGTAATTTAAGTCCGAACATTTAGTTATTTAATCTCTTAAGTCTGAACATTTAATCTCTTAAGTCTGAACATTTAATCTCTTAAGTCTGAACATTTAGTGATTTAAGCCTGAACATTTACTAATTTAACCTCTTAATTCTGAACATTTAATCTCTTAAGTCTGAACATTTAGTAATTTAACCTTTTAAGTCTGAACATTTAATCTCTTAAGTATGAACATTTAGTAATTTAAGCCTGAACATTTAGTAATTTAATCTCTTAAGTCTGAACATTTAATAATTTAATCTCTTAAGTCTGAACATTTAATCTCTTAAGTCTGAACATTTAGTAATTTAAGTCTGATCAGACTTATAATGTTCAGACTTACAATGTAAGTCTGATCATCTATTTTAATTATGATCATTATCTATTTTAAGTCTGATCATTAACTATATTAAGTCTGATCCAAAGTCTTTTAAATATTATCATTAAGTCTTTTAAGTCTGATCATTAAGTCTTTTAAGTCTGATCATTATCTATTTTAAGTCTGATCATTATCATTTTTAAGTCTGATCATTACGTTTTGTAAGTTTGAACATTTTAATTTAATCTCTTAAATCTGAACATTTAGTAATTTAATCTCTTAAGTCTGAACATTTAATCTCTTAAGTCTAAACATTTATTAATTTAAGTCTGACCATTTAGTAATTTAAGCCTGAACATTTAGTAATTTAATCTCTTAAGTCTGAGCATTTAATCTGTTAAGTATGAACATTTAGTAATTTAAGTCTAAACATTTAGTAATTTAATCTCTTAAGTCTGAACATTTAATCTCTTAAGTCTGAACATTAAGTAATTTAATCTCTTAAGTCTGAACATTTAATCTCTTAAGTCTGAACATTTAGTAATTTAATCTCTTAAGTCTGAACATTTAATCTCTTAATTCTGAACATTTAGTAATTTAATCTCTTAAGTCTGAACATTTAATCTCTTAAGTCTGAACATTTAGTAATTTAAGTCTGAACATTTAGAAACAGTACAGTTTAAGTCTGGTCATTGTTGTTGCTTAAGTCTGATCATTTTCAATTTTAAGTCTGATCATTAACAACTCGTGGACTAAATTGAAAATAACTTTATTAGGTTTATACCCCTTTGTGTGGAATGACTAAAATACCCTTCCGTGTTTTGTTCGGGATTTCGGCAAAAATGGGACACGTGTCAGCTTAAAAATTGGTTTGTAGTTTTTATTTATAAAGCGGTTTGTACCTGAACCGCACCCGTTAATAGTATTAAATGTTAATTGATGTAGGAGGCTGACAAAGATTTAGGAACCAAATCTTTTAGAAAATTTGTCTATTATTTTAGCAATTTTCTTATTTTAGTTTTTTTAGCAATTTCTTATTTTCGTTTTTTCCTTTCTTATTTATAGCTCGCTTGGGTTGTAGAACGTTTATATCTTTTATTTTCAATAAAATAACCTTAGCTTTGCTGCTATTTTTCTGGTGGATTCCAGAGTTATCGTTCGAGTTCATCGCTTGTGAATTCGATCATTAATCCTAGCTTTAGCTCTTGCTATTCCTTTGAGATTTCGAATGCGTCAGGTGGTATCAGAACATGCTTTTCCTGACTCTTTTCGAAGCTTGAACAACCATGAAAGATCAATCGGTAACCATAGCAGACTTCGAAGAGTTTTCGGCGGCTTTTACCACGACCCTTACTGCTTTGACCAATCAGATTGAAACTTTGACGACGAGAGTGGACAACCATAATAGCGTTCATAAAGACAGGAGATGGGAACAAAATTCAAGTACGAAAGAGGAAATTTGACCATAGTGATGTCGGGAAATATATGAATACCGAGTGTCTGATTTCCATTGTTCTACGGAATCATGGGAGGGGAGGAGTTTCAGAATTGGTAAGTCGGCATTGATAAGTATTTCGATGTTATGGGTGTCCCCGGGAACATACAAGTTAAGATGGTTGCGATTAGATTGAAGAGTGTGGCTTCCGTGTGGTGGGACAAGATCATTACTCAGAGGCAACGCAAAGGAAAGGGCCAGTCAGAACGTGGAGGCGAATGAAACAATTGATGATGAAGCGATTTCTACCGGAAGATTAGGAACATGCCCCCATAAGACGGAGTATACGAATGAGTGTGAAGGAAGAGGTTCTCGGGGCGGAGGAGACGTTGGAGGAGATTGATGAGTTGATGATGTTGTTATGTATGTTGACTTTGAGAAAGAAGGTGAGGAGGTTGAGATTATTGGAGATCATCATGATTTTTTTAAAATTAAGTTCCACTATGATAGACAAGGAATGGACAAGCCTCAAACTCATGTCATTAGGTGTATTTAGGGGGGGGGGTTTGAACTGTCGACCTCCTGGTCATCCGACCAAGACTATGACTGCTAGACCACAACCCTTTATGCAGAGCTCATCGTGATTTGCAGTTGATGAATTCAGGAGATTTGAAGAGTGTTGTGAAGGAGGAAACAATTCCTGATGAGGTGCGCGAGAACCTGCAAGATTTTTAAGTGTATATTGTTGATGAGCTGCCAAATAATTTGCCCCATCTGCAAGATATTCAGCATCATATTGACTTGATCCCAGGGTCGTGTACTAAAAATCTAGTTTCTCAGAAATTAGTTGGTCACTTGAAGTTGACCACAGAGCCTCATGAGAAGCCATATGCACTCGCTTGGATGAGTAAGGGTTCGCAGTTTCCCGTGTCGCTGACCTAAAGGGTTCATATTTCTATTAAGAAGCACTACATAGAAGAGATTAGCATAGCGGAAGTTTGGAAAAGGAAGTCTGGCCCAAAGAAAGTTTTTATTCAATTTTTTGGCACTAGGGAAATAGCTTTCGCTAGCACGACCGTTGTGCAGGTGTTTGATGTTGAGGCTAGAAAGTCATTATGGGCTCGTCTTCAAGAGGAATTCGTTAAAATTTTTTGCTGGAGCTCTTAAGAAGATATGTGATGCTTATGATAAGCCAAAGGGGGGAGATCCAATTAAATCTAGTGAATTTGGTAGCCGAGCTTCTGAGGTTCCATCACAGATGCTAAGTTATGCAAAAAGTAACAAAGCTTGTGTGGTGGATCTAGTTAAATTACCTAAGGCTTTTGGAATCAGTACAGCGACTGAGAATAAGGCTGAGGAGGTTATAGCTGTCAAGACTAGATTGGAGGCTACGAGAAGAAGAAGAACAGGACTGTTGTTGACAAGCGCATGAGGGTCAAAGTTTTCAAGGAAGGTGATGATGTGATGGTGTTTCTGCATAAGGAGAGGTTTTCAGTTGGTACTTACAGCAAACCGCAGCCTCGCAAGCATGGTCCATTCAAGGCGGATGAGGTCCTATATCTAGAAGAGAACTCGGGGTGAGATCTTTTGATGTGGAGGAGACTAATGTAGGAGGCTGACAAAGATTTAGGAACTAAATACATTAGAAATTTGCCCTATTATTTTAGCAACTTTCTTATTTTAGTTTTTGACAATTTCCTTATTTTATTTTGTTTTCTCTATTTATAGCCCACTTGGGTTGTAGAACTTTTATATATTTTATTTTAAATAAAAAACTTTAGCTTTGCTACTATTTTTCTGGTGGATTCCAGAGTTTTCGTTCGAGTTCATCATTTGTGAGAATTCGATCATCTATCCAAGAACTTTTATATCTTTTGTTTTGAATAAAACACACCTTAGCTTTGCTGCTATTTTTATGGTGGATTTCAGAGTTATGGTTCGAGTTCATCGCTTGTGAATTCGATCTTTTATCATAGGTTTAGTGCTTGCTATTCCTTTGAGATTCAGACTGCATCATTAATACACCACGAAAATATATATAGCCATGTAGCAAGTACGTACTTAGAAGTTACCCTGGCTCTAAAATTTAACTAGTAAGTGTCAAACTGGCTACAAAACAACTCTCTCGTTGTTTTGCTTGATACATATAATTAAATAAAAATGAGTGACCGAGATTGTTGCAGGATGCAATACAACAACGAGAGCTAGTGTAGCGGCAAACTTAAATTTATATTTCTCCTGCTAGTGAGCTAGTGTAGCGGCAAGCAGGGTCGACCCCAAGAGAGCTAGTTGTTAAAGTTGTATCTGGAAACAAGAAAATAGGGGGTTTTAAGCAATTGTGAGTGCAATATAGGCAAAAAGCGAGGAAGATTCCAATCAGAGATACTATTCAGCTTAGGGTTTCTATTGTAACACGTTTATCATTGATTGCTAAAAATCAAATCTCAAGTTTCTAAGTATGGTTATTCCGGTAAAGGTAATATCCTAAAGTATCCCGGCAAAGGTGTTACACTTCTAGTTCTTTCCTAAACAATATAATCCGACAAATGTATTATTAAGTCTAGGTGTTACGATCTACCTTTACGGTAAAGTTTCTAGTAGATATTAACGATAAGAATTAGTTGTCAAATTAAGATTTACGGCAAAGTTTCCACTTAACCTAACAATTCAATTCATGTGATGAAGAATAAGAACTAGAGAAACAAGAAATTGCATTAAGTAAAAACGTCTCAAAACATATGTCACAACGAACGAAACCCTAAACTGAATTAGAAATTTAGCTACACATCATCGAAATAAAAACACAAATATTCATGATGAAAAGTAGTGGAAAAATCTCTTCTCTCGTCGAAAGCTTCGCTTTCTCCTCCAGAGCCGTCTTGATCTTCGTAGAATGATAGAATGATTAAAACACTTCTCCAAATATTTTATTTATAGTAAAGCTGGGTTTCTAAGTCTGTTTTTGGGCTGAATTACCAAATCTCGGACTGATGACGTCATCACCTCGTCGGCTCGCCGTGCCCAGAGTTGACATTAGCGATAAAGCAAATGTCTACGTTGGACGCGATCCACGCTGACTTGGTTTCTCCTTTCTTCGCGCCAGTTTTGAATTTGACTCTTGATTTGACCATCCAAATGACTTCGGCTGCTCTCGGTGTGAACTAGAGAATTGTAAGGAATCGAGTCAACTACGCGTCGGCATGTAGCCCATATTTTTCTGATTAGTGGCCAATTCTCAGCACTCCGTCGAACCTCCAAAGGTCTGATCTGCCACTGTGGTGTTTTTGGCATGAAATGCCGTCTTTTATGCGCGTTTCCTCCTAGAGCTTCCGAAACACCTGAGATGCAAAACCATACTAAAAAGTAAATGTTCGCATATAAAAGTGTCAAGATAAATGAGATTAGTTAGTTCGACGAGTCGTATAAATACGACTCGTCACCCCTCTGCAAGATATTCAGCATCAGATTGACTTGATCCCAGGGTCGAGTACTAAAAATCTAGTTTCTCATAAATTAGTAGGTCACTTGAAGTTGACCATGGAGCCTCATGAGAAGACATATGCACTCGCTTGGATGAGTAAGGGTTCACAGCTTCCCGTGTCGCTGACCTGCAAGGTTCTTATTTCTATTAAGAAGCACTACATAGAAGAGATTATCAGAGCTGAAGATTGGAAAAGGAAGTCTGGCCCAAAGAAAGTTTTTATTCAATTTTTTGGCATTGGGGAAATAGCTTTCGCTGGCATGGCCGTTGTGCAGGTGATTGATGTTGAGGCTAGAAAGTCATTATGGGCTCGTCTTCAAGGAGAATTCGTTAAAAAATTTGCTGGAGTTGTTAGGGAGATATGTGATGCTTATGATAAGTCAAAGGGGGAGGATCCAATTAAATCCAGCGAATTTGGTAGCCGAGCTTCTGAGGTTCCATCACAGATGCTAAGTTATGCAAAAGGTAATAAAGCTCGTGTGGTGGATCTAGTTAAACTGCCTAAGGCTTTTGGAATTAGTACAGCGACCTAGAATAGGGCTGAGGAGGTAACTGTCAAGGCTAGATTGGAGGCTACGAAGAAGAAGAACAAGGTTGTTGTTGACAAGCGCGGGAGGGTCCAAGTTTTCAAGGAACGTGATGATGTGATGGTGTTTCTGCATAAGGAGAGGTTTTCAGCTGGTACTTACAGCAAACTGCAGCCTCGTAAGTATGGTCCATTCAAGGCGGATCAGGTCCTATATCTGGAAGAGAACTCGGGTCGGGGTGAGTTCTTTTGATGTGGAGGAGGCTGACAAAGATTTAGGAACTAAATCTTTTAGAAAATTTCCCTATTATTTTAGCAAAGTCCGGTTCCTGTGAGAAGTGACATTTTGGTGAGAAATAAGAACTAATCTCATCCATTCATCTTGTTAATCCACGGCTAGGATTAGATTGAATTAATTTACATTATTCGTAGTTTTTCAAAGGATAATGCGTGGCATTACATTATTCGTAGTTTTTCAAAAGATAATGCGTAGTATTATGTACATGAATACTACGCATTATCATTTGAAAAGCTACGAATAATGTAATGGTACGCATTATCCTTTGAAAAACTACGAATAATACGAATAATGTAAATTAATTCGATCTAATCCTAGCCATTGATTAACAAAAATGAATAGATGAGATTAGTTCTCATTTCTCACCAAACATGTCACTTCTCATGTGATATTTATTCTATTTTAGCAACTTTCTTATTTTAGTTTTTGACAATTTCCTTATTTTATTTTGTTTCTCTATTTATAGCCCACTTGGGTTGTAGAACTTTCATATATTTTATTTTGAATAAAAAACCTTAGCTTTGCTGCTATTTTTCTGATGGATTCCAGAGTTATCGTTCTGAGTTCATCGTTTGTGAATTCGATCATCTATCCTAGAACTTTTATATATTTTGTTTTGAATAAAACATCTTAGCTTTGCTGCTATTTTTCTGGTGAATTTCAGAGATATAGTTCGAGTTCATCAATTGTGAATTCGATCATCTATCATAGATTTAGCGCTTGTTATTTCTTTGAGTTTCAGACTGCATCATTAATACACCACGAAAATATATATAGCCATGTACGTAGTTGAAGTTACCCTGGCTCTAAAATTTAACTAATAAGTGTCAAACTGGCTACAAAACAAATCTCTCGTTGTTTTGCTTGATACATATAATTAAATAAAAATGAGTGACCGAGAATGTTGCAGGATGCAATCCACAACAACAGAAAGATGATTTCGATTTGTTGCACCACAATACTTACTAAGGAAGAATAATTAATGGTTTTGGTTATTTTATCGTATCGTGTGTGACTAGAAACAAATTAAAAGTGCTGGCAAAAAAGAAAAGGAAAATGAAACTAGCCACACAACCAAAGGATCCGCATATAAAATTATATATAATTCATATCATCTATAAGTATCAAGTAGAGGGGGAGTACTCGGTTGAGGCAGAGTTGGTAGAATGAGGCACGTGAAGCACGATCTGGGCCACTCATTGTGACACGTGGCGAAGCCACGTGAGTTGAGCCGTCATTTGTGTTCACACTACTATTAATAGTGAGTTTACTATTTGGACACGTGGCGCGCCACAAATGCACGAGGGGGTTAGATGTGTGGTTGAGATCGTGCCTCACGTGCCTCATTCTAATTTTGGTGCCTCATTTGATCGCTTCTCTCAAGTAGAGAGCATAAGACACTCGCACATCAAGACAAAAAAAAACCCAGAAAGACAAATTAAGTTGTAGTTAGGCAACCAAGAAAATAGATTACGGAGAACAAGTTCTAAATATATTCTTCTTGTTGTGGCTGTAATTAAGCAAATCTGAACTGAACCCGCTTTAAGATTAAAATCAATGGGGGAGTTGCTGGCGCGCAGATTAGTGGATATAAGTTTTATGCATATCACTAAAAGTTTATTTGATGAATCATAATCCACCAAAGCCTTATGGTATAGGGTGTAATGTGTGGTACTGATTAAGTGCGGAGAATCGGATAGAATTTATCAGGAAAGCTAACATAACAAAGTGAGGTATGTCATTGTTTTCGTGTTACAGAATAAATTTTTTTTTTTGGGAAGGTATTTTAACCCCAAGTGGCTATATTTGAGAAAGGAACATCTGTATGCTGAAAAATTATTATGTTCCGGTCTCTTGAGTTTAAAATTCAAGTTTTTGTTTATTAAAGTTAAATTAAGTTCAGTACCGCAAAATAGTACCGTAAAATAGAGTTCAATACAATTAAATTAAATAAATAAATAATTTAATTTTCAATTTTATGATCAAATTTGATCTCGATATAAATTTAACGTCTTTCTTCAAAAGCTTTTACTTTCTTCCAAGTTCAATAAAATTTAATAAAGTTAAATTAAATTCATTACAATTTAAATTTATAATAGATATATTAGTGACACGTGTCTCGTGTGCATATTTAAAAGTGCATTTAATGTAAAGTACCCGGCCACCAAGTTTGACTTTGTTTTTTAGACATGTGTGACATGCAGATTTAAAATTGCATCATAATCTAATTATGAGATTTGGATTCTCAAATTCTAGAATTTTAAATGGTTCTCAATCGAGCACTGCCTAAAAGGATATATATATCGTGGGTGGAAATCCCATGAGAAGATCATTTTAGATGAGAAATGAGAAATAATATCATCCATCCGTTCTAATTAATATGTGATCATGATTAAACATGATTTATATTAAAATTCGTAATTATTTAATAATTAACTAGATTAAAAGGGCAAATTAGGGAAAGAAAAATCAATCAAAAGCTAATCTCGCGTTTCACTCCCCTCCATCACTCTCATCGCCGTCTCAGCCGGCAGCGGAACGCTTCTCATACTCTCATCATCGCCGAACGCTCTTAGTATCTCCGAATCAGAAACCACCAACACCACCACCGCCTCCTCCACTTCCTCATCTGAGCCGTCCCCGCCGCTGTTGATGTCGATTGACGAGATTCCGTTCTCCGAATAAAAAACCACCACCGACGAGAGAGAGGGGAGGAAAACAATCTTGCTGTATTCACACACACTGCTGTTATTTGATAACACATTTAATATGGCTCCTATTTTCCGTCTAAAATGCGTAGTAATTACAAACAAAATTCATAACAGTCACTATGACTAAAATGCGTATTTGCTAAATCAAAATTTGTAGTCTATAAATGAAGGTGCTTTCGAACTAAAATGTATAGCAATTACAAACAAATTCTAACCAGTCACTATGACTGCTACGAATTTTAAACAGAAAGCTACGCATTATAAATGTACGGCCATCGGAAAATTTTAAATAGAAAGCTACGCATTTAAACTAGAAAGTTACGAATTTTAAACAGAAATAAACACATTTTAACTACAAAGCTACGTATTATTAAAAAAAGGTTATGTTACTTTGCAGAGTGTATGATTCGTGCGTTTAAAAGTATAATATTCGTAGTAACATAGTTAAAAATGCGTAACATTATATTACTGCCAAATGAATCATAATGCGTAGCTTTTCCATGTTACTTTTTTCTGTACAAAATTAGTGCTTTAACCCGATACGAATTATATGTTGACAACTACGAATTTTAAATGTCGTTAACTAACTTACAATATGCGATTACACTACGCATTATATGTTCAAAACTACGCATTTATATTTAAATTCATGCAGTCCTGGTCCGATACGAATTATATGCCGAAACTTACGAATTTTATTCGTAACTGTTACAACTTTTATTCGTAACTGTTACGACTTTTGGACCAGATTCATTGACAGAAAAAACAAAGTCAGTCAATCAAATACGCCCAATCTTCAGCCATCTCAAAGACCTCCACTGGATCCATTCACAAGTAGGGATGCACAACCGGTCCGGGTCAGACCGGTGGACCGGAATATTTTTGAAAATTGGACCGTGGACCGACCCGACCCGAATATATACGGTCCGGTCCGGACCGACGGACCGAATTTTTTTGAAAACTCGGACCGAAACCCGGATCGAACAGGGTATATTCGGGTCGAGTCGGACCGAAACCGGGACCAGATCATATATATGTTATGTTTCAATTCTGAAGAAAAAAACCTGTCCTAATTCATTCTAATTGTTTTGTAGTTAAACTGAATGCAACATGAACAAGGAAAAAACACAAAAGTGATACAAGAACTTGTGATACAAGAACAAGGACAAAACACAAAAGTGATCCAGGCTCCCACTGAGGCACTGAGTGCATTTTCATTGCTTCACTGTCATTCATTCCTTTGCTTCTCCACTGCCTCTTCCATTTGTTTAGTATTTGAAGTCCTTTCGTCAACCTATAACACATCAACCAGCTACCACTTCTCAATAGAATATCAAAAGCATAAAAGAAAATTAATTTGACCATTAACCACAATAACACATATGAGAAATATCAACAAACAATGGGAATTGGGAACAGACGAACAATTTTCATTCAGTTAAAAAACAAGCTAGTGTCTTATACCTTTGTGTTGAATTCTTACCCAGTAAGATGTGCCTAGTGGCTGTCCACTTAAAGCACAAAATGTGCCTTCATCATCCTCATCTAACAATTTACAAGTCAACAAAGACAGTCTCAATAATCATATCACAGCATCGGAAATAATATAAACATTATTGAAGAAAATATTGTTACATGCGTCACTGTTACTCGAATCAGAATCGGAGTTCTTTCGTAGTTGCAACCAATCTTGAGTACAAACGAGTGCTTGTACAATCTGTCGCCAAGAATAACATAAAACAAGTAAGTAGTAATTGATTATAAGTTGTAGAATAACATACAAATGTGTTTACATCAGTAAGGTACAATATAAGTGATTTTAATGGCTTACCTTAGGCTTCAAACGACTTCTATAACTCGTAAGGTGACGTCCCCCAGTGCTAAATGTAGATTCAGAAGGAACTGTAGTGATGGGAATGGCTAGTACATCACGTGCCATACGTGAAAGGATCGGGTATCTAGGTCCATTAAGCCTCCACCACCTCAAAACATCACCCTCATTTGCTTCATTTCGTTCATGCAGATATAAATCAAACTCAGATCGATCTGAAATATCATCCCGATCCGGGTTCCCATTAAACTCTTGTAGCCAACTTGAACTTTCATTTGTACCATCAATCGATGGATTTGATTGTGAACCAGTATCATGACTTCGGACACAGCATAAGAACTCACGTATCGATCAAACAACGCATACGCAGCATCCTTAACTTTGGCAAGCATATTATCTACATTATCTTGAGAAAACATCATTTGAAGAGCAAAACCCACCACCTTCAGCTTAAAGTAAGGATCAAGAATTATAGGAACAAAAATCAGCATGTTCAACTTATCAAAAGAACCCCAATACTTGTCACACTTCTTTTTCATTTCACTGGCCATCTTTTTTAAAGTGGGATCATCACTGGCAGCTAACTTATTAAGCACCTTGACAACTTGAGATATATGGAAAATCATGAAGTTGCTTGTGATATAATGGGAACCTGAAATACGGTTTGTCAACTCATAAAACTCCTTCATGTAAGAGGCTAGCACTTCAATCTTACTCCAATCAGAAGAGATCAGAGGACCCAATCTGAATCATCAAGTCGAGGGATTTCCATCCGAGAAAGGACAGCTTTATAAGGAATTGCACTATTTAACATCTCATAAGTGGAGTTCCACCTAGTGCACACGTCAAGTCTCAAAGATTACTGATTTGGCAAGTCTTGTCCTCTATGATTACTGATTTGAGATTGTGTACCTTTCCCCATATTAGCCGGATTTTTTTCACAAGCTTCAAAATATTTCTTCACATTCTTGGTGCCATTTTTGTTTGAATCGCATGCATATGTTTTCCCACAGTGCTTGCACCTAGCCCTTCGACAGTTTTTTTCATCCATATATTCCTCATATGCAACCCAACACTCGGCTTTTGATCCTCTCCTATTTTTAACAGTCTGTCTTCCAAAATCTCCTGGAGACTCGTCTACAACATGTTCTTCTGAAGCATTTGCAGCACCAACAACTACAAATAGCTCAGGAGAATCAAGAGTCTGCTCAGTTTCCCCTTGTGCAGGGGCATGGCATCGATTTAATCCAATGTGAGACATCTGTCAATAAGAAAAAAATACAATTGCTTATACAAAAGGTGAACATCAGATAATTCTTGGCAAGAAACCCTACCAACTTACAGAGTTACAAGTCTTGTTGCACGATACTTTCGTTGAACATTCCATGGATAGTTCAACAAAGAATTCAAGTTAAATCTGCACATAATCAACCCGGACAACTGAATTTAAGAAAAGAAAGATGATTCTAATTAAACTACCTAACACAGGACCGTGACTGAGCGACTGGTTGAGCAATCGTGACGAAGACTCAAAGAGTGCAGTGCAGACGAAGATGAGGCGAAGCAATTGCCCTTGTGGAGTCGCGTTCGCGTTTGTGCCGGTTGTGACTGCTTCGTAATCGCGTTCGCGTTTGTGCTTGTGGAGTCGCGTTCGGCTTCGGCATTTGTGAATTGTGATTTGCGTCAGTTAGGTTTACGTTTGTGCTTGTGGAGTCGCGTTCGGCTTCGGCATTTGTGAATTGTGATTTGCGTCAGTTAGGTTTACGGGTTTAGGTTAGAAATTAGAATAGAAAATAGTCAAATACAAAATAAAATTAGGAAAATTAAAAAAACAATTTAATATTACGGTCTGGACCGGGACCGACCTGTAACCCGAAAATCCCAAAATATGTTACCGTGGATCGATCCGGTACCGGTCCGGTATTGGACCGACCCGTAAAATCCGGTCCGATCCGGTTTTCCGGTCCGGGTGTAAGTCTCACCTATTGATTCTAATCCAGCATCTGATTTGGCGAAAAACTCCAGGCCTTGTTTTGTAATTGTTGGGTTGAAGTGGCCGAGTCAAATGAAATTAAAGATTATAATGACCATTATAACCTCTTTTTTTATATTATATTTACAATTAAATAATCTAATTAAAGCATCTAATCCGGATCATGACTTGATTTGATTTGATCAAACCGATTAATATAACTTTTAAATTCTCAAAGAAACTTATAACTTTTCATATAGAGGAGCGTTCAAATATTACCCCCTCCTTAGAGTGTTACCTATTACTCACTCACAAAATTTGTGTGGGGCCCCACCTCCCACTACCCAAATCCTCCACTCACATGTCCAATGGGTCCGTGCTTTTGAGGTGGCGCGTCCTCATTGGTTGGATGGCACTCATCCAACCAATCAGAGAATAGTAATAGGGTAACACTCTAAGAAGGGATAATATTTGAGCGCGCTCTTCTCATATAATCTTATATATCGTATCCAAAAAGTATTTAATGTTTAATTAATTACAACTACAACGACTGAATGAAGGGGACCCACCAGATTGTATGGCTATGGCCTTTGAGTTGGCGGGTATAAATTGTGCTTCGATTTTCCCATCATATCATCATCAACTTCCAGCTCCAGCTCCCTTCAAAGAAACCAAACAAAACAAATTTAAAAAAAAAATGAGATCTTTGAAACTCACAGCCTCAACCGTGGTGGTGGACACAGCATCAGCGCCAGCAGAAGCCTCTGCGTGGCACTCGCCGGTGCCGTATCTGTTCGGAGGTTTAGCGGTGATGCTGGGGCTGATCGCCTTCGCTTTGCTAATATTGGCTTGCTCCTACTGGAAATTTTATGGAGAAGAAGATCATGGTGATGATTTAGAGAGGTGGAAAGATGAGGAGAAGAAGGAAAGTGTTGTTTACGAGGAGCGGTTTGCAGTGATCTTGGCTGGTGATGAGAAGCCGAGCTGCTTGGCGGCGACAACCAACTCGTTTAACAATAATAATGGTAAGAAAACGGAGGAGAATTTGAAAGGAGGAGCTGTACATTTATATGAACAGATGAAGAAGAGTCTAAGATGAGTTCAGAACAGAGTCGTGCGTTGCATTTGCATAATTATCAAGGAAGGACGAAGAGCCAGACAGCAGCTAAACCTCCTTTTTTTTTCTTTTAGTATCGATTTGGCAATAATATGGGGTAGAAACTAGAAAGAATCTAACATTATAATCATAAGTGATCACTTTTCGCATACACATCACATAATACTTATATTATATTATAAGGGTTGAAATCCCATTAGAAGCTCATTTAGTATGAAAAATAAGAATTAATGTCACCCCTCTATCTTTGTTAATCAACGACTAGGATTAGATATGACTCTTTTCAAATTCACGCTAATTTCTCAATTAAAACGTGTATTAGGGGCAATTTAGTCCACTAAAAAATCTTAATAAACCGAAATCCCTTATTAAATCAAAGACCTAATTGTTCGAAGAACTGAGCATCTTACTCGCGGAGTTGGCCGTCATGAACTCATTCCCATATCCGCCGCCGTCACCAGCGAGTTCACCCTCCTCATCTGAAACATCGCATATACATTACCCAACTCCAAATCCTCGTCAGTCGTTAACGCCGCAAATCTCCTCCCTAAATGCAAAGACCTCGAATTCACAATGAAGAAATTGGGACACTCCATCATCAGCTCCGCTGCCATCATCCACTCCTTAAACTGCCGCATCTCGCCAGTTGGCAAAACCACCCTCGCCGATTGACTTCTCCTCAAATTCGGCGTCACAGAGCACGCTAGATAAGTTTTGTGGGATACAGTGAAGAAGACAGACATGGTTGACGAATGATGCCAATTCCGACTTGGTTGTTGTATGTGGATTGGGATTGTGCGCAGGTTGGATTAGTCAAAATAAAAATGATGATTTGTGGTGTTGTGTAGGGCTTGTGTTGGCTGTGGGTGTAATTGAAAAGGGAGCAGATTTATGTTTTTAGTGTTGAGATTTGGTGACTGTTACGAATTTTAAACATAATGCTACGTATTATAAAATGTACGGTCAGCAAAAAATATTTTATACAAAAAGCTACGTATTTTAATTAGAAAACTACGGATTTTAAACAGAAAGCTACGTATTTTAATTAGAAAGCTACGAATTTTAAACAGGAAGCTACGAATTTTAACTAGAAAGCTACGAATTTTAAACAAAGAGCTGCGTATTTAAACTTGAAAAGCTACAAATTTTAAACAGAAAGCTACGTATTTAAACTAAAAAAGCTATGTATTTTAACTAGAAAGCTACGTATTTTAACTAGAAATCTACGAATTTTAACTACAAACCAGAAAGCTACGTATTTTACTAGAAACCAAATCAATTAATATCATCTCTATTTTTTACATATTAATTATGATAGTTTCCTTGACACAAAAAAAAACAAAAAAAACCCTTCAATACATAACATAATGATGTACATGAACTTGAAATCATGTCAAGGATGGGGTTTAGACCCAAGTTGCAGATGAAGGTACATTGTATTTCATCAATTGAAAAATAGAAGATTGGGTTTTCAACGAAATATTCGTTGCAGCTTCCAGTCTCGTAGCTCTCAAAAATAACCTGTTAGCACTGCAAATTTGAGATGCGGCATCCTTGAACTCTCATCTCACTCAGTGCAAAGCTGGTGACGGTAGGGAAAGGTATGTCGTTGTAGGCTCATCCCACTCAGTGCAGAGCTGGTGACGTTCGGCAGAGCTCATCACCCCATTTCGAATACACACCAATCAGCCCAGTCCCAACCACAACATTACCGCATAACCCACTTTTAACACACAAACACTGCATTTATTTCCCAAGTTTAACATCCTCCAACTGCGAGCATGCCACAAGAACAGCCGAGATACTAAAAGCTGTTGGACAAATCCCACTCTTCCTCATACTTAAAAACACCCTAACAGCCACTTCCGGCGCCCCAGCTCTGAAATACCCAAAAATCAAACTGTTCCAAGTGACAACATTTCTCCGAGGCATTTCGTCAAACAACTTCTGTGCATACCAAACCACACCACACTTTCCATACAAATCAATCAACGGGCTAAACATAAATATCCAACCCAAAACCCATCTTTACAGCCATCCCATGAACCTGTTCACCTAGCCCCAAATACAGACTTGGCACAACAAGACAACGTCTTGTTAAGCACATACCCAGTCGGCTTCGTCCCGCTTCTCAACAACCCTACCAACAACCCCAAATCATCAAAACTCGACCCTATTATGTGCTTAATCTCGAAGCCAGGTTGGACAGAAAAGCAGGGTTTTATTATCACCCTAAGTGCCACAGAATCGACCTGAAGCACATTCTATTCGCAGATGACTTGTTTCTTTTTTCCAGCGGCAGAGTTTCTTCTATTATTGCTTTGAAAGATTGTGTGGACAGATTCCTTAGATCTTCTGGGCTCTCTATCAATCTGGACAATAGTCAGGTTTTCGTTACAGGTATGCCTGATTACAAGAAAGCGTGGGTGGAGCATGTTCTAACCGTAGCCAAGCTCCATGTGATGTACCTCGGTATCCCCCTGAACTCGAAAGCCATAAGCTCGCAAGACTGTAACCGTTTGATAAACAGAATTACTAGCAGAATTCATTCTTGGAGCAACAAATTTCTTTCTAGAGCTGGTAGGAGGTTACTTATACAATCCGTCCTTCAATCAGTGGTTTATTTCTAGGCCAGGATGTGCATCCTTCATAGGAAAGTCTTGCATACAGTTAGCTCCATTTGTGCTAGATTTCTGTGGAAAGGGAATGCTACAGGCAAGAGTGGTTTTTCTTGTGAGCTGGAAAGAGGTGTGCAAGGAGAAAGCCGAGGAAGGTCTGGGCATCAAGGATCTTTCTGCTATGAATGAAGCTATTGTAGGAAATAAAGCTATTGAAATCAAATAAATAAGAGAACTTAAATAACTTTCCTTAACTGATGATCTCTGAATTACTCTAATTGTGCCGTGGTATGGAGGCCACTGACTTAGAAGCGAATTTCGCCACAACCGGTACAGGCTCTCAAGTGACGAACGCCCCCCAAGGTTAACACAGTCCTCCTCCAAATCCGTGCACCCGGACTCGGAAGGTGGAACTGCTCAAGCACTGCTCATATCTCTACTATATTATTTTGTATATATGAGAATACAAGAAACTCACATATATATACTCTCCAAACTAAATTGATAAGGAAATCTTTCCTAAAATTTAGTTAGGTGAAGATAATGTTACCTAAATCCTATATATATATATATCTCGTAGGAATAATAGAAAACAACCGGATATTTATCTTTTGCATTATAACCAACATTCCCCCACTAATGCAAAAGAGTCTGAGACCTAGAGATTCTGAGCAGTACGTAGTAGGCTTAGTACTTAAATGTTAGTATCCAGATGTTTATACTAACACATAGTGGAGTGGGGTGTTCAACGGTCTATAGAGTGTCCAAAGTACTGAACTCTTAGATTATTGAAGGGACCCGACAACACGCACATCACCTTCAAAGCTTGAGTGATTCCTGGATAGCACATCCACTCATCTTGGGACTCTAAGTGAACGCTCTAGAGAGATATCCCATCACTCATAGAAGGAGGCTATCCCTTCACATTCACCGAAAGTGTTCCACGAACATTAAGAACATTTAAGTTCAACTTTCATCTATATAACTCACCGATCATCTCACGACACCACTAACTCGAGTGGCCTATGTCTGTGAGGCTAGTTATAATAGATCTTCTCATGACACCATTAACTCGAATGACCTCGGTCTATGAGGATCAGCAAAGAAATCAACGTATTTACAAGAGCATCTCATGACATCACTTAGCTAAGTGACCTCGGTCTATGAGGCTAATCAAACAAACCACCATACCTACAAGGGCATCTCATGACATCACTTAGACAAGTGACCTCGGTCTATGAGGCTAATCAAAGAAACCACCGAATCTACAAGAGCATCTCATAAATATCACTTAGACAAGTGACCTCGGTCTATGAGGCTAGATACATCAAAAACCTTAAGCTCATACTCATCATCTTTTTCGGGATGGCTCACCACACAAGTTTAGTATCTCTCAAACACATACCTCTTGATGACTCAAGTACCTTCCTCTGTCCAACTCTTTCGTAAAAGGATCCGCCAGGTTCTTCTCCGTCTTCACATATTCCAGAGAAACCACATCATTCATAATAAACTGTCTAACAGACTCATGTCTAATACGAATGTGTCTCTTCTTGCCATTATACACGATGTTCTTCGCAATGACTATGACGGCTTGCGAATCATAATGTATAGGTATAGAAGGAGTCGGCTACCCCCACAATGGAACGTCTTCCAATAAATTTCTCAACCAATCGGCTTCCAGCGTCGTGAGATCTCATTACTATCTGTCACCCAGTTTGCATCGCAGTACCTTTCGAGAACCAATGAGAAACCTTTAACGTTAAACCCTATTCCATGGTGCCTCTAAAATATCTCAACAGATGTTTGAGATAACATGTATTCCTTGCCAGTTTTAGTAACCCTCATCCTCCATGCCAGGAACTAAAAAGTAAAAACACAAGGGGTCACTCCATATAAGTTTGATCAAAACCTAGCTTGAGTCCGCCCCATCTCATCCGATCATGCAATTTAAACCAAATTAAATAGGATTAGATTGCCATAAACCAATAGGAACACAATTAATCAATTATGATTAAATCACAAAGTCAATAAATGGACTCATCATCAAATCAAATGAGACCAAAAACCCGATAATAAAAATAGGGCGAAGCGAGTTGCTCAATTGGTGAGCGCTCCCCCGTCGTCTTCATACGCCCGGGTTCAAGACCCTCCAAACGCACTTTTAAAAAAAGAGCAGATACTAACAATCATGAGCTTAAGCTCAATTTCAACAACAACAAAAAAACCCGATAATAATTTAAACAATTATATTTAATCAATTAAATGATTAACATCTACATGGAACCTGGTTTAATCGAACCTGATTGAACCGACTTTGGCTTCAGTTTTACTCCTTGAACCATCCAAATTAAGGATCCATGTCCCAAAATTAGATTTCCATCTCCACCCAAAGGCCAAGCAGCCGCCTGCTACTTTTGCAAAGAAGAGCCTCTGGAGTTTCCCAATTCCTTAAAGATCCAAGGCCTTTGATCGAGCTAACAACCATCTGGTCCAAAGTCCAACGACTTACACAGCCTTCTGTATCTTGCTCACACTTGGGAGGACAACCACACTTATCATCATGTTGAAAACATATTCAATACATAGCTTTAAGGACATCACCCGGCTACTAACCTCCTGGCCACAAGCTAGCGATACATTGAGAGAAAAGACCAATGTCTTTTATCCAATTCTACCAAACAGAGGCAGCATTAGACTCATGATGATCTTGCTCGTCATGACCTCGAATGTTCAACGAAGAAATTGAATACTAAATTATCAGTGCCTTTGGCCTTCAACAACAACCGCATCTCGCCCTTAAACCCCAACGCGGGATCCCGAGCTAGATGACTTCAAAATCGCATCTTGACTCAGCCGCAAAACGTCCTTGGCGTGGAAGAAACATCATCGAATCCTATCATTGTATTCGCCGGAACACCAGCAACAAAATGATTTGTTCCCTAGTTGTAGCTGTCTAGTCAAAACAATGGGCCTTGACTCTGAATAATCCATTAACATTTGGGCCTATCAACAAGCCCAGACCCTTGGCAACCGTGATTGAAGCAGTGGGAGGCACAGACCAAATTGATTCATGTAACTGAGCAAGAAAAACAGAAACCAATTATGGTTTCTTTCCAATTAAACCCTTGAAAATCCATTGTGCCCACTTGGTCCATATCTTTGAAACCAGTCAAATTAGGGTTTTTCAGGGTGAAAAGATGGAGCACGGGGTGACAAAATGGATGAACGGATGAAACGGATGAAACGGATCCAATCCATTAGTGTTAATGGATTAAACGGACGGATCACTAACGGTTGACGGATTAACGGATAAATTCATTTGATTCATTTAACTCGTTTCTTTTTTAATTGATATTAAGAAATTTAAATTAAATTAATTCTAAACATACAAGATCACGTTGTAATGAATAGTAGCGTCAAAACTAATTAAACTGTGAAGTAAATAATTCTTCAATACAAATAATTCATTTTTTGCACTTTACATATGTCTTCCCATCAGGACCCATCGGCAATTCTTCAAATGATTGCCAACAACGAGAAGTTTTTTTTCTTCTTTTCGTACTTTGAATTGATTGTTGACTTGTCGCCATATCTTGACTTTCCACATTGTCCATATTCTGAAATTTACAATAAAATTCCATTAAACAAACCACTTACACATAAAACAAACAACATGCTATGTAAGGTGAATTTACTGGTAGAAAACAATGCAAAGTGAATGTAACAAGGCAAGTGGTCTCATTAAAGCCAAGTGTTTCAACGTTCCAGCAAGTAGACATCAAACCTAAGTGCAATGTACTCAAGAAAAAATCATATGCAAATCAAGAATTAAGTATACAAAACATGATTCTTGTGGACTCATCAACAGTTCATTAAAGATTCAGCGTTCCTAGACTTTAATAGGCCTTATGATTCATCCAAGGGACGATGTCATTTTACAAGTGGACATCACTTGGAGTGGTCCCTTTCACCGGATGATACAAACACACATTACAGAATACAGATTCATTTTCTCAACATTAGGTAGAAGCAGATGGCAGTCAGAAGGTATATTTGAAGAACAAAATAAAAAACGCAAATCCCTGGCTGCGTGTCAAAACAAATACAACAAGGATTTGAGATGGTTGGACCAGTGGGATTGCTGGAATCATGTCAATGAAATTTGTTATGAACAATCGCTTAAAACAAATCTTTCACACCCAATTCAGCTATGCAAATCTCATATTCCACGCCCAAATCATAAAATTTCCACAAATCAAATCTGGGTCTCACACCAACAACAAACTAAGCAACCAATTCGATCAACAAAATAACAAAATTAACACAAACACAGATACCTCTGACCCAAATCCGACGAAGCCCTAATCGCGGCTGATCAGATATGTGCTACTTCAACGTAGCTGGAGGCGACCAATTCCGACAAAGCCCTAATCCGACCAATTCTGACGAAGCCCTAATCCGACCGATTCGATGTTGCGCAGTTTTGATGCTTGGAGATGCGTCGACGCTTGGAGGTGGAGCCGAGAAGATGCGCAGTTTTGAATGTTTTGACTTTTGAGGATTAATTGGTTTAATTGATCATTAATGGATTAATGGATAAAACCATATAATCCATTTATTAATGGATTTGGATTAGTTCAATATATTAACTAAGGCCCTGTTCTTTAGGGATTGAGTCAATCCCACCCAACACAATCCAATCTCACCCAATCTCACCCAACACAATCTAATCTCACCCAACACAACATAACACAATGGATGGATAATGGATGAATTTTAATGGATGGATAATGGATAATTTTGACACCCCTACCATAGCCGCCAACTTCTCATGTCTCCATCATCGCCACATTCATAGATTTACATGCGTTTAAACAAAAACACAATTGATTAGTGAATCAATAATATCAATAATCCGATATTGATTTCAATAGTATAAATTCGCTTCTAAATTTTAGGAAATAAAGCTATTGAAATCAAATAAATAAGAGAACTTAAATAACTTTCCTTGACTGACGATCTCTGAATTACTCTGATTGTGCCGTGGTATGGAGGCCACTGACTTAGAAGCGAATTTCGCCACTACCGGTACATGCTCTTAAGTGACGAACGCCCCCCAAGGTTAACACAATCCTCCTCCAAATCTGTGCACCTGAACTCGGAAGGTGGAACTGCTCAAGCACTGCTCATATCTCTACTAGGGTTTTTCCTCTATTATTTTGTATATATGAGAATATAAGAAACTCACATATATATACTCTCCAAACTAAATTGATAAGGAAATCTTTCCTAAAATTTAGTTAGGTGAATATAGTGTTACCTAAATCCTATAGATATATATCTCGTAGGAATAATAGGAAACAATCGGATATTTATCTTTTGCATTATAACCAATAGCTATGAGGCTTAATCAACTTTGGGAGATGAGTAAGCATGCAGATAGTGTGTGGAAAGCTTGGACCAGAGCCTATTGGACTAAAGGTAAGGAGTGGTGGGAAGCGGAGAATGCTAGTAAAACAACTTGGATTATCAAGGAACTTGAAGATTGTAAGCTGTTGAGTACTAAATGTATTTCCATCCACCAGAAGAGATTAGTTTGGAAGGGATCTGGTAATGGTTTTACGGTTAGAGACACCTATGATACTCTGGTGGCGCATTCGGAGAAGATGGAGTGGCATAAGCTAGTATGGAATAGATTCAACTCCCCTAGAAGCTCTTTCACTTGTGGCTGGTTGCGAAGAATAAACTGCTCACCAAGGACAGGATGCGAGACATGGGTTATTAGGTGGAAGCTTCTTGTGTGTTATGCAGAAGAGCCCATGAGTCAAGAGATCATCTATTCTTTGATTGCCCAAGTTTTAAAGAGTTCTGCAGGCTTACTTAAGATGTGCGGGATGCCTACTAAGTGGCACCTTCTGATTCCGTGGTTCAAAAATTTTAATTCTAATGCCTTGAGAACAAGAATGTTGGCAGCTGCTATATCCATGTCGGCTTACGAAATTTGGAGAGCCAGAAATTCTAAAATCTTTAGCGGGGATATGATATCTCAAGATGAAAATAGGCGTTTTAGACAATACAAAAATTAACTTAGTTGATAGACAATGGATTGAATCCATAGGTTACAGTTTGTAAAGTTTTTGGTGTGTTTTGTTTAGGTGTTGAGGTTGTCTTTGCAATGCTTTTGGTTTTTGTGTGTTAACCTAGTTGTTTGTGTTGGGTTTCTTTCTTTTACAGGGTCCTTGTTGGTTGTTTTCTAGTTTGAGCTAGTTATGCAGTCCTCCTTGTTTGGTGGCAATTTGCCACTTTTTACCATTTGAATAATGTAACCTTTATTCAAAACAAAAAAAAAATTGTACAAATTCGTTTCAAAATGAAAAAAAACTTAAAAGGGCAAGTATTAAAGACGATTGGAAAATAAAAAGATTAACAAAATTGCTAGTTTCTATCTTATTTTTATTGATCTCATCCATGAGGGTCTCCCATCACAAATCACTTCAGTTCAGTGTGTTAAATAATGCAAGAACGAATACGGATGAAACTTGAAACCAACAAATGTATTTATTTGGTCGATGACTTTTAGATTTAGTCGGTCAACCTAACTATGGGGTCGCATGGTTGACCACAGTCAAATGTGATCATCGACATCCAGCCGTCCCAAACCCAAGCTTCCCTCCAGCAACATCATACACGACATCCTGCGTCATCTGCTGAATATTTCCCAAAATTCCGACATCCCCATCATCCCCGTTCGCCGCCATCGCCAAGCATATCTGATTCTTACTACTCCCATACAACACTCCCACCGGCGCCACCGCCAGCTCCACATTCCCCTTAAACACAAAACTCACTTTCGGCACACTCACCGTCGTCAAATTTCCGAAATCGTAACACGTGTCCAGAATCGACAGCGCAGTCGTCAGCTTGTACTTCGACATCTGTTTCCTGAACTCCGCCTTGATCGCACCGTACGCCGTTGGCGGTAGCCGAGAAATCACCGTCCCTGAATCGATCAACGTCCCTGCCGTCGAGAACAACGACGCTGGGATTGATAATTTCTTCCCGCCGATACTCACTCCGATCACGTCCAGGAAGTAGAATGATGGGATATCCGGCTTTGTCGCGAAAGGTGTGAACTTGACTCGCTTCGAGTATCCTCCTTTCCCGAAAGTCAACTTTCCGACATTGCTAGGGGTCGAAGGGAGACAGTAGCTGAAGAATTTTCCGTACTTTGAAGCTGTCTGCGAAACGAATGAGAATTGATCTCTTCCGAGACCCAACAATCCAGCAGACCCGCCGAACAAGCCTTGATTGTTCTGCCCGCATCCGAAGTAAAACTCGTCGAACGTATCATTGCCGCCGATGCTGATCTTCTCTTTAGCCAGAAACCCTACTGAGAACGACTGGTCGCCGTACTGGATTCCGTACAGGCAGGTGGAGGAGGAGCAGCCGCGGGAGACGCCTGGAATGGCGCCGTATCGTTCACAAACGGCGCGTTCGCATGAGACGTTTGCGTAAGTGGACGACTCGGCCGGGTCGAATATCGGGTCGGATTGTTTGTGGCAGAATTTCGCACAGGGCTTGCATTGCGTCCAGGTGACGTCACTGCCTGTGTCGAAGATGAGGTTGAGTGGTTTCGGCGGGGTGCCGAGTCCGACCGTGACAATGAAATTACCGGCGGAGACGAGGCTGCCGTCGCGGGCGGGGACTGTTACGGCGGAATCTGATAGCCGCGGCCGTTTCTTTTGGCGGCGGTCTCGCTTCTCGACGTCGATGGTGGCGGCGAGTTTGGAGTGAAGCCAGTTGACCCGGTCTTGGTCCTGAGTTAAGATTTGAGCCGGACCTGATGGACTTGGGCCTTGTTTTGAGCATGGGCCGTATTTGTGAGTAAGGTCCATTGTTGTAGCTGTCCCGGGCTTACCTAAGATACCAAATGTTTTACAATTTAATTTGGTGATTTATTGTAATTTTTTTATTATAACACTTAGAATTTAAGCTAAACTAAGCTAAAAAAATCAGACATTTTACTCAAATTAGGTACTTAATTTGAGATAATGAAAAACAAACAAATATGAGGTGAAAAAATTAATTTGAGTTGAACTAAAATGCTAAATTTTAAGTTGAAAAGAACAGAATCTTAGAAAAAATGTTGAATATGCTAATTAAAATAAGATTTCCGAATTTTACTTTTTCATATTAAAAATACAGCCAATAGAGTGCTGTTGTTGTAGTGGTGTGAACTTTTGACTTATAATTAACTGTTAGAACATCATTGTGATAGATGTACGATATGAATATAAGAATTGTTTAGTCCTTGCCAAAAAATTTTTTAGAAAAAATAGATAATACAAGTGATGGTATTTTCAGGGGAGAAAAAAGCCTGTGGAGTTTCAACAATTTTTTTTTTTTTTGATATTTCAACCACTTATTTTATTTTAGAGAAGGCACCTTGCACAATATCATTTGATGTGTATTGTTTGAGCAAGGAATCCATTAAGAATAAATTTGCAAGAATTAATGAAGTTGGTGAATTTACCTATGGAAGGGAGTTTATTGCAAGTTGAAGAGGGCAGCAGGAAGGAGGTGAGTTGAAGAGAGTGGTAGTGATCATCAACAACATCCCGATTGCTTTGCTGGACTGAAATTCCACAGTGACAGAAAACAAGCAGGCAGAGAATTAGATACAGAGTGAGATGGACAAAGGTTGAGGAAGAAGCAACAGCCATATTAATCTTAACAGCTATATTATAAAAAAAAGAAGTGGTGCTTCTCTTCTCTCAAGTGTTTTAGGCAATTTGGGTATCTGGTTATATAAGCAGTGCATACATGCCAATTAAGCTAAAGTATTCTCTTACCCGATTGCGCCCAATGGGTGCTCGACACGTTGTGTGGTTATGAGTCGATATCATAGTCTAATTACATAGGATATATCATTATTGAAGCAAGTTAGTGAGTGACGTTGAAATGTGGCAACTCTAAATGTGAATGAGATACACATAACTAGTGAATGCAGACACTCTTCAGCACTCACATATTGACTTATATGGCCACTTTTCCTACACTGACATTTTATTAGCTCCCAAAATTCAGTCCTTTACAATGGAGTAAGTATTTCACATAGATGGCTTTTTTTTTTGCTGAGTCGGTCTGCAAAGCCAAGTATAGCTAGTGAGAAAATAATGTGATGCATGATCCAAAAACGTCATTTTATGGTGGGGGGTCTGGGAACAAGCTTGGATTATTGTGTGTAGGGTGTGGGGTGCATTGCATGTTCACATTTCAGTGCAGTGACTAGAGATAGAGAGAGAGAGGGACACCATTACTTTTACTAGAGAATACTTGCCTACCAAGATTCTTTTCTAGTGGGATACGGTCACCTCCAATCCAAGTGATGGAAGTATATTTATTGGTTGTGGGAATGAATGGTATAGAAAGTAGTTTGGTTGATTTTTACTTTCAAGCCACACATAAAAGAGTTTCTAGAAGATAATGGGCTGTTGGTTCAATGGTGGTATTGTAATACCTGCTGATCACAAGATGATGAACTCAAGATGTCATCAGGTATAACAAGTTCAAAACACGATTCATTACCAGTTGCACCCATTACAGAAAGTGAAAACTGTCTAAATTTGAATCTCATGAAAACAAAAATGTGTGCAAAGAAACCAAGCTCTGAGTCTGAAGGGGGCTGAAATCAACTGAAAGATGAGGGTGCAAGGGCTGGCGGTCCCTGGCTTTTGTTGTTGAAGAGTTTGGCTGAGAAGACAACGGTTGCAAATTGGGGGGAAGAAAGATGGGAATATCAATTACTGACCGTACTCAAAAGACACAATTTCTTCAGTAACGTTCAAAACTTCTTCAACTTCAACTTCCTTAGCTTCATACTCCTCTTCCTCATCACTGGCTTCTCCATCTCTTAACTGTTGTCTGGCAAGCCTTTCTTCCTCGTGTATTTTCTTCCACTTCTGGACCCAGTTGTCCCATTCTTCCTTAAGCAACCTACGTCTATCCCGCTCCTGCTCGCTGAGAAGCATGGACACGTCCTGATCCTCTGCCTCATACTTTTTACTGTATTTCTTGAGGTTCTTGGCAATTTCTTCCTCTTTTTCTGGGCTCAACAGAGATGGAGGTCTTGGACGCCATAAGAACTGGTATAGTTGCAAGACGCGTATGCTCAGATTATTAAATAAATGGAGTTCAATCAAACCGAAGCTACCAAGTTCAACTTTAGCAGTAAATCAACTACAATCTATTAATGTTATAGGGTATCAAAAAACCAAACCTGGAAGAAGTGATCCTTCAAAATCCTATATAGCAGCTTCCCATTGAAGGACCATATGTTGAAACCATTCTCCATCTCATGAACAGATGTAACTGCAGTTGCAACATACCTAAACAGAATAGCAAAGAAACAGACAAAAGTCCATGAAGAAGTTCAAGCATAAAAGCAGATGAAATAAAGTTTAGCAGGCAATTAACCCAACAAAGGAAAACAATATCAACCTGACATCATCTAAAAAATTGTGAAGTGGGATTCTGTTTCTCACCTTCCAGTTGGATCCCATAATATATCTGTGGCCATAAAATGTTCGGCAGTTGCCATGGTTTCGAGTTCATCGACATTGTAGAACTCTAATTGTCCATTGAAACCTTTAAGACCAGCAAGGATAATGTAACGACCACCTGGAGACCAGAAAAGAGCATTTGCCTGCTTGCCCTTAAGGGTGGTTAGCTTTGTGACTCTCCCTGTGCTGTGGCCACTGCGCATTGTGTAGAAGCTAATGTCAGGCTTAGGGCTATCACCGTGAATAATGGCAAATCTATGACCCTTGGGCTCCCAGGCAAAAGCAATTATTTTGTCATTTTTGTTCTCAAGCTCTAAAACTTCAATTGGGATATCACGTTCCTTTATCCTGAAAAGCTCAAACCCAGTGTAAGTGCTCTTCTTCGTTTTGGTGTATCTGTCAACATTGACAGCAAGGTACTCCCCATTGCTTTGCCAGTACATTTTGCAATCACTGACGCTGAAGAGGTTTTTCTGCCTGAGTTCCTGTTTGCTTGGAATTTGAACCAGACTGACCTGAAATAAGGGAAATTCAACACAAATCATCAAGTATGAGCAAAATGTATAGAATATACGCCAACACTGAAACCTTAGTGGCTTACCCTTGCAGGTTGGTTCCCACCACCAAGTTCCGGAACAAAGAGAGCAAGAATAGGATCAGTTGGTGACCAAGTGAAGTCCATGACACTTTCAATTTTTATTGATTTCTTGTCAACTAATGCAAACGTTTCTGTCTCATAAACAGATATTAAATTTTTCCCAATTCTGGCAAAGTATTTGTCATCTCTTCCACCACCCCATCTTCAAATAAAAAAAAGATGATAAGAGAGGTTATATAAAGAAACTTTTGAGTTGGGAGTATAATGAAAATGTTATAACAAGTGCATTAATGACATACTTGAAGATAGGCCATGTCACACCAGCTACACCACCAGATCCGCCTACAGAGAACTCATCAGCACTGCCTTTGAAGTCCCTCATTAATTTTCCAGTTCTTACGTCAAATATGTTGAGCACGACCCTCTGGTACAATGAAAATAGCTATATTGTTATTAAGTTTGAGGAGTGAACATCAAAAATTATTAGCTGTCTATTCGAATCCTTACATGGGTATCGCGAGGATTGCTTGGTTCGTGACTACTGTAGGTGACAAGGTAATTCTCCCCATTAGAGAAATCAATGAATTTGACCTGCCAAGAAAGAACAATTGCTCTGAAGTTCTTAAAAGCAGGAAAAGAAGAGGAATATAATACAGATCAATGAAAGAAGTGAGACCTGGGGATGAGCATAACGCATCAGTCGGTTAAAGCTTGAAGCACCTCCCCAGACAGCAGCACCTTGCCTGTGAAGTGTAGCCAGGTAAGTCCCAAGAGGGGACCACTGAACATAACTTTCAGTCCAGAACTGCATCAATGAAGTGAATAATCAATTCATCACCGAACAATGTGACGAAACATGGTCAACTGTTAAAAGTACACGCTGGTAAACTACACACCAGCAGGTAAATACAGCTCTATTTAGGGGCCATACTCTTATCTATAGAGGAAAGTGCCGCAATAATTAGAAGAATAAACATACAGTACGCTTGTACACTGGGTCTGGTTTCAAATGTCTAGCATCATTCCACAAAACTTCAGTGTCAGAACCAGCTCGTATCACAAATTGGTCACGACCCTTTTCATCTGTAAGCCAGTGTTGTAAGTTTTCCTGCAATAACCCATTTACAAGTAAGATGCCGCTGAAAAAAGAAATATCTTCTTTTGTAATCACTGAGGAATAGCCGACAGGCCGACACAGATACATACCCCTGGAATGTACTCTTTTTTCTCTGGAGGAGCCCATTGATCAGGAACTTTCATGAACTTTTCAAAGTCCTCAAACATATTCACGACAAAAATGTGAGAACGGTCCAGCTTATACCCAGTAGTTTTCTCTTTCGCGAGCTGTGCCTCCTATTCAATACAACAATGAACACAGAATATCAAAAGATTTGACCAAAATGATTGAAGGCCGCCATTGGTTGAGTCCAGCAGGCTTGTCTTATGAATATGATCCGTTTCTTATAAATTGTTATGGGTAGTTTAATGAATGATACACTGAAGTTTTCGCATGCACATGAGCCGAGTAATATCATCTAATTCTATCGCAAGAATCATAAGCATTATACCATGCAATCTAAAGAACCAGACCGATTAGAAAATAAATAAGCTGCAAGTCGTTTAAGACCAAATGGTATTCTTTTACTATTTCACAAGACAAATATTATACCATTACCATGCATAATGAAGACCCGAACCAAATTCGAAATAAAGAAGTTTTCAGTTGCTACACTGTGTTTGATAGGTTTGCTTTAGCATCACAACTACATACCTGCGGACTGTTAAATTCAATAAAGCAATATCCCAAAGTTCTCCCATTGTCATCTACTGGCATCCAAAGTCCATCCTCCTTGATCACACCAATCTGGCTATAGATTTTTCTAATGACATTCTCAAGCTTCTCAAACTTCTCACGTGGCACTTCAGGAATGTTATCAACAACGATAATACAGCCAAACCCATTGTCGAATTCCATGAAATCTTCTTCATGTTCCACCTCATCGTCACTGAGACCAAGAAATACTGCCTTAATTCATAATTAAAATTTTCAAAACATTGCTTCTTCAAATCAATTAGCTTCATACATAACACATCTACCTATTCAAAACCCTAAAATCTTAAACATTTTGATATTGAACCTAAACCTCCACACTGTTTACCTGACGATGCCCATATTTTCATCCTCAGGCAGCACAATGGAATCGAGATCGATGGTGGAGGGATCAATTCCTAGCCTGGACGAAATGTCCATAATCTCATCCATCGCTGCGGCCATGGTCGCCATGATTAGTGCTTCAAAACTTCAACCACAACAAGTCCAACGCAAGATAACAGAGGAATCTCCTGCAGCAACCAACTCAGGCATCCAACCGTGAATTCTCGTCGAAGAATTCTCTTCAGCGTTTGCACAGCAGCAGATTCCCTAAGTGGACGACGACGCCTCTTTAGGGTTTCAGTCGTTACACCACACAAACGGGCCGATATCCACAAGCCTCGTAAGCCCAATATTCTTTTTTGTTTGCTGATATAAGCATTTACGAATGTAACGATAAAAGAAAATTTTACGAGGAGAACAATTATTTTAAGAAAATATTATGTTGTATTCTGAGAATTTGTATCAACTAAATACTCCCCCCACAAGCTCATAATCCGAACTATCCAAACTGACGGTTAAGGGTCTAATTCAATTTTTATAACAAAAAATGGTCATTAACTACTACTTATTGACAAATTACTATTCGAACTATATATCGAAAATGACAATCAAATGTCAAATTCAAAATTATTTTAATGGATATGTCACAATTGATTAATGGACACTAACCTCAATATCAATTAACAGTGCCAATTGGTGGTAAAGTGATCACATGAATAAAAAAAATTGTAGTCTATAAATTAATTAAAACATTTTCTTATAAAAATTTATTAATATTGTCTTAAAATTTGTAAATCTATCTCAGAACACATATGAATACAATAATATTGTCTTAAAATTTGTAAATCTATCCCAGAACACATATGAATACAATAATGTGTATCTCAAGTGATTATGTTCTTGATTTATATTGAAAGACAAAAGTTTTGTAGAGTTACAAATTTTAAGAACATCAAGAAATTCTCATAGGGAAATATTTTAGTTTACAGATTAAAAACATTATGGTTTGATCCATTTGATCACATTAACATCAATTGGCACCGTTAATTAATGAGTTTGTGTCTGTTAGTCAATTGTAAGATGTCCATTAAATTTTTATTTGAATTTGATCCTTAATTGTCATTTTGGATAGTTCAGACTGTAATTTGACAGTAAGTGGTAGTTCATAACCCTTTTTGTAATTAAATTTAAACTTGACATTTGATTGTCATTTTGGATAGTTCAGACTGTAATTTGACGGCAAGTGATAGTTCATGACCCATTTTTGTCATTTTTCCCATAAGATTATCATTATTCTAAGTAATGATCTATCTTGATGTGTTTTGAACATTGATTAAACATAGGGTTGGCAGATAGAAATGTAGCACTCAGCTTGTCTGCAAAATGAAGACAATCGTATTTCCTGCAACAATTGACGAAGCCAAATTAAGTCTGCAGCAAAGGCAATGGCTCTGCATTCAGCTTCAATGTTGGACCAAGCCATAACATTCTGCAGTAGTCAAGATGACCACCTAATAAGATTGCCTCCAAAATAAATGGTAAATTTATGTTGTGACCACCTACAGTCATCAAGAACAAGATGCCCAACCAACCTCTAAAAAAGTAACAAAACAAGAGTCCTTAACTTTCTCAAATACCAAGCATGAGGAGATTATCCCCTTCAGATAACACGTAATGCAACCTCTGGTTGAATAAGTATGAGAAATCATTGGACGAGTAATAGTTATGGACGGTAGAGCTACTTTGGTAGAGACTTGGATCGGCCAGCTATGCACATGTATTCAGGCGTATGCATATGAATTCGTCTGTATATGCACATGAATACAGTCTTATGCACACAAATTTATTTAATATAATTAAGGTTCACAACTTTACATGGTATCTAAAGGTTCATCTAGTGCAAAAAATGGCGAGCAAGTTCCAACAGATGAGGCAAAGCACTCCAAATTATTGAAGAATCGTACGACCAAGGAGTGGAGAGTAGTCTCAGGTAATCTTAATAGCTAATAGTGACAGACCAAATTTCGCTTTACTCGCCTGTTTGGTGTTGACTTTAACTCATTGTCGGAATCCTAATCATATGAATTAACGCAAAATTTATATTCTGAATAATGTTTATTTGAATTGAAATCGTAACAGGATTATTACTAATAGTAATAGTGCTTTACTCCCACATTCATCCATGAAATTTTGACTATGTTTCAGATAAAATGATCCAAGTCGCATAGTGTTATTGTGGTGAGCACTCAAATGAGAACTTTTTTTTTCTCGAAAACATGAGACTACAATCTTCACCTTCCAAAATGTATCATCAAGTCATTGTGGTGATCTCACGTGTCCCATGTGCATTTTTCAAGATGCATTTAAGGCAAAGTCAAAGCCACCAACTTTGACTTTGTTTTTTTGACATGTGTAATTTGCACATTCAAAGATGAATAATTGTGAGATTTGAATTCTCAAATTTTTGAATTTTTAGAGATTCTCAATCAAACGATCCCTGTGTTATTGTTATATACATTGCTTTCGCGAATCTAGTTCCATACTACTGTACTTCGGGCATCTCCGCACCCGTTGAAGCATTTTATCTCCTCGAGAACTTTCTCACGGGGCATATTCTATTACTATTCATTGAACACTAACAACATTTCTGTATATTCTGTGCAGCAATATCATCATGCGGAGAACTTCCTATTACTATTCATGAATAAAAAATTATTTTTTAAAAAAAATTTCTCTCAGATTTGCTCCTATGTGAATTATTAATCAATATTGTAGTCAGATTTCGCTAAGATTTTCGTCCACTTATTACTAGACACGTGTACACAAAGATGAGATCCAAATGTCTATAAAAACATGATTCTTCTCCTCATTGAATCACACACACACATTTCCTTCACTCATCTCAATTTCTTCAATATTCTTGTTAGTCACTCATTCGTATCATGAATTTTTTCAATTTCAATGAGGGTTTTTGGAAGTACCGACAAAGAAGGAGACAAATGATTGACACAGCTAACTCATTCGTTATGAATGTCGTTGTTGTTGCAACGACGGGTGATGAAGATGATGTGTCAAGCCGTCGCCAACCAAATCGACAAAGGTAAAGGGGATCGAGGGGGGGGGGGCAGAATCTGTTGGAAGACTACTTCGTCGATCGTCCAATTTTCCCCGAAGCCGACTTCCGACGAAGGTACCGAATGAGCAGCAACCTATTTAATCGTATCAAGACCAAGCTTTGCAGTCATGATGAATATTGGCATCAGCGACGTGATGCGGCTGGAGTACTTGGTCTCCTTCCAGAGCAGAAGATGACCGTTGCTATATGAATATTGGCATACGGTTCATGTGCGGATCAGTGTGCCGAGCTCACAAGGATGGGCGAATCAAACACCCTAGAGTGCATGCAGAAGTGGTGTGCTCAAGTAGTTGAACATTACAAAGAACGTTATCTACGCTCTCCGAATGCAGCTGACCGGAGTCGACTATTACAAAGAGCAGAGCAATGAGGATTCCATGGTATGATTGGAAGCATCGATTGTATGCACTGGGAGTGTAAGAACTGCCCAACATCTTGGCAAGGGGCGTACTCAGGTCGTAAAGGTCGCCCAACCATTATTTTAGAGGCAGTAGCATCGCACGACACATGGATATGGCATACTTTCATTGGTGTACCCAGAGCACAAAACGATATCAATGTCTTACATCAATCAGACATTTTTGATCCGCTCCTCGCCGGAATCTGTCCTCAAGTGACATACAAAGTTAACGGGAACACATACGACGCCTGTTATTAATTAGCTGATGGGATTTATCCAAGGTACTCCTCCTTCGTGAAAACAATTCCGAATCCACAGGGTGATCCTGAGAAATTGTTTGCAAAGAAACAAGAGTCGTACCGCAAAGATGTCGAGAGGTGCTTTGGGATCTTGCAATCTCGTTGGGCGATAGTCCGTCATGCAGGTATGTGTCATAGAAAAAGTGTTTTGAAAACAATTATGTTGGCTTGCATCATAATGCATAACATGATTGTCGAGGAAGAATTTATAGACGATGAATTTATGGAAGTTGACGAGGAAGATCCACATAATCCTCGTAGTGCTTTCACGATATATGATGGCTCGACAGATCAGAATGGTAATCGATATCTTCATGATCCAGTCGGAAGAGCCCAACAGTCAGAAGCATTTGGTAATCGCTTGACAACTCTCCAATCTGCATATCTCCACACGGAGTTGTAAAATGATCTCGTGAAGCATAATTGGTTTATTGAAACCGGTGAACAATTATGAACTATGTTACCAACATGGAAGCATCTGTTTAAGTTGTGTGTTGTATTTGAATTTATGTGTTGTATTTGAATTTGTGTGTTGCATTTCAATTTATATGTTGCATTTCAATTTGTGTGTTGTATTTGAATTTGTGTGTTTTATTTGAATTTGGTAATCAATAGTTGAAGTGGGGTTTCATTAAAAGTTCTTGTCATCACATCAATTTAAAAGGAATTGAAATTACATTAATGAAAAGTACATAACTGAATGGAAATAACATTTTAACGAATTGAAAAATACACGAACTAAAATGTCGGACGGTAACAGTCTGAATAATCTCCGGAAGCATCTTGGTCATTGCTAGCTTCATCTTCCTCGTACTCTCGAAGGATGTCAGCCTTCCTCTTCAAAAAATATCTTTTGGACTTTGGAGTCATCACATCTGTATTCATTTGCATGATCTTCGTTTCTTCCTCCATTTTTGCAAGGTTAAAAGCTTTTTCTTGCAATTTCCAGTCATTCTCCATTTGCTTTTGGTTCAAATCGAGAAATTTCTTTTGATTTTCTGCAATGGTCAACAAAGCCTCATTTGTGAAAGGATTTGCGACTTTCTTACCTTTTCTTCTAGCTTCCTAGGCCGCCCTCACTCCGCCTTCTCTTCCAAGGTTGCTTTCGGGTGTAGAAAATCCCGGAACTTCAGAGGACAGACTTGGCCTTCACAACGTCATATTTCAAAGATTCAAGCAAATGAAATTGAACTGGCAGATGCTTCAGGTATACGAGTGAAACAGTCGCATGGGTTTATGAGTAAAAGGGCGGGAGGAGTAGAATGCACTGGTTTCATCGAGTTGGATCACAAAAAAATTTTGCGAACTAGAAGACAATATTATTTATTATATGGTGATGCCGGAAGTATTTTGAGCTATTTTTCTCAGAAAACTAAAGAAACCCATTTCTTTTATTATGATTTGCAACTAGACAGTGAAGAGCAAATCACCAACATATTCTGGGCTGATGCACGGATGAGAATTGACTATGAATTATTTGGAGATGTTATATCTTTTGACACGACATATTCAACAAATAAAGAGAGTAGGCCATTTGGTGTATTCATTGGACTTAATCATCATAGATCAACGATGATCTTTGGAGCTGCTATATTGTATGACGAGACCATTGCATCATTTGAGTGGTTGTTTGAATCATTCTTGAATTGTCACAGCCAGAGACATCCTAGGACAATCTTTACAGATCAAGATGCAGCAATGATGAAGGCACTACATAATGTAATGCAGGACACATACCATGGGTTATGTACTTTTCATATAATGCAAAATGGTATCAGGCATTTGGGAAATCTAATGAAGGATGGATCCTCATTCTTATCTCATTTTTTTTATTGAGGAGTAAGTTTTTTTTGAATGCTTATTTTGTAACTGTACATTGTTTTCTGTAGTATTTTTGGTCTCATATATGAACAATTTTGTTTTGCCCACAAGGTAGTTTTTTTTTGATGGGGGTACATTTGTTAGTATGTTAGCAATTGTTAGGGGGTTAATGAGGATCGAACCCAGGCACCAAATGGCGCTGGGCGGGCTGCTTTCCACTGAGCTAAATCCCATCCTCTTGCCCACTAGGTAGTTGAGATGCCTTCAAATTTAACATGGTTGACTGAAGATAGAACAAAAAATCATTCACTAGGTGAAGATATTATTTACTCCGAATCTATGATGGTAAATACAAAAGACTCGCATATGTAGCTTTTCTTTAAGTTTAATTTTGATCTTCTAATGTTTTTTCAATTTTTATGTGTAGGGTGCTGAATCTACAGGAGCTACCGACGTCATTTCCATAAACTAGTGAAAATCTGGGAATACTGCAATGTTGGTGCAATGTGTGTGCTCATTGGGTCTTTACTAGTGTTCCAACAAGATTTAACAAATTTACTCTTTTTTTTATTCAAACAACAAATTCACTGTTTATTGATTTTTTTTTGATTGGAACACTGTTTATTGATTAGATTATTCTTTTCTATTAAGTAAAAATTGTTAGATTCTAGTAGCCTGCTGAATATTTGTGTACCAACCTTCAATTTAAGAAGCAAAACAACCAAATGGCAAGTAGATACAAAATAAGAAATTGAAATTTTTTATTGACAAACCTAAACCGTAAAATTGTCTGGAACAATGTCTAAAACTTAAGAAGTACAATTGATATGATCAAGGGATGATAGTTGAAGCTTTGTATTCATTGTCTCCTAGATAGATTTGTATTCATCGTCTTCAAAATTGAACCTAGTCTTCGTGCATCCACCATTCCCGACTTGTTTTCTTGAATTTATTTTGACAGGGAATTTGACTTGTCGGTTGTTGTCTTTAGTGTGCTTTTGGATGACGACATATTTTGGTTCTTCCCCTTTATTTTCTTCTCACTTTTCTTTTATGGCTAACCAACACAGTAGCTGCTGTCACCTGAACAAGCAAATGAGTAATGCATGTAATCATTAAGAGGACCAAACAAATAGAACAAATAGAACATCATCTTTAACTTGGTTACAAAAAGCATAACATAAAGAGCAAAATATCACAGTAACCACAAGGCACAAACAACATGGACTGCAAAAATCAAGTTGCCCAAAAAAAACATGAACCACATGACACAAACAGCATGTACTATAAAAATCAAGCTGCAAAAAAATAACGGAAGCTACACAAAAAACTAACTAGCAAGACTAACAAGCCAACATAAATAAATCTGTACCTTGTTTAGTTTGTATCGTTTTTAAAGAATACACCATAAAGAATCGAATCCTAGTCGAATCACTAAGGAGATACGAGCATCCAAACCTAAAACAGTTTCAACGATTCCAAATATACACTGCAAACTCAAATCATAATTCTACTTACCCAAATCAACTTCAAATCGCCACTTTAGGGTTCAACCGGGGACGATAGAATGCGAATCCGTTGAGGAATTTGACTGGCAGCGAAGCGCAAGCGGCTGAATCCACAAATTGTGGAGAATCGACTTGGAAATAGGTAGGTTCGGAGAAATACATTCGCGGAGGCGTTCGTCAATCGTCAGGGTAAGAACAGAAGAGGAGGCGTGTGAGAAACCTTGGCCGAGATTTGATTTTCCAAAAAACGAAGTCGTCGCTGTACTAAAATAAAAACTCAATACTGCAACGTATGATACATATTAGGGCTAAGAGGGCGCTCAAATGTTATAGCTCCTTAGAGTGTTATTATGTGTTATCTTGAATGTGATTGGTTGAATGGTGTAGAAATAGTGTCGGAATAGTGTTTGCTTTTTACCGTTTGTTTTTTAGTTTTTACTGTTGATGGATTTTGATAGTGGGACATGTGGCGCGCCCACAAAGCACACGGGAGGCAGGACGGATATCTGTCACCCACCAGATAGATCGAATATCTGAGAGACGAAGGCGAATACGATTTGTAGATCGAATCTGTTGGTGGAGTGACCGGTCCGCGAGCGGAGGAGCGGAATGCGAACATCATGTTAGGGACTTGGGTTTCTGGGGCCGAGTTTTCGCGGGTTCAGTTAGCGTGAATTTGAGTAAGTCAGAGCGTGATTTACGGCGCTGGACGGCGAAAATGCGGGGACCGGAGATAGACTTGAAGCAGCAGCTTTTCGAGGCTGGGAATCGGCTTCTGAAGCCTCTGGGTTCCGTCAATTCGGATCAAAGTGTGGGAATTTATAATCAGATGCAATTAGGAATCTCTCCCATGCACTAATTAGCAATCGGTTTGGCTTTGGCTGGATTTTGTGTGCTTTGATTTGAATTGCGCTTTGACTGGAAAGAAGGGTTTTTTAATAAGTGTGTTGGTTGATTTTGCAATTCATTTCATCTGAGTAGGATGTTGGGTCTCTGATTGTTTGGGGTTTTATGGTGTCATATTTGTTGTGTGATTTCTGAAGTTTGTTGTGATGTTGAATTAATTGACGTTAAACGATTGTTTGATCTTGTAGCGAGTTGAAAAATGTCTTTCTTATGTCGAGCAGCAGCCTCCTGTAGAGATGCAGGATGCGCTGTGCCCAGCCTTCAAGGCTTTGGTCATCAATGAACTTTTGAAACATGCGGATATTGATGTTCAAGTTGGAGTGACGGCGTGCCTCACTGAGATCTCTAGGATTACGGCACCTGATGTTCCTTATAGTGATGAGCTAATGAAGGTGATAAGTGAATTTTCAGAATCACACCTTTAGTATTGGTAGAAATTCGAATTGGTACTTTCTTACTATTGTGGTTTGCAGGAGGTCTTTAGGCTTACCATTTCTGCCTTTGAAGGCTTATCAGATAACTCCAGCAAATCATTTGCGAAACGAGTATCAATTCTTGAAACTGTGGCGAGAGTGAGGTCGTGTGCTGTCTTACTCGATCTAGAATGCGACAGCCTTGTAGTTGAGATGTTTCGGAATTTCTATAAATGCGTCAGGTACGAGCATTGAAGAGATTTTAATCGGCCCACTCCATATGGAAAATGCTGCTTTCTTTTGTCAATTTTCTGAGTTGGGTATCCAACATTTCGCTTTTTCTGTCGAGTGAATTTGTCTTAAATAACGGAGTTGACTTTTTGTTGAACGGAAATATAGTTCCTAATGTGTATCTTTTGTGCCTATTGTGCCTTTTGAGTCTCATTTGTATCTTTTACAGGGATTTTCACGCCGCTAATGTGTTCGCCACATTAAAGAATGTAGTCAAGGAAATGTGTATCTTTTGTGCTTTTTGAGTCTCACTTGTTTGTTGTTGGCTCGGTCGAGCTCATTCTCGCTCGGTCGAGAGGTCCTTGTTGTCTTTTTTTGAGCTGTGTTTTGGTGTATAGTTGTACTTCTTTTTTATCAATGATATCATCATCTTTTCAAAAAAAAAAAAACATTCTGCTGATTCGTAAAATGCTTAATATGTATGCCTAATCTTTGATTTTTCTTATTTTTTAGATGAAAACGCCAACGATTCGTTATTTTTTGTCTGTCACCCCCTACCAAAATTCCTGGGTCCGTCCCTGACGGGGGGTTTGGATGTGTGGCTAAGATTGGAGTAACACATAACACTCTAAGAGGGTGTAACATTTGAACGCTCCTCTTAGGACTAATTAAACAACTTAAGTAAAACGACGTCGTTTTACGGCACTCGCAGCAATCTGCATCGCAGCACTGGATCCGGTTCCCGCTGCATATGCCCTTATTAGCATGAGTATGCAAATAACGTCACTTTCCAATCTGAATGAGTAGTTTTTTTCTTTCTTCTATCAAAATGAGTTGCTCACACTCATTATTCTCTAATCTCTACTTCCACAAAAGTCAACAACAGAACACATTTCTTGTCCTTGGTATAAAATTCTTCAATTCACACATATGATATCATCAAGTCACGCCGCGTTTTATCCATCTCAAATACGCGCACAGACACACACATAAATACAAGTTTCGCGTTTGTTTTGTGTATATAGAGAGAGTAGAGTTTAAATTAGCCAGCTGAACCAAAAATTTTCTCCCAAGGCTTTAGATGACAATCCAACAGATAACAAGCTCCGAAGGAATGACATGTCGTTCAGGGCCGATAATAGTTGAAACTGACATAGCCAGTTTCCGCGACTTGGTGCAACGACTCACCGGTTTGCCCACCACCGCCAACGACGTCTCCTTGCCCGTTGACCACCTTGTCATGTCAACATCATCAACATCATCCTTCCCTGAACAGAAAACGGTAGTGTATCAGCCCGGTCGCCGCTCCCGTGATGAATCTACTAAGCTAAAACAGCGCAGAAGGCAGCAACAGCGTGTTGACGTCGTTGACTCCCTTTGCGAAAGGCGTGGATTTCAACTCTTAACCAAGCAACCACATGACCAACGAGTTATCCCTAGCCCTGCGGAAAGGGGTGTGATGGATGCGGAGAGTCATTCGTCTGACGGGGAATGTGAGGCCCCTGAACTACTGGCTCTGTTTCCCCTGACTTCTCCAAGCCTCAAAGTTTAGCATCCTCACTAGTGTTTTTGGCACAGTTTAATCTTATAATTAATACTCCTTAAACTGATGTCATATTCGAAATATAATATTAATTACTGTGTTTCATGATATCTATATTACTGAGAGTTCTAATATATTTTCATTTGGTATATAGTATAGTACTGTTATAACGTAACAATTGTTAGAAGTGATTAATCAATATCACAAACCATATTCAACAGAGTTTATACTGAACAAAACGACATCGTTTTGAGACTCGCAAAAAATAGCTGCACTAAATCTTTTTCCAGTTTATACTTAACTTCCGTTTATGCATGTCATCCACACAATATGACATATCAACATAATGGGGGGCGCTCAATTTTATTCACCGCTTGGTGAATCCGTAAATCTTATTTTTTGCACCATTTAGGTCAAATAATTTTCCGTGGCCGTTACGGTACGACGGATTCCGATTGTCTTCCGACCAAGTTTCGGCAAAAAAAAATTGCGGCAACGTTCCAAGTTAAGATCATGTGTAGTATATGTTTCTTATCAGTTTAATATCCGATATGTGATTCAATGAATCACATGAAATTAAATTAATTGTTATAGGGAAGAGATTCATTACAATAGCTTGCTATTTGAATTTCTATGCGCCGCTCAGGTGTTGCACTATTACCGCAGCCTGGCGTAGCCCAATCCGTAGAAAGAAGAAAAAAAAACATTTGCGGGGGACAAACCACTACTACAAACAGGGGATTATGCATCGGTTTTCGAAGGGATTATGCATCGGTTCAAAATAACCGATGCATAATGTCTGAACTTATGCATCGGTTCTGCGCCAGAACCGATGCATAATCCCATACATTATGCATCGGTTTTTTGACAGAACCGATGCATAAGGTAGACATTATGCATCGGTTTTTCACAGAACCGATGCATAATGTATGATTTTTTTTTGCTATTTTTGGCCAGTAAATTGCTCAAATTAATCTGAAAATTTATAAATAAATTTCATAAATACAATTGCTCATATCCAAATTTTGAAATACTTTTTATTCGGCCAAAAATACAATATTTCATACATGATGTCACTATATACACCATTTATCTATACAACAAAAATTTCATATATTTTTTTTTCTAATAATGGAGAGCCTTCTTTGACTTCACTAGATATATCCTTCAGCTTCTTCTTCCATGAAGTTTTAAGAAAATTTTTGTCACCCATTCCATTTCTTTGACAAGTGATTCAACTAGTCTGCAAGCATTCCAATCTCTGAGCTAAATGCAGCAAAAACAATAAAAGTAAAACAAGTTATAGAGGCTTCAGATCATCAAGAAAAAACAAATGCGATTCATGTAAAAATAAGAATTCATACACTTTGAAATGAAACTGTATATCAATGGAAACGACGACAATCATGGTATGTATACGACTAACTTTAATATACACATGACATATACAATAATAATGAAATTCTCATTAGCAAGTATATTACTTGGATTAAGTACACGGATAGCAGAAATTACATACCCATAGTGTCATTCGGACGAATCTTTTCTTCTATTTTTGTAACTGTGAAGAACCCAACTTTATACATATTTGTTCTCCAATTATTTGGACAAGCATGGCTAGCAATTAAGCTCGGTCCGTAGAAACCTACAAACCAAATCATCCTCTTACAAATCTCAAGAATCCTACCAAATAAAATGCAGAAGGATTTAGATCACGAACCTGCATTTGGCTACCTCTCATGGACAGTTGTCTTTCTTTCGCACTACGAAATCAAATAAGCACGTTTGCTTGAATCTATTATGCAAAGACGCAAGCAAAGCAAAATCAAGCTTATCGAGACAGCGCTTAAGTGTAAAAGTGTTGTGTATGCTTGGACTAAAAATAGAGTAAACAGAACCTCAACAACCTCCAACTCAATATCTCCTCCACTGAACCAGATAATTTCACAGCTTTCTCCGTTTGCCTTTTAGATCCAGCAGTGTTCTGCAACAAACATCAACAACACCAAAATAAATTAATAAATAAAAATACCAATTTCAACTGAGTTGTTAGAAAATGAGAAGGATACTGATTCATCAGAGACGTCTTCCCAACCCTGACATCAACAAACCAAAACACGGCAATCACCCAACACAAACAGCCTCCTCGAATCACGAAAGCAGATTGAAATTTATGAGCATAATCGGAAGTTAAATAAATTGAAACCCTAGCTAGACATCTTACCCGCTGTCGTCGCCAAGGACGATGACTTTGAGCAGCGTCCTCTTACGCATAGCCATCGCAACTGATGATGATATGAGCAGTTGCAGTTGACGAGGAAGACGACAGTGTTGCTGCCGTCGTCATCTGGTCTCCGACGGAGAAGACGACAGTGTTGCTGCAGCTAGCGTCGCCATCTAGCTCGGACGGAGGGAGCGGATGGGATTTTCGGCACAGAATGAACCCTAGATCGCTAATTCTAAAATAATAAATCTTACGCTTATGCATCGGTTCAGGATAAACCGATGCATAATGTCAAGTTTATGCACCGGTTCTATTAAACCGATGCATAAGCTTCAATATTATGCATCGGTTAGGCCAAAACCGATGCATAAGCCTTACATTATGCATCGGTTTTTGTCCAACCGATGCATAAGACTTACATTATGCATCGGTTTGGGATAAAACCGATGCATAATTCCAAAACCGATGCATAATCAAAAACACGGAACCGATGCATATTCCCCCTCCTGTAGTAGTGAACTGGTGAATATTTAAGAGTTTTTTTTTAAAATGACCCAAACGAGTTTGGGCATTTCAAAACTGACCCACGCGAGTTTCACATTTCAAAACTGTCCATTTTTAATGAAACTGGATCCCCAAGATCCGGTTTTCTGTATTTTTTACAAAATCGGATCCTCAGGATCCGATGTTATGTGCGCATTCGAATGAGAGAACTCCACGTGTTGAGTTTGCACATAACACCGGATCCTGGGGATCCGATTTTGTAAAAAATACAGAAAACCGGATCCTGGGGATTCGGTTTTTCAAAAATGGGTCAGTTTTGAAATGTGAAACTCGCGTGGGTCAGTTTTGAAATGCCCAAATTCGTTTGGGTCATTTTTTTAAAAAAACTCAATATTTAAGACAAAGCAATGAACATTTAGATAAATAATTGAGGTAAACAATTCAAAATATCACAATCATTAATTAGTATTTGATCCGGTTTGGTGCATGTATTTATGTTGGACTTTTATATGTTTGAAGCTTTGGAAATTTGGAGGATTGAGACTTTTTTTTTTTTTTGATAAATGGAGGATTGAGACTTTGAAGTGAAGGAATGAGGCACACATTTGCCAGAAATAGAAGGTATCTTATGACTTTTGTGGCACTACCTGCTCAACACGTTTGTTCTCGATCTACTTTGGGGAGAGTCAAACCACAGCTTGCAATTTCCACACTTCAAATCTTCTATAATTTAATTAGTGCACGAATCCATATGTTATGGCTCCACCATGCACTTGCACTCAACGTCTTTGAATTTTCTTCTTTTTATTAGTAGTTGGTAGTAAAGCTTAATCTAACCTCAACTGACTTTGAGTTAACATCAACAAGTAAATATATTTATTTAGTTTTTTTTGATGGGCACAAGTTGTATAAAGGTTGGACACTGACTCATCAATGACTCAACTCGATACATAAATTCCAATTGAAGTCCAGGCCTACAGGGGCCACCCATTCTCATCATGAAAAACTATCAAAGGGTGCGAGTCGATGCTCAAGAGCATGGACTAGCAACCTTTTCAGCAGGCTCTAAATCCCCAGGCCATAAGCCGGGGAAATAGGGCAACGAAGACAACTAATGCGACTATCCCTCAGTCCGCAGGCGGCTGAGAATTACAAACTCAGTCCGGAATCCGGCTGAGAATAGCCACTTATTGAACTAAGCTAATCTAACTAACCTACATAATTAAAAACCCAAACCCGGTCGAAACCGGTCACTAAACGACACACCGGCGGCGGGAATCCGGCCATCATCCACACCAGCACCAAAAGCCTCAGCCCAACCACATCCGGCGCAGCAACTGGCTCCACCACGACCGAGCACAGCTCAGCCCAACGCAGCCCATCGCCGCCCCATATTCGCCCAAACAGCGACCGATCGAAGCACCAACCGAGGAAGGACGACGACCTAGCAGGAGACAGCCACCGCAATCTCAACCAACAACAACACCGGTGAAGCGCCAAACAACAAAAAGGAAGAAACAGTCCGAGCCGCCACCCCTCCCAACCCCCGATCGAAACAGCTGCGACCGACCAGCACCAGACGACATCAGACCCACCGGGCGACAGCTGCCGGTGAGTCGGATGGGGCGCAGCCGGAAGAGAGGACGAGAACGGGCGGCCAAACGGACAAAAACGAGTAGCTTCGAGCGGTGACGAGGAGCTTCAAGTTTTTCGAGAGAGAGTGTTTTGAGGGGAGAGAGAAAGCCGATGAGAAGTTTTTTTGTAATATATTTATTTAGTTGATGTTTGTTGTTATTGTTGAATCTATAAAGAATAACTTTTGTTTAATTTCATTTGATGTCATTGTTGAGCTCAATTGGTCATCTCAATTATCAACTTGAGAAATACTAATACTGCAGAAATGGTTGTGGTATATCGATCATAGTCTTGGTTGAATGATCAGGGGGTTGATGGTTCAAACTCCTCTGAATGTATCCTATGACATTTTTTTTGGGACTGCCCATTCATTGCCTATCATTGTGAAATTTAATTTAAAATATCAAAAAAATAGTTAGATGTAAATAGTATTTAAAACTATGGTTATCCGAATACACATGAGTATTCGGCTTCGTATAAAAATAATTATGTTCGATAGCATATGCCAATATTCGAAAATTAAATGGTTAGCATCCAAATGAGATTTATGAAAATTTTAATTATAGGCAATTATCTCTACGTTCAATTTTTTTACAGTGAGTTTACAAATTGTACAAGATCATTTCATCATTCCTATCTCTCTTAATGGATTCATATCATCTAATTCATTTTATATCTAACTGAAGCACAAGCCATAATGCGGCGTGTCAGCCCATTCCATCCCACTCTGAAGCATATCGTCAATGGTTGTAGCACTTGACCTGCTTACTCGACTCATGCCTACTCCACACGGTAGAAGCCATCTTCAACACGTCCTGCGAAAGGGAGGAAATAACATCTTCAACACCTCCTCTTGGGGGTTAAGGAAATTCACGTCTAAATTAGGTGGAATGGTGCGGTGAGGGGGTTGAACTCCTCCCCTCTTGGTTATAAAACCAAAAATTTAGCGAGCTCAACTACCACTCCTCATGCCATCTCGATCTACGAGCAGTTATTGAGCGAGCTTTCGGTGTTATGAAAACCACGCGGAACATACTTCGGATTATGCCTCAAGTTTCAAATGTGTGCCAAATTGATATAATTTGGCAATATTTACGATACGTAACTTTATTCGCATGCATACACTAAGAATACATGTTCCATCAATGAGTTGGTGCAGGGTACAACTAATTCTACACAATTCGGTGTACATCGAAAAGCACAAATGAATCAAGTGCGAGATATATGATTTAGGGAGCACTGAAAAATGAATTGAAAGATAACATGAACGAGAGTCGAGCATATTTACATTACGATTTCAATTGAATTAATGTAATCTAACATTATTGTCATGTATTTTTGTATCACTCATCAACTCACAAATAAACAAACTAATATGAAAAAGAAAAAAAAAACTTAAATCGAATTAATTTAACTGAACTTCACTGCATTTAACTTATAAGTGAAAATATAAGTTAAAAAACAATGACCTTAATTAATAAGATTAAAAATTTATTAGGTTAAATATAGTATATTCTCGTTATTCGATACGTGGCACTATTGATTTTCCCCTACTCTAGCATTCATCATTACCAATTTTTGCATGAAAATGTCAAAAATGCCGGCGGTAATCCGGGGGGATAGGTGGTTTTCCGAACATAAATCTCTTGTTTTAGGGAGTAAAAAGTCCCAGGACGATCGCTTGACTTATTTCAAGAACAGGTTGACTTGAAAAACCGCTGAAATTAACCCATAAAATTTATGGGAATGTTCAAGATTGAGAGCAGGGTCGTCGTAATTTCCCAAAAAAATGACCTAAGATAAGACCCCCACAAGACAAATTTCCCTTATTTATTCTGTTATGCTCACACTTCCTCATTCTTTCACTAACAAAGGGCAATTAATTAGTTGTGACTTTTCATTACTTCTCTTGGATCTACTTCGTATTCTTGCTCTAAGTGTTCACATTGCCAAGAGGGTCACGATTGTGATGGAAGTCATATACAGACTATGGAAATTCAATTATGAGGGCAATTAATGGTCCATATATACCAAAGACTATAAAAGGTGAATCAGTCACTTTTAGTGCTCCTAAGTCCACTCAAGATTTATTCTGCTAAGGGGAATCAAAGTCGTGGCGGCACACCTGTACGCACAAGAGGCCAACAAAAGAACCCGAGACCTGAAGTATTGCAAGCAACACCTCAACCAACATGTCACTACCCTATTGGGTTGATTTTGATATTAAAATTGTTATTTATTTTAATGATTCATAAATTTCATCTATCGTTTATGATAATATGAAAAATGATGGTAATTCGGGCCGTACTTAGGATAATTGCCAATTGGAGGTCTCATTTTGTCGTTTATTGGCTGCTAAATCAATTTCAGGCCGGACAAAACGCCGTTCTATAAAGACCAATGATAGAAGGCCCATTAAAAAACAGAGAGGCCCATTTCAAAAGCCCAATCAAATTCCAATCTACCTATTGAAAGATACGTCAACGATCGTCACTGAAAATTCTTGGTGACCAACCGGCCATTCAAATAACAGAATCTTCTTCGAAACCGAACTCTGCCAGATCCTCCGCGCTCCGCCGTCCAACTTCTTTTATTCTCAACTTTCACGTTTATCACATTACTCAATTCAAAGTTCAAATCTTTAAAAAGATGATCTTTTTATTGTTTTCATTAACCTCACGGTGACGACCAGTTGCCTTGAAGCTTGAATTACTACAAATCGGTTCAATTCCAATCCGAATTGGGAATTCCCCAACCCCAATTTCAACCAGGACCACTGGCAGAAGGTGGGTCTTTTTATTTGGTCGATTTTGATTTTCAAAGTTGCCATCTTGGTGGGTCATCGCGTTTTTTTTTTGTCTCGGCATTGTTCAAGTTGAGCATCCCAAAGGGCATATTTATATGCGTTGGCAGCTTTCGATTTAGTTTAGTTATTTCCTATCTGTATTCTGGATAGAATTCTTACAGACATTTCGTCGAACAGTTGCTGGCTGTGCAATGGAGGTTTCGACTCTTTCCAAGGAGAAGCAGTTCAATTTGGTGTCTACAGGTCTACTCACGCCGCTCAGACAGAAGCTGTGTTCGTTGAATTCAGATGGGTGTTCATCCTTGCTGTCAAATTACGTTTATTTAAATAATTCGAGTGGCTCAGTGAAGAAGAGATCTAGAGGAGTTGTGAGGTTGAGTTTAGGTGGTGGTGGTACTGGCAGTTCGTATCTGTACAGAGCTTGGAGTGGGTTTAACAAAGCTATTCGTTTTCATTGCGAGAGGATTCCAATTGGGTTTGCTGCTGTTCATCCTGGACTGGCCTCCAGTGACAGTGATAAGTTGGGTGATGGTGGAGTGGGTGATTTAGAGGGCGAGGGGTCGGCATTGAATGGTGCTAAATTTCAGAAGCCTAAGAATGTTCTGATTTTGATGAGTGATACTGGTGGTGGTCATAGAGCTTCTGCCGAAGCAATAAGGTCGGCTTTCAATGAAGAATTCGGTGATCAATATAAGGTCAGTTTTTGGTTGATTCAGTATTAGTGCAGTCGTTGAAAAGTAGTTGGTTATATTTACTACTGGATTGTTAAATTTAGTTGAAAATGGCTGTGGAACAATTTGTTGATCGTCTTGGTATGTTAGGGGTGTGCTGCAGGTGTTTATTACTGATTTGTGGACAGAACATACACCGTGGCCATTTAATCAATTGCCCAGGAGTTATAACTTTTTGGTGAAGCATGGCACTTTGTGGAAGATGACTTATTATGGAACTTCTCCTCGCGTGATTCATCAGTCCAACTTTGCAGCAACTTCCACTTTCATTGCGAGGTTAGCTTTGTGTTCCTTTTGGTTAGATGCCGTTGTTCATTTTCTGAGAAATTTTTTATCCGACATATAGTTTTGAGCTTTTTTAGATATTACAATTTGTGTAGCATATATTTTGGGAAGTTGAAACTATGCGCTCATTATAGCGAATGTTATCATACGGACATTGGAGTGTCTTAGGGGTTAGCGCATGAGAAATTGAGAATCTGGTAAACTTGTCATAAAATTATGGTGCAAATGTCATACAATAGAAGTAATCACGAGTGTTTCTTTTATGTCTTGTCTAGAGTGTGCATCTTTAGATTGTGTTTTGAGTAGATATATGTTTCTCTTTATTCAATCTAGTCTGCATAACCGGAAGTGTATTTATTTTTCAAACATGTCTTTTTCTTGAAGGTCACTATCTTTCTTGAAAATAGGGAAGTGACTAACGTGTTTGGAATACCTTTTTCAGGGAAGTAGCCAAAGGTTTGATGAAATACCAGCCTGATATAATTATCAGCGTACATCCTCTGATGCAACACGTCCCTCTTCGAATATTGAGGGCTAAAGGTCTTTTGGATAAAATTGTCTTCACAACAGTGATCACTGATTTAAGCACATGCCATCCGACTTGGTAAGCTTCATCCAGCACCGAAATCTTTCCGTAAGGTGTTTGATTATAGGGTGATAATGATGATACTATCTTTGTGCCTTAAGGTTCCACAAGCTTGTAACAAGGTGCTACTGCCCATCGGAAGAGGTAGCAAAGAGGGCAACCAAAGCAGGCCTCCAGCCTTCTCAAATTAAGGTTTTTGGTCTCCCAGTGCGACCATCCTTTGTCAAGCCTGTTAGACCCAAGGTTTTTTTTTTATTTGCTTCCTTTAAGCTGACAGTCCTTGAAGTTGTTTGCAGTGGAGTATTCTATCACTGTCGCTTTAATATTTCATATTAACTCTTAGGAGGAACTGCGGAAGGAACTGGGAATGGATTTGAATCTTCCAGCCGTTTTGTTAATGGGCGGTGGTGAAGGCATGGGGCCAATAGAGGCCACTGCACGCGCCTTAGGCAATGCTTTATATGATGAAAATCACGAGCAACCCAAAGGTCAACTACTCGTTATATGTGGTCGCAATAAAAAGCTCGCTAATAGGTTGTCTTCCATCAATTGGAAGATCCCTGTCCAGGTGATGCACATTCCGAAAATCAATGTAGTGTTGAAGGCATTTGCACTCTTCATGGTTGCTGAATTTTATAGTTAATTTGCTAGGTAAAGGGATTTGTCTCGAAAATAGAAGAATGCATGGGTGCATGTGATTGTATAATTACAAAGGTACTTCACAGTCTGATATTCGTTACACGTCCACATTATGTTCCTAATCCTGTTATAACAAAATTTTTTTTGAAAAATCTCAGGCTGGCCCAGGAACCATAGCTGAAGCAATGATTCGCGGACTTCCCATAATTCTCAACGACTTCATCGCTGGCCAGGTAAAAATCCCCTAATAAACTGCATTCGCATTTTGAACTCAGTTGTCCATTCTCATATCCCTTCGCTCCTATTTTCTCACACCAATTCTTGGCATGGCATAACAGGAGGCAGGCAACGTGCCATACGTGGTGGAAAATGGATGCGGCAAATTCTCCAAGTCGCCAAAAGAAATATCGAAAATTGTTTCCTCATGGTTTGGCCCAAAGTCACACGAACTGAAGATCATGTCCCAGAACGCTCTGAGGCTCGCAAGGCCTGACGCAGTGTTTAAGATAATCCGTGATCTTCATGAACTGGTTCAACAGAGAAGCTTACAGCAATCCCAGTATTCATGCACAACATGATGCCCACACAGTCATTTTTACTTGTTTGAGTTGTTTATGTTGAATACTTAGATGCAGTTCTTGTTGTTTACCAGATCAAGTTCTGTACAATTTTCTAAATAAATTGATATCTTGGAACTACCCAGTCCATTATTTTTCTGCTGAACTCCAATTGTACTGTATGAAATATTATTAATTTTGAATTAATATGATACAAGAATATACGAGAATATTACAAGAGAAACATATAACATTTGGCACAAACTAATGAAGCTTAGGATTCTGCTGTAGATGTTTCCCAGACTATAAACTCATTACTATCTCAATCAATTTACATGTAAAGATTTGAGGCATTGGAGCACAAGAGCTGGCCAGAGCTTTCTTCCGCGATCGCCTTCGCATCAAGCGGCAATGAGTTTCTTAATGTCCTTCTGAAAGCCAAAAAAAAGGTAATTATAACTTATAAGAGAAAAATTAGAAGTTCAGCTACAGAAATAAGTCATTGTTAAAGGCGAGTAGAGCTGGGCTTGGAGATGATAATGGATATGGGGAAATAGTAACTTGCCTCTATTTGGAGAGGGGATGTTGTTGGAGCATATCTTTCAACAACCTTACCATCCTTGTCTACTAAGAACTTCTCGAAATTCCATTTCACTATATCGCCTAGAAATCCTCCTGAACTAGACTTCAGAAATTGATACACTGGAGCGGTAAATGGTCCATTCACATCAACCTATATCAGCAGTTATACATACATAATTAATTAGTCCTGTTCCTGCCACACCTGTTTTTAATAATGCGTGAGAAGTTTGATTTAGACATTTACCTTGTCGAAAATTGGGAACTCTGCTTTGAACCTGGTGCAAGCAAATTGCTTGATCTGAGTGTTTGAACCGGGCTCCTGGAAGCCAAACTGATTGCAAGGAAAAGCCAAAATCTCCAATCCTACATTTCACACTCAAGCTGCCGGTCACAAGGTATTAAAAGAAAGCACGTCCGGGAAAAGTCACAACTCTTTTACCTTTTGCTTTGTATTTGCTGTATAACTGTGTAAGTTCTGAATAATTCGACAATGTCAAACCGCTGCAGTTCAAATCAAAACTCAAAAGGTAAGTTCAGGGCTGATAGATATATAAACAGTACAACTAACTTGATGCAATTAGTGATTTAGGCTGTTTTACCATTGCGAGGCGACATTAACGATCAGTAGAGCCTTCCCTTTGAATTTGCTCAAAGAAACCTCCTTTCCGTCAATATCCTGATTCAAATCACACCATAAAAAAAACTCACAAAGCATCAACAGAAATACTGTTGAATGACAATTAGATTAGAATCAAAATCAGCAACATAATCAAAATCCTTTAATTGCTTGGAGTGGTTCACTAAAGCCCTAATTGTAGAGATTTTAGTATACCTTAACAGTGAAATCATGGATTGTCTTCCCAGTTGCAGCCTTTAAAAAGATAACTCCAGGTTTAGCTCTAGAACCAGATGATGATGATGCATAATTTGACGAATTTAGAGAAAACCCATGTCGAAAAAGCGAAGATTTAGATGACCCAAATGCAGAAAACTGCCTGGACTGAATAAGAGTAATCTTGGAGGAATTGGACTGAGGTTGAGATAATCCAGGTAAAGTTGTTGCTAGAGTAGCTGGGAGAGCCATGAGGTGGATTGGTTAATGGCTGAAGAAGACCAGAATACAATGCAACAAGTGCAGACAGGAGACAACTATTTGTGGACTGAAATAATTATGGAGGTGTGCTTATGGTATGGCCCCAAGTGAAACATGTGGTTCCATGTGGTTCATTTGCTGTTATGTCTTTCAGAGTTGTCAAGATGCTTGAAAACATTTGGAACTTATATCATATACTTGTTATTAGGATGAATGGGTATCACAATGATGGCAACAATCTGTCTGTGTAGGCTAAATGAAGATGTTCATCCTCCTGACCAAGATTTGTGAAAGTTTAAACTTTCACTGGCTCCTGATCTTGCCATGAGATCTTCTTTTTCTTCATCATCATCCCCTTTTCGTTGATTGAACATGTTTTGACCTTCTTGCTTGGTGTCAATGATGACGCTGGAAGAGCTTGTAAGCTTCCGCCTTCCTTTAAAACACCAGCCTAGAGTGTAAAAGGATAAATATAAGCAGGAGGGTATGTATAAAAAGAAAAACATTCACTAAATTAGTCTACTACTGATCTTAACGCGTGCTTACCAGAATAGGATGCAAGTCGGTGGTTAGATATGTTTTCCCAAAATGCAGTTCACTGGCTTGAACTTGGCTACTATCTTGAACCTGGATAATCTTGGAGGATTGATAATCATCAAGCTTTTGATTGGCAGCTTGAATTTTTAATAGTAGCTGGTGTCTTCGCCTCAGGAACCTAAAAACCGAATGGACAGAAGAAAGTTGTCAAGGACACTCTTTTGCTCAATCTTTGTAAAAATTAAAAAAGCAAGATGCATATAACAAAAAGCGAGTCTCCTACCGCACTTCAGCCATCAAAATTGCTCTCTGCTGCTTCAATGACTCGTACCTTTTCTTCTTCATTTCCAATTCCTGCAATACACAAGCAAATACCATCAAATAAATGCAGCAGAAAAGCACTGCATCACAACATATACGACCTGACATAATTTTCGCTCAAAAACAATAATATCAAAATCAAACACATAGGCTGGCTACCCATATGTTTTCAGTATCTCATACTTGGGCAAGCTAATAAAAACAAATCCTGAATTCAATTTAAATTCAGAATTACAAGAACAAGCCTTAATAATCTTCAATCTATCACAAAGAAGACCCTGTAAAGATGTTAAAAACTCAACACGGGATGAATTTCCAACATGAATCATCATACAAGTTTGACTCAAGCAAAAATGCAACAACACATAAAAATCTTCTCAATTTGATTTAGACAAAAAAAAAACACAAAACCTTCTCCAACTCGAAATACTCATGCAACAGATATTGATGTCTTCTAATCCTCGCCATTGATTCAGCATCATGCATCATCAACCGACCACCATCCTCCGCACCCCTCTTCATCCCAAAACGCAAGCCCTAATCCAAAAATCCCGTCGAATTTAAAACGGCGAAATCTGTAAAAGGGTGCGTATCAAAAGGAATGGGTGCGTCGCGTCACGGACTCGAATGCTTTGGGGAAAGTAATAAACGCGTCGGTGTATTTCATATGAAACGACCGACAAAGTTGGAGCTTGGCTAGCAGAAAGAGGTAGTAAAATTGTTGCCTCATCATCATCATCGTCTCTTTCCTTTTTCTTCTCCTTTGCGTATCTTTAAGATCTTCTTCGAGTTTCTCTATTATTATTTGAACAGTTTGAAATTATCTCCGCTTTTAATTATGGTAAATTAAAAAATATAGTTTGGATTATTATCCGATTTCAAATTATATATTGAACTTTTTTTAATTTTTAATTTAGTAACTTTTGCATCAATTTGCATACATCTTGTCTTCGAATTGACTTGATTTTTTTGAGGAATTTTAAGGTCGAAAACTTATGAATTTAGTTACATGGTTAACTAATTTGGTCAAATTAATTTTTTATCGTGGCTGGAGATATGATTAATTGGATGAAACATGTGTGAATTGATGCAAAAATCACTAAATTGAAAATTGAAAAAGTCCGATATCTAATTTGAAATCAGACGGTAGTCCAAGACATGTGTTTGTAATTTACCCTTTTAATTAATACCGATTTTGGAGTAATCGGTACTAAGCAATTTCGTTCAGTACTGGTTCTACGAGAATCGATTAGTTACATTTTTTACTAATCCCGCTTCCCGGGAAACCGATATTTGGACTTACGTGGACCAACTAAACCTATTATAAGTGAGAATATTAATCCACGTCGGAACCGGTATTTTAAAAACCCTAAACATGTTTGACAGATCCCATTACAGCCCAGTCATTCCGTATATCTCTCCTCATCCCGAAGAGAGAAGCATTAGTTGGTGGTGGGAACCTCGACGTGCTCGCTGAGGCAGCAGAATCTGTGAGAAAATCAGTTTGAGTCGTGTAATTTGAGTCTTCATATTGGCGGAGACAATAAGAGAAATGTCCTATATTGTCTAATATAATTCTATATAATCATGACTCACAAGTTTGAGCTTTTGTATCACAACGGGACCATAAAACTATGTGAGCTAGCGAAACTTAACATAGTATCAGAGCCCATGATGCGATCTGGGACGATTATACAAGATGTGAGACGCGAAAAAAAGGAGTAAGGACAACCCTAGTAAAGGACGAAGCTGCAGAGCAGCTCAAAGGACTCGCAAAAGAGAATGCGAGAGTTGACTGGCTGGGCTAGTGGAGTCGCTAGCAACTGTAGTAGGTCAAGACCCAAGTAAGAGGGGAGTCGCGAGAGAGGCTGGGCCAGTGGAGTCGCTAGCAACGGTAGTAGGTCTATAAAGAAAAATAGCGAGGTTGTGATAGCGAAGTAATGATCAAGGGAGCAGGTGACATTTCTCCAATTGAGGGGGAGATTGTTGAGTTGAGACAATTAGAGAAATGTCTCATATTGTCTAATATGATTCTATGGAACCATGACTCACAAGCTTGAGCTTTTGGATAACAATGAAACTATAGAATTATATGAACTAGCGAAACTCAACACCCGATGCCCCATGTGTCGTGTGTCAAAGATGTTTGATGTCCCTTCGAATGCTTCCTCGGAGAGATCAAAATGGGGAGATGATAACTATTTACAACGATGAAGGTGGAAGTGCATAAGGATGTTGGATATTGTTTGTTGAGATAAGTAGCACACGCGTGGATCAAATGCAACCGCAATCGTAAGTTTAGGGTTTTTTTTTTGATATATAAGTTTAGGGTTTTTAGAATACGGGTTATAGGGGAGCACTCGGTTGAGACAAGGTTGTAAGAATGAGGCAAGTGAGGCATGATCTTGGTCATTGATCATATTGATCTAATGGTTGAGATTTAAAGGTGTTGGTAGTGAGATTTTACTGTTTGTTTTTTATTGTTGGTAGTGGGTTTTACTATTTGCCACGTGGCGCGCCCACAATGCACGGGGATTGATGGATGGATGAGATCGTGCCTCACGTTGCCTCATTCTTATTTGCCTTGCCTCATTTGAACGCTCCTCACGGGTTCCATACTCATTTATAATGGATTTAGTTGGTACATGTAAGTCCAAACGTGTATGCATTTTCGCATCATACCGATTCCCCGGGTTAAATGAAATGTAACTAACCGGCTCTCGTAGAACCGGTATTGACCGAAATTGTTTAATACCAATTCCTCCAAAATTGGTATTAATTAATATGGGGCAATCTGGATATTCTAGTTTCAAACGAACTATTTTGGAAATATGAATACAAACTGAGGCAAATAATAGAGAAACTCATCTTCTTCGATGATCCTCCCTCCCGGCTCCCCACCTTCAGGTTGGTTCAATTCGAGCAAGTGTCACCTGCTCGGTCGAATCGTATGATTGAACCCCATTAATAATAGGTTCAACTGAAAGCCGGTTTAATTTAGATACGAAGATCATCATTTGTCTAGTGTATCAGACGATCTTTCCAGGTCCTGGAATCGAAATGTCTCCCAAGCAAGCTCAAAAAAACAAGGAGAAGCAGACGAGTGAAGTTTGCAAACCATCAACATTGAGAGTAAAGTTTGGGTTCATCAATGACACAACAACTCATCAAAATGCAGAATAATAACAATGTGAATGAGAGGGCAAATGGAACTGTTACAGCTTACAGGATATCCTAAAAACTTGGAATACAAGACACCGTTGTTTTCTGTTACATGGTAGTAGTACTTCTCAAAATCAAAATTAAGGATACACCGAAACTACAGACCTAATGTAATATGGATGCTGAATCAAATGGCATCATACTTATCACTGTAACCATGTGCGCATAGTAAGTTGGCAAGTCGTGCCTCATCCAACTATGTATCGAGTCACCTGAAGCCATTTCATCTGCCAGAATGTGGGGTGTGTGTTGGAACAGCAGTGATGACTGGTGTACCAAGTACTAATCAATCTTCACTGATGAGTAGATGAGCCTGGTGAACCACAAACAAGCATAGAAGCCAATTGTCCCAGTCAGCACAAAGAAGGCGTATGAGGCAACTCCCATGTACCCAAAGTACAGCATCCCAGATACTGGTTTTGTGATTTCAAGCTTGGTGAAGAAATAGAACGTTGCGTACAAGAAAAGGTAGAGGGCAGAGGAGCCAGCTGTAAGGTAGGATCTCCACCACCATAGGTAGTCCTCGCTGCACAACTGGAAGTAACAGAGAACAATGGTGATCTCTGCACAGGTTATCAGAAGGATGATGAAGACTATGAAAAGGAAGCCAAATATGTAGTAGAATTGGTTTAGCCAGATAGAGGTGAGGATGAAGAATAGCTCAATGAAAACTGCTCCAAACGGAAGTATTCCACCAATGAGGATTGAAAATATTGGGTTCATGTACCATGCCTGCTCTGGGATCTGCCTTGGGATTTTGTTTGTCTTAACAGGATCTTCAATCGCTGGCTTCTTGAAACCCACATAACTGCCAATGAATACGAGTGGGACAGAAATTCCAAACCACAAGAAGACTAGAGCGAACATCGTGCCAAATGGCACAGCACCCGATGATTTCTGACCCCAGATAAGTGTGTTCAAGATAAGGAAGACCACTGAAACAATCCCAGGGAACGTCACTGCAGTCTTCATGGCATTTTTCTTCCAGTCTGTACCTTTAAACATTTTGTACAACCGAGCAGATGCATAGCCAGCAAAAATCCCCATGAAAACCCACAGCAATAGCATAGCTGTCATTAGACCACCACGGTTCGATGGTGATAGAAAACCTAGAACAGCAAAAGTCATGGTGACAAGGACCATGCCAAAGAACTGAACACCAGTTCCAACATAAACGCAAAGCAATTCTGAGTTTACTGGAGGCCTGAAGACATCCCCATGTACCAGTTTCCAGCCTGTTTCTTCTTGGGCTTCCTCTTGGGTCTCAAGTTCATTATACTTGGAAATATCACGGTACAGAGTACGCAGCATGATCATAGCAACCATGCCTGAGAGGAAGAGAACAATCATCAAAGAATTGACAATCGAGAACCAGTGAATTTGATCATCATTCATCAATAGATAGGTGTCCCATCTAGAGGCCCACTTCACGTCACTTTCCTGCGTAAACATTTCAAAATCCAAAGCCAAACATGTTACACAGAGCGCAAGCTAGATAGCAACCAGCCGCAATATAGTTGGAAAATTGAACCCGGGGATACATATTTATATAGACAACCATCTAATCCTTACATATGTACCTAGTTGTGAGGAGAATAAAACTTCTGGTTTCTTTTAATATGCAGTAATGTGGAAAATATATATAAGGTCTTATGATTTATGCATGCAAAATTACCTCAAAGTCAACATCGTATGTAAATATGATTTCCTTTGTGGCTTCAACTTCTTGTGGATTGTTGGAACTAGACACCATGTGTTTTGTATGGGGATCACAAGTGGTCAGTCGAGAATTCTTGTTCCAAGTTCCTTCATATTCATGTTTGACACTGCATACAGATGTAACGAAAATCAGGAACAATTCCAGGCAGGTATGAAAATCCCTTTTCAGAAGCTGCAAATTTGAAATCACACCTGAAGGGTTTGACTTCAAATCCAACTATCCTTGCAGCATCACTTTCCGAATCTCTATGGAACTTGACGTTAAATGACAGATGGTTGTGAATAAAATACTTGTTTTCTTTCTTCTGTATGCCGTCAGAGTAAGCCAGTTCAGGACAGGACACAATCATAATAAAAGTTATAAACTTCATATGTTTGAGGTAATAGGAGATTTACCCCATTGTGCACGCCCTTTAGCCCAACATAGAATCCAAGCTGATAAACAGGAGTATCTGATTCTTGCCTCTTTACAGGAACAACCAGGGGAAGATTATCTAATATCCTGCACCACATATGCAAGAACATGTTATAGGCTGCCACTCATGAGTCATGAGAGCAGCTTTTAGTAGCTCTAGTACAATTTCCTTACATGTTCACCCGGTACTCATCTTCAATCTTCTCCTTGAAGTCCTTAGCGGACTTGGCATCGAGAGTTATACGGCAAACAACATTGCACATCTGTGGCTCCCTCATTTTGAACTGCTTGAAGGTTGATCAGAAAAGTGAGAAGCAATACCGCAGTAGAAATTAGCAATTCTAAATCTACCAACGTTGGAACTAACCGTGTAAGGAGAATTTTCAATACGATCACCACGAAGGACTTCCCCAAGATTCTCAGTACTATCAACAATTTTATCGGGGCGGCAATATGGAATAGAATAGTATGAGTAAGGAAGCTGAGTCTTTGTTGATGACAACTTGTTCACTTTCACCATCAGTTCATCTCCCTGTGATACAAGATATAATATCTCCCTTATTAAGATACCAGAACAGCCTTTGCATAATCATCAATATTGCACTAGGTAAAAAGAAGATAAGAGTCAAATAGTCTCCTGCAAAGGAGGGTTTTAAAAAATGTATCACATCCGATGATTCATCACTCCTATGTTTCTATCATTTTATCATATTCATCCTAGACAGAAGAAATTATAATGCATGGGTACAATATCAAAGTAATGAATTAATGATGATGAGTCCAGCGAATCGACAAACTATGTAATTATTTATTTCTGATTTTTATGGTTTTTCATTTATATAAATGATAATGGGAAGAAGAAAGAAAATTTCTCGTATTTGTTGTTGCGAGGATGACGATGATGATGAGAATTTTAGGACCAACTGTGTAATTAAACACCACTAGTTCCTAACTGAGAAGACTTCTATAATTCTAATATATCTCTCTAATTGAGTCAATTTCTTTATTACATACATACACATATTGAGCAATAGTACAATGCAGGCTGGTGCCAGGTGACTCAATGGTCTATTTATTTCCCACGAATGTGATTTCCCAACAACTCAATGTCACAGTGAACTGAGTTCTATTCCATACAATAGGTAAATCTGGGGACATCTTCTGATTCCTGTATGTGATATGTGGTTTCCTACAAGATCCTGTGGACAGACCTCTCTCCAGTCCCCATTAAATCCAACACACTTCTAACTCAATCATTCTCAACTACTCTAATCCATTTGAATATTTAATCAAGCTCAAAAGATAAAATCCAACTGAATGAATACTCGTGCAAATCATCAACGCAATGCTGCAGTTTAACCCTATTATCAAATCTCACAGCATGCACGAAAACAAATCCCAATGAAATTCCATAAACACTTAAAAATCCACAAACCTCAACCAAATCATTTTCCTGAACCCAACTAATCTCGATTCAACCCAACCCGAAGACAAATCCGGGCCACAACGTCCCGGATCTAACAATGTACAGCCAGATCTAATCATACTCTACAAAGCTACCGACAAAAATCCATACACAACCACATTTCAACAAACACTCACCCTCTCGAAATCTTGCGGCGCGACTCCCGGGAGGTAGAAGCACAGTCCTCCATCGACGAGTATTATCAAACACAGAGCAAGAAAGAGCGGCTGTAACGACGAAGATCTCATCGCGATGGGTGACGGGGAAACGATCGATCGCCGGCGAGGATCAGATCTGGAGGAGGATCGGGAAAATGAGAAGAGAAGCGAAGTGTCTTTTCGGTTGATTTTTATTTTTATAATTTGAAATTTTATTTTCTATTGAGCTTCGATTTTAGTGGATGGAAATTGAAAACGATATTTCGCTTAATTTGATTGTGATTAATGACTGATTTGAGTATTTTTTACGTTTAATGACGACACTGTTGCTGCAGATCTTGGAATCAAAAGTCAAATCAACAATGAAAATGTCGGTTGAGGATGTATATGGGCCTGGCCCAAGTGTGGAGGAAAGCTGGCCGTTTGAGCTTTTATTGAAGATGGTTCGGGTTCGGATACAAATATTGGACTCATCTAAAGGTTTGACTAAGTTTATGATAGTTAAATCACTACAAATTTTATTTTAAACTTGACATTTCCATTTCTAAACACCAATTTGTAGGGATAATGATTTTTTTTGTTTTTTTGATGAGGGTAGGGATAAAGATTTGAATAAGATTAAATCAAAATAAATAACGAGATATAAGTGACCGTTATAGACTTCATTAAAGATTTTTTAATTAACGAATTAAATCTCGATCTTACAATTATTAGAGGTTCTAAATTTTTAAGTATTTTTTTCCAGGGCGAAGTGATGTGTCTCAGTGGTGAGCACTCCACTCGGCACCAAAATGTACTCGGATTCGAAGACCCTCTAACAACACTAACATAACACCTAACCCTCAATCAAATAAATAAATAAACTTTTAAGTATTTTGATGACTCTCATAGTCATTTCCCTTTGTTAAGCTTCCCATAGAGTTTTTTTTTGCCCTGTTTTGCAAACTCAATCTCACTTTTGCCCTGCCTGAAACTCAAATCTCGTTTTTGCCCTGTTTTTAAAGGAACCGATTTGGGCAAAATCGGTTTGGATGATTTTTGAGTAAAACCGATTTGGGAGAAATCGGTTTGATGACTGTGCGCTTTCGTGGCACTACTTGGTCCTACGTGGACCGAAAGGAATGTAATTATGGCCACGTGTACAAAACCGATTTGGGCCAAATCGGTTTCATTGCGGAATAAAATTAGTGTTTCCTTTCTTTTAATAAAATCGGTTTTCTTTAATCAACGGCAATTATTTTGAAAAATTCAACTAATTACCATCCATTTCAACACTTCAATGCAAACAATTCAACTAATTATCACCCAATTCAAATAATTAATACCCAATTCAACAATTAAACACAAACATTTTAACTAATTAACACTCAATTCAAATAATTAATACTCAATTCAACAAATGTTTTTTATATATGAAATTCAACAATTAAACACAAACATTTTAAATAATTAACACTCAATTCAACAATTCAACACAAACATTTCAACTAATTAACACTCAATTCAAAAAAAATACAAATATTTCAACTAATTACTACCCAATTCAACTAATTATCAACTAATTAGAAAAGAATTGGCTAAGGAGAAAAGAGAAGAAACCCTAATTTTATTCCGCAATGAAATCGATTTCCGCCAAATCGGTTTTGTACGCGTGGCCATAATTACATTTTTTCGGTCCACGTAGGCGCACAGTCAGCAAACCGGTTTCTCGCTAATCGGTTTCACTCAAAAATCACCCAAACCGATTTTGCCCAAATCGGTTCCTTTAAAAACAGGGCAAAAACGAGATTTGAGTTTCAGGCAGGGCAAAAGTGAGATTAAGTTTGCAAAACAGGACAAAAAAAAACTCCTTCCCATAAGGCCATAACTCAGCATTGGAGTTCGTGAAAAATGAAAATACAGATATATCAGGTTTCGATCGATAGCAGTTACAATTGCGTATCACAATATTATTTTAATTTGGCCGATCTAAAATTAAAAAACTTTTTGAGCATTTTAGAAGCAACTGAACATGATGAAAATAACCCTAAGACAAAATTAGTGTTTATGAACAATCTTTAGGGTTCTACCACAATCAAACCTTTTCGAGAGAGAATTCTCCCCTAAATTTCATTTTACGGATGAAGGGAGTTGAAAGGGTATGTGGGTGAGTCTTAAAGTCGCAATTTTGATTGTTTTTTCGTCTCATTTGATCGATGTTACGTACATATGCCGAGAAGGCTGAGGTTGGTTTTGTTAGTTACTATATTGAGAATTCGAACTTTAATTACGTATACAGTTTTCATAAATAATTAAAAAAAAAGCGACGACAAGAATGCAATTTATCTAGTATTACAACCGTATCAGAAGCCTTTGAATGTAAACTTATTTTCTAGTCTAAGTAACACTACCAATATGACTAGGGATGCACACTTTCAGACCGAACCGAAAAACCGGACCGGACCCGACCGATTTTTACGGGTCGGTCCAAGACCGGACCGTAAAATTTCGGTCCGGTCCGGTCCTCGGTTCATACTTTTCAGAAATTCCGGTCCATCGGTCCGATCCGGACCGTAAAATTAAAGGTATTCGGTCCAATTCGTCCGAGTTTTCACAAAAATTTCGGTCTCGGTCCGGTCCCGATCCATATATAACCGGTCCGGTCTGGTCCACGGTCCAACATTTTAAAAAAAATCGGTCCACCGGTCCGGAATGAACCGTAAATTTCGGTTTTAGGGATGTGCATCCCTAAATATGACCGCCACCTATATAACGTACGTTCCGTACTTCCCACCAAATGCACCTCCAATTCCACCTTTTAGCCTCACCAAACCACCCCAAATTCGAGCCACTTTCAACCGCACCAAACAACCTCTAATCATCATGTTCAATTTCAATTTCTAAAACCAAAAACTGTAGATCTAATATTAGAATTACCATGGAGAGATGTACGACGGCGGGCGGATGAAGTACAATGTGACAGCTGGCGCTTGGTGGAGGTTGTGAATCCGGTAGAGGAGAGATGTCCGAACGAGGGGAAGGGAAAATGGGAGAATGAGAGATTGTTCGAATGGGGAAGAAGGGAATATTTGTTTATGTTGTCACACAACTTAAAATGGGCGATACTTGTGAGATAAATTTGATGTTGTCACACAACTTAAAATGGGTGATACCTGTGACATAACTTTGATGTTGTCACACAATTGTAGTTCGCCTATCGCAGTGTTGTCACGCAGTTACTTTCGCATAAATATACTAAAATTAATAGTATGTCATTGAGCATGTTGGTTAAAGAGTCCACTTTAAGATGATGTGATCCTTACGCATTGGGTTCGAGTTCCGGGCCACCAATTTTCTTCTTTCCTTTTCCTCTTCCTTGTCCCGCCTCGCGCGTGGATGCTTCCTACATCCCTCGTGGATGCCTTCCTCTTCACGCCTCGCGCGTGATATGTTCTTCCTCCCTCGTGGAGGTGCTATTCGGTAAAGGTGCCTAAGGTGGCTTGAGCTCCAAGTGTCAAAGATGTACGATGATTTGTGTGGATGTGTGCGGATTCATGGTAAAGGTGCCGAACATGGCTTGCGCTTCAGAAGTGGGAGACATGCCAGATGTCTGCGGATTCGATCAAGATGTCTTGCTAAGAGCTCCGGAGATCAATATATGTACTAAATGATAAAGCTCATATGCATTGTAATGTTCCTAATTGTTTTATCCACCCACTATAAAAAAAGTGTGTCTTCGAATCGTTGACCTCCTGGTCATTCGACCAAGACTGTGACCGCTAGACCACTACCCATGATGCCAATGTAAGGAATAGATTTTCAAAGTATATGATAAAATTTCAGCATTTAAGTACGTAAATTCATACTTGGCTTGTGAACATTAGGGCATCCGCACCAGTTAGAGCATTTTATCTTCTCGAGAACTTTCTCAGGGAGTAATTTCTATTACTATTTGTTGAACATTAACATCATTTCTGTATGTTCAGTGCAACAATGACATCGTGCGGAGAACTTCCTATAACTATCATTGAATAAAAAAATTATTTTATAATTTTTTTTTAAATTTTGAAATGAATGCTATATTTATAGGGAATTGTATGTAGATTTTGAATTTATTTTTTTCGGATTTTTATATATATTCCCGTTAGAAATTAATGTGTACCGTTAGATCAGATCCATATCTGATCTAAAAGGTTTAAATCACTTGTCCGTTGGGGTTTTTGTATTGAGCTTAGGGTTTTCCGGATTGGGCTTGTGAGTTGGGCCGAAATACAACTTAATCACTCTATCTCACTCGCGCATCCCCTACTGATTGACTCGCGAAGCTCCATCCCCACTCGCGGAGAATTTTTGCTCAGCCATCCTCGACGAGCATTCCTGTGCGGACGTCCTCTACCAAACATTCTCTCCTAACAAGCAAGTTCATCGAGAATTTCATGGCTGCACAATAATTCGAGCTTGCATGTCTCCAAATCCCGCAGAGAATTGCACGGCTGCATATGCTCTTAAATTGATGCTAGGCACATAAGAAGACCAAAACACGCACTTTTTCATCCACTACTTGGAAAAGTTTTTACAGCAAGCTAGTTTGACAGATAGTACATATATGGGCAAGAGAAGGATCTTAATCCCAGAAATGTACAAGTTCATCACTTCTAAGATCTAGATGATTTTTTTTTTGGCACCAAGGTGTAAATTCAAATAAGCGTTGTTGCGGAGAGAAAAGACTATCTCGACCGTTCATACTTCTCATGTTAGATTAATTCCATATACCCAGGATCGTAATACCCCAATCGTGTTAATCAAGCATACAGAAATACAGAAGATGGCAAACCTACGTTGATGACTCTGGAACTTCACCGGAGAAACTTTGTTGATTGCTGAACACCGTAGTGGAAACTTCCAGTTTCTTCGTACGACCTTTTTCCCAGTAATATTTGAGAGAATAATACTTCGATCGATACGTGAAACTGGGGACCACTACCCATTTTATAGCAGTGTACATAACTGCTATAAGTTTTCATAATTACGAATCTTTCCCCTCAAAAGAAACATTTACGAACTGGTATCTACACATATGTTTAATGTTCCATGATTACCTTAATTTATATACTCTAAAGTCATCTATATAATAGATCACTTTAATATTGACTTATAAACTATGATAGTGTACACATCTAAAACTATTTACAGTATGATCAAAATATTAGATTATAAAATAATCTAACAGCTCACACATACTATAAACTGGTCTTAATCCCAGTAGTTTCCAAGTTGTTTACACACAAATTTAATCGGTGAAGGTTTACATAGTATAACTAAAACTCATATGGTGCAAAAGAGGTCCATATGGTATCCTTAAGGTTCATATGGTACAATTAAGATTCATATGATATAATAATATTTCAATTTAAAATAATTATAAATCAAAATATTTGATTTTTTTTATATTCAAAATATTGAATTTAAAAGGTATTCTTGGAACAAAAAATTTCCTATAAAAAAGAACCAAAAATTTAAAATCCATTCAGTTGATTTGAAAGAATCAATCTTAAAATTAAGAAATAAACAATCAACTAAATTTTAATTTAAAAGAATTGATCACAAAATTAACACTTCATAAATAAGCCAAGTGAGAAGTCCAACAACCTCAGTTTTTTTAAAAGGGTAAATTCCAAAAACATTACCTGGACTACCGCCTGATTTCAAATTTAAGTACCAGACTTTTTCAATTTAGTGATTTTTGTATCAATTCTCACATGTTTCAATCCTATTGATCATATCTCCAACCATGATAAAAATAAAGTTGATCAAATTTGTTAACCATAAAACCAAATTTATAAGTTTTCGACCTTAAATCCTCAAAAACACATCGAATTCGTAAACAATATGTATGCAAGTTGATGCAAAAAATATCTAAATTAAAAATTAAAAAAGTCCGGTACCCAATTTGAAATCAACCGGTAGTCCAGACTATGTTTTTGCAATTAACCCTTAAAAAAACCCACCATAACAAAATCCGAATCAATAAAACTAATTTAGAAAACTCCATTAATTATACCATTAACAAACATAATTAATTCGATCAAAAAATTAATAACATAATTAAAATAATTCAAATTAATATAACCACATTAATAATAAGTTTAGTGGGGATTGAAGTGTGTAGTGCAAATAAGATTTTCATAAATGTCCTCAAAATAATTAGTATGTGTGGAAAATGCAAGTGAGTAGATTCCACACCAATACTGATTACATCAAAACAAATGAGTGGAAGAGATTGGAAATGCACGAATCCACAATTTGGGGATGCTTTTTAGCGATTTTCTATACCCAATTGTCACCGCATTAATAATGCAATTTAATTTACAAAAGTTAACTCATTAAATATATAGAATTACGTGTTAATCACATAGGTTTTATGTATTACTTGATCATCACTACTACAGAACAGGCCTTATGCATCGGTTCGAAAAAGAGATTATGCATCAGTTTTATGAAAAACCGATGCATAAGATTCAGTTTATGCATCGGTTTTCAATTAACCGATGTATATTGTCGAAATTAAATACTTAACTTTATTTAGGTTTTCCTACGTTCGTTCTCTCCTCCGTCTCTCCTATCTACGCCGATGAGAGCGAGTTCCGCAGGCGACTACAAGACTTCGCCTGCTACTAGTCTGGTGACGGTAGGAGTCCGGTAATCTGTATTTCGTCCGGTAATCTTACAGCGCTCAGGTTCGATTTCGTCTGGTAGTTTGTAGATCTGGCGTCGATTAGGAGTCCGGTAATCTGTATTTGATGTCACGAGCTACAAATACACTGCTTCTGTTGATCCTGTGCTGTTTTTTATGTTCATCTTTTACTTTGAAAGCCGAGGAGGAGCACGGATTTGACGTCCGTAAGCATCTCTCAACCGCGACTAGGTACGATTCTTACTCCCAATTCCGATTATGAATTTCACTACTACAATGAATTTTCGAAATTAATGATTAGTGCTGAGGTTCAGCGAAAATAAATTACTTGTGCAAATTTAGGGCTTCGTTTGCTACTTTTCTTCATCTTCTTCTGGTTTTGAAGTGAGAGATTACTGGTAACGAGTGCAAAATGCATGCTATTTTATTTTGGAAGACAATTTATTGACTAGTAGCATGTGAGAGCATTTGGTGGTGAATTTATTTGAATTGCTATTGGAATTGGATTCGAATTGTAAGGCTAACTGACTTATGTTAATGTGGCAGATATGGTGCTGTGCTGGACATAGCTGAGAATTCATTTGTGGCTTCTAGTATACCTGAAAGATGACTCCAATTCACTTAAACCTTGTGGTAATACGCGAACTCTTGGGCTTAGTAGTCAATTCACCGTGGAATTGATGAGCTTGCACAGTTGATACTTCTCCATTATGGAGCTATTTAGAACTTAATATTGGAGTGGTCTTTAGTTTTCTGTGTCATTTAAACAGTGCATGTTTTCATGTCTGAAAATGAAGACAATTAAACAGATTTGAAGTCCATAACTTTATTTCTGTTGTTTCCTCTTAGGCTAGGCATGGAACACGCTCCCCTACAAAGAAACGGATCAAGGAGTTGAATAAATTGGGTAACCGATTAGAAGAACTTTTCTAAGATAATGATAGCCTTTAGTTGTCACTTTATAATATTGAACTGTTTGTTAAGGTGTTTCATTTTACTGGTTGGTGCTGAGCTAAGACAAGTTCTCGATGTTGCAGATATGAATTATATGGAAACAATCTTACAAAATTGCAGAGTGGCGACCTTGTATAAACAAGTCTTCTGATGGTAAAAACTCATCTGCAATAACATGTTAGCGAGTACCTCATTGTCTTGCTGTTTGATTTGTGGTGTGCCCCTGAGGTCGAATTATCAGTTTACACGCTTCATTGGTTTTCTTAGTCTTGTTTGTTTTTTAGGCAAAGTCTAAAGATTTATCCTTATCCTCACAGAAAAATTGGAGAAGGTTTGTCTTACACCATCACCCTCAATTAGTTTATGTTTTGTAATATGAGTTTTGATTTCAATATTGTTCCTAGAAACAATTGTGATTTTTTATATCGTTATCGTTATCGTTGTCACATGTATGATTTATGCCTTTTGTGAACCCAGTATTTATTGGTCATCTCCGATTCGATGCAGGATGAAAGGGAAGAAAGCAAAAGACCAGAGATAGGATACACAAGAGTTGGAGCAGGGAAACAGATGTAGAAGGCTATTTTCGATAAATAGATTAGTATTGGCTATCCATTACTAAAAATAAGACATGAAACTTGTTGAATCGATAAATGTTTTGTACAATGAAAGTGACATTATGTATAAAATGTTGTGTTTTGGTTGAATAAAATTTATGTATAAAATTGAAGGTGGATTTGATTTATTAGAGACTAAATGTGCTAAAAAAATTCAAACATTATGCATCAGTTCTAAAAAAACTGATGCATAATGTCACACTTTATGCATCAGTTCTTGAAAAACTGATGCATAATGTCACACTTTATGCATCGGTTTTTAAAGAACCGATGCATAAAGTCATACATTATGCATCATTTTTTTTTGAAAAAACCGATGCACGGAACCAAAACCGATGCATAATATAAAAAAAAACCGATGCATAAAGGCTGCTTTGTAGTAGTGCATGTTCATGTTAATGAGTAATTTATTATACAAGCCTTTTATATTATAATATCTTAAAATATGTTATTATTTTCTTTAAAATAAGTTGAAAAGGCACATGTTCTAACACAGTATTAACGGAATTATAATTATTATTTGGATTTGAATCAAATAAAAATCACATTTTGTATATAAAAACTATAAACCACCTAAGAATTCGACACGTGACACTTTGGACAAATCATAATTCGGGGTACTTTTTGTAAATAAAAAATTAAAACGGTCTTATTTAAAAATATATAATATATGTGAGGGTATAACCGTCCAAAAAAATAACGTTAAGTGTGAACATTATCAAATAACTCTGAAAAATAACTCTGAACATTATCAAATAACTCTTAAAATTATCAAATAACTCTGAACATTATCAAATAACTCTGAACATTATGCTTTGAATTAATTGAATTAAAATTAAATTATTACGAAAATACCAAAATACTATTTTGTCCCTCAGTGTTGGATTGCGAAATTTCGACAAATATGTCACGTGTTAACTTTCGAGAAGGTTTATAATTTTTATAAATAAATAAGGTTTTTACCCGATCTCTACCTATTGTTTGTTTATTCTAATCAATAAAAATTTGTTAGTCATTATATCAAATACTTTATTGGGACATTAATACTACTTAGATATTTTTCTAGATTCTGGGTACTAATATACGACATGTTTGGAGTGCACAAAGTAAATTCATAACATAATAAGATTTTTCTTTTCCTTCTTACTTACAAAAAAATGGCATCCAATGCGTTCATCATCTCACTTTTTGCAGCCTTTTTTTTCGCCTTCCTCCCAATGCTTACTCGAGCAACTCCATTTAATTTCATCAAAAATCTGAAGGGGAGTCAAAAAGGAGACCCAAGTCAAGGGTGTCGCTCAATTGAAAAAGTGCCTCCAACATTTTGGTTACCTGAATTATCCATTTGGCTTGGAAAACCATGCCTATGATGATGATTTTGATGATTTTTTAGAGGATGCCGTTAGAACTTATCAAACCAACTTCCAACTTAACATCACCGGACCCTAGATGATGACACCATCAGAACCATGTTAAGACCGCGATGTGGGGTTCCCGACGTAGTAAACGACGCTAACTGGATGCAATCACATAAGCATAAACGTGGGGATCACATGTTTCATCCGAATTACAATTTCTTTCCCGGATCCCCTAAGTGGCCACAATCAAAGACACGTCTGACCTACGGATTTAGTTATAGCGTCCCAATCTCATTCAGGGAACCAATAGCTCATGCTTTTGTCAAATGGGCAACCGTCAGTCACTTTTTGTTCTCGGAGGCTAGCTATCTTCTAGCTGATCTCAAAATTGCATTCGCACGGGGTGATCATGGTGACGGGGTTCCTTTTGATGGAAGAGGTGGGCGTGTCGCTCATGCTTCTCGGCCAACCGACGGTGGGTTACACTTTGATGCTGATGACCTGTGGACTATTGGTGCGAAGCCTGGATATCACGATGTGGGCTCAGTGGCATTGCACGAAATTGGGCATCTTCTAGGATTACAACATTCAGACATTTTAGATTCAATCATGTTTCCGATAATTAGTTCAAATACGGTGAAGGGTTATTTAGCAGAAGATGACATCTATGGTGATGGATCGTTAGTGTTAGCAGTCTGTCAGACGGAAGTCACAAAGTGTGTTTCCGTCTGATGGTCAGATAGCAGCGGAATAATTTTGCAGGAAAATTAACGACTGAAAATAAATACGCACGAATATATATAGTGGAAACCTTATCACAACTATGATAAGGTGAAAACCACTACCTTTCGTCTCCGAAAGGATTTTCGAACTGATTACTCTTTATTCCGATATACTTGTAGGGTTTACAAACTAGATCCTTCAGATTCTATTTGATGACCTCTACTCAATCCGACAGAGTAATCAGCTACAACCTTGTACCGTCGTGCGTACGATCTCAGCAACCTCCGTTCGTCGAATGCAATAGCTCCTTGCTCTCCTCAAACGCCGAACCTTTCATCTGAGATCCCTATCTCCTTATATAGGAGTAAGCTGACCTAGAGTCCAAGCCCAATAAGCCACACTGATCAGCTTTCCAAATCTGTCCAGATTTGTAATGAATTCTTTCCTTAATGGTGGAAAGCATTAATTCGAGCTTTCCATATTCGGCCTGCAGATATTCATCTCTTCAATGCTCTCCAATTAATCTTCAATTAGCAATCAATCTGCATTCATGGATATCTTCAATCAATCTGCAATCAATCTATATTCATATCTTCCAATTTGGGCGCATATAATCTTCACGATTATTCCCTTCGATCTCCACACGCCAACTCAACCCTAGTTGCGTGGTCCTCAAGTAATCTGCGTTTGGTTCAGTTAATGCGCAACACTTGCATCAATAAATATGATCATGAATTTCTGCACACTTAGACAACATATTAGCTAAGTGTTTGTAATCATCAAAACCAAAGGGTCCAACAAATTCCCCCTTTTTGATGATGACAAACACTTCTTCAAAAGGTAAGAAATCCATGACAAGTATTCCAAACAATCACAACTCTAGCAGATAGCATAATTCCATCAGATAGTTATATTTTTAGTTAAGCAGACAAGTCTACGATCGCTTAACAGTTCCCCTTTGATGGACATCCAGTTTGATTTGCAGTAACAACTTCCCCCTCAAGTAATGCACTCATGTTATCTTCCCCCTTTTGGCATCATCAAAAAGAATGCAAGTAAAGACATCCATGCAATGGAAAGAAACTGCATACTTCATTCATAACGAGCAAAAGTGCCCCAGAGGGAACACACACAGCATACTGAAAATTTAACGACTACCAAGCAGACACAGAGCATGACATCGAAAGAAAAATAAAAAAAAAACATGGAGCAGATAAGGTGGGGGAAACAAAGAGGGGGCAACCATGAGACAGATCCAGAGTTAACCGCGGAACACGGTCTTCAACTGGTCAACCACCCCAGTGGCCACAAATCTCAGCTTACTATTCAGCTCCTTCAGCTCCTCCTTGATCTGAATTCAGTGCCCTCACATCTGCAGAATCCTCAACTCCCTTCGACAGAGCTGGCAATGTCTCAAGAATAGCAACTTTGCTCCTCATGTCCTTCACCCAGTCAACTTCTGACTGATAGATGCCGAGATTCCGCCTTTGCTTCTCTTCTTTATACTGTGAGAAACCCTAGAAATTTCTTTTTCAATTTCTGAATTCCAATCGGCATCCTCGAATCTCGCAAGATTTAATTTTTACCTTTCAAAAGAGACTGCACATTTAAATCTCCTTCCAAATCCAGACTTAGGCAATAGTTAAACCGTCACGTGCAACTCCCAAATTTTGAATTCACTCCACAGTTTTCTGCCACATGGCCATCTGTGGGTATTTAAAACCCTAATTGCTTCAGATTGTTCAAATATCGAGACCTTTCTGTTTTTCCACGCCATAAATACCATCATCCATCATGTCCGAAGCGACGCAGTGATGACGGCTGTGCTGCAGACGCAACTTTTGTTTTTCACCATGCGGGACATTCTAATCGCCATCAAGTAGCACCTTTAACTTCTTTTCTTGCTGGCAGCCACTAACCCTTCAAACGGCACTTACCAACAATCCATCTGATTGAACCAGCCACAATCCATCTGGTGGAACTAGTCTGAACCAATGCCGAGTTAACCCCGGTTCTGTCTCATGGTTTTCACAAGGTTGGGTGTGGTGCGCTAGGTTTACCCAAATGGTACAATAAAACACCACACATTCAAGAATAAAAATTCACCAAATCATGACAAAGCAATTTCATGTAGTGTGGAGAAAACCAAAAAATAGTTTTTAACATCAACGGGCTAAACATTTATTCTCCACACATAAGAGGCTAGGGTTAGTCTTAGAGTACTTCCACGGCTTATATTGTGGGTTCAAATTTGGAAGTCTCTTTTGGGCTGCAAAGAATTATGTGTCATTGATGAGTCGTATTTATACGGCTCGTCGAGTCAATTAATCCCATTTATTTCGACACTTTTATATGCGAACGTTTACTTTTTAGTATGGTTTTGCATTTCAGGTGTTTCGGAAGCTCTAGGAGGAAACGCGCATAAAAGATGGCTTTTCGAGCAAAAAACATCACAGTTTCAGAATAAACCTTTGGACCTTCGACGGAGCGCTGGGAATGAACCGCTGATCATAAAAATACGAGTCATATGCCGTTGCGAAGCTAACTCAATTACCTACAACTCTCTAGTTCACACCGAGAGCATCCGAGGTCGTTTAGATGGTCAAATCAGTAGTCGAAGTCGGGACTCAGTGCTCACCGCGTTTCGTAGAGACATTAGCGCGACACTAATGTCTGAATAAGACGCGGCCGTAACGTTAAGGCGAAACGCGGTCGCTACTTTCAGCACGCGTTTTGATAACGTCAGCAAGCCCGAAACTTGGAAATTGAGCCCAAAAACAGATTTGGAAACCCAGTTTATTATAAATAAGATCTTTGGGCTGGGTTTTCATCATCCATCAATCATCAAACTTTCTACGAAGACCAAGACGGTTCTGGAGAAGACGCAAGCTTTCGACGAGAGAGAAGACTTTTCTACTTATCATTATGTTTTGCATGATCATGTGTAGCTAAACTCCTTAATTCAGTTTAGGGTTTCGCATGTTGTGACTATGTTTTGAGATTCCGTTCTTAATGCTATTTTATGTTTCTCTAGTTCTTGTGCTTATTCCATGAATTAATTTGTGAGGTTAAGTGGAAGCTTTGTCGCAAAGCTTAATCAAACAATTAATTCTTATCGTTAATATCTACTGGAAACTTTGTCGTAAAGGTAGATCGTAACACCTAGATAAAATAATACCTTTGTCGGATTATTATATTTAGGAAAGAACTAGAAATCTAACTTTTGGTCGGGTTAGATGTGTTGTATCACCTTTGTCGGGATACTTTAGGAATTACCTTTGTCGGAATTCCACACTAAGAAACAAAGATTTGATCATTAGATATCTATGATAAACATGTCACAATAGAAACCCTAAGCTGAATGTTCTCTCTAATTGAATTCTTTTCCTATTTTCTTCTTTGCACTCTTTACTGTTCAAAACCACCTTTCTTTATTCGTTTTCAGATACAGCTTCAGCAACACCAGCTCCCTAGGGTTCGACCCTACTTGCCGCTACACTAGCTTATTGCAGGAGATTTATAAATATTAAATTTGACGCGTCAGACGACGCGCGTCAAATTTTGGCGCCGTTGCCGGGGAGCTGCGCTTCGGTGAAGTTGTTTCTTTTTGTTTTTATTTTTTTTGTTTTATTTTATTTTCTGTTTTTTTAGTTAATTTTCTTGTGATGCACCATGTCTTCTTATTATAATAGGGAGCCTTGGAACTATGAGGAGTTTTCCCCACCATCCTTCCAACTTGAAGTCCGCGAGAAGATCATCAACCTCAAGCAATCCCGGGATGAAACATTGGACGAGTGCTTGTCGTACTTCGATTCCATTGTGACGAGCTGCCCGCACCATGGATTCACAAACTTATATCTTCTTCAAAGGTTTCTCGGTGGGATGTTGCCACATGAGTGGAATGGGCTTAATGATGCGGCGGGAGGCTCGGTGAATAACTTAGACATGGACGATCTTTGGCACTTGATAGATGATTTGGCCGAGAGATCAAGACAAGATCAGGCCAAGCGGCTCGAAGAAATCGCCAACATAGTGCGCCAAATTCAGGCCGATCTGGCCAACACGGCTCACAAGCCGATGGTCATCAAAAAAGAGCTTACAATGGAGCCCACGGAGCCGGCAGAAGATGAGGACCCATGGTTGACTGAAGAAGAGCCGGTCAAGCCACTCGTATCGGGTGCAGGAAACGAAGAAAACGACTCGGAGTCAGTGCCTATCGCGTTCGAAAGAGACATTAGCTCGACGCTAATGTCTGAAGCGAACGCGCCTATAACTTTAAGGCCGGACGCGCCTCTAACGTCTACAGCGGACGCGACCCTCACTGATGCACCATCCAGGACTGACCATTTTCCTTCGTTTTCTATGCAGGTAATAGCTCCTGAAGACCATGTGATCGATAATGATGAGCTGGGAGATGAGTTGGAGGCGAAGCATGAGCCAGAAAGGCCAACGATGGAGCACCCACTCGCAACGAGTCAACAAGCACCGCCTGAAAAGTGTAAGGACCCAGGTGCCTTTACAGTCACCCGTGATGTTGACTCTTATGTTTTGCAGATGGAAGATGCTAGAGATGACGATCCTCCAGCCCCTATTTTGGGACGATCACTCCTCTTTGCCACAAAGACCAAGGTTGACGTGGGAACATGCTTGATGTCACTGGCGTTTGCTGGCAAGAGACCGAACTTCCATAGTTACGAGGATTCCGACCGTCCATACATGAGGAAGCGACCGAGACATGGCACGTTTGGATGGAAACCCGGATGGAGAGACATGAGAGCACAACTGGATGAGGGCCATGAACAGCACAAAGGAGTAAGGAAATTTGACCTCACACGCCCATGGGATCCTAACTTGTGATCCCTAAAGAGGTACCGTCGAGCCAACGACGTAAAACAAAGGCGCTCGCAGGGAGGCAGCCCGGCAAAATTTTTGTTTCTCCATGCTTTACTTCATTTTATGTTTGTTTGAGTCTTTAGTCGTGTTCTTCACATTGTCTTTTGGGGAAAGAGATGTTTTTCATGCAGGAAACAGGTGCAACTCAGTGCATACCGCGTCAGCCCTCAACATTAGCTGGCCGCGTTTGGTGTTAACATTAAGTTAATGTCTCTATCTAACGCGGTGCGCAACGTCTACACGAGGCGCGGCTGACCGTTGACCAGTGTTGACCGACTCGGTTGACCAGAATTTACACCATCACGCGACAACACGAGGGGAGTGCCTGTTCATTTTTTGTTCTCTATTTGTTTTTCCCTACGTTGTGTGTCTTGCATTGTTTGTGTCTTTGAATTTAAGTCGTGCCGTGAGGACACGGCTTTGTTCAAAAGCGTGGGGTGGGAGAGTCAGTCCGTTGTGTCAGCACGTTTATTTTTCGCACCTGCATAGAGTCAGCACGTTTCCCTTAAAATTTAAAATTTTTGAAAGTAGAAATTTCTCTCTATTTCCCGGATATGCAGTATTGAATTTTGATGATGTGAAACAGATGAGCTGATTAGATGAATTTCTCTCGTGAAATTTGAATTGTGCTTTTACATGTGAACTTAACCCACTACGTGTCCTCTTGAGTTGAGATAAACAGGGATGTGGAGTTGATAGAAATGTCCTAGAGAGATTTGACGAAGCATTCAAAGGACCGAAATTCAAGTTATATGGTTATATGGATTTCGTGGAGGCTAGCACTTCGAGGCAACATGGTTAAGAGTCTGCTCCGCCACTGCAGTGCTTATGCGGTCAGGTGGGACGGGGAAACATCACACCGTCCAATCTCTAGTCCGAGTAGCCGGGAAAACAGACGAGCAACCCTCGGCTTGACTCGCGCCAAAAGGACGAGGATGAGGGACAGTAGAGTCACGGACAAGCAGTCACAATCAGTAGCAAAAGAAAAAAATCAGTTATTTGTGAAGTTTTACACGCAACAAAGTGAAGTACACCACTGATCCATCAAAAGACAACTCACTACAAAAGCTGTCCAAGCAAAAAAAACTCAAAACCTTGAAGCTCGAATGAATCACGTGCAAGAAAAAGCAATGAAATATAACCATATAGCGAGAGTTCGGAACAGTGAATGCAGATCATGGGTCTAAAGAGGACTATCTTCCATTCATCCGAATTGGTTTCAATTTCAGCTCAAAGGTAACATGTATCAAGTTAATTCCATGTTGAGCATGATGATTTTAGTAGCGATTGAGTTATGCATAGAAAAGCGAGTCTAGACTAGAAACTCATATTCATGTAGCATCTATCCAGGACGTCGAAGAAATTGTGATGTTATACTTGTTTTCCTTCTATGACTTAGTTCTTGTTCGGGACGAACACGTTTAAGTGTGGGGTGGTTTGATGAGTCGTATTTATACGGCTCGTCGAGTCAATTAATCCCATTTATTTCGACACTTTTATATGCGAACGTTTACTTTTTAGTATGGTTTTGCATTTCAGGTGTTTCGGAAGCTCTAGGAGGAAACGCGCATAAAAGATGGCTTTTCGAGCAAAAAACATCACAGTTTCAGAATAGACCTTTGGACCTTCGACGGAGCGCTATGAATGAACCGCTGATCAGAAAAATACGAGTCATATGCCGTTGCGAAGCTAACTCAATTACCTACAACTCTCTAGTTCACACCGAGAGCATCCGAGGTCGTTTAGATGGTCAAATCAGTAGTCGAAGTCGGGACTCAGTGCTCACCGCGTTTCGTAGAGACATTAGCGCGACGCTAATGTCTGAATAAGACGCGGCCGTAATGTTAAGGCGAAACGCGGTCGCTACTTTCAGCACGCGTTTTGATGACGTCAGCAAGCCCGAAACTTGGAAATTGAGCCCAAAAACAGATTTGGAAACCCAGTTTATTATAAATAAGATCTTTGGGCTAGGGTTTTCATCATCCATCAATCATCCAACTTTCTACGAAGACCAAGACGGTTCTGGAGAAGACGCAAGCTTTCGACGAGAGAGAAGACTTTTCTACTTATCATTATGTTTTACATGATCATGTGTAGCTAAACTCGTTATTCAGTTTAGGGTTTCGTTCATTGTGACACATGTTTTGAGACTCCGCCCTTAATGCTATTTCATATTTTACTAGTTCTTGTGCTTATCTTATGAATTGACTTGTTAGATTAAGTGGAAGCTTTGTCGCAAAGCTTAATTGAGCAGTTAATTGTTATCGTTAATATCTACTGGAAACTTTGTCGTAAAGGTAGATCGTAACACCTAGATTTAATAATACCTTTGTCGGATTATTTGTTTAGGAAAGAACTAGAAGTCTAACACCTTTGTCGGGTTAGGTTGTGGTGTATCACCTTTGTCGGGATACTTAGGGTTGTTACCTTTGTCGGAATAACCACACTTAGAAACATGAGAGTAGATATTTAGCAGTCAATGATAAACATGTCACAATAGAAACCCTAAGCTGAATACTCTCTCTGATTGGAATCTTTTGCTTTTTTTTCTTTTCTCTTTTGCACTCACAACTGCTCAAAACCCCCTTTCTTTATTTGTTTTCAGATACAACTTCAACAACACCAGCTCGCTTGGGTTCGACCCTGCTTGCCGCTACACTAGTTTCACGCAGGAGAATTATAAATATTAAATTTGACGCGTCAGACGACGCGCGTCAGTCATGCTCATGATATTTGCTAGCTAGTAATCTCATTTAGCATGCATGCAGTGGTGGCCTCATAGAACAATTTTCACACAATTATCAACTACATACGCAGCACTTCCACACATGGTAGCTTAACATTCAGACTAGTCTAGCCAATCATCGAGGAAATTCAACATAGAGTGCAGACTATGCGAGGGAAGTCATACCTAGTTCAAGCCTTAGCTTCTCGTAGGGTTCCCTGTGTAAATGACAGGCACTGCCTTGTCGCGAGGCAATGTGTACAAATAATATTTATAAGTCCGCTACTCGCGACTTCACTACTGGGTAGCAAGTGGTAAGTAGGGGTCGAACCCAAAGGAATTAGGGGGATAGTTGCTCTTTGAGGTGATTGTACAGCGAGGGAGCGTGTTTTACGTTGGTTGAGGTTTTAGAGCTAGTAACTACGTGACTTTTTGGTTGGTTTTGGTTTTTTTGTGCGAAAAGTAAATGACTGAAAAATAAATACTGAAAAATAAAAATAGAAGACTTACAGCGGGTGATGCGTGATTGGCAAGTCCTCCGGAAGGTGAGCAGTTGATAGAGCAGTTTATACTAAAATTAAACGTAAGTGCAGGTGGTGTTTGTAATTTAAGGAAAGCATTCGGTTTTGGGGGCTTTGTATCATAGCCTGTTTATCATTGACCCTTAGTGATCTTACTAAGTATTCAAACGTGTATCAAGGCCATTCCAAGCACTCGATTTGCCACACTGTCTAGCCCATTCCAAGGTCGTAGAGCACTTGTTCTACTTAGACTAATACCCCATTCCAAGGTATATTAGCCTGTGTGCATCCATTTGGTCAGTCATTCCCGAGCAACCAAATGGTTTTTTAGAGAGGTCAAACTCCTCAAATAAGCTTTGCCATTCCAAGCATCCACTTATCCGAGTATGTTTACGAACCCCACGGAAGAGTTTTGCCATTCCAAGCATCCACTCAACCTTGGAAGTTCTAACCTAATATATGGCACATAGAACAAGTTTTGAATACAAAGAAGAGGCACTAAGAGTATAGCCTAAAACATTTTATGATACAAGTACACCCCTTCAACCGAATGAAGAGTTTAGCTACGAATATCCATAGAGGTGGATACCATAGCTAAGTACTTACAGTTTTTGAAAGACAGTAAGTAAAGGAAAGGGTTGAGTACTCAAGAACCAACAGGAGTACTCAAGACCGAACTATAATACTCAAGAACCAACAGGAGTATTATTTATATCAAAACCAAACTTAGAGAGAGAAGTGTTTATTGATTTTGGGCTTATGAAATGAGGAGGAGGAGCTCTCCTTTTATAGCCAAAGTGAAGAGGAATGGAGGGCTAGGATGGGAGCACATGGCAAGCCATCCATGGAGGAGGAGGAGCCTCCCAAAGCCGCCGGTCCTCTTGTCTTCTTCCCCAAAGCCGCCGGGTAGCCGGTCATGGAGGAGGAGGGGAGGTGGCTTTGGCCACCTCTTGCACAAAGCCGCCGGTCACCATGGGAGAAGGGAGAGTTTTGTGAGTTTTGTGCAGTCTTTTCACAAAACTATCAGTGTATTTCAGCTCCGGACTGACTTTGATTGTTCTTTGGTTGGATTTGTTTTGAGTGATTCCACGTCAGGATCTTGAGATTTCTTCAGTCAGCGTCTGATCGTGACCTTGGAATGACTCGTAATATCTTTTCTGCGTAAAAACTCCTCCTTAGCATGTATTCTCTCTAAGCTCCAAAATGCCCTGTAGATAAATATCGGAACTAACAAGCAAAAGTTAACTAGACAAGCAGTCTAATTTGGTGGGTTTAACTGTGTTTTTGATTCGTATAATTATGGTCCATCAGTAAAGCTTTCGTAAAAATGTCTGCAATCTGCTCCTCAGTTCTGCAATATTCCATGGCAATGGCACCTTTCTCTACACAGTCACGTAAAAAGTGATATCTGATTTCTATGTGTTTGGTGCGTGGATAAAGCGATGGAAGACTGCTTCTTGGACCCCCAAGAGATCAGGCATGGTCCAAGGAATTGTGCCATCCCTGATGTGGACTTCCTGTCTGTCTTGCAGCCAGCATAATCAGCATCTGTATAGGCCATCAGACGTAAGTCTCCTCCCATCGGATAGAATAGGCACAGATCGTCCGTCCCTTTCAGGTACCTCAAAATCCTCTTCACGGCTTTGACATGAGTTTCTCTAGGATCTGCCTGACATCTGGCACATAGACATACACTGAATAATATGTCAGGTCTACTAGCCGTAAGATACAAGAGTGAACCTATCATCCCCCTGTAGAGAGTTGGATCCAATTGTGGGGAGGACTCATCCTTTGCAAGGGAGTCATTAGGTGACATAGGTGTAGCACACGTTTTGGCGCACTCCATCCCAAATTTCTTTAGGATTTCTCTCACGTATTTCTGCTGATGGATCCGAGTTCCATCTTCTCTTTGTGCTACTTGAAGTCCTAGAAAATACTTCAATTCCCCCACCATACTCATCTCGAACTCGCTTGACATTAAATCTGTGAACTTATTGACAAGTCTAGGGTTAGTTGAACCAAAGATAATATCATCAACATATACCTGAACCACTAGAGTGTCATTGCCTTCCTTCGGGAGGAAAAGAGTCTTGTCTATCTCTCCTCTGACATATCCATGTGACAGAAGGAACAAGGATAGTCTCTCGTACCATGCGCGGGGTGCTTGTTTCAATCCGTACAACGCCTTGTCCAGGGCATACACATGGTTTGGATAATCTCTATCCTCGAATCCTGGAGTTTGGCTCACATATACTTCTTCCTTCAAGATCCCATTTAAGAATGCCGTCTTGACGTCCATCTGCTGCAAGGTAAAGCCATGGTAAGTTGAGTAAGCTATTAACAGTCTAATTGCTTCTAACCTTGCAACCGGAGCGAACGTCTCGTCATCGTCTATTCCCTCCTGCTGGTTGTATCCTTTGACCACCAGACGGGCTTTGTTCCTTACGACTATTCCCTTATCGTCCAATTTGTTCCGGAAGACCAATTTTGTTCCAATCACGTTCTTGTCCTTGGGTCTAGGAACCAGACGCCATACTTTATTCCTCTCGAATTGGTGCAGTTCCTCTTGCATGGCATTGACCCATTCTGGATCCTTGAGCGCTTCTGCTATAATCTTCGGTTCTGCAAGAGAGACAAAGGAGGCAAATCCACAGAATTGACATAAGCAATTAAGATCTACCTGTTTCTGGGAGGTGTAGCATTGGTAGTCCCTCAGTCTAGCTGGCGGTTGAACCACTCGTCCGTGTCTGGTCGTTCTCAGTTCCCCCTCAGGGTTTGCAGGGGTGGGATCACCCGCCATTTCTACTTCACCATGAGTCTCATCGTTGACTTCAACTTCAGGGTCATCATGGATTTGACCACCTTCTGGATCAACTATCTCAGCATCCTCCACTTGGTCATCTGGTGGTGCATCGTCTACGGGATGGACATCCAGCAATAGGTGTCTGTGGTGGATCCCAGTCAGGATCTGATCTATCCGCGAACTGGAGTTCTCCATCATCCACCATACCAGCAGATGAGGAGTCCTTAATCAGGTGACCAGCCATCACCGTCTCATCGAATCTCACATGCACGCTTTCCTCGACTTTCTCTAGCCTTAAGTTGAAGACTTTGTAGGCTTTGCTGTGGCTAGAGTATCCGACGAACACTCCCTCGTCACTCCGTGCATCAAACTTTCCCAAGCTCTCCTTGCCATTATTGTGGACGAAACACCTGCAACCAAATACCTTCAGATGGGAAATCTTAGGCCTCCTTCCACGTAACAGTTCATATGGAGTTTTTCCTATTATGGATCGAAGCGATGCTCTATTTAGGATGTAACCCGCAACATGCACTGCTTCTGCCCAGAAGCTTTTTGGAGTTCCGCTAGCAATCATCATCGTTCGTGACATATCCTCTAGGGTTCTGTTCTTTCGTTCCACAACCCCATTCTGCTGTGGTGTCCGTGGGGCGGAAAAGTTGTGATCAATGCCTTTGTCCCCGCATAACGAAAGAAATTGCGCATTCCGGAACTCAGTTCCATTATCAATGCGGATAGAGGTCAATTTACGATTTAGCTTGTTTTCCATCAGATTAAGCCATGCTTCAAATTCACTATAGGTTTGATCTTTAGCATCAAGAAAAATAGTCCATGTATACCTGGAATAGTCGTCGACTATGACCATAATATACCTGTTTCCTCCACGGCTGACGACATTGACTGGACCACACAGATCCATGTGGACCATGTCCAGTGGTGCAGTCGTGCTCACTGTTTGCTTAGATGGAAAAGATGTCCATGCTTGCTTTCCCGTGACGCAGGCACTGCATGCCTGATCAAATTCGCTTGCCACCTTAGGTAGGCCGACTACCAGTTCCTTCTGATGGAGTTTGTACAGTAGCTTCATGCTAGCATGCCCAAACCGTCTGTGCCATAGGATTGAACCCTCTGCTAAACTTGCAAGACATAACTCTTCTTCGGGGACGAAATCTGGATCGACGATGTAGATTTCATTCACACGGATTCCTCTTAGAACTGCCTTCCCTGTCTCATTACACTTCACAAGACAATCATTGAAGTTAAATGTAACTTGATTTTTACCATACTGACATAATTGAGACACACTTAACAGATTGTACCTCAAGTTTTCAACAAGACTTACCTGCCTGATTCGGATAGTATCCGAAATTCTTACCTCTCCTATACCTACCACGTTTCCTGAGCTTTTGTTTCCGAAGATAATGCAATCTCCGGAGGTTTTATGGAGCGAGTCGAACCATTCTGGATTCCCTGTCATATGGCTTGAGCATCCACTATCTAGGTACCATGGACGGGACCTCACTCCTTTCTGCAAGAAAACGATCAGTTTTTACGAACCCAGACAAGCTTGGGCTTACTGGGTTTTGGAGTGAATTTAGCAACAGATGCAGAATGAGGAACATAATAAGATGAATAGTGTGCATCGTGGTTAGTTAAGTCAATCTTTCGCCTTGGTGTCTTCCTCGGTCTGCCATAGACAGCAGGATAATATTGGGGGCGGAAGTGAGCAGTTCTGTCTTCCTTCCTGTACTTATTAACTTCCCTCTGATAGCTGTCTTCTGGATAGTGGTCTTGGGTGTCTAGCCAGTGGCGGTTCCTTTCATCTATCTCCCTCAGTCTTGGACATTCAGATCTGTAGTGTCCAGAGTTTCCACACTGCCAGCATATTCTATGACTTGGAAGACCAACATACTTGCTTCTGCCAGGTGGAACGGATCTCTTGTTCTTCCTTGCCTGGAAGTCAATTGTTGGGGGCTTGCGGCTCTGACTCTGCTTTTGCCAAATTTCATAGGCTTTTGTAGCCTTGTAAGGGACTGAGTAAGTATCATAGAAGTGACGTCCATCCTGTGGACTGGCTTCTCTTCTTGTCTGCCTCATAGCCTGAGGCCTTTTTCCTTGACGGGAGTTTTCTTCTGGTTCTACCATTGCTTCTTTTCCATTGGCGGCCTTCTTCTTTGCTGCCTCCTCCTCTTCATAACCAAGTCCTGGTCTGACAAATCTCTTCTTGAAGTCCCTCTTTTCTTCCTCAGCCCTCTTAACTTCCAGCTCATGGAGCCATTCTTCCTTCCTTACAGCCTCCTCGCGTCTAAGGTCAACAACTGTCTGAAGGAGTTCCTCATTGTTTTGTCTGAGATTTATCAGCTCATCATTTAGCTCTTCAACCTTTGTCTTGAAGTCAACCAGCTCAATGTTTCCGATCGACATACGTTTTAGTTCATCACTCAGGTTGCTGATCTGTCTCTCTCTTCCTTCACAGGTGCGGCACTTACAGACATGTTCCTCAATTTCTTTCTCCAGACGCATGGCTTTGGTTGACCAGAGACTGTTTTCCTCAATGTCATCGTGATGTTCCTGTTCCATTTCTGCCAGTCTGTCCTCCAGATCTCGGTTTTTGGCTAAGACTCTAGCGATTGTTTCTGCAAGATTAGATTCAGAAAAAACTTTATCAACAAACGATTCAGTTTCTATTACCTCATCAGATGTGGAGTGAGCCATTAAGCATGCATCCTTTGAGGACTTTCCATCGTTACTATCTTCATCCGAGTCTCCCCATGCGGCAAACATGGCCTGAGCAGGCTTTGGGGTAGCAGGTTCAGCCTGTGCTGGCTTTGGGGCTGCTGGTTCTCCTTTCTTTTTGCTACTGCAGTCTCTTGACAGATGCCCCTTCTTCTGACAGTGGTAGCATGTTCTATCTTCCCTCTCTTTTGGGTTCCCTCTCTTTTCACTTGATGTAGCATCTGTGTTCCATCTGGAGGAATTACCACCACTTCCCCCTGTTCTGAAGTTTCTTCCTCCTTTGCCGAAGCCAACCATCCCAAGTGCTTTCGTTAATAGAGCGATGTCATCGTCTTCTTCTTTTGATGTCTCATTGCCTTGGGCACGATCGAGGGCCTTTTCAACTTTCAAGGCGATGGCTTGGGACTTGTCCGTCTGTCTCCTGGCCATCTTCCTTTCCACGATCCCCGCCTGACTTTGGAGGTTGGCATCCAGCTCTTCTAGAGTAGTGTCTTTGATTCCCTTTTGAGCTTGCAGTGCTAGTGTCACTTGGTCCCACTTGGAATTCAGGGCTTGCATGAACTGGTGCGTGATCTTCCATTCAGGAAGCCTCTCGTTCAGATATTCCAGCTGTCCAACTATGACCTGGAACCTGGTGTAGAAATCCTCTAGGGACTCATCCTTCATCTGCATGACGGTCTCGTAGTCCTTTGTGGCAGCTAGGATCCTGTTCCTTTTGATGTCTTCGTTTCCACCGTACAGTCTCACCAGTCCATCATACATATCTTTTGCTGTTTTGTACATTGCCACTTTAATCTGATCTCCGGGGGACAAGGCCATGTAGAGAACCTTCTTTGCTCTGGCATTCTTTTCGAGACACTTGTAGTCCTCGTCAGTGTACTTATCCTTGGCCTTTTCAACCGGTTTTGCAGGATCTGTTTTGTCCAGGATAGGCAATGGACCTGTCTCGAATATCCTCCAAAGTTGTCCGTCCAGCGAGCAGACATGGGCCTCAAATTGGTCTTTCCACCAGTCAAATTGCCCGGGCTTTAGCAGCGGCGGTTTCCAGAACGAGTCGTTGATTGACGACATAGTTTTCCTGCAAAGCTAACACACAAATCTAGAGTCCTCGGCTCTGATACCACGTGATGGATCGTTAGTGTTAGCAGTCTGTCAGACGGAAGTCACAAAGTGTGTTTCCGTCTGATGGTCAGATAGCAGCGGAATAATTTTGCAGGAAAATTAACGACTGAAAATAAATACGCACGAATATATATAGTGGAAACCTTATCACAACTATGATAAGGTGAAAACCACTACCTTTCGTCTCCGAAAGGATTTTCGAACTGATTACTCTTTATTCCGATATAGTTATAGGGTTTACAAACTAGATCCTTCAGATTCTATTTGATGACCTCTACTCAATCCGACAGAGTAATCAGCTACAACCTTGTACCGTCGAATGCAATAGCTCCTTGCTCTCCTCAAACGTCGAACCTTTCATCTGAGATCCCTATCTCCTTATATAGGAGTAAGCTGACCTAGAGTCCAAGCCCAATAAGCCACACGGATCAGCTTTCCAAATCTGTCAAGATTTGTAATGAATTCTTTCCTTAATGGTCGAAAGCATTAATTCGAGCTTTCCATATTCGGCCTGCAGATATTCCTCTCTTCAATGCTTTCCAATTAATCTTCAATTAGCAATCAATCTGCATTCATGGATATCTTCAATCAATCTGCAATCAATCTATATTCATATCTTCCAATTTGGGCGCATATAATCTTCACGATTATTCCCTTCGATCTCCACACGCCAACTCAACCCTAGTTGTGTGGTCCTCAAGTAATCTGCGTTTGGTTCAGTTAATGCGCAACACTTGCATCAATAAATATGATCATGAATTTCTGCACACTTAGACAACATATTAGCTAAGTGTTTGTAATCATCAAAACCAAAGGGTCCAACATATGGTATCAAGGCTTTGTACAACTATAGTTGTATCGTATGATTCGTACAAGGCATTATATTTTAATAATTTATATTCTAAATAAATAAATAAATAAAATCAATCAATATATAACATATTTTAAAATGAAGCCTCAACAAACATTAATAGGCAAATTCGAACATGTATTCATCATCGTAGACCAAATTTTCCCTTCTTCATTAATGTTTATCTCATTTGACATATCCTCACTTACACCATCTGGCGATCCTTTAGTTCATTAAGAAGAAATATTACTTCTTCCTTTCTGTTCTTGTGGTAAGAACCATGGTCAAAACCGCTAATCTTTCTGGACCTTATTTCAGAATCAGTCTGGATATTATTATCATGAGTTGGTGAATCTCGAATTGTCACCATCTTAGCAAATGAGGGCATATTACTTTCGCTATTCGTAGAGTATTTACCTGTGAAATGTTCTATTATACTAACGACCAGTGTATAAAATGCATCTTCAATGGCATCATTGCCTTCTTGTTTAATTCTATTTTGAATATCATCTTTCTCTATATGTGTGAGATAATTATCCCACCAACCTTTTAATTGACCCGTAAACCTGCTATAAGCATGTTAGCAGCAGTTTTATCACTATTACCACTAGCCTTACAAACTGTGGAGAACATGAGCATTCTATGCATTGCATTATGAATTTGTTGGTTGGCAAAACCGTCTATGTTCCATTCATAGATATGACCATCATTATAACAATTGGTTATAATCTCATTAGATTCTTCTATCAGTACATCTGATGGTGTAGGTCTAGGGTAATAATATTTTCCCGTAGTTGGCTTATCTGCCCATTTATGTAATTTATTAATCTGATCTTGATAAACTTGCTTATAATCTGGTTCTTCTATAAGCTTATCTCTTAGATTTTTTTTATCAAGAGTGGCTAATTTCAGATTCTTAAATTTTTCTTCTAGAAAATCTTCTAGATCCTTCATAGGTTTTAATTTAAAATCTGTAGCAATCGGGGGTGGCTGTAAACTAGGTGTAGCCATTCCTATTGTTTTAGACGTAGTTATTTCTACTGGTTTTTCAGCTATAACTGACTGGGTTTTCATAACCTCAATTAATTGTTCAACTCTGTTTTGTAAAGAACTTATCTGTTCTCCTAAAACACTCAGATACAGATTAGAATATTATTCTGTTTGAACATCATATTAATTTGTTGACATGTTACTGGAAGGGTGTCATCTTCTAATAACTTAGCAAATGCAACAAAACTATGAGTTTTACCATTCTTTTCAATTTGAAAAGGTTGTTGAGGTGGATAAATCCGTGTAATGTTTTTACCCGTATTCAACTTATAATTTCTTTCAAGTGTTGAAATATATTGTTCAACATAAGTAGAAATAAACCAAGGAACAAAGAACAATATTTTATTCTTATGTTCGCATAACCTATAGAATTCATTACTAAGAGTTTTTAACTCTGCAGAATCATAAGACTCAAAGAACCATTTTCTAAACGGTTTCCATTTATCATTATAAGTGGCTTATAGTAAATCCTATAACAGATAGCTATTACCTCTGTTCCAGATTTATAATTATAACCATTGGTTTTAACGTTTAACGTTAACGAATCCAAAATATTAACATCTGATAAGGACATCTGTATGTTTGGGTAAACATCAAAATAAACCGGACCATGGGCCAAGCTAGTCTGAATATTTCCCATTAAGGATTGTTTATAATTAAGGTTTCTACCATCTCGTAAAGCTGCTATAAAGCTTTCTGGTAAACCTTCAAGGGTTAATAGTTTAAAAGCAATTTGCACTAAACCAATATGTATAAATTTATGAGAATTTCTATATAAAAGTAAATCACTTTCTTCGAGTAACCTAATTGTTAACTCTTCAGAATTCAGCGGAATTGTTTCTTCAGTTGTTTTAACAACCTGTTTGAGACCTATTTTCTCAAACGTTCCAAGTTTATAAATTAAACTAGGTTCAATTCTAGGGATTGTCCACTTATTAAGTGCTTCTAGATTTGTAGGAAGATCATATATTTCTAATCATTTCAGCAAATAAACTAGGCAAGCCATCAATAAATTTTGACTTCCAATGAGTGTTATTACACTCAGGGCAATTCCGTTACCCTACTTAAGAAAGTATCTTTATGCCACCGAAAATCCGTTAGTGTTTTACACCTAAGATTTTGTAAATATTTCTTCTTAATGACCAAAAGGATAGCAATGAGCCCTGGATACTATTGACCAAATACTACAAGATCAACAATTGTTCCTATCCCTACAAGATCTACAAGAATCAGAATTTTTATGAGAATATCTTCATAAAGAATGGTTGCCATATCTCCCATGTTGTTGGTAAACAACCAGATACTTTCCAGTTCAGCGAAATTATTATTAAAAGGATTATATCCTTCCAAGAATGGGGAAGCTCTCCCATCACCACAAAAAGATTCCACTATATTGGAAGACATTTTTCGGATAAACATACAGCGGAGTATGACTATTTGGAATATATTGATGCTTTTAATACAGTTCTCTTATATGAGAATCCGGAGCATAAACATTTTTGGTTCATAACCATTGATTTGGAAGATAAGGATCTAATAATTCCTTCTTGGTTCATCAAATGGTGGCAACATTTTGGTCCAGGAAAAAAGATTCACAAAGTTCTTCCAAATGATTTTATGGAACTATTTTCCAAATGGAAAGAATGTTCAGCACCTCATTACCTCAAAAATTTGAACAAAATTGATGATGAGTATTCCCTCTGGTTCTTTTCTGCATTCTCCATTCCTTACATATGGAGATGGGAACCAGCGTTTGGCTATACCTATATGTATGACGCTTTTCTGGCCAGCCTCAAAAGAAGGTCCTATTCAAAGTTTTGGGAAAAGATTAAGCTTAACCCTACCGTCGATGGTATGGTACGGTATGTTTGGTAATCATAGAAATCAAATAGAATAATTATTCTAATCTATATTTGAGTGTTCTTGGAGAACAAATAAGTTCTTTACAAAACAGAGTTGAACAATTAATTGAGGTTATGAAAACTCAGTCAGTAATAACTGAAAACCCGTAGAAATAATCTACGTCTAAGATAATAGGAATGGCTACACCTAGTTTACAGCCACCTCCGATTGCTATAGATTTTAAATTAAAACCTATGAAGGATCTAGAATAATTATAGAAGAAAAATTTAAGAATCTGAAATTAACCACTCATGATGATGATGATATGATGATGATGACGATGATGATGATATGATAATGACGTTGATGATATGATATGATGTTGATGATATGATTATTTAAACGTTGTCATTGTTTTTTAAATAAGTTGATATGAATTAATTAATGCACAAAAAGTTAAAAATATAGGAAAAATATATAGAAAACATAATTAAGCACCCTCAAAATTTGATGATACTTTTTTAAAATAATTTATATAATTTCAAAATTAGTTTAAACTAAGTTAATATTAAGATCAGTTTTTCAATATTAGTGAAAAATAAATTAATATTCACAAAAATAAATATAAGTTTAACATAACAACAAAACGTAACAAGTTAAAAGTAGATTTAAACACTATCACATAGAAAAGTTAACAACACAATAAAAAAAAAAAGCACCCTCAAAATTTACCCCACTCTCATGATGATGATATTATGATATGATGATGATGATATCACTACAAATTTGGCTCAATTTTTGCGGTGGTGAATTTTTGTCAGATAACCATCGTAATACCATTGTAATATACAATTTTTGGTGGATTTACAATGATAATTATACCCACCGCATTTTTGATCACCGCATAAAATTTTGTAGCGGGTTTTCAATACATATTCAGCAGAACTATGCAATGGTTTTACAGCTGTAAGCTAACCGGCTGAAAAATTATGGCAAAACCATAGTATTATCATTGAAAACTATGCAGGGGTTATCCAACGATTTTTACGTACAATATTCAGTCGGTTATGCAGTGATTTTACAAGGGAAAATTAAAATAAATTTTAATCGCTAAAATTAATAGATTTAATAGATTATTTATTTGAAATTATTATAATAAATATGAAATGAAATTTCGAAAACACAGAATTAAAAATAAAATGATTTATTGTATAACTCAAATATTTTTTACATCCTTAAATGTAGATCGAATATAGAGTTTATGCTAGTCGAACCTTATTCTTTATTAATCATTAGGACCAAATGTTAGGTTTACAAACTAAGAGATTGGCTCAATCTCAAACCAAAACACATACAAGCAATAATTCAGTCCAACGTAATCAAATCAATAATCACACTCCAAGCAACGAGTTCACAGGACTTCCCTGAAGAAGAGCAGCTCTCAGCAGCCTCGAATCAGTCCAGTCCGCCTTCGGTCGTTCCCAAAGTTCCACCAGATGCGTTTGGCCCTCAGCACTTGGAGACGAAGCACAATCCGGCAATACTACGATCGTCGGGCGTCCAAAGACTTCGTGCAGGCTTCAATCGGTCGAATCGCTCGAAGAAGACTCTCGACGTGTCGCTCGGAAGAGAAGAATCGATTTCGTGCCCTAAGCCCCAAATCTGGTTGATGCTTATAAGCTCAGCTGAGTACGCGTCGAAACGACGCCGCTTGATGTAGTAACTGAATTACCGGTCTTCCGCGCGTCACTGGAACGACAACGTTCCATTAAACGAAGATTCCCGCTCCAGCTAAAACGACGCAGCTTTGTTTGTCACGGCCCTTGGTCACGGGGAGATACGGGCGTTACGGGGAGCAGAACTCAGAGGCTTTCATGCTTGTTGGAGAGACCCCGTGACACGCCTGTCACGGCCTCTGTCACGGGACTACAACTTGGTCACGGGACAATAACCTAACACCAAAACCTTATGGACTGAACCCTGATTTCCTGCAACACTTATACACACACATGGACTGAACTAAAGCATAAATAAGGTCCTAATGATGACTCAATACACAACAGGGATTATACATTTCTCAACATTAAATATATTAAAATTGAAAATTTAGATCTACATGAAATGAAAATGATAGTAATAACTAATAATATTCACTTGTCAACTCTGAAGCTATACATATATATTGACCTCTTTCCATAAGCCTTATCATTCTTCGATAGTCTCATTCAACCGTTCAAACATATATAAACTAGGTTATGTTCCCATCCAAAGCCGTATTTGTAAAGGACGTTTGCATCGGTGTCATGCATATAACTGTTGGTCTCATGTAGACGCTGGTGTTCATCGAGCCATCTTGAATACTCCATGCCACATAGTATTTGCACCTGAAGGCAAAAGGAGCGCAGATGAACAAACTCATTGATCAAGCGAACGCTGTAGCGACAACCTACTACTAATAACGTAATAACAAGAACCCTAATACAAAAACCAAGATGTGCATATTTGTCATACCTATATCACATCAACTAAGCAAACTCATCAAGAAAGAAACAGAGGCAACAAAACACTCCAAGGTTCTTAAGATTATAATGTAAATGTTAAGTAGAAAAGATATCATATTGTTAACCAACTACCTTCGCTTTGCTACTAAACATCCCAGCAATGGCAGAGAAGCTCTCCACACTAGTTTCCCGAACCTAAAGACGTGATGATGGAACAAAAACATGTGAAATAGCTACGCGTGAGATGAGCTCGCGTGAGATGAGCTCAACTGTACCAGTTAGATGTAGCTCACCATGTGGTACAGTTGGTTGCACAGACTAAGATAATCGAGATGAAATGCAGAACAAGAAAGGACACACAGCACTTGGTGACCCAGTTCGGCTCAATGTAGCCTACGTCTGGGGGACTTCTCCCAAGTCCAAGGAACAATCCACTATCACAGTATATAGTACAGATTGACGTTTGAACAGCCTTCCAACTACTGTTACCCCTATACTACTCTCCAAGTGAATTGTGTGATCTAAGCTTCCCTTAGATCCGAAGACTCCCGTCTTGCACGTCCAGACCTCCTCCCGAGGCTGATACAGTCGAACCTACCACAGCAGATTCTCCTGGCTGCGTTTGTCGTCTCTTGTGTGAGTCTAACAGCGAGCACAGACTTGTACAACGCAGCGACGACACCTCTTGAACTCTGAAATAATTTGTGCGCAGCAAAAATGTATGAGTTCAAGAAAGTAAAGCAAGTTGCTTACCAACTTGCGGCCTCAATCCTTCTACGACAGCACCACGACTCGTAGATTAGAATGATGAATTCCGCTCTTCGATTAACGGCTCCTCCACACGGCGTTTCTCAGGTTTTGTGCGCTACTTAATAATGAACCCTGGCCTCCTTTATATAGACCCGTGTGAATCTAGAAGATCAAAAACCCTAGATTTGATCTTCTAAAACCCTAGATAAGATATGGATTAAATCAGTTGAGATTTAATCTTGATCTGCATATCTTTATCTCATAATAACCGGTTTGATGATGTGGCAGTCGGATAGATTTGATTGAGATCCATCAGTTCGAAAAACTATGAGCTGTGCTGATTTTTCAGAACTGAATGATTGATCTAGCACATATCATTTTGCGAGCTCTTGCACAGATTTGTGTTTTGCCTAGATGTCACTTTTTACTCCAACAATCTCTCCCTTGACATTTGAGGCAAAACACTTCTTCTGCATGACCTCTTTTCAACCGGTAGTTGAATCTTGCACAGATAGTCAAGGTTAGTTCCACACTAGCACAGATATAAGATAGTAGCTAGCACAGGCTCGCACGAATACTTCTTTACACAAAGCATCATTTGCAGCACACATCATCACAGCCACGCATCCAGCACACATCATCACAGCCATGCATCTCTACTCATGCAGATACTCCCCCGTTTTGTCGCAAGTGGCAAGGGACCGTTGCACAGACTACTCCTCTTCATATTCAGTATCCTGGAGCAGAGCACGCTAAATTTTCATTCGTTTGATCTCGCTTTCGAGGAAGGAAATTTGGCCTCTGACCTCCATAGCAAGCACCTCCGACCACTACTTGGTCCCCAACACTACTGTCCGCCATTCTCTTCTTCACCAATTCTTTCACCAAACTTTCTCCACCAATCGGCATCCCAACAGGAACATCATCAACGCTAGATTGTTCAGCAACAGACTCAGAAGACGTACCTTTAGGTTTCACTGAAGAAACCCCTTTGACTGGAGACTTGGCCTGTTCAGACTTCTTCTCCGACGATGTGCCGATCTGTGCAGTCTCCCCCTCGATGGTAGACGCCTTCTCCAACAATACTGAAGATAAGAAATACTGCTCTGGCTAACTTTTCAAGGAGCTTGCACAGTTTGATTTAAACACATAGCTCCCCCTTACTACATGGCACGTCAGCAACACTTATTAGAGTTCTGCTCAGCTGACTGCCCCTGGTGTCAAAGCCTTTCAGTTTTTCATGACACAAAGGCCAAATGCAGACCTTAGTGTCTCAATCCTCTCAGCATCCAAAGGCTTTGTCAATATATCCGCTAGTTGTTTCTCTGTTGGCATGTGGCATAGACAGATGATTTTATCTTCAACTAGCTCTCTAATGACACTAGACAGAGGATGATTCTTCTGGATTCTGCTAGAAGGTTGCATGCTAGCTTCACCATCTCCTGATTGAGTTTGATTCACCTCACTTTCTTTAGCATCTCGCATGTGTACATCATTATCCTCCTCGACTGAATCTAACACAGTCTCAGGTACAATTTCAGAATTTTCATCTGGTACAGACCCTTATCCCGGTTTAGGACGAGTATCCTGAGTCTCCATATCATCATCCGGTTCCTTCCTCAGAGATGAATCCTTGGCATCGTCAATCACCATATTGATTGCTCAATCACTCCTCTAGTTCTCTTATTGTAGACACGTAGGCTCTGCTGTTTGGGGAATAACCCAGGAACAGTCCTTCATCACACTTCCTGTCCAGCTTCTGCCTTTGCTCCCTATCAGTCAGAATATAACAAGTACTTCCAAAGACATGAAAGTGCTTAACAGTGGGCTTTCTTCCTTTCCAAAGCTCATAACTAGTCTTGTCCATCCCTGGTCGAATCAGGACTCTGTTCAGGACGTAGGTAGCTGTTAACATAGCCTCAGTCCACAAATTCAAGGGGACGTTCTTCGCATGCAACATAACTCTCATCATTTCTTGTACAGTTCGATTTCTCCGCTCCACTACTCCATTCTGTTGCGGTGTGATAGGAGATGAGAATTGATGTACAATGCCTTGCTCATCACAGAACTGCACAAACTTCTCATTCTCAAACTCCCTCCCATGATCACTTCGAATGGACAAGAGATTTTCTCCTCGATCTCTCCTTTCATTAATCAGGCAGGTAGCAAGATGTACAAAGGCTTGTACAGTTTCGGACTTCTCGCGCAAGAACATGATCCAAGAGTATCTGGTGTAGTCATCTATACATACGAAAGCATACCTCTTCCGCCCAATACTCTCCACCTGCATTGGTCCCATCAGATCCATATGCAGTAGCTCAAGAGGACGCTTGGTGTAGACTCTATCCACTTTCTTGTGCACTGCTCGAGTCTGCTTTCCTGCTTGACAATCACCACAAACAATTTGCATATCTCCTATAATATTAGGAATACCTTCAATCAACCTCTCGTTGGACAAAAACTTCAAGGATCTGTAATTGATGTGTCCCAAGCGTTGATGCCATAGATGTACTTCATCGGACCTACTCAACATGCATATAATTGCTGCTGGGGTTGTAGCACGGCTTAGGAGATAACAGGGGTTGTAGCACGGCTTAGGAGATAACAGTTGTTGCTTGCACGATCTCCTTCCATCACACATACACCATGTCTGTCATAAACTTAGCAGGAATTTCTTGTGAATTGTACCTGGTTACGGCCATCGCATAACTGACTAATACTGATCAGATTGGCCTTTAACCCATCAACCCAATAGACATCATCTAGATGTGACATGCCTGGCACATTCAGTGTTCCCTTGGCAATAACTCTTCCTCTTTTCCCGTCACCAAATGTCACATGGTGGCCGTCGATGGGTCTCAGATTAGTCAGGTTCTCTCGAACTCCAGTCATGTGTCTTGAACAGCCACTGTCAAAGAACCAGCTCTCCTCATCCTCCTTGTCAGTTGAACTGTACAAGACACAGCAGTATTGATCATTCCTTGGTCTCCACACCATTCTGCCTCGTCTCCTTGTTGGTTCTTTATACTGGCTGTCATGTCTATAATGATAGCAATGACGTTTGATGTGCCCAGGTTTGCTGCAGTAGTAGCACACCCTAGCACGTTGCCATCCTACATCTCTTGGGACACGATACTGGTTGTCATTTTCTCTGGCACAGACAAACTTATCAGCTGTCTTGTGCTTGTTGTCTTTAGGAACTGTGCCACTAGCTTTCACAAACTTCGTATCATCACTTTTCTTCTCACCAGTGAATCCAAGCCCTGTAGTATCTTTTATTCTCTTCTGCACAGACAGGATCTGGTCCAGATTCTTAGACCCTGTGTTCAGCCTGTTCAGGAGCTTCTTGATTGAACCCATCTCCTCTAAGAGCTTCTTCGATTCTTGTTTGTCTCCTTCAGCCTTTTGTTTCAGCTCTTTTACTTCTTTCTCCAGATTTTCTTTCTCCTGTGCAAAAATGCCGGCTTTGGATTCCAGTTCCTGCTTTTCCAGTTTCAACGAGATAACACCTGCATTTAGCCTCTTGTTAATGTCTACTAGCTCAGTCCACTTTGAGAACAATAGTGCATATTTCTCAGCAATGCACTCATCAGTGATTTCTTCTTCATCACTTTGTTCAGCTTCGTTCTCTTCCACCTCGACTTCTTCTGTATTGGTACAGTCTTTGGAACCAGTTCTGTCATAGTCTGTGGCACAGTCTATCATGCTTGTCAGAGCAACAAAGTTGCTTGTCTCTTCCTCCTCTGAGCTCTCTTCAGTCTCGTCATCACTCCAGCTAACAGTCACGGACTTGCTATTCTTGTTCTTCAGGGTGTTGGCACATTCTGCTTGTATGTGGCCAAATCCTCCGCATTCCCTGAACTTTATTCCTTTGGTCCGTCCGCTTTTGCCATTTTCCTTCTGGTCAGACTGTCTCTCCTGTGGCTGGAAATCCACTCTCCTGGTGTCTTGATTTCTGGACTGATTCAGGCTGTTCTGGCCAGGTCCCTTACCGTTGATCTTCTTCAACAGTTTATTGAAGTTCTTTGTGAGTAACGCCAGTTCCTCGTCGTCTACCACAGTCTCAGCCTTTAAGCCTACAGATTTGACTTTGGGTTCTGGCACAATCAGGTGTTGCAGTTCATAAGTGCATAGATTGCCAATCAATTCTTTCCAGCCCATGGTTTTTACATTGTTTGCTTCTTCTATAGCAGTCACCTTCATGGCAAATCGTTTAGGCAAAGACCTTAGAATCTTGCGTACAACCTTCTCTTCGGGTAGAGCTTCACCAAGAGTAGATGCCTCATTCAAAATGTCACAAACTGTCGCGTTAATGTCTTTGATAGTTTCATCCTCATGCATCTTTAGCTCCTCAAATCTGGATGTCAACATCTGAATCCTGGACTGTTTCCCCTTGTCAGTTCCTTCAAAGTGAATGGACAGGGTATCCCAAGCCTCCTTAGCACTTTCACAGTTCAGGATGAGTTTGAAAGTTGTCTCGTCTACAGCCGAGAAGAGGCATTTAGAGCTTTAGCATTCCCCATGGCGAGACGCTCCTCCTGTTCAGTTCATTCTGTCTCTGGTTTATGCACACCCCTTCCTTCATCAGTTGCCAATAGAGGAGGGTTCCAGCCAGTTAGCACAGACCTCCAAGCTTTCTCATCCACATTCTTGATAAACGCCTTCATCCTGGCCTTCCAGTAGCTGTAATTATGCCCTTCTAACAACACGAAGCGAGTAGTGCTTTGTTATTCCTTGATGCTCATCTTAGAACAGTAGCTAGCTTCCCAAGATCCCACTCCGTATGTAGAGAACCTGCTCTGATACCAATTGAAATAGCTACGCGTGAGATGAGCTCAACTGTACCAGCTAGATGTAGCTCACCCTGTGGTACAGTTGGTTGCACAGACTAAGATAATCGAGATGAAATGCAGAACATGAAAGGACACACAGCACTTGGTGACCCAGTTCGGCTCAATGTAGCCTACGTCTGGGGGACTTCTCCCAAGTCCAAGGAACAATCCACTATCACAGTATATAGTACAGATTGACATTTGAACAGCCTTCCAAACTACTGTTACCCCCTATACTACTCTCCAAGTGAATTGTGTGATCTAAGCTTCCCTTAGATCCGAAGACTCCCGTCTTGCACGTCCAGACCTCCTCCCGAGGCTGATACAGTCGAACCTACCACAGCAGATTCTCCTGGCTGTGTTTGACGTCTCTTGTGTGAGTCGAACAGCGAGCACAGACTTGTACAACGCAGCGACGACACCTCTTGAACTCTGAAATAATTTGTACGCAGCAACAATGTATGCGTTCAAGAAAGTAAAGCAAGTTGCTTACCAACTTGCGGCCTCAATCCTTCTACGACAGGACGACGACTCGTAGATTAGAATGATGAATTCCGCTCTTCGATTGACGGATCCTCCACACGGCGTTTGATGGACCATAATTATACGAATAAAAAACACAATAAAACCCACTAAATTAGACTGTTGGTCTATTTAACTTTTGCTTGTTAGTTCCGATATATTTCTGTAGGGTATTTCAGAGCTTAGAGAGAATACATGCTAAAGAGGAGCTTTTAAAGCATAAAAGATGTTACGAGTCATTCCAAGGTCAAGATCATATGCCGACTGAAGAAATATCAAGGATCCTGACGTTGAATCACTCATACCAAATTAAGCAGAAGAGGAATCAAAGTCAGACGGAGCAAAATTGGACTGATAGTTTTGTGAAAAGACTGCACAAAACTGTCAAAATACACTCATGGACCAAGGTGACCGGGCACCTTGCTTGGAGGTGGCCAAGGGAGGAGCTCCTCCCCTCATGGTGACCGGCCACCGGCGGCTCCTCCCCTCATGGTGACCGGCGGCTTTGCTCCTCCATGGAAAGCTTGCCATGTGGTGGCTCCTCCACCACATCTTCATCTCCTCCACTCTCCTCCCTCCACTTGGCGGCTCCTCCTCCCTCCTCCCAAAGCCGCCGGCGGCTCCTCCTCCTCCCCCATGTGTCATCTCCTCCTTGCTCCTCCCTTCTCCTCCCTTGGATCAAAAACACATGGAAGCCATCTCCACCCTCCATTTCTCCTCCCTTTGGCTATAAATACAAGCCATTCTCCTCTCATTTGTATCATCCAAAAATCAACATTTCACTTATCTCTCTAAGTTTTGTAAGTTTGGCTTTGGAAATAAAAGATTGCTCCCTTGGCGCTTCAACGGTTGTAAGTATTTTAATATTTATTTACCGTCTTTAATTTCCAATTCCTTAGTTATAATGTTTAGCGCGATAAATAGTAGCTAAACTAGTCGTTCGGTAGAAGGGGTGGACTTGTATTATAAAATGTTTTAGACTATTAATTTAGTGTCTCGTCTTTGTATTCAAAACTTGTTCTATGTGCCATATATTAGATCAGAACTTCCAAGGTTGAGTGGATGCTTGAAATGGCAAAGCTCTTCTGTGGAAGTTCGCAAACATACTCGGGTAAGTGGATGCTTGAAATGGCAAAGCTTATCTGAGGAGTTTGATCTCTCTCAAACACCATTTTGGGTAAATCGGAAAAGACAACCCAAAATGGATGCACATAGGCTAGTATACCTTGAAATGGGGTGCTAGTCTAAGTAGAACAAGGGCTTTACGTTTTTTGCAAAAGATTAGACAGTGTTGCAAGTCGAGTGCTTGAAATGGCCTTGATTCACTTTCGAACACTTTTGCAAAAGACTAGACAGTGTGGCAAATCGAGCGCCGGAAAAGGCCTTGATACACGTTTGAATACTTAGAAGATTCACTAAGGGTCAATGATAAACAGGATATAATACAAGGCCCCTGAAACCGAACGCTTTCTTTTAATTGTAATAATTATCAGTTACTTTCCAGTACTAAAACCAACCAACCAACCAATCAATCACTTAGCTGGTAGCTTTAAAACCAACCAACCAACCTAAAACACGCCCTCCCGCTGAATAATCCCCTCAAAGAACAATTATCCCCCTAATTCCCTTGGGTTCGACCCCTACTTACCACTTACTACCCAGTAGTGTAGTCGTGAGTAGCGGAAAATATAAATTTATTTTGCACAGAGAACATTGCACCTTAACGACAGTGCAGTGGGCTCCGTCAAAATTGGCGCCGTTGCCGGGGAATTAGCCGTCGGATAGTTGTTCTTTTTCATTTCCCTATGACACTACCCACTATGTATGCATGGACAACACGATATCTTCCTCAGTTTGGAGGGACCACCGGAGAAGACCCAGTAATACACTGCCAACATTTCCACCATATAAGCCGTCACATTAAACCTGAAAATCTAACGTTAGAAGAGTTTCAATTAAAATGTTTTGAACACTCTTTAACTGACTTTGCGACGGTATGGTATTACACATCAACTGCTAATTGTGCAAAATATTATGTGGACCTTCGCGCTAAATTCCTGAAAGAATTCTCTCCCCCGTCCTTACGACATGACACCCGAGAGAAGATCATCTGCCTTCAGCAATCCCGGGATGAGACTTTAGATGAATACTACACGTACTATGACACCATCGTCTCACGCTGCCCGCACCATGGATTCACCGAAGTATTCCTTCTTCAAAAATTCCTTTGTGGAATGAGGCATGATGAGTTCTCAAGGATCAATGACGCAGTGGGAGGATCAGCCATGCACTTATCCCTGACTCAAATGTGGGATGTTATAGACGACTTGGCCGAAGCCACAAAACGAAGGCAAATGCCCCGACCTAATAGAGGAATACAGAGGATAGAGGCTAGCCCAGAAAGGAATGAAGAAGGCATTACAAAGGACGAGACGGACGAATCAGATGCAGAAAGCTCTGAAGAAGAGCCTACATTGGAAATCACACCTGAGCCATCAGAAGAATCAGATATAGAAAGCACCGGAAGCAACGAGGAAAAGCCTTCATGGGAACTTGAGACCGTGCCATCAGAGGAGGAAGCCCAGAACACCACTGGCATACTGCCCAATTCATACCCGACTATCATTACCCGGGCAGCCGAGACTATCTACGACCAGTTCCTCACTGACAATCATAACGAGGCAGAACCAAGCCTTAAGATGCAAGCTTCCCGACTTTTCCCTTCGATCAATAGACAAATCGCTGAAAACTATGTGATCCATGAAGAGGCTGAAAAGAGGATGGGAAAAGGGCCTCTGCAGAATGACTCCTCGATGGAGCAGTGTTACGCTGTAACTGGACTAGGCAGTCCCAAACACAAGAACTTCAAAAGGCTAGTAGTGAAAGGTCCCTCACCCCCTCCGGGGTATTGGGAAGAAAAGATCCCAAAACAAAGGAGTCCTGACCCAAGCACATCATCTCGCAAGAACTCGGGAAAGGGCAAGGCAAGAAGCAACACAGGAACGGTGGCAAAATACGACCTGAGCCACCCATGGGACCCAAACCAGTAATCCACAACGAGGTACTGTCGAGCCAACAACGTTAAACAAGTGCACTGGTCGGGAGGTAACCCGACACTATCTTACTTTCTGTCATTTAAATTCTGTCATTTAATTTTCTGTCTTAGTCATTCTCACATATATATATTAGCTTGCATGACTTTTGAACTAAGGCACGCCTTCGTTCAAAAGTGTGGGGTGAGAACCACCGTTGTATATAAATAACATGCTTGCTGTTTTCTTTTTTTTTAGTAATAGTATCTTTTTGAAAATATGAACTTAAGAATGTGAAAAAGATAGATCTTAGTTCATGCATTAACCTTGTGAAAATTCAAACTGTTTCAAAGTTTAGAATGTAACTTTTCATTTGTCCTTTGTGCTGAGATAAACTAGGGATGTGGAGTTGACATAAACCGCCCTAGAGAGGCTTGGCAAGCAATCGAAGGATCGAATCAAACTATATGGTTTTCGAAGTCAGTGGAGGCTGCACTTCGGGTTTCAGTGAAGATTGAAGTCATCTCCGCCATGCAGTGTTTATGCAAAAAAGAAAAAAGGCGAGGACGGGAATCAGACCGTCCTCTCTCTAGTTAAAGTAGCCGAGAAAATAGATGAGCGACCCTCATCTTGACCCGCGCGAAACAACAACGATGAGAGGAGCGGGGAGGTATTTCCATATGCTTGCGGGCGATGATTGGACCTCCCAAAAAGGCTTGAGAAAATGGACTAGCAAAGCCACAAAAAAGCGAAAAGCTCGAAGAAGCAAATCAAGAGGCCAAAGGCCCAAAATTATGAAGGTTTTAACCAAACAAAAAGTGAAGTACTCAAAGAGTCAAATCAAAGGCCAAAGGCCGATTCACTACAAAAGCAGTCCCTCGCCAAAAGAAAAATCAAAGTACTCAAACCAGTGAAACCCGAACCAAATCACGTGCTAGAGAAAGCTACAAGGAAACCATATAGTGAGAGACAATCCCGAGGTTGCAGTCCAGGAGCCTAAAAAGGGCTATCTCCCGAAACATCCAATATAATTTGCATCTCAGCACGGAGGTACAAGTATTAAGTTTCTTCTATTTATTTACGCAGTTTAATTTGGTAATAAGTAATAATGCATGAATTAGGATAGATCAAGTACCACAGTCTAATTTTCATATTCCAAAACCAACTTAGAGTGCCGCCCTTTAATAGCATTGTTCGGGACGAACAACTAAAAGTGTGGGGTGATCTGATGGACCATAATTATACGAATCAAAAACACAGTAAAACCCACTAAATTAGACTGTTGGTCTATTTAACTTTTGCTTGTTAGTTCCGATATATTTCTACAGGGTATTTCAGAGCTTAGAGAGAATACATGCTAAAGAGGAGCTTTTAAAGCATAAAAGATGTTACGAGTCATTCCAAGGTCAAGATCATATGCCGACTGAAGAAATATCAAGGATCCTGACGTTGAATCACTCATAACAAATTAAGCAGAAGAGGAATCAAAGTCAGACGGAGCAAAATTGGACTGATAGTTTTGTGAAAAGACTGCACAAAACTGTCAAAATACACTCATGGACCAAGGTGACCGGCCACCTTGCTTGGAGGTGGCCAAGGGAGGAGCTCCTCCCCTCATGGTGACCGGCCACCGGCGGCTCCTCCCCTCATGGTGACCGGCGGCTTTGCTCCTCCATGGAAAGCTTGCCATGTGGTGGCTCCTCCACCACATCTTCATCTCATCCACTCTCCTCCCTCCACTTGGCGGCTCCTCCTCCCTCCTCCCAAAGCCGCCGGCGGCTCCTCCTCCTCCCCCATGTGTCATCTCCTCCTTGCTCCTCCCTTCTCCTCCCTTGAATCAAAAACACATGGAAGCCATCTCCACCCTCCATTTCTCCTCCCTTTGGCATAAATACAAGCCATTCTCCTCTCATTTGTATCATCCAAAAATCAACATTTCACTTATCTCTCTAAGTTTTGTAAGTTTGGCTTTGGAAATAAAAGATTGCTCCCTTGGCGCTTCAACGGTTGTAAGTATTTTAATATTTATTTACCGTCTTTAATTTCCAATTCCTTAGTTATAATGGTTAGCGCGATAAATAGTAGCTAAACTAGTCGTTCGGTAGAAGGGGTGGACTTGTATTATAAAATGTTTTAGACTATTAATTTAGTGTCTCGTCTTTGTATTCAAAACTTGTTCTATGTGCCATATATTAGATCAGAACTTCCAAGGTTGAGTGGATGCTTGAAATGGCAAAGCTCTTCTGTGGAAGTTCGCAAACATACTCGGGTAAGTGGATGCTTGAAATGGCAAAGCTTATCTGAGGAGTTTGATCTCTCTCAAACACCATTTTGGGTAAATCGGAAAAGACAACCCAAAATGGATGCACATAGGCTAGTATACCTTGAAATGGGGTGCTAGTCTAAGTAGAACAAGGGCTTTACGTTTTTTGCAAAAGATTAGACAGTGTTGCAAGTCGAGTGCTTGAAATGGCCTTGATTCACTTTCGAACACTTTTGCAAAAGACTAGACAGTGTGGCAAATCGAGCGCCGGAAAAGGCCTTGATACACGTTTGAATACTTAGAAGATTCACTAAGGGTCAATGATAAACAGGATATAATACAAGGCCCCTGAAACCGAACGCTTTCTTTTAATTGTAATAATTATCAGTTACTTTCCAGTACTAAAACCAACCAACCAACCAATCAATCACTTAGCTGGTAGCTTTAAAACCAACCAACCAACCTAAAACACGCCCTCCCGCTGAATAATCCCCTCAAAGAACAATTATCCCCCTAATTCCCTTGGGTTCGACCCCTACTTACCACTTACTACCCAGTAGTGTAGTCGCGAGTAGCGGAAAATATAAATTTATTTTGCACAGAGAACATTGCACCTTAACGACAGTGCAGTGGGCTCCGTCAGCGTTTCTCAGGTTTTGTGCGCTACTGAATAATGAACCCTGGCCTCCTTTATATAGACCCGTGTGAATCTAGAAGATCAAAAACCCTAGATTTGATCTTCTAAAACCCTAGATAAGATATGGATTAAATCAGTTGAGATTTAATCTTGATCTGCATATCTTTATCTCATAATAACCAGTTTTGATGACGTGGTTATTATGAGTCAGAAACCGAAATGAAAAAACAAGCAGAAGCTCATGAAAATTGAGAGTGTTCCTTGCTAATTTGATTTGATAATTTAATGAGCATATAATATTGATGGCTAGAATGCAAAGATTCGAAAATGGAACATATTAGATTTAATGCTCCATCATGCATAGGGAAGAATTAGTGATGAAAGGGACACTAATTCTTTCTCGATCAATTTCAAGAAGAAATGACTTAATTCCTAATTGCTAACCAAAGCTAACACTACAAAGATTGTAAACCCTGAAATTCACCTACGGACGCTGAGATCTCGCCTTCAAGGTTCAAACCAGAGAGACTTTTAAACATCATTCAAAACAAAGGATAGTAAGAATGCATCATCATGCCTAACCAGAAATCTGAAATTGGAACCTACTCATGTGGCAAGATAAGCAGAGGGCACAGACAAAGAAACAACAATATTGAAGGACACATTCTCACCACTCACCCCTCGCCTAGCAGGGAAGTATGAAGACTGCAAATCAGTCCGATCATAAAACACATTATTTGCATATGTGAATGGCTTCTGCATCTACATCAACGAAGCTCCGATCTGACAAGACAACAATGAAAAAACCAATTACAACACTGAGTTCAACATCAACACAACCATAAAATAGTCGGATTCCAAAACCATTTAGACCACATTATATAGCAATTTTGACCTAATTGTACGTGGTTACAATTTCAATTAATCAAAACGCACTTAACCTTCAAGACCCAGTTAACCTTCACAGTTCGTACATGGTCATTGCAGCATAGAGAAGATTCCATAGGCTGAACACCATTGTCGATTATCGGCTCTTACGGCTGGCGCTGGGACAGTCAGGGACGGATGCAGCTTTATCCGGGGGTGACATGTGTCACTCCCATGTTTTTTTTCAAATTTTATTTTATTTTCCTGTAATGTAATTATTATAATATATATATATGATAAAATTAGTATAGTAATTTAAATTTAGCTATCTACTATGAAATTAAATGTAAATATAATTGGTTGGCCAAATTGTTTTTAAATATAATTCTATCCAATAGATTTTGATGAAGATGAAAGGATACCGATGAGCATATGAATTATAATATTTTTGACGAATTGCCATCTAATTGCCATCTAATTTTATTCAAGGGTTATACTCCTCAAAATTGTCATCTAATTAGACGACCTTGTTTACTGTCACCTGCAATTTTTGTTCTAAGAAAATAGGTAATGTTTTTGGTATCAGTTCTAATGAGGAATTTAACAGGTGTTAAATATACTGAGAAATTTTCAATGACCCGCTTGACCGCAAGGTATTCTTTCTCATTACTGTGGTAATTGAGTTCTGCCGGTTTGAAAGATCCGGAGGAGTACCTACAAATCTTTTCTCCTTCAAGGGTTTTGGCTTTAAGAACGCCACCCCAGAAATTGTTAGAAGCATCAGTTTCAATAATTAAACCGTCTTCATTATTTGGTAAATAAAGTTTAGGAAAAGTACCTAATTTTTTCTTTTACCTTTTCGACGTAGTTGGTGTCTGAGTCTGTCCAGTTCCAAATTGCGTCTTTTTTCAGTTTAACCTGCAAAGGTTTCCTGATCTCTGCTAACTTGTGAGCATCAGTTTCAATAATTAAACATTCTTCATTATTTTTAACATAACAACAAAACGTAACAAGTTAAAAGTAGATAAAAGATTTAAACACTATCACATAGAAAAGTCAACAACACAATAAAAAAAACATGATGATGACGATAATGATGACGATAATGATGATGATATGTTGATGATGATGATAATGATGATGATATGTTGATGATGATGATATGATGATGATGATGATGATAATGATGATATGATGATGATGATGATGATGATATGATAATGATGATGATATGATGATTTAAGGGTTGTCATTGTTTTTTTAAATAATTTGATATGAATTAATTAATAAGTAAAACTGCACAAAAAAGTTAAAAACATAGGAAAAATATATAGAAACCATAGTTAAGCACCCTCAAAATTTAGTGATAATGTTTTTAAATAATTTATATAATTTCAAAATTAGTTTAAACTAAGTTAATATTTATATAAGTTTTACAGTATTAGTATAAAATAAATTAATATTCACAACAATAAATATAAGTTTAACATAACAACAAAACGTAACAAGTTAAAAGTAGATAATAGATTTAAACACTATTACATATAAAAGTCAACAACACAATAAAAAAAGCATGATAATGACGATAATGATGATGATGCTAATGATGATATGATATGATGATGTTATCATGATGGTGATGATGATGATATGATGATTTAAGCGTTGTCATTGTTTTTTAAAATAAGTTGATATGAATTAATTAATAAGTAAAATTGCACAAAAAAGTAAAAAAACAAAGGAAAAATATATAGAAAACATAGTTAAGCACCCTCAAAATTTGGTGATAATGTTTTTAAATAATTTATATAATTTCAAAATTAGTATAAACTAAGTTAAATATTAGTTTAAAATAAATTAATATTCACAAAATTAAATAAAAGTTTAACAGAACAATAAAACGTAACAAGTTAAAAGTATATTTAAAAACTATCACATAAAAAAGTCAATAATATTCACAAAAATGGAATGTAGTTTAAACACTATCGCTTGGTTGACAATTTTTTTAAATAGTTTATATAATTTCAAAATTAGTTTAAACTAAGTTAATATTAATATCAGTTTTTCAATATTAGTTTAAAATAAATTAATATTCACAACAATAAATATAAGTTTAACATAACAACAAAACGTAACAAGTTAAAAGTAGATAAAAGATTTAAACACTATCACATAGAAAAGTCAACAACACAATAAAAAAAACATGATGATGATGATAATGATGATGATATGTTGATGATGATGATATGATATGATGATGATGATGATGATAATGATAATGATGATATGATGATGATGATGATGATGATGATGATGATGATGATGATGATATGATAATGATGATGATATGATGATTTAAGGGTTGTCATTGTTTTTTTAAATAATTTGATATGAATTAATTAATGAGTAAAACTGCACAAAAAAGTTAAAACATAGGAAAAATATATAGAAACCATAGTTAAGCACCCTCAAAATTTAGTGATAATGTTTTTAAATAATTTATATAATTTCAAAATTAGTTTAAACTAAGTTAATATTTATATAAGTTTTACAGTATTAGTATAAAATAAATTAATATTCACAACAATAAATATAAGTTTAACATAACAACAAAACGTAACAAGTTAAAAGTAGATAATAGATTTAAACACTATTACATATAAAAGTCAACAATACAATAAAAAAAGCATGATAATGACGATAATGATGATGATATGTTGATGATGATGATAATGATGATATGATATGATGATGATGTTATCATGATGATGATATGATGATTTAAGCGTTGTCATTGTTTTTTAAAATAAGTTGATATGAATTAATTAATAAGTAAAATTGCACAAAAAAGTAAAAAACAAAGGAAAAATATATAGAAAACATAGTTAAGCACCCACAAAATTTGGTGATAATGTTTTTAAATAATTTATATAATTTCAAAATTAGTATAAACTAAGTTAAATATTAGTTTAATACATTAATATTCACAAAATTAAATAAAAGTTTAACATAACAACAAAACATAACAAGTTAAAAGTAGATAAAAGATTTAAACACTATCACATAGAAAAGTCAACAACACAATAAAAAAACATGATGATGACGATAATGATGATGATATGTTGATGATGATGATAATGATGATGATATGTTGATGATGATGATATGATGATATGATGATGATGATGATATGATAATGATGATGATATGATGATTTAAGGGTTGTCATTGTTTTTTTAAATAATTTGATATGAATTAATTAATAAGTAAAACTGCACAAAAAAGTTAAAAACATAGGAAAAATATATAGAAACCATAGTTAAGCACCCTCAAAATTTAGTGATAATGTTTTTAAATAATTTATATAATTTCAAAATTAGTTTAAACTAAGTTAATATTTATATAAGTTTTACAGTATTAGTATAAAATAAATTAATATTCACAACAATAAATATAAGTTTAACATAACAACAAAACGTAACAAGTTAAAAGTAGATAATAGATTTAAACACTATTACATATAAAAGTCAACAACACAATAAAAAAAGCATGATAATGACGATAATGATGATGATATGTTGATGATGATGATAATGATGATGTCATCATGATGATGATGATGATATGATGATTTAAGCGTTCTCATTGTTTTTTAAAATAAGTTGATATGAATTAATTAATAAGTAAAATTGCACAAAAAAGTTAAAAACAAAAGAAAAATATATAGAAAACATAGTTAAGCACCCACAAAATTTGGTGATAATGTTTTTAAATGATTTATATAATTTCAAAATTAGTATAAACTAAGTTAAATATTAGTTTAAAATGCATTAATATTCACAAAATTAAATAAAAGTTTAACAGAACAATAAAACGTAACAAGTTAAAAGTAGATTTAAAAACTATCACATAAAAAAGTCAATAATATTCACAAAAATGGAATGTAGTTTAAACACTATCGCTTGGTTGACAATTTTTTTAAATAGTTTATATAATTTCAAAATTAGTTTAAACTAAGTTAATATTAATATCAGTTTTTCAATATTAGTTTAAAATAAATTAATATTCACATCAATAAATATAAGTTTAAGATAACAACAAAACGTAACAAGTTAAAAGTAGATAAAAGATTTAAACACTATCACATAGAAAAGTCAACAACACAATAAAAAAAACATGATGATGACGATAATGATGATGATATGTTGATGATGATGATAATGATGATGATATGTTGATGATGATGATATGATGATGATGATGATAATGATGATATGATGATGATGATGATGATATGATAATGATGATGATATGATGATTTAAGGGTTGTCATTGTTTTTTTAAATAATTTGATATGAATTAATTAATAAGTAAAACTGCACAAAAAAGTTAAAAACATAGGAAAAATATATAGAAACCATAGTTAAGCACCCTCAAAATTTAGTGATAATGTTTTTAAATAATTTATATAATTTCAAAATTAGTTTAAACTAAGTTAATATTTATATAAGTTTTACAGTATTAGTATAAAATAAATTAATATTCACAACAATAAATATAAGTTTAACATAACAACAAAACGTAACAAGTTAAAAGTAGATAATAGATTTAAACACTATTACATATAAAAGTCAACAACACAATAAAAAAAGCATGATAATGACGATAATGATGATGATATGTTGTTGATGATGATAATGATGATATGATATGATGATGTTATCATGATGATGATGATTTAAGCGTTGTCATTGTTTTTTAAAATAAGTTGATATGAATTAATTAATAAGTAAAATTGCACAAAAAAGTAAAAAAACAAAGGAAAAATATATAGAAAACATAGTTAAGCACCCTCAAAATTTGGTGATAATGTTTTTAAATAATTTATATAATTTCAAAATTAGTATAAACTAAGTTAAATATTAGTTTAAAATAAATTAATATTCACAAAATTAAATAAAAGTTTAACAGAACAATAAAACGTAACAAATTAAAAGTAGATTTAAAAACTATCACATAAAAAAGTCAATAATATTCACAAAAATGGAATGTAGTTTAAACACTATCGCTTGGTTGACAATTTTTTTAAATAGTTTATATAATTTCAAAATTAGTTTAAACTAAGTTAATATTAATATCAGGTTTTCAATATTAGTTTAAAATAAATTAATATTCACAACAATAAATATAAGTTTAACATAACAACAAAACGTAACAAGTTAAAAGTAGATAAAAGATTTAAACACTATCACATAGAAAAGTCAACAACACAATAAAAAAAACATGATGATGACGATAATGATGATGATATGTTGATGATGATGATAATGATGATGATATGTTGATGATGATGATATGATATGATGATGATGATGATGATAATGATGATATGATGATGATGATGATGATGATATGATGATTTAAGGGTTGTCATTGTTTTTTTAAATAATTTGATATGAATTAATTAATAAGTAAAACTGCACAAAAAAATTAAAAACATAGGAAAAATATATAGAAACCATAGTTAAGCACCCTCAAAATTTAGTGATAATGTTTTTAAATAATTTATATAATTTCAAAATTAGTTTAAACTAAGTTAATATTTATATAAGTTTTACAGTATTAGTATAAAATAAATTAATATTCACAAGAATAAATATAAGTTTAACATAACAACAAAACGTAACAAGTTAAAAGTAGATAATAGATTTAAACACTATTACATATAAAAGTCAACAACACAATAAAAAAAGCATGATAATGACGAAAATGATGATGATATGTTGATGATGATGATGATAATGATGATATGATATGATGATGATGATGATATGATGATTTAAGCGTTGTCATTGTTTTTTAAAATAAGTTGATATGAATTAATTAATAAGTAAAATTGCACAACAAAGGAAAAATATATAGAAAACATAGTTAAGCACCCTTAAAATTTGGTGATAATGTTTTTAAATAATTTATATAATTTCAAAATTAGTATAAACTAAGTTAAATATTAGTTTAAAATAAATTAACATTCACAAAATTAAATAAAAGTTTAACAGAACAATAAAACGTAACAAGTTAAAAGTAGATTTAAAAACTATCACATAAAAAAGTCAATAATATTCACAAAAATGGAATGTAGTTTAAACACTATCGCTTGGTTGACAATTTTTTTAAATAGTTTATATAATTTCAAAATTAGTTTAAACTAAGTTAATATTAATATCAGTTTTTCAATAACTAAGTTAACATAACAACAAAACGTAACAAGTTAAAAATAGATAAAAGATTTAAACAAGGCGGATCCCATATCAGCTGATGCTACTGGAGCAGCAGCAATGAACTTGCTTTAGCTTGGGTCCCCGCTAGATATTCCTTCACTTTATCAGCTTGCAGGAAGGAATAATCAGTGACAATGGCAAGTGCACGGACATTCTTGTACGCATTGATGAAAATGTGTGGGGTCGCAGCAAGCGTTGGGTAGGAAATGGCTAGTGAAAGAGCAGTCACCAATGAGACACCAACAGTAAACTTGTCCACAAGGTCATCCTCGGTAAGGTCCAGGACCTCAGGGCTGAAGACAGATCCACTGTCATAAACTGATATGACAACTAAACCATAGGAAAATGGCCTGATTCTGAGCTTTGCAAGCAAGGCTGCCTTTGGATGATCCGACCTTGTCACCCTTTTTAATGAGCTCAACTGGAGTGATAATTTCGACAGTTCCCTTGTTAATCTTGGTAGGGATGTTCAGGACCTGGAAGAAAGAGGTCTGAGATGGATCAAGTCAAGTATTGCAAGGAGGGACAATAACATCAATGGAAGCCACCAGTCCAACTCGAGCAGGAGCTCCAACCTTGTACTTCGCAACCGCCTCACTGACCTTTTTCAGATCACCCTTAGTGAAAATCAAACCAACATTACCCACAAGAAGAGGGAGGAGATTGAGGAAGTCCTTGATACCAAGTCTTTTCAGCATGAAGCCTCACAGAATGATTCATCATAATATTCTTACCAATCAACACAATCGAGTCACCATGAAGACCCTTACGGATAATCTGAAGCTGGTTCGACCCGACATTGTCAGCCGCCACCATCAGAATCTGACTGTAATCAGCCAGCAGTTGGCATAGCTGCGTCGTACGCAATCTTCTTATCAGCTTTGGATGGCTTGTTCGCCATTGTTGCACACTCTAGTCAAACAACTGAATTTTCGAATTGCGACAAGTCTCAATAATGAACCTTTGGTTGATACCTTGCGTTTCTGGGTGCCTTGGATATCTGCGTGATTCAGTCCGGAAATTACATCTGCAGGTGCATTATTGGTCTTTCGGGTTCAGGTGGCTGCTTCCTTCCCTCTGGAAGCTGTTAATATAAACACAGTACTAGATATCAATTATCAACTCTTTTGCAAACAGATATGGATCAAGTTGGAAAACAAAGAAAAAAGACACTAACTAGTATAATGCATTAGCACAAACATAGTTCACGAACAGAAAAGTAAACTACCCAACTATTCTTCCGCATCAGCTTTCACAATGCGTCCCTTTATGCTTGAGATAGATACCTACATTTGACGTTACAGCTTGCAAGTCAGGAATGACTCCAAATCACATATTAATGCACAATATGTGCTGGAGCTTTTGCACGGCTCAAACTTTTGGATTCTTTGGTCTCCTCCTTCGTGGATGGGGCAGGAGCTGAGGGTTGCTCATCAGCCAGGGCAGAAACATCAGCCGACTTTTGAGGAGTGTAATCCTTGAACTTGGCAACGTCATCTTCATCTTCAACAGCGATACCAACGACCTGCATTAATATGGAAACAACATTTTTCATTAATTTCTTTAAATAATGACCTTGTGTTCAATTCTTATGTAAATCCTGATTTGGACCTCTTGATTTGCACCAGTTATGAATGACTAAAGTTGATACCTCTCCAAATTTTTTCTCTTTTGCACCATCTCCATAAACTGTCTTAGCAAGATATCATTCTTCCATGCACCCATCTCAAATGTAGCTTAATCCTTGAACACAAAGCATACATGCCCATTCCCTGAGCAGATACAAATTGTTATAGGTACTATAAGTATAAACACAGTATACAAATTGTATTAAATGGCACCAAAGCAAAACTTTCATTGCGCGAAAAGTGTACATACCCATTCCCAAGGAAGATAGCTAGACATAATTGTTCTTCTTGATATACCTCTGCAACAAAGAATTAACCAACAATCAAACATAACTTCACACAACATATCTGCAACCCCTAAACTCAATCAGCAAGAAATCAAATTTTTGTAGTAAATTTACAGTCAAAGTTTACATTGCATATGCGGAAAACTTTCTACAATACAACGTCAACCTCTAAACTCCATCAGCAAGAAATCAAATTTTTGCAGTAAATTTACAGTCAAAGTTTACATTTCATATGCGGAAAACTTCTTACAATACAACATCGACCTCTGAACTCCATCAGCAAGAAATCATGTTTTGGGAATAATTCACATTCAAAATTTACATTGTATATAACTTGAAAGCAAACTTCATACAATACAACATCAGCTTCCGAACTAAAGCGAAAATCAATTTCAAAATATTCAAATAAAAAACAACACTACAAGTAAAGATCACAGAAAAGTATCTTTCATCGAATATCAAAATTATCTAAAGAAGATGAAATTTGCATAGAATCATGATCTGCTACAAATCCCCAAATTGAACACGACCAAATGGAAAATTGCATCAACTAAACTTTTGAATTCTGGGACAAGTCTCAAAAACGAACCTTTGGTTGATACCTTACGTATCTGAGTGCCTTGGAAATCTGTGTAATTCAGTCTGGAAATTTCACCTGGAGGTGCATTTTTGGCCTTTCGGGTTAAGGCGGCAGCTTCCTTCCCTCTGGAAGCTGTACATATAAACACAGTACTAGATATCAATTATCAACTCTTTTGCAAATAGAAATTGTTCAAGTTGGAAAGGAAACAAAGAAGACACTAACTAGTATTTAGCATAAACATATAGTTCACGAACAGAAAAGTAAACCACACAAGTATTCTTCGACATCAGCTATCACAATGCGTCCCTTTATGCTTGAGATAGATACCTACATTTGACGTTACAGCTTGCAAGTCAGGAATGACTTTAAATCGCAAATTACTTAATTTTAATGCAGTGAATGGAGTTAATGATTCTCACGTTGCTTTCTTCAGCCAATGTTCTCGCTAAAGGACTGGTGAAAATACGATCTCCGGTAGAAGGAACCACAATATTTGCTGGAGCTTTTGCAGGGCTCAAACTTTTGGATTCTTTGATATAACCCTGATTGGATGGGGCAGGAGCTGAAGGTTGCTCAGCAGCCAAGGCAGAAGCATCTTCTTTTTCTTTCTTTTTTGGACACTAAAACTGGAACTCAAGTTTTAAATGTCGATATATTGTGATAGAGTGAAACCAAATGGTGAACATGTCCAGGACATTATTGAAACAAGCTGAAACCCATATCATCTTCCTATTCTTCTGCTCCATCAGCTGGCGCATCCTCTTCCTTGGCAGCTGCAGCTGAGGCGGATCCCAGATCAGCTGATGCTACTGGAGCAGCAGCAATGAACTTGCTTTGGCTTGGGTCCCCGCTAGATATTCCTTCACTTTATCAGCTTGCAGGAAGGAATAATCAGTGACAATGGCAAGTGCATGGACATTCTTGTACTCATTGATGAAAATGTGTGGGGTCGCAGCAAGCGTTGGGTAGGAAATGGCTAGTGAAAGAGCAGTCACCAATGAGACACCAACAGTAAACTTGTCCACAAGGTCATCCTCGGTAAGGTCCAGGACCTCAGGGCTGAAGCCAGATCCACTGTCATAAACTGATATGACAACTAAACCATAGGAAAATGGCCTGATTCTGAGCTTTGCAAGCAAGGCTGCCTTTGGATGATCCGACCTTGTCACCCTTTTTAATGAGCTCAACTGGAGTGATAATTTCGACAGTTCCCTTGTTAATCTTGGTAGGGATGTTCAGGACCTGGAAGAAAGAGGTCTGAGATGGATCAAGTCCAGTATTGCCAGGAGGGACAATAACATCAATGGAAGCCACCAGTCCAACTCGAGCAGGAGCTCCAACCTTGTACTTCGCAACCGCCTCATTGACCTTTTTCAGATCACCCTTAGTGAAAATCAGACCAACATTACCCACAAGAAGAGGGAGGAGATTGAGGAAGTCCTTGATACCAAGTCTTTTCAGCATGAAGCCTCACAGAATGATTCATCATAATATTCTTACCAATCAACACAATCGAGTCACCATGAAGACCCTTACGGATAATCTGAAGCTGGTTCGACCCGACATTGTCAGCCGCCACCATCAGAATCTGACTATAATCAGCCAGCAGTTGGCATAGCTGCGTCGTACGCAATCTTCTTATCAGCTTTGGATGGCTTGTTCGCCATTGTTGCACACTCTAGTCAAACAACTGAATTTTCGAATTGCGACAAGTCTCAATAACGAACCTTTGGTTGATACCTTGCGTTTCTGAGTGCCTTGGATAACTGCGTGATTCAGTCCGGAAATTGCATCTGCAGGTGCATTATGGGTCTTTCGGGTTCAGGTGGCTGCTTCCTTCCCTCTGGAAGCTGTTAATATAAACACAGTACTAGATATCAATTATCAACTCTTTTGCAAACAGATATGGATCAAGTTGGAAAACAAAGAAAAAAAGACACTAACTAGTATAATGCATTAGCACAAACATAGTTCACGAACAGAAAAGTAAAATCCCCAAGTATTCTTCCGCATCAGCTTTCACAATGCGTCCCTTTATGCTTGAGATAGATACCTACATTTGACGTTACAGCTTGCAAGTCAGGAATGACTCCAAATCGCAAATTACTTAATTTTAATGCAGTGAATGGAGTTAATGATTCTCACGTTGTTTTCTTCACCCAATTTTCTAGCTAAAGGACTCGTGAAAATACGATCTCCGGTAGGAGGAACCACAATATGTGCTGGAGCTTTTGCACGGCTCAAACTTTTGGATTCTTTGGTCTCCTCCTTCTTGGATGGGGCAGGAGCTGAGGGTTGCTCATCAGCCAGGGCAGAAACATCATCCGACTTTTGAGGAGTGTAATCCTTGAACTTGGCAACGTCATCTTCATCTTCAACAGCGATACCAACGGCCTGCATTAATATGGAAACAACATTTTTCATTAATTTCTTTAAATAATGACCTTGAGTTCAATTCTTATGTAAATCCTGATTTGGACCTCTTGATTTGCACCAGTTATGAATGACTAAAGTTGATACCTCTCCAAATTTTTTCTCTTTTGCACCATCTCCATAAACTGTCTTAGCAAGATATCATTCTTCCATGCACCCATCTCAAATGTAGCTTAATCCTTGAACACAAAGCATACATGCCCATTCCCTGAGCAGATACAAATTGTTATAGGTACTATAAGTATAAACACAGTATACAAATTGTATTAAATGGCACCAAAGCAAAACTTTCATTGCGCGAAAAGTGTACATACCCATTCCCAAGGAAGATAGCTAGACATAATTGTTCTTCTTGATATACCTCTGCAACAAAGAATTAACCAACAATCAAACATAACTTCACACAACATATCTGCAACCCCTAAACTCAATCAGCAAGAAATCAAATTTTTGTAGTAAATTTACAGTCAAAGTTTACATTGCATATGCGGAAAACTTTCTACAATACAACGTCAACCTCTAAACTCCATCAGCAAGAAATCAAATTTTTGCAGTAAATTTACAGTCAAAGTTTACATTGCATATGCGGAAAACTTCTTACAATACAACATCGACCTCTGAACTCCATCAGCAAGAAATCATGTTTTGGGAATAATTCACATTCAAAATTTACATTGTATATAACTTGAAAGCAAACTTCATACAATACAACATCAGCTTCCGAACTAAAGCGAAAATCAATTTCAAAATATTCAAATAAAAAACAACACTACAAGTAAAGATCACAGAAAAGTATCTTTCATCGAATATCAAAATTATCTAAAGAAGATGAAATTTGCATAGAATCATGATCTGCTACAAATCCCCAAATTGAACACGACCAAATGGAAAATTGCATCAACTGAACTTTTGAATTCTGGGACAAGTCTCAAAAACGAACCTTTGGTTGATACCTTACGTATCTGAGTGCCTTGGAAATCTGTGTAATTCAGTCTGGAAATTTCACCTGGAGGTGCATTTTTGGCCTTTCGGGTTAAGGCGGCAGCTTCCTTCCCTCTGGAAGCTGTACATATAAACAGAAATTGTCAATTATCAACTCTTTTGCAAACAGAAATTGTTCAAGTTGGAAAGGAAACAAAGAAGACACTAACTAGTATTTAGCATAAACATATAGTTCACGAACAGAAAAGTAAACCACACAAGTATTCTTCGACATCAGCTTTCACAATGCGTCCCTTTATGCTTGAGATAGATACCTACATTTGACGTTACAGCTTGCAAGTCAGGAATGACTTTAAATCGCAAATTACTTAATTTTAATGCAGTGAATGGAGTTAATGATTCTCACGTTGCTTTCTTCAGCCAATGTTCTCGCTAAAGGACTGGTGAAAATATGATCTCCGGTAGGAGGAACCACAATAGTACTGGAGCTTTTGCAGGGCTCAAACTTTTGGGTTTTTTGATCTCCTCCTTGGATGGGGCAGGAGCTGAGGATAGCTCAGCAGCCAGGTCAGAAGCATCTTCTTTTTCTTTTCTTTTTTGACAAAAAAACTGGAACTCAAGTTTTAAATGTCCATATAGAGTGATAGACTGAAACCAAATGGTGAACATGTCAAGGACATTAGTGAAACAAGCTGAAACCCATATCATCTTCCGACTCTTCAGCTCCATCAGCCGGCGCATCCTCTTCCTTGGCAGCTGCAGCTGAGACGGAACCCAGTGAAACTTCTTGAAGCTGTAGCTCATTCCTTTGGTGTAGGAACTGACTTCTCCCCAGTCGGTATAGATTCCCTGGTGAGGTCCATCGTGGATGACGTAGTAGACATCGTGGATGACGTAGTAGACATCGTGGATGTTCTTTTCAATCGCCTGCTTGTAGCTTGGGGCGAACCTCTGACTGATAGATTCCAGTGGGGAATCTTTAGAGACTTCCAGTAGGGAAGGTTTTGAATTTACCAGTGGGGTAAACATCTTGTTGATAAAGGCAAGGGCAGAGAGATCTGCGATCTTGCTGGAAACTGGGGTTTCCTCTGTTGAAGCAATGGTCGCTTCTTTACCTTTGGGCGAGGTAATAGCCATCAACGGATTTGATGTTTCTTTACCAGGAGCCGTTTGCTCTGGAATAGCTTCTGATTTTGAATTAATGAAATTCCCCGGTTCAGTAGTAACCGTTGGTGCCTGCTGAAACTGTTCGAGCAGAATGATCTTAGACTCAATGGCCTGAAGATTTGCCTCATTGGCTTGAAGCTCAATCTTGAGCATGTTTCTTTTGAGCCTTAGCTCTTGAGTCTTGAAGTGTTTTCATTGTAGGGATGTGTGTAGAGAGATGTGTATTTGGTGTGAATAAACTCTCGTCTGAAACACTCAATTTATAGGAGAACTGGGGGATCAAACCTTGTGCGCATCTAATTGGATGAGCTGATTTTTGAGGAGTATAACCCTTGAACTTGGACATTTCAACTTCATCTTCATCTTCAACACAGATAGCAATGTCCTGCATTTGAACGGAAACAACATTTTTCATTAATTTCCTCCAAAACAAATGACTCGGTGTTCAATTCTTATGTTAATCTTGATTTGCACCAGTTATGAATGACTAAAGTTGATACCTCTCCAACTTTGATCTCTTTCGCACCATCACCACAAACTATCTGATAAAGATATTCTTCTTGCACTCCATCACAACTGTAGGCTGTAGCTTTATCCTAAAACATAAGCACCATAACATCAGTATACAAAACTAAGTATATGGGCAAGTGGGATCAAACAGATACAGAAAAATGGCATACCATTTCAACTTCACAGAGAACTTCACAAGGAGAGGCCTTATGCCTTCTTTCTTCAGCCACCTTGCTCTGTTACCCTAAGTATATAATTACTTGATTCTTATACCAGAATAATAGTCAGCTATAGCACCAAGCTAAGGTCTAAAATCATTGCTGAGGTTGAAGATCTGCAAAATAATGCAAAGCAAATCATACTGAGAACATGAACATTAGAAGTTTGAGGAAAACTGCTGCCAAAGATGTGAAGGAAAAACTATACAAATAGTTATTTGATACATACAACAATTACATTCAATGTTTATGCTACACTACATAGGCAGAGGAATTATGCATCGGCTAAGACGGTTGAAAATAATGTTGAAATCTTGGTTGTCCACACACGATGGCATTTTCAATGCATAAAAGTGATGATATGTAACAAAGTGGTTGATACCTTCCGTATCTGAGTGCCTTGGATATCTGTGTAATTCAGTCAGGAAATTGCACCTGCAGGTGCATTTTTGGTCTTTGGGGTTGAGGCAGCAGCTTCTTTCCCTCTGGAAGCTGTCAATATAAACACGGTACTAGATATCAATTATCAACTATTTTGCAAACAGAAATAGTTCAAGTTGGAAATGAGAAAAAGAAGTGACTGACTAGTATAATGCATTAGCACAAACATAGTTCACGAACAGAAAAGTAAACTACCCAAGTATTCTTCCACATCAGCTTTCACAATGCGTCCCTTTATGTTTGAGATAGATACCTACATTTGACGTTACAGCTTGCAAGTCAGGAATGACTTCAAATCGCAAATTACTTAATTTTAATGCAGTAAATGGAGTTAATGATTCTCACGTTGTTTTCTTCAGCCAATTTTCTCGCTAAAGGACTCGTGAAAATACGATCTCCGGTAGAAGGAACCACAATATGTGCTGGAGCTTTTGCAGGGCTCAAACTTTTGGATTCTTTGATCTCCTCCTTTTTGGATGGGGCAGGAGCTGAAGGTTGCTCAACAGCCAAGGCAGAAGCATCTTCTTTTTCTTTCTTTTTTTGACACTAAAACTGGAACTCAAGTTTTAAATGACGATATATTGTGATAGAGTGAAACCAAATGGTGAACATGTCCAGGACATTATTGAAACAAGCTGAAACCCATATCATCTTCCTATTCTTCTGCTCCATCAGCTGGCGCATCCTCTTCCTTGGCAGCTGCAGCTGAGGCGGATCCCAGATCAGCTGATGCTACTGGAGCAGCAGCAATGAACTTGCTTTAGCTTGGGTCCCCGCTAGATATTCCTTCACTTTATCAGCTTGCGGGAAGGAATAATCAGTGGCAATGGCAAGTGCACGGACATTCTTGTACGCATTGATGAAAATGTGTGGGGCCGTAGCAAGCGTTGGGTAGGAAATGGCTAGTGAAAGAGCAGTCACCAATGAGACATCAACAGCAAACTTGTCCACAAGGTCATCCTCGGTAAGGTCCAGGACCTCAGGGATGAAGACAGATCCACTGTCATAAACTGATATGACAACTAAACCATACGAAAATGGCCTGATTCCGAGCTCTGCAAGCAAGGCTGCCTCGGATGATCCGACCTTGTCACCCTTTTTAATGAGCTCAACTGGAGTGATAATTTCGACAATTCCCTTGTTAATCTTGGTAGGGATGTTCAAGACCTGGAAGAAAGAGGTCAGGGATGGATCAAGTCCAGTATTGCCAGGAGGAAAATAACATCAATGGGAGCCACCAGTCCAACTTGAGCAGGGGCTCCAACCTTGTACTTGGCAACCTCCTCACTGACCAGCTTCAGATCACCCTTAGTGAAAATCAGACCAACATTACCCACAAGAAGATGGAGGAGATTGAGGAAGTCCTTGATACCAAGTCTTTTAAGCATGAAGACTCACAGAACGCTTCATCATAGTATTCTTACCCATCAACACAATCGAGTCACCATGAAGACCCTTACGGATCATCTGAAGCTGGTTCGACCCGACATTATCAGCCGCCACAATCAGAATCTGACTGAAATCATCCAGCAATTGGCATAGCTTGGCGTTGTACGCGATCTTCTTATCAGCTTTGGATGGCTAGTTCACCATTGTTGCACACTCTAAAACAACTACTTAAACACAAAAGAAAAAGGGAACAAACCCTCACTTGATCGGAGGAGAAGAAGCAAAATTGAGGGCCAAGACGAAGCTAAAGCTTTGCCAAGGCGGACAGCGATCGAGCCGTCTCTTTAACCTTTCCTAATGTGATTCTGCAGGCGGAGAAACGAAAAGCTTGAAGCGCTGCTGACGAAGGAAGGGCTGAAGCATCAGCTGACTTTTGAGGAGTGTAATCCTTAAACTTGGCAACGTCAACTTCATCTTCAACAGTGATACCAACGACCTGCATTCATATGGAAACAACATTTTTCATTGATTTCTATAAATAATGACTCTGTGTTCAATTCTTATGTTAATCTCGATTTGCACCAGTTATGAATGACAAAAGTTAATACCTCTCCAACTTTGATCTCTTTTGCACCATTTCCATAAACTGTCTTCGCAAGATATCATTCTTCCATGCACACATCTCAACTGTAGCTTTATCCTTAAACATAAGTATACATACCCATTCCCTGAGCAGATACAAATTGTTATAAGTACAAACACTGTATACAAATTGTATTAAATGGCATCCACAGCAGAACTTTCATTGCGCGAAAAGCGTACATACCCATTCCCAAGGAAGATAGCTCGACATAATTGTTCTTCTTGATATACCTCTGCAACAAAGAAATAACCAGCAATAAAACATTATTTCACAAAACATATCTGCAAACACTAAACTCCATCAGCAAGAAATCAAATTTTTGCAGTAAATTTACAGTCAAAGTTTACATTGCATAAGCGGAAAACTTCCAACAATGCAACATCGACCTCTAAACTCCATCAGAAGGATATCAAAATTTTTGCAGTAAATTTACAGCCAAAGTTTACATTGCATATGTGGAAAACTTCTTACAATTCAACATCGACCTCTGAACTCCAACAGCAAGAAATCATGTTTTGGGAATAAATCACAGTCAAAATTTAAATTTGCATATAACTTGAAGGCAAACTTCATACAATACAATATCAGCTTCCGAACTTCAGGAAAAATCAATTTCAAGAAATTAAAATAAAAAACAACACAGCAAGTAAAGATCACAGAAAAGTATCTTTCATCGAATATCAAAATTATCGAAAGAAGATGAAATTTGCATAGAATCATGATCTGCTAGGAAACGGCTAGTGAAAGAGCAGTCACCATTGAGACACCAACAGCAAACTTGTCCACAAGGTCATCCTCGGTAAGGTCCAGGACCTCAGGGCTGAAGCCAGATCCACTGTCATAAACTGGTATGACAACTAAACCATAAACTGATAAACTGATTATCAGATCCACTGTCATAAACTGATTTGCAAGCAAGGCTGCCTCGGATGATCCGACCTTGTCACCCTTTTTAATGAGCTCAACTGGAGTGATAATTTCGACAGTTCCCTTGTTAATCTTGGTAGGGATGTTCAGGACCTGGAAGAAAGAGGTCTGAGATGGATCAAGTCTAGTATTGCCAGGAGGGACAATAACATCAATGGAAGCCACCAGTCCAACTCGAGCAGGAGCTCCAACCTTGTACTTCGCAACCTCCTCACTGACCTCCTTCAGATCACCCTTAGTGAAAATCAGACCAACATTACCCACAAGAAGAGGGAGGAGTTTGAGGAAGTCCTTGATACCAAGTCTTTTCAGCATGAAGCCTCACAGAACGATTCATCATAATATTCTTACCAATCAACACAATCGAGTCACCATGAAGACCCTTACGGATAATCTGAAGCTGGTTCGACCCGACATTGTCAGCCGCCACAATCAGAATTTGACTGTAATCATCCAGCAGTTGGCATAGCTGCGTCGTACGCAATCTTCTTATCAGCTTTAGATGGCTTGTTCACCATTGTTGCACACTCTAGTCAAACAACAGGTGAACATGTCCAGGACATTAGTCAAACAAGATGGTGATAGAGTGAATGGAGTTCATGATTCTCACGTTGTTTTCTTTAGCCAATTTTCCCGTTAAAGGACTCGCGAAAACATGATCTCTAGTAGGAGGAGCCACAATAGGTGCTAGAGCTTTTGCAGGGCTCAAAATTTTCGATTCTATGATCTGCTCCTTCTTGGGTAGGGCAGGAGCTGAGGATTACTCAGCAGCCGGCGCAGAAGCATGAGCTGATTTTTGAGGAGTATAACCCTTGAACTTGGCAATTTCAGCTTCAACTTCATCTTCAACACCGATAGCAATGTCCTGCATTTGAACGGAAACTACATTTTTCATTAATTTCCTCCAAAACAAATGACTCGGTGTTCAATTCTTATGTTAATCTTGATATGCACCAGTTATGAATGACTAAAGTTGATACCTCTCCAACTTTGATCTCTTTTGCACCATCTCCATAAACTGTCTTCGCAAGATATCATTCTTCCATGCACCCATCTCAACTGTAGCTTTATCCTTAAATATAAGCATACATACCCATTCCCTGAGCAGATACAAATTGTTATAAGTACTATATGTATAAACACTGTATACAAATTGTATTAAATGGCATCCACAGCAGAACTTTCATTGGGCGAAAAGCGTACATACCCATTCCCAAGGAAGATAGCTCGACACAATTGTTCTTCTTGATATACCTCTGCAACAAAGAAATAACCAACAATAAAACATAACTTCACACAACATATCTGCAACCCCTAAACTCCATCAGCAAGAAATCAAATTTTTGCAGTAAATTTACAGTCAAAGTTTACATTGCATATGCGGAAAACTTCCTACAATACAACATCAACCTCTCAACTCCATCAGCAAGAAATCATGTTTTGGGAATAAATCACAATCAAAATTTACAATGCATATAACTTATGGGCAAACTTCATACAATACAACATCAGTTTCTGAACTACAGCAAAAATCAATTTCAAGAAATTCAAATGAAAGACAACACTGCAAGTATCTTACATCAAAAGAAGATTTAATTTGCATAAAATCATGATCTGCTACAAAATCCCCAAATTGAACACGACCAAATGGAAAATTGCATCAACTGAACTTTCGAATTCTCGCAACAAGTCTCAATAACGAACCTTTGCCAAGAAGAGAGGCTTCTTGGTGTTGGAAACCTGAAGCCAACATTCTTTCGCTTCGGCTTCACTCGTGACCACCACTGCGATAACTTTCGACACGAGCAATTTCTTTTCTTTTGTCCAACTGCGGCGCAGGCCTCTTGTTCTTCTTCCGACCGTTACTCCCCTCAAATTAACGACACTGATTCAAAATCGGTGAATTTCACTGCAGAAAGATTTCAAGCTGTTTCAAATTTCAAAGATTGATTTTTTAGAAGCCCTACTGCCACACCGATTGTTACGACTTACGATATGATTTTGTAAAACGACGTGTGTTCAGGTCGTTTTGATGATAAACGGTAGGAAACGCAGAGGACGAAGAGCATGTGATTTGATTTGCGAAAACTCAAAATATTTACATTTTCTTTAAAACAATTAATATTCATTATCAAAAATAAATTAATATTCAACTCTGGCGGTTTCTACACATGGGATTTGAAACTTGGATTGGATGATCTAGAAAAATCAATTTTCTTAACAAATCGGTTCATGGGTGAATGGTGATTCTGTAAATAAAAAATATCATTTATCTTATACGTATGTTTATAATTCATGTGTCATTCACGTGTCATTGTTACTAAATAATCGAATCTCAAATATTCGATTAGTAAGACCTAATTAACCGCTATCTCGGTAATACGTTTCATTAAAAAAAGGTCATTGTGGACATTCCAAACTCATTAAGGTTATTTGGAATACCCAGAATGTCATTTGGGTCAATTTGAATAAAAACTACATAAAAGTATGTTTGTTGAGTTATTTGATTTCTTAACTAGGAAACAGACCAATTACAAACCACGGTTATAAATAAAAACTAAAAATCCAATAAAATATTGACACGTGTATATTTAAACCAATCGTAATTCGGGGCGCTTTTGTAAATAAAAAAAAATTAAAACGGACTTATTTAAAAATACATAACAGGTGCGTGTGTATAATCGTCCTAAAAATTTACACTGTAATATCCAGACTTAACTTAAGTCTGGATATTGCTGTTTAAGTCTATATATTGCTGTTTAAGTCTGAATATTGTTGTTTAAGTCTGGATATTGCTGTTTTAAGTCTGAATATTGTTGTTTGAGTCTGGATATTACTGTTTGAGTCTGGATATTGCTGTTTTAAGTCTGGATAGTACTATTTAAAATCTGATTATTAAGTCTGATTATTAAATCTGATCATTGCAAGTTAAGTCTGATCATTGCAAGTTAAGTCTGATCATTGATGTTTAAGTCTGGATATTGTTATTTGAAGTCTGATTATTAAGTCTGATCATTCCAAGTTAAGTCTGGATATTGTTGTTTAAGTCGGGATATTGCTGTTTTAAGTCTGATTATTAAGTATGATCATTCCAAGTCAAGTATGATCATTGCAAGTTAAGTCTGGATATTGATATTTAAGTCTGAATATTGTTGTTTTAAGTCTGTTCATTCCAAGTGAAGTCTGATCATTCCAATTAAGTCTGATTATTATGTCTGATCATTCCAAGTCTGATCATTGCAACTTAAGACTGATCATTGCAAATTAAGTCTGATTATTGAGTGTGATCATACCAAGTAAGTCTGATCGTTGCAAGTTAAGTCTGGATATTGTTGTTTAAGTCTGGATGTTGTTTTAAGTCTGATTATTAAGTCTAATTATTCCAAGTTAAGTCTGATCATTCCAATTTAAGTCTGATTTGAAATTCGGGATATGTGAAATGACTATAATGCCCATCTGTTTTAAATCCGAGATTTCGACAAAATTAGACACATATCAGCTTGAAATCCGGTTTTTAGTTTTTATATATAATAGTGATTTTTACCTGAACCGCACTCTCTTAACTGTACTTAAAGAAAATAATGGAGAAGATACACTCGTGTTCGGAGTTTCAAGTTAGAGGCGTCGGATAAATTATGCTTTCAGTGGAGGATCCAAGTTGTGTCGATGTGGCCGTGCTTTAGTAATCATAGATACATGTTTACCCAACATAAGCGTATTGAGATTACGCTTGACCCAAAAAAAATATTAGAGCATGTACACCCGTTGAGGAGGTGTTATTCGAGCAATTTATGCAGCGGTAGCTCCTTCTCGCATTATTCATCAAATAAAAAATATTTTTTTAATAATTTTGAATTAGCTTATAAATTATCTGTTTAAATTTCTAATAAGATTTTTGACTAATCTATATGTGACACTATATTCAATAAGATTTGTGAAATATCATTATATAAATATATTAAAAATTTTCTAGATGTACCAAAACTGCTTAGAAAATGTTAGATTCTAATTAAGACAAAAAAATTAGGGCATAAATATGTAATACAAATCACTTATTCCTAATCTACTCATACGTTTTAGTCAATTTTAATCTTAATTAAGACAAATGTATGTTTGGGATAAATTTGGGCCGGCCCATATTAGAGAAATTAAACATAAAAAAGGATTTTTGTTTTTTGCCGCAGCAAGCAGCAGCTGCAACCAGAGATGTTGATGCAGCAATTTCAATCGCAGCTCCTACATCCAAGCATCTCCTCTGCCACCGCTGCATCCCAAATCGCAGCAGGAACTCCACATCGGCGTCAGCACAGAAGCAGCTCCTCCAAATGCCAACGGGTGTATATGCTCTTAATGCCTAGTATAAATATATTTAATACAAATAGAAGTCCAAAAGAAGATTTAAGAGCGAGGAATCCAACCTAAGAAGAAGAGCATTCTAGTGTTTTTGGATGCCTAGAGTATAAATATTCTAGAGTTTTTGGATGGTGAGCACCGTAACTTAACTGAAAACTACTTAATAAATAGGTCCTTGAGGTGTTAGAGATTAAAGATGGATTTAGTACCTTTAGATTTAGGATAAGATTGCTTGGTCATTTTTCATTAGTTCACGTCACTGAGTAAGCCGTGTAATACAATGGAAATAGAATAAGGGCTCATATTTTACATATTTATTAAGTTGATTAGTTAAAAATATATTGATCTACGGGTATATTCTAAATTAGATTTGCTCGTAATCAAAAAAACGATCTCTCAAAATCAGGAAATGATAATTGACATTAACAACTATGAAAAATAAACTTTACCGTAAAACAAATGTTCGTGGAATTTAAGAACATAGTTTATGAGGTTCATTTTATTTCAATTTTTTTTTATTTTCAATATCAGAAATGATATTCGTTGAGTCGGGGATACGTTTGAATTCAAATAAGAACGATGAGAATAAATTGAAACGATTTAAGAAATAAGATTGAGATAGTCCATAATTAATTCATTTTGGGTAAATCTTTTGCACGATTTAATAATCTCTTTTGTTTCTAAATTATCCTAAATTTTTTCCAAAAGGGTTGCCCCTAATGGTTTAGGCTCATAGCCTGCAAACATGTCCAACCAGGTGAGACCGGCCCACTACAGACCGACAGGCTCCACCGAGTTGTAGGAATTTCACCTTATACGTGTTTAGAGAGATCCGAACCTGGGACACCACCCAGTGGAATACTCCCCCACGCCACTCGGCCATCTCCTATAGAGACTAAATTATCCTAATTGCCCTTATGACGTCATTTAATATATTGAAAATGTGTTTAAAGGTAAAGAAAGACTCACGATGGATCAAATTCTTTTTTTTTTGATTGTGGGTTTACATCGAACACATTTCTCTAGTACACATATATTTCTAGTACATTTGAAATACATGCCACACAAAAGAACAACCCCGGATTTGAACTTGAGCTTGAATCATTCGTTGAAGCACAAGTCAACTGACACTCTAACTTTGAACCCACGAGTTGACACACCTCCATGGTAAGGGTATAGCAGCGAAGCACGCTAGCACACCTCCGCGAGGAGATTGTGCATAACACCTACAAGCGTCCACAAGGGACGACGAAAGGGAAAGAAAATATAGGAAAACATCCGCAATGATGGAGGAAGAGGTTCACACCATACGGTGGGACTAGGAAAACCCACACAAAATTGTGGGAGGAAAATATCATGGGTGGGGCTTGAACCCTCCACCTTGTGGATACAAGGTAAGAGTTCTACCACTAGGCCACACCCTAATTGGCCACGATAGATCAAATTCATACATTTGTTTTAAACGTACAAACTACGTTGTTTCTAGGTTCTCATACGAAATGAGATTTTTCCCTGAACTGAGCCCTTATAGAATAGATCATCCATAACATCCATAACAAGCAATTAAAGCACACGTCATCCATGGCATACTCAGCTCATCTTTTAAAGCATATTTTCGACTATTAAGGTTCACGCACTGTCAACTCAACATCCTGTAAAGAGGAAAGGAAAAAACCCGAAAGAAAGAGGTATTGCTATCGCCGAGCTAGGAAAAGTTAGCAATCTGAGTGGGATGAGGAAAATTCCACCCAAAGTTAAGTAAAAATATGCTATTCGGAGAATCTGAACCCTTTGCCTCAAGTCAAGAGCCCAACCGGCTCAACTAAGACCTTTCACTACTTTTGATTGAGTCATATAATTGAAAATAACGATTTAGAAACACCACCATTCACGCATTAATATAACTAAAGAGCGTAGAGTAGATACATTACTATAGTTGATATTGTGCAACATTTGGTTTGGACATTGTGGAGTAATTCTTACTAAGAAATGATGCACAATGTCCAAGCAAAAGTGTGCATAGTATCTAAACTGTAGTAGTTATAATATTTTTACTAAAAATAATGTCTATAGTTAAACAGTTAGCGATTCAGAAAATTGATATGTATCGCACCTTTTGTAATTGAACAATTGATAGCGCTCCGAAAAAGTGTCATCTTTCTTTATTTATTTTTAAGGTATTTTGTTTCGTTTACACAAAATGTGTTATCCAAATCTTTCTGTTTCTCCCGAATATGAACGATATAATGTTATTATGATGATGATGATGATATCAGATGATACGATATGATGATGATGATGTTATCATGATGATGATGATAATGATGATATGATATGATATGATATGTTATGATATGATATGATGTTGATGTTGATGATATGATGATTTAAGCGGTGATGATATGATGATTTAAGCGGTGTCATTGTTTTTTAAATAAGTTGATATGAATTAATTAATAAGTAAAATTGCACAAAAAAGTTAAAAACATAGGAAAAATATATAGAAAATATAGTTAAGCACCCTCAAAATTTGATGATAATTTTTTAAATAATTTATATAATTTCAAAATTAGTTTAAACTAAGTTAATATTAATATCAGTTTTTCAATATTAGTTTAAAATAAATTAATATTCACAAAATAAATATAAGTTTAACATAACAACAAAACGTGACAAGTTAAAAGCAGATTTAAACACTATCACATAGAAAAGTCAACAACACAATAAAAAAAGCACCCTCAAAATTTACCCCACTCTCATGATGATGATATGACGTTGATTATGATGATGATGATGATGATATGATGATGATAATGATGATATGATGATGATGATGTTATCATGATGATATGATATGATATGATATGATGGTGATGATGATATGATATGATATGATGATGATGTTATGATGATGATGAAATGATGTTGATAATGATGATGCTATGGTGATGATACGATGATGATGATATCAAATGATATGATATGATATGATATGATGATGTTATCATGATGATATGATGATGATGATAACAATGATAATGATGATATCATATGATGTTGATGGTAATGATATGATGATATGATAATGATGATATGATATGATGATTTAGGCAGTGTCGTTGTTTTTTAAATAAGTTGATATGAATTAATTAATAAGTAAAATTGCTCAAAAATGATATGATATGATATAATGGTGATGATGTTACTATGATGTTACTATGATGATAATGATGATGATAATGATGATGATGATATGATCTAATGATGATGATGCTGATGATGATATGATGATGTTAATGATGATGATATGATGATGATGGTGATGATACGACGATGATTATGATGATGATGATGATGATGATGATGATGATGATGATTATGATATGATGATGATAATGATGATGATATGATATGATATGATGTTGATGTTGATTATATGATGATGCTGATGATATGATAATGATGATGATATGATGATGTTGATGATTTTTATAATGATGATGATGATACGATATTTGATGATAATTTTTTGAAATAATTTATATAATTTCAAAATTGGTTTAAACTAAGTTAATATTAATATCAGTTTTTCAATATTAGTTTAAAATAAATTAATATTCACAAAAATAAATATAAGTTTAACATAACAACAAAACGTAACAAGGTAAAAGTAGATTTAAACACTATCACATAGAAAAGTCAACAACACAATAAAAAAAAAAGCACCCTCAAAATTTACCCCTCTCATGATGATGATATGACGATGATTATGTTGATGATGATTATGATATGATGATGATAATTACGATGATGATGATATGATGATGATGATGATATGATAATGATGACACGATGATGATGTTATCATGATGATGATGATGATATGATATGATATGATAATGATAATGATAATGATTGTTTTTTAAATAAGTTGATATGAATTAATTAATACGTAAAATTGCACAAAAAAGTTAAAAACATAGGAAATATATATATATAACATAGTTAAGCACCCTCAAAATTTGATGATAATTTAACTAAGTTAATATTAATATCAGTTTTTCAATATTAGTTTAAAATAAATTAATATTCACAAAAAAAATATAAGTTTAACATAACAACAAAATTTACCCCTCTCATGATGATGATGATGATATTATGATATGAGGATGATAATGATGATGATGATGATGATAATGATGATGATGACAATGATGATGATATGATGATGATGATATGATGATAATGATGATCATATGATGTTGATAATATGATGATGCTATGATGATTTAAGCGGTGTCATTGCTTTTTAAATAAGTTGATATGAATTAATTAATAAGTAAAATTGCACAAAAAAGTTAAAAACATAGGAAAAATATATAGAAAACATAGTTAAGCACCCTCAAAATTTGATGATAATTTTTTTAAATAATTTATATAATTTCAAAATTAGTTTAAACTAAGTTTATATTAATATCAGTTTTTCAATATTAGTTTAAAATAAATTAATATTCACAAAAATAAATAAAAGTTTAACATAACAACAAAACGTAACAAGTTAAAAGTAGATTTAAACACTATCACATAGAAAAGTCAACAACACTATAAAAAAGTACCCTCAAAATTTACCCCACTCTCATGATGATGATGATGATATGATGATGATGATGATTATTATTATTATGATATTATGATATGATGCTGATAATGATATTATGATATGATATTATGATATTATGATGATAATATGATGATGATGTTATCATGATGATGATGATGATGATATGATAATTATGATATGATGATGATGATGTTATGATATTGATGTTGATATCATGATGATGGTATAATGATGTTGATGATTATGATAATGATGATGTTATGATGATTTAAGCGGTGTCATTGTGTTTTAAATAAGTTGATATGAAATAACTAATAAGTAAAATTGCACAAAAAAGTTAAAAACATAGGAAAAATATATAGAAAACATACTTAAGCACTCTCATGATGATGATATGATGATGATGATGATGATATGCTTGTTAACCTAATCGAATTCATATGAATCAAATTATGTTACAATCTTCAACGTTTTAGATGTCAGTAACGAAATTCAAAAACATCGTAGTCATATCACTATAATCAATAAATAGCAATTCATGAACATACGTAATTAGTTTGCTAAGTTTATCACATTATTCAATACAAGAAAAAAACTGCATTTACATACACGACAAATTTTGCAAATATTTCCGTCCAAAACTTCCGTCGCAATAACGTCGCATCAAACGGCGACGGAAAAATAATACGTCACATTTCCGTCGCCAAAAAATAAGTTCGTTGTAACTCCGTCAACCATATTCCGTCGCGAACGGGTAAACGGAGTAGCGACGAAATTTAACTGACGCAATTACGCCGGAAACTATCAGCAGATTTTATTCGCTCAGATTCCGTTGACTTTCCGTCGTTGTATACCGTCGAAACCTTCCGTTCAAATACCGTCATCATTCCGTATGGCAGAAATATTTGAATTTTTCCGTCACATTTCCATGACATGTCCGTCACCGATTTACTTACCGTTATTTACTGACCGTTGCCTATTTCAAAAACAATTCGTCAATATTAAATTAATATTCCGTCTCTGTGAGGGAAATGTCATGGAAAATGGACTGTTGCTGAATTTCCGTCAATATAACATGTTATTTCCGTCAACAGATGACGGAAAATGGACGGAACAATTTATGCACCCATATTTCATTGTTGCGCTATATATATATGAGAACAATTGGGCGAGGACAGGCAACGTACACCATCGGCAACCGGGGAGACACGTCCAAGTCCAGAAGTGTACATGCCTTCTATGCATGTACATGAGCCTACCCTTGATCCGATGGATGACGACGGAACCTTACCAGAAGTGCATGAGTACGACTTTGACGAGCTGATGAATTTCGGGGAGGCCTCGGCGGGGAACAGGGAGGTTGACGAGGGAGCCGAAGGGAGGGACTCACCTTCGGCAGATGATGATGATCACGATGACACAATTCGGCCAGAGTTTGTTAGAGGAGGGACTTCGGCCGGTGGCGGACTCGGTGAGGATACACCGTTGGGTTCGATGCCACAGGATGATCGACCTTGGATCGTTCCAGCTGGGGATGATAAGTGAGTACTTTTGTTGTACACTTATTTGTGCAGCTTGTTTTACAAACCATCCATTGTAAATGTCACACCTTATTTTTTTTGTTCAGCTTTGACCCCCTTCAGCTGTTAACAAAATCGGGCTTCAATGTATTGGGCCTGGTTTTAAGGTTGGTTGGACCACAATGGGGACGTGTGATCCACAAGCTCCGGTGAAGTGGTTTCGACACTTTAAGGTAATAAAATGTATTGAAATTGTATTAGCTGCGTAATTGGAATATAGAAGTTTTCTACATGCAAATATGTTTTCGATTACATAGTTTAGCTTAAATTGTTCATAACACAACTATGTACATGTACATGTAGAGCTTGTACCGGTGGGATCCGATCCACAACGACCACATTGAGGCCAACTTTAGGAAGAAGGCGGCTAAGATTCTACAAGATACCTGGAGGGGCTTGCGATCCGGGAAGACTAAAGGCCCGAAATGGTTGACGGAAGATCACAAAATTGCGGGAAGAGCTCGATTTAGCACGGACCCAGCATTCATAGCCCGCAGTGAAAAGAACAAGGAAACGTATTCTGCCCAGCATGCCAGAAACAGTCCAGCCTTGCATGTCTTTGGGTCTAGACCAGCACACTATCACTTGGCAAAGATACCCGGCGGGGAGAACAAAAGGGTATTACACTTACCAATTATATTTTATAATTACATTTTCTTATTACAAAAGAATATTAGTTGTTGCCAACTAATATGTTTTTTATTATATTTTCTTATTACATTTGTTTCCTGTATTCAGAAATTTCTGTTTCATTTGTACAAATGTGCAGAAAGAGCTTGCTGATGCTGAAGTTCTGGTCCTCAAGGATCACGAAGGAGAGGAAAGGGTACCGGAGGTGGAGCTGGTAGAGGCCGCTGCAACAGTCATGGGGGTTAACCCGAGGTCGGGGATACCGTATCTGTATGGCCTTGCAGCGACATTGGTATCGGACAAGTTCTCTTCAACGGGAAGCCAGTCGTGTGCGAGCTCGCAGAGATCAAGGGGCCAACCATCGGACGAGTACACTCGGGAGCTGATGACGCGTTTAGAGCGCATGGAAACCCGACAGGAGACTGATATGAGAAGCGTGAAAGACAACATAGATCGATTGAGTCAAATTATACAAATGCAGGCTGATATGCTGAGGATGCTCACTCCTGGATACCAGCCGCCCTCCAGTCAAAGCCCGAATGGAAACAACCGCGGTCCGTCTAATCAGAGATAGGATGAAGACAACTGCAGAGATTTGACATTTTAATTTTATTTGACTCTCGACTTCTGTGTTACATTTTTTATTACAGTGTTTTTCTCGTACATTTTTTAATTAAATATGAAAATTTCAAATTTAATATTTAAAATAATCAAAAATTAAATATAACTGAAAAATAGGAAATTTAATTGTGCCGAAAAAGTGTGGCGGAAGTGTGCCGGAAATGTCGGAAATAACTGAGTAACGTACAAATGTCAGAAAATTGACGGCATAAGACGGAAACGATAATACGGATTTAAGACGGAATATTGACTAATACGAAATTAAGACGGAAATATTAAAACAGAATTAAGACCGAATATTGACGGAAATATTAAAACGGAATATTGACGGAACTGTTATTACGGAATTAAGACGGACTAATGACGGAATATATTATTGATGGAACATGAACGGAATGTAGACGGAAAACTAAGATGACGGAATGTAGACGGAAGATAGACGGAACATATTGTTAACGGAATTTTGTTTGAATACAGACGGAAAATACTATTGACGAAATTCAGACGAAATTTTGACGGAGAATCTCGCCGGATATATACTGGAATCACGCCAGAATTTTTATTAACGGAAATGCGACGGAATGTCAACGCAACATTGATGGAAATAAACGACGGAATGGTGACGGAAAATTTTTATCGTCGGAAAAATTACCGTCAACTTCATCTTTGTCGGAATAATGACGGAAATTTGGATTTTTCTGTCATTATTCCGGCGTTTTTCTGACCTCGGAAATTTTCTATAAATTTGTAGTGATACGTAAAATCATACATATCACGTCTCAAAATAATCTACTAAAAATTTTAAAAATTTTATTATTTGATTTGGAATCAAACAAAAAATGGAAAAGAAAACAAGGGGTATGGTAAAGAATCCAAATACGCGAATAATTAGGGACAAGATGCCCAAACGGATGGTCGACCCTGACCAGAAATTGCCAATAATTATTGTTGAATATTTTTTATAGACAACACTTATTTAAAGCATTGCCCAGTTTATGTATTATAAAAAATAATTTTATTTATAATATATTGTCGAAAAATTGACAACGTCTTTTGACAAAATGTGCTATATTTTAACATGAAATTCATTTGGAAATGTTTTCACTTGAGAGGGAAACATTCATATCTATCATTAACCCTGACACCCCTTCTTCGATATACACCCAAAACCGAAGGAAAGGAGATAAACAACATTATTAAGACTCCAAAATGGACGACCTAAGAAAATTTCTAGACCGTTACTCCGTTAGGAAGTTTTATTAAAAGATTAGAATTATTTATAAGTATTCTATCACATAAAAATGAGTTTGTATGTGATTCATTCCGTATTAAACACTTTATCTAGGGAAGTAATATTACTTAAATAGTTTTTCTGTCAACAAGGTGGTGGTTGAGTTGGTAGATCACTTGCATTACAATAGCAAGGTCAAGGGAGGATTCGAACCCCACCGTTCATTTTCCTTTCCACAATTTTGTGGAGGGGTGCTTTTCGTCCCGTCTACGCGTAGACGCGTTGTTCCTTCCTCGTGGAGGTGTTCTTCGTCCCGTCTCGGCGTGGACGTGTTGTGCCTCCTTCGCGGAGGTGTTGTCTGTCCCTTGTGGACGTATTGTGCCCTTCAAATCTGTAGGTGTTGCTTGCTTGATGCGTGGAGGTGCGTATTCGATCATGTGATTTCAAGATAGAGGTGCATTATGGCCTGTGTTTCAGTGTGGACGATTCAAGTATCAATCCGGATTGGTGCATTGCGTGGTCGTGATCCAAAAAGTTTAGTGATTGTACCCGAGTGAAAAAGTGCCCATGTAATATATTCAATAATGTATTCGTGTAGTACTTAGTTTGTATGCGATGATGTAACCCCAATAAAAAAATAACTTTTCTAGTTTCTAGGTATTAATATACTACACTAAAATGCATGATGGAAAACCCACCTCAATATTTCCATATACATACTAAATCCACAACACAACAAGCTTCATCTTGTGTTTCTTTCTTTTGACAAAATGTGCTATATTTTAACATGAAATTCATTTGGAAATGTTTTCACTTGAGAGGGGAACATTCATATCTATCATTAACCCTGACACCCCTTCTTCGATATACACCCAAACCCGAAGGAAAGGAGATAAACAACATTATTAAGATTCAAAAATGGACGACCTAAGAAAAGTTCTAGACCGTTACTCCGTTAGGGAGTTTTATTAACCCCTTGTTTGGTTGCAGGAAAAATGAAGAGAAAGCAAAATTTTAAAGATGGAAAATGAAATTCGAGTGTTTGGTTACAAAGAAAGTATACGAGAAAGAAAACTACTCAGAAATTGAATTGGAAAACCGATCCGATTTTCATCGAAACAAATCCTTTCGAAATTCAGAGAAAAACCAAAATCCCGAATCAAACACGAACGACGAAATCAGGCGACGCACGCCCTAATCCGATCGTCAGTCGCGTCCCAACAACTGCCTCAAAAGTATTTCATCCTCCGATGCCGCTATACTCTCCGCCAAGATCTCAGCAACATACTCCACAGGTATGATTTATCTGCTGAGATGTTATAGATGTTAGGGTTAGTCATTTCACAAATATGATATTACAATTGGGATTGCTTCTGATTGCTGAGATGTTATAGATGTTAGGGTTAGTAATCTGAGATGTTATACATGGTTGATTGCTTACAACTGAGGCTTAAATACATGGTTGATTGCTTGGTAATATATTGATATATTTGATTGGGTCATCTTCTTTATTTCTTAGTCTAATTTGGTTTACCTTTGAGTATCACTTTCTTCTTTTTCGCTTGATGAACTGTTATCACTAACTTTTTTACCCTTTTAATATCAAAGCAGGTCGATAATATGAACGGGAGAGATAGCATACTGAATATGATGGATAAAGGACATTTTCTTGGAAATTCATCATAGGTTTTGATCATTACACTGATTTTTTATGTTATTAAACATGTATTGGCAATTTTGATTCAAATGTTTCCTATCAGTTTGCATATTTGTGTGTTGGTAATTTTGATTCATGGTTTTTCTGTTAGGTTTGTAGGTATTGGATTATTTGCTTTAGATTCTGTAAATGGGAATACTGAGCTTAATTATTGGTATTCACTTCATTCAGGTTGAGTTTTATTTTCATGTTTGTGTAATTTTCATATTGTTTCCTAGACTTTTAGCTGCAGATTATGAAATTGAGAATATCTTCCTTATAGGCTAAATTTGTGAGTATAATTGGGTTGGTTATCATACCTCCAACAGTTTGGCGTATGCAGTAAGTTCGTCAGTGGATTGGATACGCATCGAATTCGCTGTAGATTACATAGGTTGAATGTGATTACATACCTCTAATCTTTGAGGTCCGTTAGTCTTTTATAATATACCTTTCATGGAATTGGTACTGCTGCATTGCAATGTGTCGCTCTAATTGTATGCTCTCCAATGACTTGGAAATTGTGGGGCATAGAATGGATCAAAAACATTTAACACTAAGGTCATATAGTAGTGTTACATATTTTGATGCTGCTGATTTGTTGTTGTTAAGTTACTGTTTTTGATGTTATTAAACATGTTTTGCTGCTGATTTGTTTTCTTTTTGTCATTACACTGTTTTTGATGCTTTTAAACATGTTTTGCTGCTGCTGATTTGCAGATACAAACTGAAGAAGAAGAATACACAAAGAGTCTGCCAATAAAAGAAAAAGAGTTGTTGACTTGTTAGCGGAAGAACTACGCTCGTTTAGAGAAGGTATGAATGAAGTTGCTAAAGCTATCAATCCTCGCAATTACACTGAAGAAGAACTATTTGGCCACATTCAAAAGATCAATGGGATGAGCACAAGAAACAAGATGAAGGTTTATCAAGAAATTACACACTGAATATTTGTTGCTAAATATTTGATCTTCTATTACCTATTATTACACAAACTGTGTAGCAGGGTTATGTTTTGTTCATTACATTTTCTTTCCAAGCTGTTTTGAGGTAAACCAAACATGCTATTGTTTTTTCTTAAATTTTCCATTAAGTTTTTTCATGTGCAGCCAAACACAAAAAAAAGAAAATTTCATTTTCCATAAAATAAATTTTTCTCACTGATTTCTCTTTTGCTTTCTTTCCTTTACACTTTCTTACAACCAAACACAGCGTAAAAGATTAAAATTATTTATAAGTATTCTATCACATAAAAATGAGTTTGTATCTGATTCATTCCCTTCATTATTAAACACTTTATCTAGGGAAGTGATATTACTTAAATAGTTTTTCTGTCAACAAGGTGGTGGTTGAGTTAGTAGATCACTTGCATTACAATAGCAAGGTCAAGGGAGGATTCGAACCCCACCGTTCATTTTCCTTTCCACAATTTTGTGGAGGGGTGCTTTTCGTCCAGTCTACGCGTGGACGCGTTGTTCCTTCCTCGTGGAGGTGTTCTTCGTCCCGTCTCGGCGTGGACATGTTATGCCTCCTTCGCGGAGGTGTTGTATGTCCCTTGTGGACGTGTTGTGCCTTTCAAATATGCAGGTGTTGCTTGCTTGATGTGTGGAGGTGCGTATTCGATCATGTGATTTCAAGATAGAGGTGCATTATGGCCCGTGTTTCAGTGTGGACGATTCAAGTATCAATCCGGGTTGGTGCCTTGCGTGGTGTGATCCAAAAAGTTTAGTGATTGTACCCGAGTGAAAAAGTGCTCATGTAATATATTCAATAATGTATTCGTGTAGTACTTAGTTTGTATGCGATGATGTAACCCCAATAAAAAAATAACTTTTCCAGTTTCTAGGTATTAATATACTACACTAAAATGCATGATGGAAAACCCACCTCAATATTTCCATATACATACTAAATTCACAACACAACAAGCTTCATCTTGTGTTTCTTTCTTTTGACAAAATGTGCTATATTTTAACATGAAATTTTGGCTAAGTTTCGGAAAAATTGCAAAAATGCCAAATAAAACAAAAAGAAAAGAAGAGCAATGGCGGATACCACATTCTAGACATATAATTTCCATACAGACCTAGAGACTGGGAGACGGCGGAAAAGAGAGAAGGGGGCACGAAAACGCGAGGATTTTGATCGGGTCGAAGATTGAGCTTAAAGGGATTATTGACATCAATTCGAAGAGTGTAGTCATTCCTTTTTCTCTTTATAGTTTTCGTTTCGAACAAAACATAATTTATATTTCCATGACGATGGATAATGAGTAGTGTGACCCATATTTCGGACTATGATAAATAGAAGCATAACCTTACATAGTGCGCAAGTTTACAATTGCTCCTTTGAAAGATCCGATACTTACCGACATTATAAATTATTTTTGACAACACACGTCAGCAGGGCCCCTGACTTGAAGGAGGTTATCATATATACATAGTAAATTACAACACAACAAGCTTCCTCTTGTGCTTCTTTCTTGCAGCAATGACATCAAAAGCTTTCCTCATCCCACTTTTTGCTACCACTTTCGTCATTGTCCTCCCAATTTTTACTCAACCTTTCTCCATTTGATTTCATCTATAATTTGAAGGATAATCAACAAGGAGATCAAATGAAGGGTGTCAATGACATGAACAAGAAGTACCTCCAACAATTTGATTACCTGGACAATCTGACTAGCTTGGAAAGTCATGCAAATGATGATAATTTTGTTGATCTTTTAGAGGATGTACTTAGAATATATATCTAGCCAACTTCCATCTTAACACCATGAAAACCCTAGATGATGACATCATTGAAGTCATGTTGAGACCGCGTTGTGAGGTATTTCATATAGTTATTAGTCAATGAGATCAATTGGATGCAATCACGTAAGCATAAACATGTGGATAACATGTTCCATCTGGGATTATATAGAGTTGGAGCTCATCTTTTTCCAAATTTCAAAGGCTTTTCCGGCCTTGAAGGGTACGGAGTCTCTGTCATAGAGTTGGCTCTCTGTTGGGAATGTCGCCGCTTTCTCCGACTGTCTGGTGGCTCCCAGCTTTTTCTCTTGATGCGAGCCCTCGCCGACTTCAGCCATCACTCCCTTTCCTTTGGCGATCCTTCGGTTTTCTTCCTCTTTGTTAATCACATCAATGTACCCGAGTCCAGGTCTGACAAACTTCCTTTCGTAGTCCTGTCTTACTTCTTCAGCCTTTTTAGCTTCTAGTTCTCTTAGCCAGATTTTCTTTCTTTCAGTCTCCTTTTGTCTGAGATCTGCGATTGTCTGACGAAGTTCCTCGTTATCCAACTGGACCCTGACTGATTCTTCAATTGATCCTGCCGTCTTAGTTCTGATCTCTGTCGGCCTGGTATCGTCGATCTTCATACACCTCAGATCATTGCTCAACCTGTCCATTTGTGTGTCTCCAACGTCGCAAGTATGGCATTTGCAGACGTGTTCCTTTGCTTCTCTCTCGAGGCGCATAGCTTTAGTTGACCAGAGGCGGTTGTTTTCCATATCATCTTCATGTTCTTCCTTCATGATTTCAAGCTGTTCTCTAAGGCTCGTGATCTTCTTCAGTAGTTCGGCAATGGTTTCTGCAAAATCAGATTCACTAAAGACTTCATTGACAAAGGAATCAGATTCATTTACCTCATCGTTCGTGGATCTTGCCATCAGACATGGCTCCTTAGCTCGCTTCCCATCACTGTGTTCCTCGTCTGAGTCACCCCAGGCAGCGAACATGGCTTGAGCTTCCTTCGGGGCCGGAGGTTCACCCTTCTTCTTGCTGTAGCAGTCTTTAGCAAGATGTCCCTTTTTTTGGCAGTGATAGCAGGTTCTTTCTTCCTTTGATCCTGTCTTAGTTTTGCTTTCCTCTGAGGTAGCTCCCTTGTTCCCCCTTTGGTTATTTCTTCCTCCCCCAGAGCCACCTCTGTTTTGGAATTTGCCTGTGGTTGCCATCTTGAAGGCTTTTGAGAGAAGAGCTATCTCTTCGTCCTCTCCTTTGGATGGTAGACTTACTTGAGCTATGTCCAAGGCTTTCTCCACTTTCAGTGCTATGGCTTGAGATTTACCAGCTTGTCTTCTGGCCATCTTTCTCTCTGATATCCCAGCTTGGCTCTGCAGATTCGCCACCAGCTCTTCCAGAGTGATGTCCTTGATCCCCTTTTGAGCCTGGAGGGCTGTAGTTACAGTATCCCATCTGGGGCTGAGCGCTTGCATGAACTGATGGGTTATCTTCCACTGTGGGAGTTTCTCATCCAGGGAGTTCAGCTGTGCGATGATTACTTGGAATCTGGTATAGAAGTCCTCTAGCGATTCGTCCTTCCGTTGCTCAACTGTTTCATAGTCCTTTGTGGCAGCCAGGATTCTGTTTCTTTTTATGTCTTCGTTTCCCTCGTACAGTCGAGCAAGTCCATCCCACTGCTCCTTTGCAGTCTTATACACAGCCATCTTCACCTGGTCTCCTGGGGAGAGGGCCATGTACAGGACCTTCTTAGCCCTGGCATTCTGCTGGAGGGCTTTGTAGTCAGCATCTGTGTACTTGTCTTTCTCCTTCTCTTTCGGCTTGGCAGGATCTGTCACATCCAGAATAGGGAAGTTACCCTTTTCGAATACCTGCCACAGCTTTCCATCCAGGGAACACACATGAGCTTCGAACTGATCCTTCCACCAGTCATACTCTCCCGGACTGAGCACCGACGGTTTCCAAAACGAATCGCTTCCGTTAGACATGATTTCCTGCAAAGGCTAACACAAAATCTAGAGCCTTGCTCTGATACCAATTGTTGTATCCTTAGGTTAGCCTACTATGTGAGGGAGATTCCAGAGTGGTATCCCTCAGACAGATGGCAGCGGAAATTTACTTTAACACAGGAAATCGTACGGAAAGTAAGGACTCACAGAATTATAGTGGAAACCTTACTGCAACCTTTGCAGCAGGCTGAAAACCACTTTGCCTTCTGGACAGTTCCAGAAGGGCTTCAAGATCAATGTTATTGATGAAAGAGTGTGCTTGTAGATTGTTACACTTTGTCTCACTTAGGGACAGCTAACAATTCTACTCAACTCAAAGTATCAACTAACACGATCTGTCTCGTCCGCACACAGCAGCACTTCGTCAGCTCCGGTGTTGATTGATCTTCAATCTCCGATTCGTTCTCTCCAAAAGCCGAACTTGATAATGAAGACTTCTCCTTCTTTTTATAGTGTATTCAAGTCGGCTGAGTCTGTCTCCATCAGAGATCCGATAGTTATCTCGCAGATGTGATACAGTCAAGATATTTCCATATCTTGACCCTGTCACATATATGCTTACCAAATCTGGCTTCAATCTTCCTATCGAATATACAGCCATCTCTTCGTGTATATATTTGACATGTATCCGTGTATATACTTCCATCAATGTTTCTCGTCATATATTGTGCGTATATACCCGTGCATCTTTGATATGTTTCTGCGATATATTTTCCCAGATCCGATCTGGTCACATGTCGGTTCGTCTCTCGGACAGATCGTATCTCTCTCGCGGCTTTGCTCTCTCCCAGAGATGTCCAGTAAGCTTACCTGTCAGACAGTGAGTTCTGCACACTCAAGTGGATTATTAGTCAAGTGTTTGTTATCATCAAAACACAAAGGGTCCAACAAATTCCCCCTTTTTGATGATGACAAACACTTTTTCACAGATAAGAAATCACACATAGCTATGGCATAGAATTTTCATATTCATTTCCCTAGGACAGCTAACTGCTTCTGAGTATTTTATTTTAACGTCTAGCAGGTATAGTTCCCCCTCAGATAGACATTCGCTCAAATTTCGATACCGGTTATTCCCCCTTAGTGTAATGCAGATATAGTTCTTCCCCCTTTTGGCATCATCAAAAAAGATAGGCAAATAAGAACACAAAGTAATGGAAAGAAAAACATTGCATTCATGCCGGCAAGTCAAAAGCGTGTCACTCGGACACCACACATGCGGCAGAGAATTCAAAGAGCATAGAAATCTAAAACATGAAATTCAAAGCAAAACACGTCAAACAAATTGGGGGGCAGATGTGGGAGGGGATAGCAAGGATGGGAGTTCCATGAGACAGTTAAGATGTGGGATCAATTATGAACGAGGCCTTCATCTGTTCAACAATCTCTGAGGCAAGATCCTTCATCTGATCAGGGAAACTCGCTACTGCCACCGACATGGCACCCGAATCAACAGTGATGGCCAACTCCAGGGCGATCATTTTGTCCTTCACGATAGTCACTTCCATCTTTGTATCCATCAACTCGGTTTCCATATCCCTTAACTTGTCTTTGACATCCTTCATCTCAGCTTTCAACGACTTTACCTCATCACGGACCTCTTTCAGCATTTCCACCAGCACACCTGAACTCTCGGTGGGGGGAACCACTCCGTCACGAACAGGAGCGACAGCATTCATAGGGACCACCTCAACAACATCCTCATCATCAGCCTCTTCTTTAACAACCGGGACAATCCAACCAACCTCTGCCTTGTACTCCAGGCCTAATTTGACAATCTGCTCATCACCAAGGTCAGTCGATAGCACCTTCTCAGACACGGGGTCATATGTCTCCCAGTACTTCAGTATCTCCTTGACAAATCCAGGAAAGGGTAGTCCGTTGGATGGGTTCTCCTTGTTGTTCTCCATATGGCGCATGACTTGGAAGGCCAGATTGACTTATTTCTTCTGCAGGATCTGATCTATGAGCAGCATGTCCTGAAAGGTCACCAGATTATGCTTGTGACGTCTCGGAGAGATGTTTGACATAAGGATTCTGTGGAGAATCCTCGGAAGCACCGCCATGCCTTAGATCTCCCTCTGACCTTTTGCAGCGGGATCCAGTCCAAGTCGTTCGAACACCTCCGATTTGGCCACGGAGCCCGGCCACGTCCCCTTGGAGTATGTGGCATACCCACCTTTGGGGACTTGTAGGATGGTGGCCAGCTCCCTCATACTTACTGTGAACACATCACCACCTATGACAGCCGACAGCTCCCAGTTTCCCTTTCCCTTCTCCTTCTCCACAACTTTCAGTTTTGAGTAGAACTCCCTTACCAACTTCTCGTCCACTAGAACAGGCTTCCTGAATAGTGCGCCCCACCCTTGGGTCTCCAGTAACACAACAATATCCTCCAGCTTATACTCCACCAACCACTCATATTGTAACACCAACTCTTGAACAAAACCCTTCCCGACTTCTTCCGACTCCTCGGCACTTTCGTCCGACTCTCCTTCCTCGTTAATCAGCGGAGCGGAAGACTTAGTAGATCTGTGACTTTTCCGGGCAGAGGGGGTTGTAGATTTTCTCGCACGCTTGCCAGCGGACCGAGCAGCAACGGAGGAGTCTTGTCGGATAGGGCGCTGAGAGCAGGAATCCTCCCTAAGCTCTTCGAGCAGAGCACGGTCCCTGGCCACTGCAGAGTCTGTCGGAGTGGATCCGGTTGGCGTAACCGACTGCAGAATGCTTTCCAAACATAGAGGATCTACTCCCTTTGCGATCAACTGTGCGGCCATAGCTGCGGCGGCGGTAGGAGAAAGGTTGGATTTAGGGTTTGAGGAAGCCATTGAAAAGTACGGGGAGAGTGAAATAATCTGCCTTCAATTTGATTTGCTGAGTTTGAGAGACAAGGCACTCTACTGCGTGCTTTAAGTATCCTTTTCAAACCCTAGGAGTTGTGAGACACCAGAAACCCCAAACGTCGCTTCTTTCCAATAAATAAGCTGCCTTCAATTTTTGGTAATTGCCTTCTTTTTCTTCCTTCCAAAAACGGTTTCGTAATAATCACTTACCAAGATTGAATCAACTGAGAGGGCATGTGCAACAGTCAGGGGAGTGACACGTGTTACTTTAGTCTTGTCTCATGAGCAGCCGACGTGATAACTCCCTGCTGCAGAGACTGTTCACATTTCAATTTCCTTTGTACTTCTTCCCAAGCCCAACTTCAACAAAGGACGCAAACCAACCTGTCTTCACAACTGGCACATAGACTGTTCCCCAGGCAAAGGTGATTCGCTCACAGTGATACCTCAATCTTACTGTCTCATGGATACACAAGGTTTTGGTATGGTGTGCTAACTTTACCCGAATGGTACAAATAACACCACACACAATCAATCAAAAAGAAATCAACCAAACATGTTATAATGTCTTCATACCTCATGTGGAAGAGCTCCTGAAATGTAACATCACGACGGGCTCATAAGAGCATTCCACAGGAGGATAGGCTAAGGTTGGTCTAGAGTACCTCCTGGGCTTATAGTGTGGGATCAATTGTGGAGGTCTCTTTTGGGCAGAAAGAAGTCAGAAATTCATGTTCTTCGATCCCTAATGCAATTTTCAATCACATAGCAAGCATGCATGGCTACATTATGAACACAACTTACTTTCTTACTAGCACAGAATAGCATGTTAAACTCTCCATCAGTCGTGACTCATATGCATCTTGTCTAGCCAATCATCGAGGGAGTAACGTGTAAGCATTGCACTAAGGAAGAGAAACCATACCTAGTTCGAGCCTCAGCTTCTCGTAGGGTTCTCTATGCAATGCCTTTGTGAATATGTCAGCAATCTGTTCCTCTGTTCTGCAATATTCCATCTCAATTGTTCCCTTTTCTACACAGTCTCGTAGAAAGTGATATCGAATTTCAATATGCTTGGTGCGTGAGAACTGCACTGGATTTTTAGAGATGTTAATAGCACTAGTGTTATCACACAGAATCTTGGCACAATTAGTAATAACACCGTAATCACTTAGCTGTTGCCTGATCCACAGCAGCTGCGCACAGCACGCAGCGGCGGCAATATATTCTGCCTCTGCGGTGGAGAGAGCAATTGAGGACTGCTTCTTCGAAGCCCAAGAGATGAGACATGGTCCAAGATATTGAGCCATCCCTGACGTGGACTTCCTGTCTGTCTTACACCCAGCATAGTCTGCGTCAGTGTATGCTTCCAGGCGCAATTCACCTCCCCTTGGATAGAACAGGCACAAATCATCTGTTCCCTTCAGATATCGTAATATCCTCTTTACAGCTTTCACGTGGGTCTCCCTGGGGTCAGCCTGAAACCTAGCACACAGACAAACACTAAATAAGATATCGGGTCTGCTAGCTGTGAGATAAAGTAGTGAACCGATCATTCCCCTATACAGAGTTGGATCCACTCTAGTTGAGGATTCGTCCTTTGTCAGGGCATCGTTTGGGGACATTGGTGTGGCACACGTCTTGGCGGACTCCATCCCGAACTTCTTCAGGATTTCCTTTACGTACTTTTGCTGATGGATTCGGGTTCCATCCTCCTCTTGAGTGACCTGAAGTCCAAGGAAGTACTTGAGCTCTCCCACCATGCTCATCTCGAACTCGCTTGACATCAAATCTGTAAACTTCTTGACAAGTATAGGGTTAGTTGAACCAAAAATGATATCATCTACATATACCTGCACTACCAGGGTGTCCCTCCCTTCCTTCAGAAGGAAGAGAGTTTTGTCCACCTCTCCTCTGGTGTATCCGTGAGATAGTAGGAACTGTGACAGCCTCTCATACCAGGCACGAGGGGCTTGCTTCAGTCCGTACAGCGCCTTTTCGAGGATATGGACATGATCCGGGTGAGTGTGATCCTCGAACCCTGGTGTCTGACTTACATATACCTCTTCCTTTAGAACTCCGTTCAAGAAGGCCGTTTTCACATCCATTTGCTGTAAAACAAAGCCATGGTAAGTCGAATACGCAATTAGTAATCTGATTGCTTCTAACCTTGCAACTGGGGCGAAAGTTTCATCGTAATCTATCCCTTCTTGTTGGTTGTATCCCTTGACTACCAGGCGGGCTTTGTTTCTTACAACAACTCCTTTATCGTCCATCTTGTTGCGAAAGACCCACTTCGTTCCAATCACATTCTTGTCCTTCGGCCTAGGGACCAGGCGCCATACCTTATTCCTCTCGAACTGATGGAGTTCTTCTTGCATGGCATTTACCCATTCCGGATCCTTCAATGCTTCAGCTATTGTTCTTGGTTCTGTAACAGAGACAAAAGACGCGAATTCACAGAAATGGCATAGGTCATCCAAACTTACTTGATCCTGCGATGTATAGCACTGGTAGTCACTCATCCTGTCCGGGGGACGGACAATTCTTCCGCTCCTTGTAGCCCTGGGTACCTCTGCTGTAACTGTAGGTGGTGGATTGTCGCCAGTTTCCCCTTCGTTATGAGCTTCAGTGGTGATGTCTGTAGCAGGGACATCAGGAACTGGTTCTTGAGCGGGCAACTCTGCTTGATTGTCTGCGGGTTCCTGGCCAGCTCCCTGAGCAGTCTCTTGAACTGGTTCCACGTCCTCATTTTGAGGGGGTAACCAGTCGGGGTCATCCTTGTTGGTGAACTGAAGTTCTCCATCGTCCTATGATGAGGGATCTTTCACTTTGTGACCTGTCATAGAGTTCTCATCAAAGGTTATGTGGATGCTCTCCTCCACTCGTTCCATCCTCAGGTTATACACCTTATAAGCTCTGCTGTGGCTTGAGTAACCTACGAACACACCTTCATCGCTCCTTGGATCGAACTTTCCCAATTTGTCCTTTCCATTGTTGTGAACGTAGCACCTGCAGCCAAAAACTTTCAAATGAGCAATGTTAGGTTTTCTGCCATGCAGCAGTTCATACGGTGTCTTTCCTATCAGAAATCGTAGAGATGCCCGGTTCAGGATGTAGCTGGCCGCGTGCACAGCCTCTGCCCAGAACCCTTTGGGAATGCCACTGGCTATCAGCATTGTTCTGGACATGTCTTCCAGCGTCCTATTCTTTCTCTCTACCACTCCATTCTGCTGAGGAGTACGTGGTGCTGAGAAGTTGTGATCAATTCCTGCAGTTCTGCACAGCGAGAGAAATTGGGAATTCCGGAACTCGGTTCCGTTGTCAGTACGAATGGATACTAGTTTCTTACTCAGCTTGTTCTCAATTAATTTCAACCATGAACCAAATTCAGAGTATGTTTCATCTTTAGAGCATAGGAAAATTATCCAAGTGTACCTGGAGTAGTCGTCAACAATGACTAGTATATACCTGTTACCTCCGCGGCTGACGACGTTCACTGGACCACAGAGATCCATGTGGATTATGTCCAGAGGACCTGTCGTACTCACTGATTGTTTTGACTTGAACGAAGTGCGTACTTGCTTGCCCATGGTACATGCACTGCACACCTGATCAATCGAGCTCTCTATCTTGGGTAATCCATCCACTAGCTCATTCTGATGTAGCTTATGAATCAGTTTCGTGCTTGCATGTCCAAACCTTTTGTGCCATAGCAGTGTGTCGGCAGCTATGCTAGCCAGGCACAGTTCTTCCTCAGGAACGAACTCTGGGTCCACTGTATAAATTTGGTTTTCACGGACACCTCTGAGAATTACCTGTCCTGTCTCAATGCACTTCACAAAGCAGTCATTAGAATTGAATATCACTTGATTTTTACCATGTTGACACAATTGTGATATGCTCAATAGGTTGTAATTTAGATTCTCAACAAGACTAACTTGTCGAACTTTGATTGTGTCTGAAATTCGTACCTCTCCTGTTGCAACGACCTTACCTGTACTCTTGTTTCCGAAGATAATGCTTCCTCCGGAGTAGGCTTGGAGTGAGATGAACCATCCTGGATCTCCTGTCATGTGTTTGGAGCATCCGCTGTCCAGATACCATGGCTTGCTCCTCACTCCGTCCTGTAAGAGAGAAATCAGTTTTTACGAACCCAGACAAGCTTGGGCTTACTGGGCTTTGGTGCAGTTTTAACAGCAGAGGGAAACTTTAGAGGGTGTGAATCGTTATCATTTGTGAGATCGATTCTCTTCCTGGGAGTTCTCCTGGGTCGTCCGTAGGTTGCTGTGTTATGATAAGGGCGACCCAATTTGCCCCTGTCGTCCTTGCTGTGAGAGGGAACTTCCTTCTGATGACTGTGATACCTCTCGTTGGAATTTTCAATTTCCCTGCAGTTTGATCTGTAGTGGCCAGTGTGACCACAGTGCCAGCAGACTCGATAGTAGAGGACCCCAGTTTTCCTTCTCCTTTCTAAGGGGGTGGGTCTCCTATATCTTTGGGCGTGAGGATCAAGAGAGAATGGTTGAGGGTTGGAGCTCATCTTTTTCCAAATTTCAAAGGCTTTTCCGGCCTTGAAGGGTACGGAGTCTCTGTCATAGAGTTGGCTCTCTGTTGGGAATGTCGCCGCTTTCTCCGACTGTCTGGTGGCTCCCAGCTTTTTCTCTTGATGCGAGCCCTCGCCGACTTCAGCCATCACTCCCTTTCCTTTGGCGATCCTTCGGTTTTCTTCCTCTTTGTTAATCACATCAATGTACCCGAGTCCAGGTCTGACAAACTTCCTTTCGTAGTCCTGTCTTACTTCTTCAGCCTTTTTAGCTTCTAGTTCTCTTAGCCAGATTTTCTTTCTTTCAGTCTCCTTTTGTCTGAGATCTGCGATTGTCTGACGAAGTTCCTCGTTATCCAACTGGACCCTGACTGATTCTTCAATTGATCCTGCCGTCTTAGTTCTGATCTCTGTCGGCCTGGTATCGTCGATCTTCATACACCTCAGATCATTGCTCAACCTGTCCATTTGTGTGTCTCCAACGTCGCAAGTATGGCATTTGCAGACGTGTTCCTTTGCTTCTCTCTCGAGGCGCATAGCTTTAGTTGACCAGAGGCGGTTGTTTTCCATATCATCTTCATGTTCTTCCTTCATGATTTCAAGCTGTTCCTTAAGGCTCGTGATCTTCTTCAGTAGTTCGGCAATGGTTTCTGCAAAATCAGATTCACTAAAGACTTCATTGACAAAGGAATCAGATTCATTTACCTCATCGTTCGTGGATCTTGCCATCAGACATGGCTCCTTAGCTCGCTTCCCATCACTGTGTTCCTCGTCTGAGTCACCCCAGGCAGCGAACATGGCTTGAGCTTCCTTCGGGGCCGGAGGTTCACCCTTCTTCTTGCTGTAGCAGTCTTTAGCAAGATGTCCCTTTTTTTGGCAGTGATAGCAGGTTCTTTCTTCCTTTGATCCTGTCTTAGTTTTGCTTTCCTCTGAGGTAGCTCCCTTGTTCCCCCTTTGGTTATTTCTTCCTCCCCCAGAGCCACCTCTGTTTTGGAATTTGCCTGTGGTTGCCATCTTGAAGGCTTTTGAGAGAAGAGCTATCTCTTCGTCCTCTCCTTTGGATGGTAGACTTACTTGAGCTATGTCCAAGGCTTTCTCCACTTTCAGTGCTATGGCTTGAGATTTACCAGCTTGTCTTCTGGCCATCTTTCTCTCTGATATCCCAGCTTGGCTCTGCAGATTCGCCACCAGCTCTTCCAGAGTGATGTCCTTGATCCCCTTTTGAGCCTGGAGGGCTGTAGTTACAGTATCCCATCTGGGGCTGAGCGCTTGCATGAACTGATGGGTTATCTTCCACTGTGGGAGTTTCTCATCCAGGGAGTTCAGCTGTGCGATGATTACTTGGAATCTGGTATAGAAGTCCTCTAGCGATTCGTCCTTCCGTTGCTCAACTGTTTCATAGTCCTTTGTGGCAGCCAGGATTCTGTTTCTTTTTATGTCTTCGTTTCCCTCGTACAGTCGAGCAAGTCCATCCCACTGCTCCTTTGCAGTCTTATACACAGCCATCTTCACCTGGTCTCCTGGGGAGAGGGCCATGTACAGGACCTTCTTAGCCCTGGCATTCTGCTGGAGGGCTTTGTAGTCAGCATCTGTGTACTTGTCTTTCTCCTTCTCTTTCGGCTTGGCAGGATCTGTCACATCCAGAATAGGGAAGTTACCCTTTTCGAATACCTGCCACAGCTTTCCATCCAGGGAACACACATGAGCTTCGAACTGATCCTTCCACCAGTCATACTCTCCCGGACTGAGCACCGACGGTTTCCAAAACGAATCGCTTCCGTTAGACATGATTTCCTGCAAAGGCTAACACAAAATCTAGAGCCTTGCTCTGATACCAATTGTTGTATCCTTAGGTTAGCCTACTATGTGAGGGAGATTCCAGAGTGGTATCCCTCAGACAGATGGCAGCGGAAATTTACTTTAACACAGGAAATCGTACGGAAAGTAAGGACTCACAGAATTATAGTGGAAACCTTACTGCAACCTTTGCAGCAGGCTGAAAACCACTTTGCCTTCTGGACAGTTCCAGAAGGGCTTCAAGATCAATGTTATTGATGAAAGAGTGTGCTTGTAGATTGTTACACTTTGTCTCACTTAGGGACAGCTAACAATTCTACTCAACTCAAAGTATCAACTAACACGATCTGTCTCGTCCGCACACAGCAGCACTTCGTCAGCTCCGGTGTTGATTGATCTTCAATCTCCGATTCGTTCTCTCCAAAAGCCGAACTTGATAATGAAGACTTCTCCTTCTTTTTATAGTGTATTCAAGTCGGCTGAGTCTGTCTCCATCAGAGATCCGATAGTTATCTCGCAGATGTGATACAGTCAAGATATTTCCATATCTTGACCCTGTCACATATATGCTTACCAAATCTGGCTTCAATCTTCCTATCGAATATACAGCCATCTCTTCGTGTATATATTTGACATGTATCCGTGTATATACTTCCATCAATGTTTCTCGTCATATATTGTGCGTATATACCCGTGCATCTTTGATATGTTTCTGCGATATATTTTCCCAGATCCGATCTGGTCACATGTCGGTTCGTCTCTCGGACAGATCGTATCTCTCTCGCGGCTTTGCTCTCTCCCAGAGATGTCCAGTAAGCTTACCTGTCAGACAGTGAGTTCTGCACACTCAAGTGGATTATTAGTCAAGTGTTTGTTATCATCAAAACACAAAGGGTCCAACAATGTGTGTGAAGATGACATCAATGGTATTAATGCTGTGAACAAAGACTAATCATATCGTATATGAGTCTTGGGATACATTAATTTTAGATGATTTATGTTGTTTAATAAATAGAAATTGTTGGACCCTTTGTGTTTTGATGATAACAAACACTTAACTAATAATCCACTTGAGTGTGCAGAAATCACTGTCTGACAGGTAAGCTTGCTGGACATCTCTGAGAGAGAGCAGAGCTGCGAGAGAGATGCGATCTGTCCGAGAGACAAATCGACTTATGACGAGATCAGATCGGCGAGAATATACTAGATACAAATCAGGAGATATTCGAGTATATATGCTGGATAATTGACGAGAAGAATTAACATCGGTATATATGAATCAGTATATACGATGAGAAGATCAACGCCAGATTTGGAAGGGAAATATGTGATGTGGTTAAGATATGGAAATATCTTAACCATATCATATCTGCTGGATAGCAATCGGATCTGGGACAGAGATCAGATCTGCCGACTTGAAGACTGCTATAAAAGGAGGAGAAGTCTTCAATATGAGGTTCGGCTTTTTAGAGAGAGTATTCGGAGATCGAAGAATTGATCAACACCGGAGCTGACGAAGTGCTGCTGTGTGCGAACGAGACAGATCGTGTTAGTTGATACTTTGAGTTGAGTAGCATTGTTAGCTGTCACTGAGTGAGACAAAGTGTAACAATCTACAAGCACACTCTTTCATCAATAACATTGATATTGAAGCCCTTCTGGAACTGTCCATAAGGCAAAGTGGTTTTCAGCCTGTTGCAAGGACTGCAATATGGTTTCCACTATAAATCGTGAGTATTTACTTTCGGCATTGTATTTCCTGTAGTAGAGATAATTTCCGCTGCCATCTGTCTGAGGGATACCATTCTGGGATCTCCCTCACATAGTTGGCTAACCTAACGATCCAATAATTGGTATCAGAGCGAGGCTCTAGATTGTGTGTGTTAGCCTTTGCTGGAAATCATGTCTAGCGGAAACGATTCGTTCTATAAGCCGCCAATGCTCAGCCCGGGAGAGTACGACTGGTGGAAGGATCAGTTCGAAGCTCATGTCTGTTCCCTGGATGGAAAGCTGTGGCGTGTGTTTGAAAATGGTAACTTCCCTATTCTGGATGTGACAGATCCCGCCAATCCGAAAGAGAAGGAGAAAGACAAATACACCGAAGCTGACTACAAAGCTCTCCAACAGAATGCCAGGGCCAAGAAGGTTCTGTACATGGCCCTCTCACCGGGAGATCAAGTGAAGATGGCTGTTTACAAGACTGCCAAAGAACAGTGGGATGGCCTTGCTAGACTTTACGAGGGAAATGAGGACATAAAGAGGAACCGAATTCTAGCAGCCACAAAGGACTACGAAACAGTCGAGCAACGCAAGGACGAATCCCTGGAGGATTTCTACACCAGATTCCAAGTAATCATCGCACAGCTGAACTCCTTGGATGAGAAACTCCCACAGTGGAAGATAACACATCAGTTCATGCAAGCTCTCAGCACCAGGTGGGATACAGTGACTACAGCCCTTCAGGCTCAAAAGGGAATCAAAGACATCACCCTGGAAGAGCTGGTGGCAAACCTGCAAAGCCAAGCTGGGATATCAGAGAGAAAGATGGTCAGGAGACAAGCTGGAAAATCTCATGCCATAGCACTGAAAGTGGAGAAGGCCTTAGATATAGCCCAAGTAAGCCTGCCATCCAAAGGTGAGGACGAGGAGATAGCTCTTCTCTCGAGAGCCTTCAAGATGGAAACCACAGGAAGAACACAAAAAAGAGGTGCCTCTGGCGGGGGACGAAACAACCAAAGAGGGAACAAAGGAACTGCCTCAGAGGAAAGCAAGACAAAGGCAGGAACAAAGGAAGAAAGAACTTGTTATCACTGCCAGAAAAAGGGGCATCTTCCTAAAGACTGCTACAGCAAGAAGAAGGGTGAACCACCTGCCCCGAAAGAAGCTCAAGCCATGTTCGCTGCCTGGGGCGACTCAGACGAGGAACACAGCGATAGGAAGCGAGCCAAGGAGCCATGTCTGATGGCAAGATCCACGAACGATGAGGTAAATGAATTTGATTCCTTTATCGATGAAGTCTTCAGTGAATCTGATTTTGCAGAAACTATTGCCGAACTGCTGAAGAAGATCACGAGCCTTAAGGAATAGCTTGAGATCATGAAAGATGAACATGAAGACGACATGGAAAACAACCGCCTCTGGTCAACTAAAGCTATGCGACTCGAGAGAGAAATAAAGGAACACGTCTGCAAATGTCACACTTGCGCCGATGGAGACACGCAAATGAACAGGCTGAGTAATGATCTGAGGTGCATGAAAATTGATGACACCAAGCCGACAGAAGTCAGAACCAAGATGGTAGGATCTATTGAAGAGTCAGTCAGGATCCAGCTAGATAACGAGGAACTTCGTCAGACAGTTGCAGATCTCAGACAAAAGGAGACGGAAAGAAAGGAGATCTGGCTACGTGAACTAGAAGCCAAGAAGGTTGAAGAAGTAAGACATGACTACAAAAGGAAGTTTTCCAGACCTGGACTCGGGTATATGGAGGAGACTGACAAAGAGGAAGAAAACAGAAGGACTGCCAAAGGAAAGGGAGTGATGACCGAAGTCGGCGAGAGCTCGCACCAGGAGAAAAAGCCTGAAGCCGCCAGACAGTCGGAGAAAGCAGCCACATCCCCAACAGAGAGTCATCTCTATGACAGAGACTCCGTACCTTTCAAGGCTGGGAAAGCCTTTGAAATTTGGAAGAAGATGAGCTCCAACCCTCAACCATTCACTCTTGATCCTCACACCCAAAGACATAGGAGACCCACCCCTTACAAAGGAACAGGAAAACTGGGGTCCTCTACTATCGAGCCTGCTGGCACTGTGGTCACACTAGTCACTACAGGTCGGACGGTAAGGAACTGAAAAATTGCAACGAGAGGTATCACAGTCATCAGAAGGAAGCTCCCCCCACAACAGGGAAGACAGAGGTGAATGGACCCGCCCTTACCACGATACAGCCACCTACGGACGGTGACAGGCGTCGTTTGACCTCTCAAATTTGTATTTATAAAACTCCTGCTTTTAGCTAGTGTAGCGGCAAGCGGGGTCGAACCCTAGAGAGCTGGTGTTGTTGAAGCTGTATCTGAAAGCAAATAAATTTGGGGTTTTGTGTGAGCAATTGTAAAAAAGCGCAAAAGAGAATAATGCGAAAGTGAATTCAATCAGAGAAGTATTCGGCGTAGGGTTTTTCTATTGTGACTTGTTTATCATTGATTTCTAAATATCTAATTCCGTGTTCTTAAGTGTGGTTACTCCGTTTCAGGTTATAACCTAAGGTAGGACCGTTTCAAGTCACTACGCCACAATCTACTCCGTTTCAGGTTATAGACTTCTAGTTCTAGCAAACCTAATACTCCGTTTCAGGTTATATTAGATTTAGTGCAACTACTTATTCTAACGGTTTAGTATCAAATAAGCAGCGAATGTGGGGGTGACTTGCTCGGCTAAGCCTTACCTTTTCGGGAATCAGCTTAGCTTTACAATTCAACCGTGTAAATTAGCACAAGAACTAGTAGAACAATGAAATTAGCACTAAGCATCAAATCTCAAAACTGCGTCACAATATATTGAAACCCTAAACCGAAATAGAAAATTAGCTACTCATGTCCATGAAAATAACAAACAAATATTTTTTGGATGAAAGTAGGAATTCTCTTCTCTCTTGTTGAAAGCTTGATCTTCTCTCGAGCCGTCTCTTCAATTCTGGGAATTCTCGACTAGATGATGTTGGATGATGGAAACCCTAGCCCAAGCTTCTCATTAATAGTAAACTGGGTTTCCAAGTCTGTTTTGGGCTGAAATTTCTAATTTTCGGACTCGCTGACGTCATCAAAACGCGTTACTCACGTCATCGCCGCGGGTACTATTCATCCACGGGTACTGTTCATCCTCGGGTACTGTTCATTTTATGGCGAGTTAAAATGCTCATGGTCCGCGATGCTCTCGGAGACAGATCATCCATTCTGCGCATCTGTTTTGACTTCGGCTCTCGGTTTGACCCTCCAAATGACCTTGGATGCTCTCGGTGCGAACTAGAGAGTTGTAGGAAATTGAGTTAGCTACGCAACGCCATATAGCTCGTATTTTTCTGATCAACGGTCCATTCCCAGTGCTCCACCGAACGTCCAAAGGTTTGATCTGCCATTGTGATGTTTTCGGCATAAAATGCCATCTTTTATGCGTGTTTCCTCCTAGAGCTCCCGAAACACCTGAAATGCAAAACCATACTAAAAAGTAATTGTTCGCATATAAAAGTGTCGAAATAAAAGGGTTTAGTTGACTCGACGAGTCGTATAAATACGACTCATCAAACCACCCCACACTTAAACTTGTTCGTCCCGAACAAGAACTAAGTCATAGAAGGAAAATAAATGTAACACCACAATTTCTTTGATGTCCTAGATAATGCTACATGAATATGAGTTGCTAGTCTAGACTCGCTTTTCTATGCATAACTCAATCACTACTAAAATCATCATCATGCTCAACACAGAATTAACTTGATACATGTTACCTTCGCGCTGAAATTCAAATCAATTCGGATGAATGGGAGATAGTCCTCTTTAGACCCATGATCTGCATTCGTTGTCCCGAACTCTAGCTATATGGTTATACTTCATTGCTTTTTCTTGCACGTGATTTGTTCGAGCTTCAAGGTGTTGAGTTCTTTGCTTGGACAGCTTTTGTAGTGAGTTGTCTTTTGATGGATCAGTGGTGTACTTCACTTTGTTGCGTGTAAAACTTCGCAAATAACTGATTTTCTTTTCTTTTGCTACAGATTGTGAACTGTTCGTCCGTGACTCTGCTCTTTTGATGGAGGTCCAATCATCGCCCGCAAGCATATGGAAATACCTCCCTGCTCTTCCTCATCCTCGTCCTTTTGACGCGAGTCAAGCCGAGGGTCGCTCGTCTGTTTTCCCGGCTACTTGGACTAGAGATTGGACGGTGTGTTGTTTTCCCGTCCCACCTGACCACATAAGCACTGCAGTGGCGGAGCAGACTCTTAACCATGTTGCCTCGAAGTGCTAGCCTCCACGAAATCCATATAACCATATAACTTGAATTTCGGTCCTTTGAATGCTTCGTCAAGTCTCTCTAGGACATTTCTATCAACTCCACATCCCTGTTTATCTCAACTCAAAAGGACACGTAGTAGGTTAAATTCACAAGTAGTCACATAATTCAAATTTCACGAGATAAATGCATCTAATCAGCTCATCTATTTCACATCATCAACATTCAATACTGCATATCCAAGAAATAGAGAGAAATTTCATACTTCAAATTTTTTTTTTTAATAAAATGAAACGTGCAGACACTATGCAGGTGCAAAAAAAATAAACAAACGTGCTGACATAACAGACTGACTCTCCCACCCCCACACTTTTGAACAAAGCCGTGTCCTCACGGCACGACTTAAATTCAAAGACACAACCATGCAAGACACGCAAACATATAGGAAAAGGAAGAGATCAAAGTGAATAGGTACTCCCCTCGTTTCGTCATGTGAAGATGAGAATTCTGGTCAACGAGTCAGTCAACACTGGTCAACAGTCAACGGCGGATCAAGTTCATTTTAACGCCGCGGTCAACACTTAAACTGAACTGCATCCGCGGACGATAATGTGCACATGGTCCGCGACCTGCTCTGAGTTGCATCTGTTTCCTGCATAAAAACGCTCTCCTTTTCCAAAGACAATGTGACAACACGAACAAAGACTCAAACGAACGGAAAAACGAAATAAATGAAAAAATGAAAAACTGATAAAATTTGCCGAACTGCCTCCCTGCGAGCGCCTTTGTTTTACGTCGTTGGCTCGACGTTACCTCTTTAAGGATCACAAGTTAGGATCCCGTGGGCGTGTGAGGTCAAATTTCGCTACTCCTCTGTGATGCCCATGGCCCTCATCCAGTGGTGCTCTCGTGTCTCTCCATCCGGGTTTCCATCCAAACGTGCCATGTCTCGGTCGCTTTCTCATGTATGGACGGTCGACATCCTTGTGAATATGGAAATCTGATCTCTTTCCACCAAGTGCAAGTGACAATAAGCCTGTGTCCATGTCAACCTTGGTTCTTATGGCAAAGAGGAGTGATCGTCCCAAAATAGGAGCTGGAGGATCGTCGTCTCTAGCATCTCCCATCTGCAAAATATAAGAGTCAACATCACGGGTGACTATGAAGGCACCTGAATCCTTACACTTTTCAGGCGGCGCTTGCTGACTCGTAGCGAGTGGGTGCTCCATCGTTGGCTTTTCCGGTTCATGATTTGCCTCCAGCTCATCTTCCAGTTCATCATTATCGGTCACATGGTCTTCGGGAGCTGTCACCTGCACAGAAAACGATAAAGGAGGATCAATTTTAGCATTTATATCAGACCAAATCGCGGGTGAAGAACACTTTAAGTGTTCCATCCGCGGATCAATAAAGTCTTCTTCTTCCGCGGTCACAACGTGTTCTTTGTCCGCGACATGCTGTTCCTCCGCGGGTTCTTCGAATGTTATCTCCGCGGGTGCTGTGTATGTTAGCTGTCCGCGGATGACATTAATATGCACATCATCAGCGACCCCCTCTGAGTTCGCCACTTTTTCACTGTTTTCTGCCAATGTACTGCTGTTCTCCTCCGGATTAGGCACTGTCTGCGACGTTATGGTTGTGACGGAGGTGTTGCATGTGATGTCCGGTACAATCTGTACTGAATCAGCTTCCACCGTCTGCAACTTATCATCCGTTTGGTGTAGCTGACCTCGTCTTGGTCTTGATCTCTGTGCCATATCATCTATCAGGTCCAGACATCATATATGGGTAAATCCATAACTGAACCTCCAGCTGCAGCATCAAGCATAGTACGTTCAAGTGGCATCATCCCATCAAGCAATCTCTGAAGAAGAAATAAATCAGGGAATCCATGGTGTGGACAGCTTCCCTGAAGGGTATCGAAGCGCACATAGTACTCGTAGAATGTTTCGCCCTGGAATTGCTCAAGGGTACGAAGTTTCTTGCAGACCTCAAATTGAAAGGATGGCGGAGAAAACTCCTTTAGAAATTGGGCTCGCATATCCAAGTAATTGCTTTCATATTCTGCACCTGATGAATAATACCAAGATATTGCGGAGTCAGTTAAAGAAAACTTAAAATATATTAGCTTAAACCTCTCTAATGACTCGTCTTTAGGCTTGATGCGGCCGCAGATGGAGTGGAATGTTTGTACATGTTTCACTGGGTCTTCTCCGATGGCTCCTCTGAATTGGGGGAGATTCTGAATCATCCAAAACGCAATCTTGCTGCCCTCGTCTTCCTCATCGTCTTCTTCGTCACAAGTTATTCCACTATAAAAGGAAGACATGGTGAATCACAAAAAAAACTTAATAAAAACAAAAAGAAACAACTTCACCGAAGCGCAGCTCCCCGGCAACGGCGCCAAAATTTGACAGGCGTCGTTTGACCTCTCAAATTTGTATTTATAAAACTCCTGCTTTTAGCTAGTGTAGCGGCAAGCGGGGTCGAAACCTAGAGAGCTGGTGTTGTTGAAGCTGTATCTGAAAGCAAATAAATTTGGGGTTTTGTGTGAGCAATTGTAACAAAGCGCAAAAGAGAATAATGCGAAAGTGAATTCAATCAGAGAAGTATTCGGCGTAGGGTTTTTCTATTGTGACTTGTTTATCATTGATTTCTAAATATCTAATTCCGTGTTCTTAAGTGTGGTTACTCCGTTTCAGGTTATAACCTAAGGTAGGACCGTTTCAAGTCACTACGCCACAATCTACTCCGTTTCAGGTTATAGACTTCTAGTTCTAGCAAACCTAATACTCCGTTTCAGGTTATATTAGATTTAGTGCAACTACTTATTCTAACAGTTTAGTATCAAATAAGCAGCGAATGTGGGGGTGACTTGCTCGGCTAAGCCTTACCTTTTCGGGAATCAGCTTAGCTTTACAATTCAACCGTGTAAATTAGCACAAGAACTAGTAGAACAATGAAATTAGCACTAAGCATCAAATCTCAAAACTGCGTCACAATATATTGAAACCCTAAACCGAAATAGAAAATTAGCTACTCATGTCCATGAAAATAACAAACAAATATTTTTTGGATGAAAGTAGGAATTCTCTTCTCTCTTGTTGAAAGCTTGATCTTCTCTCGAGCCGTCTCTTCAATTCTGGGAATTATCGACTAGATGATGTTGGATGATGGAAACCCTAGCCCAAGCTTCTCATTAATAGTAAACTGGGTTTCCAAGTCTGTTTTGGGCTGAAATTTCTAATTTTCGGACTCGCTGACGTCATCAAAACGCGTTGCTCACGTCATCGCCGCGGTACTATTCATCCGCGGGTACTGTTCATCCGCAGGTACTGTTCATTTTATGGCGAGTTAAAATGCTCATGGTCCGCGATGCTCTCGGAGACAGATCATCCATTCTGCGCATCTGTTTTGACTTCGGCTCTCGGTTTGACCCTCCAAATGACATTGGATGCTCTCGGTGCGAACTAGAGAGTTGTAGGGAATTGAGTCAGCTACGCAACGCCATGTAGCTCGTATTTTTCTGATCAACGGTCCATTCCCAGTGCTCCGCCGAACGTCCAAAGGTCTGATCTGCCATTGTGATGTTTTCGGCATAAAATGCCATCTTTTATGCGTGTTTCCTCCTAGAGCTCCCGAAACACCTGAAATGCAAAACCATACTAAAAAGTAATTGTTCGCATATAAAAGTGTCGAAATAAACGGGTTTAGTTGACTCGACGAGTCGTATAAATACGACTCATCAGACGGCCCAAGAGAACTCCCAGGAGGAAAATCAATCTTACTAATGATAACGATTCACATCCTCTAAAGTTTCCTTCTGTTGTTAAAACTGCTCCAAAACCCAGTAAGCCCAAGCTTGTCTGGGTTCGTAAAAACGTATTTCTCTCTTGCAGGACGGAGTGAGGAGCAAGCCATGGTATCTGGACAGCGGATGCTCCAAACATATGACAGGAGATCCAGGATGGTTCATCTCACTCCAAGCCTACTCCGGAGGAAGCATTATCTTCGGAAACAAGAGCACAGGTAAAGTCGTTGCAACAGGAGAGGTAAGAATTTCAGAAACAATCAAAGTTCGACAAGTTAGTCTGGTTGAGAACCTGAACTACAACCTATTGAGCATATCGCAATTATGTCAACATGGTAAAAATCAAGTGATATTCAACTCTAATGACTTCTTTGTGAAGTGCATTGAGACAGGAAAGGTAATTCTTAGAGGCGTCCGTGAAAATCAAATATACACAGTGGACCCAGAGTTCGTTCCTGAAGAAGAGCTGTGCCTGGCTAGCATCACTGCCGACACACTGCTGTGGCACAAAAGGTTTGGACATGCAAGCACGAGGCTGATTCATAAGCTACATCAGAGCGAGCTAGTGATCGGGTTACCCAAGGTAGAGAGCTCAATTGATCAGGTGTGCAGTGCATGTGCCACGGGCAAGCAAGTACGTACGTCGTTCAAGTCAAAACAATCAGTAAGTACATCAGGTCCTCTTAACATGATCCACATGGATCTCTGCGGTCCAGTGAATGTCGTCAGTCGCGGAGGTAACAGGTATATATTAGTCATCGTGGACGATTACTCCATGTACACTTGGACCATTTTCATGTGCTCCAAGGATGAAACATATTCTGAATTTGTCTCATGGTTGAAACTAACTGAAAACAAACTGAGTAAGAAGTTAGTATCCATTCGTACCGACAACGGAACCGAGTTTCGGAATTCCCAGATTCTCTCGTTGTGCAGGACTGCAGGAATTGATCACAACTTCTCAGCACCACGAACTCCTCAGCAGAATGGAGTGGTAGAGAGAAAGAATAGGACGCTGGAAGACATGTCCAGAACTATGCTGATAGCCAGTGGCGTTCCCAAAGGGTTCTGGGCAGAGGCTGTGCATGCGGCCAGCTACATCCTGAACCGGGCATCTCTACGATTTCTGATAGAAAAGACACCGTATGAACTGCTGCGTGGTAGAAAACCTAACATTGCTAATTTAAAAGTGTTTGGCTGCAGGTGCTACGTTCATAACAATGGAAAGGACAATTTGGGAAAGTTCGATCCAAGGAGCGATGAAGGTGTTCGTAGGGTACTCAAGCCATAGCAGAGCTTATAAGGTGTATAACCTGAGGATGGAACGAGTGGAGGAGAGCATCCACGTAACCTTTGATGAGAGCTCTATGACAGGACACGGAGTGAAAGATCCTTCATCACAGGATGATGGAGAACTTCAGTTCACTGACAGAGCTGACCCCGACTGGGAACCCACTCAAAGTGAAGACATAGAACCAGTTCAAGTGACTGCTCAGGGAGCCGGCCAGGAACCCGCAGATGCTCAAGCAGAGTTGCCCGCCCAAGAACTTGTTCCTAATGTCCATGTGACAGACATCATTGCTGAGGCTCACAACGAAGAGGAGACTGGCAACAATACCCCGCCTACAGGTACAACGGAGGAACCCAGAACTACAAGGAGCGGAAGAGTTGTCCAGCCCCCAGCCAGGATGAGGGACTACCAGTGCTATACATCGCAGGATCAAGTAAGTCTGGATGACCTATGCCATTTCTGTGAATTTGCGTCTTTTGTCTCTGTTACAGAACCAAGGACAATAGCTGAAGCATTGAAGGATCCGGAATGGGTAAATGCCATGCAAGAAGAACTCCATCAGTTTGAGAGGAATAAGGTATGGCGACTGGTCCCTAGGCCGAAGGACAAGAACGTGATTGGAACTAAGTGGGTCTTTCGCAACAAGATGGACGATAAAGGAGTCGTTGTAAGGAACAAAGCCCGCCTGGTAGTCAAAGGATACAACCAACAAGAGGGGATTGACTACGATGAAACTTTCGCCCCAGTTGCAAGGTTAGAAGCAATCAGATTACTAATTGCTTATTCAACTTACCATGGCTTTGTTCTACAGCAAATGGATGTGAAAACGGTATTCTTGAACGGAGTTCTAAAGGAGGAGGTATATGTGAGCCAGACACCAGGGTTCGAGGATCACACTCACCCGGATCATGTCCACATCCTTGAGAAGGCGCTGTACGGGCTGAAGCAAGCACCTCGTGCCTGGTATGAGAGACTGTCACAGTTCCTACTATCTCACGGATATACCAGAGGAGAGGTGGACAAAACTCTCTTCCTTCTGAAGGAAGGAAAGGACACCTTGGTGGTGCAGGTATATGTGGATGACATCATCTTTGGGTCAACTAACCCTAAACTTGTCAAGAAGTTTACAGAATTGATGTCAATCGAGTTCAAGATGAGCATGGTGGGAGAACTCAAGTACTTCCTTGGACTTCAAGTTACTCAAGGGGAGGATGGCACCCGAGTCCATCAACAAAAGTATGTAAAGGAGATTCTGAAGAAGTTCGGGATGGAGTCCGCCAAGACGTGTGCCACACCGATGTCCCCAAACGACGCCTTGACAAAGGACGAATCCTCACCCCGAGTGGATCCAACTCTGTATAGGGGAATGATTGGTTCGCTATTGTATCTCACTGCTAGCAGACCCGATATCTTATTCAGTGTTTGTCTGTGTGCAAGGTTTCAAGCTGACCCCAGGGAAACCCACGTGAAAGCTGTAAAAAGGATATTGATATATCTGAAGGGAACAGATGACTTGTGCCTGTTCTATCCAAGGGGAGGTGAATTACGCCTGGAAGCATATACCGACGTAGATTATGCTGGGTGCAAGACAGACAGGAAGTCCACGTCAGGGATGACTCAATATCTTGGACCATGTCTCATCTCTTGGGCTTCGAAGAAGCAGTCCTCAATTGCTCTTTCCACCGTTGAGGCAGAATATATTGCCGCTGCTGCTTGCTGTGCGCAGCTGTTGTGGATCAGGCAACAGCTAAGTGATTATGGTGTTATTACAAATTGTGCTAAGATTCTGTGTGATAACACTAGTGCTATTAACATCTCTAAAAATCCAGTGCAGTTCTCACGCACTAAGCACATTGAAATTCGATATCACTTCATACGAGACTGTGTAGAAAAGGGAACAGTTGAGATGGAATATTGTAGAACTGAGGAACAGATTGCAGACATATTCACAAAAGCTTTGCACAGAGAACCCTACGAGAAACTGAGGCTCGAACTAGGTATGGTTTCTCTCCCTTAAAGCTATGCTCAAATATTGCTCCCTCAGTGATTGGCTAGACTAGATGCATATGAGTCACGTCTGATGGAGAGCCTAACATGAATGTTCTGTGCTAGTGAAAAAGTAAGTTGTGTTCATAATGTAGCCATGCATGCTTGCTATGTGATTGATGACTGCATTAGGGACCGAAAAACATGAAATTCTGATCTCTTTCTGCCCAAAAGAGACCTCCATATTTGATCCCACACTATAAGCCAAGGAAGTACTCTAGACCAACCTTAGCCTATCTTCGTGTGGAACGCTCCTATGAGCCCGTCGAGATGTTCCTTTTCCGGAGTTCTTCCACATGAGGTACGAAGAAAATAAAATATGCTTGAAAGTTTTTAACTTTTTTCTTGATTGTGTGTGGTGTTATTTGTACCATTCGGATAAAGTTGCACACCATACCAAAACCTTGTGTACCCATGAGACAGTAAGACTGAGCTATCACCATGAACGAATCACCTTTGGCTGGGAAACAGTCCTTGTGCCAGGCAGGTACACGTCCTCTGTTGAAGTTGGATTAGCTTTGGGAAGAAGTAAAGTTAAAATTGAAAGGTGAACAGTCTCTGCAGCAGGGAGTTGTCGCGTCGGTTGCTTATGAGGCAACACGCCTAATTACAGATGACACGTGTCCTTTCAAGTGATTTGATTTTGGCAAGGGTTTATTACGAAATCGTTTTTGGAAGGAAGGAAAAGATGGCAATTGCTAAAAATTGAAGGCGGTTTATTTATTGGAAAGAGGCGACGTTTGGGGTTTCTGTTGTCTCACAACCCCTAGGGTTTGCAAAGGATACTTAAAGCAAGCAGACCGAGCAATATGTCTCATCACTCTCAGACTATTATTTCCTCTCTCTCAAAAATTTCAGAAGTTCAGAAATTCTCCATGGCATCTTCAAACCCTAACTCAAGCCTCTCACCCGTCGCCGCCGCCGAGATGGCTGCAAAGTTGATCGCAAGTGGAGTCAACCCCCAAAACCTGGAGACCATTCTGCAGTCGGTCTCGCCCACTGGTTCAGTTCCGTCCAACTCGGCAGTAGCCGCAGATATGGTGAAATTAGAAGGACGGCTTGAGGATCTTCGAGCGGATTCCTCCTCCCTGCGCCATGTTAAGAAGGAGGCCTCGGTTGCTACCAGGTCGGCAGGCAAACGAGCGAGGAAACCTGCTCCTCAATCCACCAGGAAAAGTCAGAGATCTACCCGGACCTCCGCTCCGCCCGTTGAAGAGGAGGTCGAGTCAAATGGTAGTGCCGAAGAATCAGAAGATACAGGGAAGGGGTTTGCACAGGAGTTGGTGCTGAATAACGAGTGGATGGTGGCGAACGGCTTGGGAGAAGTTCTGGAACTCCTGGAGGCCCAAGGGTGGGGCGCTCTGTTTAAAAAGCCTGTTGTAGTTGATGAGAAGTTGGTGAGGGATTTTTATTCAAGAATGAAGCTGGTTGAAAAGGAGGAGGGAAAAGGTAACTTGGAGCTATCGGCTGTTGTCAGAGGTGAGGTGTACTCCGTGAGTCTGAGGGAGTTGGCCACTGTTCTGGGGGTGCCCAAAGGCGGGTATGCCACTTACTCCAAAGGTACGTGGCCAGGCACCGTGGCAAAGGCAGAGGTATTTGAGCGTCTCGGGCTAGACCCCACGGCAAAGGGACAAAGGGAAAACACTCACATGAATGTGCTCCCTAGGATTTTGCACAGAATCCTCGTCTCAAATATCTCCCCGAGGAAGCACAAACACAATCTAGTGACCTTCCAGGATCTACTGTTGGTCGATCAAATTATGCAGAGGAAGTCAGTGAACTTGGCATTTCAGATCATGAAGCATATGGAGAACAACAGGGACAACCCGTCAAATGGACTCCCCTTCCCAGGGTTTGTGAAAGAGATAATGAAGTATTGGGAGATTTACCTTCCTGAGTCGGAGCGAGTGCTTTCGTCTGCACTAAGTGATGAGCATATTACCAAACTGGGGTTGGAGTTCTCTGAGGGCGTTGGATGGACAGTTCCTGCTGTGGTGGAGGAAGCTGATGATGAGGATGTCATTGAAGTGACTCCTCTTAATGTTGCTGCTCCTGTCGGTGGTGACGAGGCAACCCCCTCAGAGGGCTTAAGTGGGATGCTGGCGCTGCTGAAAGTGCTTCGAGCAGAGATGAAGGAGTTAAAGGGTGAGCTGAAGGAGGTAAGATCAGAGTTGGTAGAGGCAAAGACCGAGTTGGTGGACGTAAAGGAGAAGATGACTGCCTTGGAGTTGGCCATCACTGTTGATTCAGGTGCCATGTCGGTGGCAGTAGCGGGGTTCCCAGATCAGATGAAGGACCTTGTCGCAGTGATTGTTGAACAAATGAAGGCTTCGTTCACAATTGATGCCTCATCTTAACTGTCTCATGGAACTCCCATCCTTGCCATGTCGGTGGCACTATGCTAGCTAGACGTTAAATAAAATACTCAGTAAATAAACTCTGAAGCAGCTAGCTGTCCTAGGGAAACGCATATGAAAATTCCATGCCATAGCTATGTGTGATTTCTCATTTGTGAAGAAGTGTTTGTCATCATCAAAAAGGGGGAATTTGTTGGACCCTTTGTGTTTTGATGATAACAAACACTTAACTAATAATCCACTTGAGTGTGCAGAAATCACTGTCTGACAGGTAAGCTTGCTGGACATCTCTGAGAGAGAGCATAGCTGCGAGAGAGATGCGATCTGTCCGAGAGACAACCCGACTTATGACGAGATCAGATCAGATCGGCGAGAATATACTAGATACAAATCAGGAGATATTCGAGTATATATGCTGGATAATTGACGAGAAGAATTAACATCGGTATATATGAATCAGTATATACGATGAGAAGATCAAAGCCAGATTTGGAAGGGAAATATGTCATGTGGTTAAGATATGGAAATATCTTAATCATATCATATCTGCTGGATAGCAATCGGATCTGGGACAGAGATCAGATCTGCCGACTTGAAGACTGCTATAAAAGGAGGAGAAGTCTTCAATATGAGGTTCGGCTTTTTGGAGAGAGTATTCGGAGATCGAAGAATTGATCAACACCGGAGCTGACGAAGTGCTGCTGTGTGCGGACGAGACAGATCGTGTTAGTTGATACTTTGAGTTGAGTAGAATTGTTAGCTGTCACTGAGTGAGACAAAGTGTAACAATCTACAAGCACACTCTTTCATCAATAACATTGATCTTGAAGCCCTTCTGGAACTGTCCAGAAGGCAAAGTGGTTTTCAGCCTGTTGCAAGGACTGCAATAAGGTTTCCACTATAAATCGTGAGTATTTACTTTCGGCATTGTATTTCCTGTAGTAGAGATAATTTTCGCTGCCATCTGTCTGAGGGATACCATTCTGGGATCTCCCTCAAATAGTTGGCTAACCTAACGATCCAACAGAAATCGATGTAGTTTACATAATTTAGAATGAAGTGTCTAACATGAACAATATGTAAATTATTATCAAAGATGCAATGTTCTCAATCAGTTTAAGAAAGAAATCTTTTGATTTTCGTAGGTATACGCCATAATGATTATCATGTGTTTTTTTTCTGATGTAACAACAAAAGATTATATCACGTTTATGTTCTTGGGAAAAGAAAAAGGTATTGGAAGGTTCAAAAATGATGTGAAGAATGATTGATAATTCGAATTGCACATTCTTTAACAAGCACAACATCATATTGTCCAAAAAGATCTCTCATGTGTTACTTTTGTCAGTAAAATGATTATAAGACATCTGCAGTGAAACTTGTGACTGGATGTCTAACATTTTTAGATGAAGTCTAAAGAGAGATATATATGGACCTACTTCCCCATCAAATAATGTCATTCCAGTACTTTATGATATTGATTCACTCACATGTCGGACATACGTTTATTTGTTTTCCACTCATGATATCAGATATGGCATTTTGCTGGTCCACCCTGCATCTATTGTCGCAACAAACAAGATCAACAGAATTTTATGAAGTCCATGAGCACATATCTACTAGATTCAAATGAAAGACTTGAGAAAAATAAAATTTGCTCTTAACATGCGAATTGAACATTTATGAAAGGGTATTTTTGTTCACCGATTAATGTATATTATTGAAAGGTTTTCTCAAATATTAATATTGCTTAATCAAGGCATATGAGTTCACTTGCTAATTGTACACGCTAGCAAGCCATAGTTTTTCTCCAATTATAAGATATTGGACAAGTGTTAAACAAATTTTAAGGTATCTTTGATGACGAAAATGATATGGACTTAAATTAATCAACAGACTTGGAATCAAAATTAAGGTGCTGTCGTGTTGGTTGATAGAGCTGGAAAAAAGTATAAACAAAAATGTATTTAACTTTATTTAACTTAATTTTACTGAATTTAATTTAACTGTACTGGCTTAATTTTACTTTATTTAACATCAATTTACTTTATTTAATTTAATATTAAGGTGTTAAATATTAGTGGTGATCAACTTGAACTACAAAATTGAAAACAGTAACTTTTTATTAAAATTTATTTAATTTAGTTTAGTTGTACTAAACTTTATTTACGTTTATTAAATAGTACTGAACTTTTTTTTTACTTTATTTAACGATGCATAACTTAAATATGAAATTTAAGCTCTACAAAACATATCCCTAAACAGAGTTCGGTTCCGGTGAGAAGTGGTAGTTACGGTGAGAAATGAGAAGTAGTTTATTATTCGTACCTTTCAGAGGATTCTTCGTAGCTTCATGTAATTACATTAAATTACATTATTCGTACAGTTTAAAATGTACGAATAATGTAATTTAATGTAATTTAATTAAATCTAAGTAAATCTAATCCTAACCATTAATAACAAAGATGAACGGATAAGATTAGTTCTCATTTCTCACCATAACTACCACTTCTCATGTGATCTTTACTCTCCCTGAACAAGCTAATGCAAGGTATATATATAAAAGACCCTCATAAAGCAAGATTACAAATGGTTTATGTGTTGACAAATAGTGATACCCTTAACAACTACTTCAAATCATGTTTAATTACTCACTTTTCATGAAACAAATCATGAATGTATGTGACCAAGGTCTTTGATCCTTCATCAAATGATACAAGCCAAAGCACATTTCACCAAAGTTCAAATAGTGTTACAATTTGTGCATCAAATCTTAATGAAGTTATGTAAAAAATTGTGTTACGAGATGGTACACAAATTATTATCAAAGATGCAAAGTTTCCAACCAGTTCAAAAATAAAACTACAGAGTTTCATAAGCAAACGCCACAATGGCTGTGACAATATTAAATATTGTTATAATATGTTTATGCTCTGAGAAAAAGAAAAAAGTAATTGGAAGGATCAATAATAATGTGAAGAATGATTGAAAATTCTTTAACGGGTGGCAATATTCTACTGTCGAAAGATCTCGTGTATCTGTGAAATTTGTGACAAAAATGTCTAACATTTTTAGATGGAATTTAAGGAGATATACGTGGGATCTACCTCCCTATTGAATGTGTCATTCCAGTACTTTATGATATTGATTAAATGTGGATCAAATGTGTATTTGTTATCTGCTCACAATACCACATTTGGCATTCAGCTTGTCCACCTTGGATCTACTATCGAAACAAACAGCATTAATAGCTACTTTTAATCATGTTAAATTATTGAAGCAAATCGTGAATGTACATAGCCAAAGTATTTGAAGGCAGTCTGAGCTTCAATCATCAGGGTAATTTTGTGCCCTCTTGGTTGCTTGATTAATAAATATAATCTTTACACATCTATCTAAAACGCACCTACAAACAACTCATATATCCGACAGCCCGTCATTACAATTGGATTAGCTGTTACATATCTAAAATAAAAACTGAAATCTGTGTAGAGATGTAATGCAGCAATGTGCTCGTATGACCACGAAAATGAAAAAAAAGTACGCATACGAGCGAGTAAGCTGCATCAAAAAAAAAAATCAATCTCGCAAACGAAGAAATTGCCTCAAAACATTGAATTGTTAAGGGACAGAGTGCGTTTGCTTTTAAAAAAAAAAACTAAACTTCAAACTCATCATGTACCAGATTTATAAGGGCCTGAAAAATCATTTGATAATCAAAATCAGGCGAGTGAAACTGGCGGATAAGTCTCGCAAGCTTCCGAAGATATAATTGATTGGATTGTTGTCTTACTCAGCATCCAATCAAGAAGCTGACTTGCATACACAACGGTAAATCGAAATCGATACCTTAAAACGAAATGATTGAATCGGAAGAGTTGAAAGAATGAGGGGCAGTTGATATGTAATGATGCAAGATGGATGTGTGTATATGTAGTCGGCCGCTAGGGCTCCGGCAAGTAATATGGGCCGATCTGAAATGGGCTTCTAACCCGTAATTGAATTCTATGGCCCAACAAACTTTTATAGAGTAGATGTCAGACTGCTGTTTACTGAAATGGGCTATGATGTTTTTTTCTAGTCAAACTCGCTTTAAATTTGTACATTTGAACGAAGGGTGTGAGAATCATTAGTTTTTAATGAAAACTTAGAAGGTATTGTAACCGTACGATCATCTATATTTACGGTCTTGATGTTTAGCATACTATTGAATTAAATTTGATTATATGATTTTGAGGGCATATTTGTCACGCTGTCCATTTGTTTTCACAGTTTACTCGGATAGCGTTGACTTAAAACTATATCGTTTCACAATTAATTCTCCTCTTCGTCGCATTCGCATACTGAAAAAAGAGTGGGCCTCTCGCTTTCCTTTACTATGACAGTGCTCATAATCGAAGAATTATCATAATTACGAACTTTGCTAATTAAAGACTATATACATTACGATTTTTATGTTTCCCCTATCTACTGGAAGATTAATCCGCACCTTTGTCGTCATCAATCTCCACAATCCAGATTAAGTTTTAGGGCCTAAAATTTCGTAGTTCTCACGTCAATATCTAGAATCCAACGAGCAATGAGAAGATAGCACGCAACACAGTCCTATCAATCGACTCAATTAGGAGATTGGGAAAGTAGAAACCACTTCACTATCTTTGTCGATTCCTTTTCCAGGTTGTACTCCAGGGACCATTGGAATAACCTAAACATTGTATGCCCAACATTTCGCATCGGGCATGTAAAGTGGACGTCTGCCTCAAAAATCTAGGATGACGACATCATGTCGATAGTCCTAGACGCTTCTAATCGTGACCCACCCCTTCATACGCCAATTGGAAATCATGAACCTCTTGATTTCGGATAAGGGTGGACGTCCCATCTGGAAGTTCGCAATCAGTGTGTGAGAGAAGCGTTAAGTGATCATTTGGTATTGATATTGATGGAACTCCCTCTTTGATGTCGTACATGGGCGTGTATGCCATGACGGCGCAACCCTAATTGGGAGGGACAATCACACTTTCTATCGTCTGTTCGAATATCAGTCGTTTTGATCAAAACAACGCTATTTCACTCAATAAATGTTCATGTAGGAGAGGTGAATTCGAAACAACTATTTATTGAGGTAGTCACATTGAGTCATGACACGAACGAACCCACTACCATATTTCACTCAATAAATGCTCATATAGGACACTTAGCCCTATTTAACCGAGCACCTGATCGACACTAGGAAGTAGGAATGGAAGCCGGACCTAAAAGTCCTAAAGTCATAGCTCCTCAGACTCCTCAAAGATCGAGACGTCATTAACCCGAAATGAATGATAAGTTGCTGGATTATGAGACATGAATAATGACTGATATATCCAGAAGACGCTACATTTTTTTGATAAAGAAGACACTACATTTGAACTACCATTTTGTTGCTCAACCTTGTCCGTCGATGCCCCATCGAAAAATAAAAAAAGACCTTGTCTGTCGATGCACCTAAAATCAATGCAGTTGTTCAACCAACACTTATCCTTAAGCACTGACGTGTGACGTGTCTATGTTTTGTTTCCATATCATCTACCATAAAAATAATTTAAATAAATCGAAAATGATCCTTAAAAGCAGGTAAATTAAAATCTTAAAAACATCACCACGTATATGACGTCATTTTAATGTAGATACTAAACTGTTCAAAATTTAATTTAGTGCCATTTACATCAATTTGCATATATTTCTTTTCCGAATGCGAGTTTTAAAGGAATTTTAAGGCCGAAAAATTATGAATTTGATCGTATGGTTAACTTAATTTGGCCGAATTTCTTTTTATCGTGCTTGGTAGTGTAGTTTTTATTTTTTGCAGGATGCTTGGTAGTATAGTTTTTTTTGATACAGTGCTTGGTAGTATAGTTAATATAATGGAATTTGTACAAATTAATGCGAACGACACAAAATCGAAAAATTGAAATTTTAATATCTAATTTGATATGAGACGATTGTCGAATAATGTGTTTGTAGTTTATCTTACAAGAGAATAGATCAAATACATATCACATTTAAATACATAAACTATAAATCACCTAAGAATTCGACATTGACATTCACAACCAATCATTTCAGGGCATTTTTTGTGAAAAAAATAAATTAAAACAGACTTATTTAAAAATACATAACAGATGCAATCATATAAACGTACTAAAAAAATAACTCTGTTAACGGCAGATTAGACCTTGTGGCTAATCATTATGTTAAGTCTACACATTTTGTTATGTCTGAACATTATCAATGTGAACATTGGAAAATGATCACGTACAAAGTTGATTTTTTGGTACAAAATACAAATTAATTATAGCCCTTGATCTTGTGATTTGAATGGATGAGATAAAATCCTAATTTTTGGTGTATTTTATTGGTGATGAATTATAAAATGAAACTGACGAACTATGTCGTCTTTTTCATTTTTCGGCTCGAACAGTGACGAATTATAGGTTGATTTTGACGAACTTTGTATTTTGTACCAAAAATCAACTTTGTACCTGATCTCGACCTTGTGAACATTATGTTAAGTCTACACATTATGCTCTGAATTAATTGAATTAAAATTAATTGATTACAAAAACACCAAAAAGACTATATTGCCCCTCCGTGTTACAAAATTTCTCTGTGAACTTTTGAGAAGATTTATATTTTTTATATTTAAATGTGATTTTTATCGAAATCGCGTTGTATCTTACAACATTACAATATCATTGGGGCCAATATGTATAAATTAAAGATAATATGAAGATATTTTTTTTATATTTTGAGACCCATTATTGTGGTTTTTATTCCTTGGTCTAAACTTATTCTTACCCTTAAACATTATAACCTCAGATTTTACTTCAGTTTTTGATCTTTTTAGTCTTAAAAACCTTAAGACTATCATTCTTTTGAGTGACAGCTCCAATGATCTTGGAGACTGTCAACTCATCTCTTCCAAATTGAATAACTTCCTTAAGGGTGTCAAACTGAGAAGGAAGAGAATTAAGAAGAATGACACAGAGGTGTTCAGGGTTAGTTTTATCTTTACACTTCTTCAAATCTTGAATCAATTTTGAGAAGATGTCTAGGTTCTCTTGTAAGCTCATGGACTCATCCATCTTAAAAGTAAAGAGCTTAGTTTGCAAAGAGATCCTATTGGGGAGAGATTTAGCTAAGTATATGTTTTCTAATTCATCCCACAACGTTTTAGGTTCAGTATGATGCATTACTTGTCTTGCTACATCATCAGATAATCTCATTATTATTTCATAGTAAGCTAACTCCGGCATATCAGTCTTTTGTTGATCAGAGGTGGGAATGATCCACTCTTTTGTCACTGCCCTATAGCATTTTTCTTTTACTAGTATGGCTTTCATTCTCATCTTTCACATACTAAAATCAGAAGTCCCATTGAAGGGCCTAATCCTCATGGCATCAGCCATCCCAAATATGAGGATTAAGACAAACACACAAGAGAAGGAAAACAAGCAAATGACTGCCAAGATTACTCAATATCAGTCAGTTTGGCTCTGATACCACATTGAAGAGATCGATTACAAGATTATAGCAATAGTTAAACCTTCTCTATATAGATTTAGGGACCAAATATACAAACTAAAGCCTAACCAAATCAAATTACAACCATTCAATCCAGTCCAAATGAATAATCAACAACCAGCCACAATCAAAGCAACAGGTTACAAAACTTCCCTAAGAAGTACAACTCGAATCCGCACTCAAGAATGTCCCAGCCGTCCTGTCTCGTTCACCAAAGGCCACCCGGAGTGTTCGATCCTCAGCACTTGGAATCGACGCGCCTCACAGCTGGACTACGATCGTCGGACGTCAGGGAACTGTACGCGGACTTCAATTTTGCTCGAACGTAACAAGAGAGCTCGAAATCGATTGTGAGAGAGAATATTTGATTTCGTGCCCTAATCTCCAATTGCTTGAGCCTATATATCGAGTTTCAGCAACGAGAGAAAACGACATCGCTGAGGCGATTTCGGACTCGAGTTCGTTACACTGAAAACGATGTCGTCTCATTAATGTAAAGAACTCTCGCGCCATGATCAAACGATGTCGTTCTCTTTACTCCCGAACTCCAGCAATTGAAACGACGTAGCTTCGGCTGATCTTTAAACTCTAGACTTCCCGCTTGCACGAAGTGACGCCGTTTTGAGCAATTCAGCTCAAAACTGGCATAAGGCACTAAAGCTCAAACTCTGATTTTTCCAGCAAACTTAAATGAATAATTGGACTAGACTGAACAAACAAATATGGTCCCTTTACTCATTCAAATCACAACTTGGATTACACTATAAATAACAAATGCCCTCCTAAGACTAGTTGTGAAAAATGAATGAATTAAAACAGGTACATCTGACCTTGAGAAGAGAAGGTATAACCAGCCATTGAAGGCTTCAAGCAGCTCAGACTTTGAGCTCTTACCAGCATCCTTAATGTGCAGGCTCTCCCTGCAGAAAGCAAACTTGTTAGCAGGCACTAATTTGGTTCCAAAATCAGCTGGGTTTTCCTCACCACGTATCTTATCTACTATGATGGTTTTGGTCTCCACTAAGTCTCTAATGAAATGCATCCTCACATCTATATGTTTGGACCTCTCATGATACACTGGATCTCTACACAAACATAGGGCACTTTGGCTATCCATGAAGATCCTAGGAGACTCACTAATCCCACTGATTTCTTTCACTATCCCCACTCAACCAAATGGCTTCTTTTGCAGCCTCTGTGGCTGCTATATACTCTGCTTCTATGGATGATAAAGCAACTATGGATTGCAGCAGACTCTTCCAAGACTCATAGTTTCCATTCCAAGTGAATTAGAAAGCTGTGGTGGACTTCCTATTGTCCCTATTACTGGCATAATCTGAATATATATAACCTACAATACCAGCCCTTGGTTCATGGTTTCTATATACTAGTCCTAACCTCTTAGTTCCTAATATGCACTTTAACAAATATTCCATGGCTTCCCAATGCTTTATGCCTGGGTCAGACATGTATCTACTATGCACACTAATAGAAAAAGAAAGATCAGACCTTGTAGATATCATTCTATACATAACAGAACCAACAGCCACATCATAGGGTACTGATGAGCTGTATTTATACGACTCATCGAGTCAACTAAACCCATCCATTTTGACACCTTTTTATGCGAATAGTTACTGCCTAGTGTGGTTTTTGCATTCCAGGTGATCCGAGAGCTCTAGGAGGAAACGCGCGCAAAAGATGGTTTTTATGGCCAAGTACTGAGGCGAGTGCCCGAACCAAAGTGCCAAAACTAGCTCAGGACCCTCAAGAGATCAAGTTGCCCGAGGCAAAGTTCGTCCAGTCCGAGTCATTCCGTGCAAAGGCCCCGAAGGACACAACAAAGGCCCCAAGCCTTCCCTACTGCATAGAGACTTACCTGAGGCTCCGAAGGACCTGGGAATGATTCTGGGACATCTAGGAGACATTCCGAAGAGAATGGTCGAGCCACCTCAGATCGGCCCCGGTAAGGCCCCGGGCGCGCTGATAGGCACCGAAATCAAGTTGTGCGACCAGACGGGCGAATATGGCAAATCTGGCTCGACCAAAGTGATCAAAATGCTAAATGACTTGGACGATATCACTAGCCAAGCAAAACGCACGATCAGGATTGGCCGAGATGAACAAAACGACGTTGGAGCTGCAAAAGGCCCCGCGCGCTGGGCCAAGTCGGTGGGCTCGAGCGTGGCAGTTTAGGACATTTCCTAATTTCATCCAACGCAAGTCGGTGCAATAGGAGAGGCGACCAAGTCAAGCTTGCTTCCAAGCTATGCAAAGTCAAGATTTGGACACGTTTCCTAATCTGTTTTTGGGCCCTTTCTAAATCCAGACTTAGGAAGCCCTAGGTCCTTAGCTATAAATAAGACCTCTCGGTCAGTCCATAAGTATCCCATTCCACAGAGATGAATTCAGCCGTGCCTTCATCCTTCGACGCAGAGAAGATTTTCATTATTGCCTTTCAATTTATTATTGCAATGTTTTCCATGGATATGAGTAGCTAAACCCCTCGTTCGGGCTAGGGCTAATTTATTGTGACTAGTTTGAGACTTTGTGCTTAATGCTAATTCATGTTCTACTAGTTCTTGTGCCTGTTTATCTCGGACTAAACTGTGAGGCTAAGCGGATTCCCGAAACGGTAAAACTTAGCCGAGCAGTTTAACCCCATATTTCGCTGCTTGTTTAATACTGAAATGTTAGGACAAGTAGTCGGACCTAATCTTGCATAACCTGAAACGGAGTGCTAGGTTAACTAGAACTAGAAGTCTATAACCTGAAACGGAGTAGATTGTGGCGTAGTGGCTTGAAACGGCCCTACCTTAGGTTATAACCTGAAACGGAGTAACCACACTTAGGAACATGTACTAGATCATTAGAAGTCGATGAGAGTCAGAATAAAAGCCCTAGTCTGAATGCTCTCTCATATTGAATCACAACCTTTTATTTACTCGTACCTTTAACAATCTGCTCACACCCCAATTGTCTTTCTTTTCAGTCACAGGACGCGAGTAACCGAACTGCTCCCTTGGGTCGACCCTTGCTTGCCACTTTACTAGGTTTCTCGCAACGAGTTATAAATTTAAATTTGAGAGGTCAAACGACGCATGTCAGGTACATTCTTCATTTTCAATCTATCTTGCTCAGTTTTAGGATAATCTTCCTTAGAGAATACAAGATGCCCTCCTAAGGGTATAGAATTAGGCTTAACATTCACAACAACAAATTTCTCTAACACCTTAGAGAAATATTCAGATTGAGACAAGCAAATTACTCCACTTGTTCTATCTCTAGTAATTTTTACCCCTACGATTTCTGAGCAACACCTAAGTCTTTCATGTCAAAATGTTTTTGCAAACCAGACTTAGTCATTTTAATATCATGCATGGAAAAGCTGATCAACAGTAAATCATCAACATAAAGCAGTACAAATAATGGGGCATTGTTTTTCACTCTTTTCAGATATATGCATGTATCATATTTGCTTCTTACAAATCCTAAGTCAAGCATACAACTGTAAAATTTCTTATTCCACTATCTAGGTGATTGCTTTAATCCATAGATGGATTTCCTTAACAAACATACATGATCATGCTTAATATTTATCAACAAAACCTTCAGGTTGAGACATGTAAATAGTTTCAAGCAAATCACTATGCAAAAAGGTAGTTTTTATATCCATTTGTTCAATATGCCAATCAAAGACAGCACTCATGGAAATAAGCAATCTCAGTATTTTATACTTGACAACATGAGCAAATATCTTATTAAAATCTATGCCCTCTCTTTGGTGAAAACCCTTAGCCACTAACCTAGCCTTAAACCTAGGTGGATCAGTTGAGGAATTTCCTTCTTTTATTATATATATTCACTTACAAGCAAGAGGTTTAACATCAGCAGGCCTAGGTACTAGTTTCCATGTATTGATAATCATGCATCGATTGAATTTCTTCTATCATATCCAATTTCCATTTTTCAGATTGATCACTAGACAAGGCTTGCTTATATGTATCAGGTATTGTATACTTAATCTTTTCAGCAGCCATAAGAGAAAACTCAACAATATTACAACATTTCTTATCATACTCAGCTATGTTTGCCTTATACTTCTTATTGGGAATTCTAATTCTATGTACCCTGTCTCTAGTCAATTGATAGTTATCAACACTAGTCTCAGTTTCATGCACAGGGGACTCAGTATTTCCAGGCAAAGCAACAGCATCATCATCAGTCATATTTTCATTCAAATGTTCACTAGGATCAACATACAAATCATCGGGTAAATTAGGCAAGTCAGGCATGGCCGCAGAAGCAGGGGAAATGCCTAATCTAGATGATCCTATAACAGTATTTTGATCACTAGTATCATAAGGATTTAATGCTGAGTTTGAGTGAGAAGGGCTTACTTGACCAGCTCCCCCACCTAATTGGTGAGGTTACTCATTACCTGAGCCGGCAGGAGAGTTGCTCTCCTCATTTGTTACCTCTAGCAGTCCATCACTTAAAATCCAGTGACTGTCCCATCTCAGCTGCATCATCTCCTTGGTCTCATTGATGATCATCATTGTTTCCCTGATCAAACTGGAAACCTGGTGGAATAAAAATGGTCACACATTCAGGTGTGCCTTGAGACTCAACATCATGGTTTAGTTTAGGTTTAAAGTGGAAATTCAGCTCAGCAAATGTAACAGGACAAGATACAATGACCTTTTATCCACCTGGTTGTATCATTAACAACTTATAGCCTTTAACTCCTTCAGGATACCCAAGCATAATACATTTAACAGCCCTAGGCTAGAGTTTACCTTCAGACACTTTGGCATATGCAATGCAGCCAAAGGGCCTGAGGTGGGAGAGGTTTGGAGGTTTTCCACTCCAAAGCTCATGGGGCGTTTTGAAATTTATGGCTAAGGAAGGACATCTGTTTATCAAATAAGCAGATGTGACCACAGCTTCTCCCCAAAGAGATGGCTTAACTCCAGCACTAATCATCATGCATCTAGCTTTCTCTAAGAGAGTCATGTTCATTCTCTCAGCAGTCCCATTCTGCTGAGGAGTTCTAGGCACAGTCAAGTGTCTTCTTATCCCATTTTTAGTGCAAAATTCATTGAAAGCCTTGTTACAAAATTCCAGTCCATTATCTATTCTTAGACATTTAACCTTTAGCTCAGTTTGACTCTCAACCATGATCTTCCAATCCTTAAAGTTTTCAAAAGCCTCTCATACTTTTCTAGAGTATTGATCACTAATGGACAGAAAGTATGACCTTCCTCCTATTGTTGGAACCTGGGCAGGTCCCCACAAATCAGAGTGGACATATTCCAAAGGTTTCTTAATAGTAAATGATGATTTATCAAAAGGATGAGCAGCCTTGTACCAAAAACACATGATTCACAAAATTTCATATCAATAGGCTTACAATCAATCAAACCAAGCCTTGAATGCCAAATTTTAGTGTCTAGCAGAGTTTTAGTTTCATCAGAAATGTAAATTTCAGAATAAGGGATCACATGGTGGAGACCTCCTTTCTCAATGCTTTTTATTACTACTATGTCATCCCTTGACACTTCCCTAACTCCCTTAAAGGTAGTTATCTTACATCCAAGTTTATCTAGGGCTGATTCTAACATTAAACTTCTCCTAAGGTGAGGAACCCATCTCACATTTTGGAGAGTTCTCACAACACCATCAAACATCTTTAAGGAAACTGAACCAATTCCCTTAATCCTTAATGATGTGTGGTCACCAAGCATGACTTCACCACCATTACATAGCTTCAGTGAACTGAAGAGATGCTTGTGTGGTGTGGCATGCATGATGAAGACAGAATCAAGGATCCAAGAATCACTTTCATGCCCATTAGACATTACAAGTAACTCATTGTGATATTGAGGACCCTTCTCACACACATTGGACTGACCAGATTGATTATCTTTTAGTCCTTTATTCTTTTTATCATCCATTCTTTTGTAACAAGTGCTATCATAGTGGCCAAGTCTGCCACAATAATTGCACTTAACAGGGGAATTTCTTTGAAAATTGTTGTTTTGGGAAGATTGAGATTTATCAAAAGACCTTTTGTTATGAGATTCATTGTTATTCCGAGACCCATTATTGTGGTTTTTATTCCTTGGTCTAAACTTATTCTTACCCTTAAACATCATAACCTCAGATTTTACTTCAGTTTTTGATCCATTTTTAGTCTTAAAAACCTTAAGACTATCATTCTTTTGAGTGACAGCTCCAATGATCTCTTCCAAATTGAATAACATCCTTAAGGGTGTCAAATTGAGAAGGAAGAGAATTAAGAAGAATGACACAGAGGTGTTCAGGGTTAATTTCATCTTTACACTTCTTCAAATCTTGAGTCAATTTTAAGAAGATGTCTAGGTTCTCTTGTAAGCTCATGGACACATCCATCTTAAAAGTAAAGAGCTTAGTTTGTAAAGAGATCCTATTGGGGAGAGATTTAGCTAAGTATATGTTTTCTAATTCATCCCACGGTGTTTTAGGTTCAGTATGATGCATTACTTGTCTTGCTACATCATCAGAGAATCTCATCATTATTTCAGAGTAAGCTAACTCCTTCATATCAGTGTTTTGTTGATTAGAGGTGGGAATGATCCACTCCTTTGTCACTGCACTATATCATTTTTCTTTTACCAGTATGGCTTTCATTCTCATCTTCCACATACTGAAATCAGAAGTCTCATCGAATGGCTTAATCCTCATGGCATCAGTCATCCCAAATATGAGGATTAAGACAAACAAACACACAAGAGAAGGTAAACAAGCAAATGACTGCCAAGATTGCTCAATATTAGTCAGTTTGGCTCTGATACCACATTGAAGAGATCGATTACAAGATTATAGCAATAGTTAAACCTTCTCTATATAGATTTAGGGACCAAATATACAAACAAAAGCCTAGCCAAATCAAAATACAACCATTCAATGCATTCCAAATGAATAATCAACAACCAGCCACAATCCAAGCAACATGTTACAAAACTTCCCTGAGAATTGTAGCTCGAATCCACACTCAAGAATGTCCCAGCCGTCCTCTCTCGTTCACCAAAGGCCACCCGGAGTGTTCGATCCTCAGCACTTGGAATCGACGCGCCTCACTGCTGGACTACGATCGTCGGACGTCAGGGAACTATGCGCGGACTTCGAACGCAGCAAGAGAGCTCGAAATCGATTGTGAGAGAGAAGAGTTGATTTCGTGCCCTAATCCCCAATTGCTTCAGCCTATATATCGAGTTTCAGCAATGAGAGAAAACGGCGTCGCTGAGGCGATTTCGGACTCGAGTTCCTTACACTGAAAACGCTGTCATCTCAATAATGTAACGAACTGTCGCGCCATGATCAAACGATGTCGTTCTCTTTACTCCCGAACTCCAGTAACTGTAACGACGTAGCTTTGACTGATCTTCAAACTCTTGACTTCCTGTTTGCACGAAGTGACGCCGTTTTGAGCAATTCAGCTCAAAACTGGCATAAGGCACTAAATGCTTAAACCCAGCTTTTTCCTGCAAACTTAACTGAATATTTGGCCTATACTGAACACACAAATATGATCCCTTTATTCATTCTAAATCACAACTTGAATTACACTATACATAACAAAGATGACCATTTTTAAAAACAAATTTAAAAATTGGCCATGAGTAGACAAATTGTGAGGACTCGTAAAACTTCGCCCAAAACACGGTCTAATAAAAACAACCGATTATTTTATCAAAAAAAAGAAAAGAAAACAAGGCGGAACATCAAGCATAATTTACAATACTATCATCAGTTATCTTATCATTATTTTTATTATTATTGTCATCTCCTTGCCACGTCCACACGATGTCCTTCAACGCAGGCCGTACATCTTCCTCGCAGAACTTCACGTACTCGAGCGTGTCCCCAGCAACCTTCGAGAACTTCACCACCGCGACTTCCGGCGCCACCTCGAAGACCTCTGCTGTAACCGCTAGCCTCCCCTTCCTCCCTTCTGACGCTCCCTGTAGCTTCAGTTTGAAGTCCTTCACCTTCCCGACTTTGTACTTCATCGACCTCGCGATCGCCTCGATTTTCGCCATGATCGTCGGCGCTGAGCTCTTCGACGTGAATGTCGAGCTTGCTTTAATCGAATCTTCGAAGAGATTTGACAGATCGAAGCCTGATGACATGCATGAGATGAGCTCGAACGCGTTGAAGAACTCCGGCGACGGCGTTTGTTTGTTGTTTTCTGGATTGCTGCTGGAATAATCAATCGGATTAGTTTCGTCGATGTCGAACGCGATCGGACGAGAGAAGCCTTTCTGAAACCACGGATTGCGCATGATAGCTGGAATCGTGATTCTCCGTTCCGGATCTGCAACCAGCAATCTTGAGATCAATCTCTTGGCATCGGTCGAGATCCATGGCGGAAACTCGAACTCCGATTTGAAGATTTTTCTATACATTTTCATGATGTTCTCGTCTTGAAAAGGAAGATATCCAGCAAGAAGGACATACAGAATCACACCGCAGGACCACAAATCGGCCTTCGATCCATCGTAGCCTTTGCGCCTGAGCACCTCCGGCGCAACGTATGCGGGAGTTCCGCACTGAGTGTGCAGCAATCCGTCGTTTCGGAGCTGTTCAGGGATAGCGGAGAGTCCGAAGTCAGAGATTTTGAGATTCTCATCTTCGTCTAACAAGAGATTTTCCGGCTTGAGGTCGCGGTGGGAAACGCCGCGGCTGTGGCAGTAGTCGACAGCGCTGATAAGCTGTTGAAAGTAGTTTCTAGCAACTTCTTCTTTCAGTCTTCCTTTTTCGACCTTGGCGAAAAGCTCGCCGCCTTTGACGTGTTCCATGACGAAGAAGATTTTGGTCCTTGTGGCCATGACTTCTTTGAGCTCGACTATGTGCGGGTGGCGGACGAGGCGCATCACTGAGATTTCCCGCTTGATTTGTTCCATCATGCCTTCGCGCTTCACTTCTTCTTTGCTTATGATTTTGATAGCTACGCTCTCACCCGTTATTGTGTTTTTGGCGTAGTAGACTTTAGCGAAGGTGCCCTTGCCAAGCAGCCGCCCCATCTCGTACTTGCCAAAGATCACTTGCCTCATGATGCTCTTTTCTGTTTTCTGCTCCTCCTCCTCCTCCATTGGGAATTTGCAACAAAGAGTCGTAGTTAAAAGTAGATGGATGGAGCAGTGATCATAGACAAGAACCGGAGAAATGTGTTGTTGAAGATTCGGGTAATGGGATCCAGGAGAGAAGGGATGAGATTGTGATTACGAAGGATTCCATGGATCAGATTCTTCTTCTTCTTCAGAGTATGATACCTCAGTGAGAGTAGATTGGTTGATGAGACTTGGTTGAATGAAATTGGTATGGTGAGTATTTAATGGGGGGTCGAAAGGAAGAATTTACTGTATAAATTTGGAGCAGAGTGGAGCTGAGCTGGTGGTATTCTTGTTCGGGGAGTTTCCATATTTTATTCTTGTATTATATTATTTTATGGTACTTATTCATTGAACGTCTTGCATGGTGGCATCATGGTATGGGCGCACATAGAAAAGAAAAAAAAAAGAAGTCGGCGATGACGGGGGATAGTGTCAATAGGGACGGGTCAACCAATCATATTCGTCCAACAACTGACCAGGTCCGTCCACTGTCTAGATGGCCGGGTAAGTTCTAGTCTGTGTTCTAAAAATTCTTGTTTAGACCTGTCTAGGTCCCGAAATTTATAAATTTATCCGATTAATCGATCCGTCTAGTCCCGCTTAGTCGCCGTTTAGACCCGCCTAGTCGCCCTCTAAATCCGCCTAAGCGTTAACCAGATGACCAACTTCTTGATCAAAATATCTTTATTTTTATATAGTTTACATATGTATGTATGGAGGAGCGCTCAAATGTTACCCCTCTCTTAGAGTGTTACCTATTATCTCGATTCCGATTGGTTGGATGAGTTTCATCCAACCAATCAGAATCCGCCACCTCTCCCACTACCATACACCTCCACTCACCATGTCTAATGGGTCCCGTGCTTTGTGAGGTGACGGCTCCTGGATGCTTGGATGAATCTCATCCTACAGATGAGATTAGGGTAAGAGGTAAGAGCCTAAGGAGGGGTAACAACGGAGCGCGCCCATGTATGTATATCATTTTAATATTTGATAAATTATTAAAATATCTTTATTATCAGATTGCATTTTATATATATTAAAATACAATAAAATATATACCATAATAATATTTATATAATTATTAATTATTAAAAATTACAAAATGTAAAACCGATTAATTCCCGCCTAGGCCCCGATTAATCCTCAAGGACCCTTTCAGCCCGACTAGCGCCTAACGATTTTTACAACCTTGGTCCTAGCCCTATCGGGCCGGGTTGAGTAGCGCTTTTGGCGAGTCCTAACCCTAGCCCTTTACACATTAGGACCGGGCCTTGAGAAAATTCATCAGCCTTAAAATCGTTATCGGCCCTTCGTTTCATAGGATTTCGGGCTAGGATCGGGCTCGGACTAATTTCGACCCTAAATGAATGACTAATTAATCGACAAATAACTCTTTAACGCAAATACTACTATTTTGAACGTATGAGATTTAATAGATGTGAAAAAATACATTCTTTTTATATCAAGAACGTCCTTAAATCATTAAATATACGATTTTAAATCGGGCTCGTATTTCGGACCGGACCGAATAATCGAAGTCATAGCCCGATCCTAAGCCCTTCGGAACGGGCCATAATAGGGCTTACGTAGGACTAGGGCCGGGTTCGGACTAAGACTTATTTCGACCCAGGGTCAAATGCCAACCCCTAATTTCATTTATTGTATATTCTTTTGCTCTCATATAAACTATACGCCACTACTTAGGATATTAATGCAATTATAGCATTAAATAAATGAATTTAAAAAATGGGAGGACTAAACGAAAACAATGACATTTTTCCCGATAAACTGAACACGCCATAAAGGCTACAACAGGATAGAACACCTGAAACGGCATAAACATAAAGCTGACCGACAACAGAGGCCGTCACTCAACACGCAACTACAAGCCCACTATGCCCAGTGAAACGTCCCGAAAACCCCACCGGCGGGCCACAACTAAACCTAAAAACCGATACTGACACTTTTCCAGCCGAAACTTACAGTTTCCGGCCGAAGCCGACAGTTTCCGACCGAAGCCGATGAACTTGACAGCCTAAGCTATAACATGTATATACAAAATATGTACAACCAAAACCAGCTACCCCTTCCGGAGCCACCGCCCATCCTCCACCGCCGCTGAGATCCCGCTGGGAAGAACCCCGCCGACGCCGTATTCACATCCAGCCCAAGAAACGAGCTGAAAACACCCAAAACCCAGCACCAAAAAAACACAGCGAGAAGCCACCCGCGGCAAACACCCCATCCCCGCACCCCTCCCTCCGTCAGATCTGTCCAAAGCGGATCCGGAGAAGCACAAAGGAGGGGAGTAGCCGCAGTCGACTGCCGGCCTGACCTCACCGAAAGAAACCGCCGCTCAAAGCCGAAGACGCTCGCGTACTCTGGAACCTTCAGGAGAGAGAAACCTTTTTTTCTTGCTCTTGAAAACAATGACTTTTACACTGTAAAATTGCATACACTCTTACAGCACAAGTATCATTTATAGGTTAGGGAGTTTTCTATTGGGTCTTGTTTTTATGTATATAGTTGTTATCTGTCTACTGGTCCTGTAGTTAGTTGTATCTGTTGCTCAGTCTGTTGTGTCGTTGTTTTCCTTAGCTTAGCAGTTGTCTAGTTGTGTCGTTTTCTTTGCGTTTCTGGTTGATTTTGTGTTTAAGTTTACGTGTGTTGTCCCCAGATTGTTTGCTGTTTGTCTCTTGGTTGTTTATAAAAAAAATCTGCATACACTGTTACAGCACAAGTATTATTTATAGGTTGTTGTGAAGATGTGAACTATGATACTGAGAAGCGATCAAATGAGGTACCAAAATTAGAATGAGGCAAGTGAGGCACGATCTGAACCACACATCTAACCCCCGTGCTTTGTGGGCGCGCCACGTGGCAAATAGTAAACCCACTACCATTAGTAGTGTGAACACAAAAATGGCGGCTGTGAACGTGGCTTCGCCACGTGTCACAATGAGTGGCCCAGATCGTGCCTCACGTGCCTCATTCTACCAATCATGCCTCAACCGAGTGCTCCCTTATGATACTTGTATATGGGTGTCGACTATATTAGACGAGGACGACTAAGCAAGTTGTTTGCCACCAAATGCCACTAGCCTCCCTCCCACTGGAAAAATGTCTACTATAATATAACATAAGAAAACAAACATCAATAAGATTATCTTATTCCCGGACCCAAATTACACCATTGGGACAGCAACAGATTTTCTTTTTATATATTTTTTAACAAAAAGAAGGGAAATGCCAAGAAAAAAGACATATTTACCCCCTCATATAAATCATCAACAAATTATTGAATAACATACCTGATGGAAACTGGAATGGAGTTAACTGAAACTTAACTGTAACTTAACTGATATTAACTTAACTGAAACTTAACTTATTTGAAACTTAACTTTGACATCAGTCAAAAAATATAATTTGTTTTGTTATGTACTTATTATTGAAGGAGAGCACTCGGTTGAGGCAGGGTTGGTAGAATGAGGCACGTGAGGCACGATCTGGGCCACTCATTGTGACACGTGTCGAAGCCACGTGAGTTGAGCCGTCATTTGCGTTCACACTACGAAGTAATGGGTTTTACTATTTGGACATGTGGCGCGCCCACAAAGCACGGGGGGTTAGATGTGTGGCTCAGATCGTGCCTCACGTGCCTCATTCTAATTTGCTTGCCTCATTTGATCGCTTCTCTATTATTGAATATATAAGTATATTATTTATTGATGGTGATATGATGATATCATGATGATGATATGATGATGATGAAATGATGATATGAGGATGATAATGATAATGATGATGATGATGATGATGATGATGATGATGATGATAATGATGGTGATGATGATGGTGATATCATGATGATGATATCATGATATGATGATGATATCCCGATACGATGATGATGATATGACAATGATGATGCTGATAATGATGATGATGATGATGTGATGTGATGTGATGATATGATGATGATGATGTGATGATGATATGATGATGTTGATATGACGATGATGATGATAACATGATGATGATATGATGATGATAATGATAATGATGGTGATGATGATCTGATGATGATGATATGTTGATGATGATATGATGATGATGATGATGATAACATGACGATGATATGATAATGTTGATGATATGACGATGATGACGATGATATGATGATGATGATGATGATGATGATGATGATGATGATGATGATATGATGATGTTGATGATATGACGATGATATGATGATGATGATAACATGATGATGTTGATGCTATGATGATGATGATATGACGATGATGATGATATGATGTTGATGAGCATGATCATGATCATGATAATGTTGATGATGATGATGGTAATTGATGAAAAAATCGATTTAAATCGAATTTGACTTAACTGAAATTAACTTAATTAACTGAAAATAACTTAACTTAACTTAACAACAAAAATATAAGTTCAAGTGGACAGGGTTATGACTTTGAATCAATTGGAACATGATTACTCACCATTTGAACTTCACAATGCTGGGAAAAAGGACCAAGTAGCATGGAGGCTTGTAAACACTCAAATCAGTAACTGACACGTCCCACATTCACCAGCCCTTTCTCGGCTTCTCCCCACCTGGCCACCTTAAACTGAGCAATCAATGCAAGTGCTCTTTGAATGGGTTATGGAGCCTACAGCCCATGTGCGGTATTGTTACTGTCGATGGCCCAGTTAAGGTAGAGGATGTGTACATCGTTCACAAGACCCAGCCCCTGCCCTACTTATCTCAACGTCTTATCTAAAGTAAGGGTCTCCATATGGCCAACTAGGCTTGAAAGCTTACTGAATTCGAAGGTTCGTAGGTTAAAAATCTAGTCCAGTTTATACTTCTACTCACTAATAACCGGGGTTCAATAAAACGTTAGGGCGGGAATCGGGCGGTCAGGATCCTGAAAGAATTAATCGGTTTTGAATTTTTAATATATATCTATTACTATGTTATTTTATATTATAGTAATTTGATTTTAGTTTGAATCTAATACTTTATTTTGTAAATTTAAACAATTATTTTAAACAATGTCGTCTGCTTGTAAGGTTTTCAATTTTGAGGACTTAGATGTAATAAGAAAAAGTTTTTAATTCACTGTTCATCATCATCTCAAAATAAACCCTACGCATCCGTCGACACCATTGTCGACAAAACAGAGTAACACACTTTTATTTCTTCAATTCAAGTAACCATTTCACCTTAAACGCACAAGAATTGGTCCAAACACATCCGAATCTACCAATCGCCGATTAATTGACCCGTTTTGAAGTAATCGGAACAGGATGATGAAAAAGGCCGCCTAGGCGGACTAGACGGCCGTTTTCTGGAACACTGCTAATAGCTCAGCTTATTCTTCTGCCCACTAATAGCCCAGTTTTAAGTTTCGTGGGTCGGGCTAGGATCTTATATTTTTGGCTCAGTCCGGCTTTAAGGCCCAGCCTAATTTTAGCTTGAATCGAAAAGTCTTGCCAACTCAATCCGCTAACAAACCTAGCCTGCATGTATATGATACGAAAACAAAACATATGTTACTACATTTTGTTACTACGTGATGTTCATGTTCCAGACAATGAAGAGGAGCTATTGTTTCCAAGATTGTGCTGACTTGATTTCTTATCAAGTCTTACTTTTTGATCTTTTTTTGGTATATAACCATTGTGGAGACTGTTCTTTTGACAAACAATGTGTAGTTTGTAGTCTGGAAAATTATTGTAATTATTTTTGTATAACAAGACTTATTAATTCGACTTGATGTTATATCGACTAGCCCAGCCTAGCTCACAGATATGTTAAATTTGTGGCCCATGGACGGCCTTAAGGCTATAAAAATATGTTCGGGCTTGGCCCAACCCGACCCATATCATTTTAGCTTAACAAAGCCCGGATCAAACCTTATTTTTTTGGTGTATGCTAGCCCGCCCCGGCCTATTGGAGAGGCCTAGCTCTAAGCTGTGAATGAGTCGAGCTAATTTGAATACTGATATATATATTAAGTTTGAGTTAGACGAGTCTGAAAAAGATGTGTTTGAACTTTGCTTGATAATTTTTCAAGATGCTCGAACTCAGTTCGAAAACTTATAAAACTCTAGTCGTTATCGAACCAGCAAATGAACTACTTGTTTATGAGCTTGTTTTTATGTTAAAAGTTAGTAAATTACTAATCGATTTCTAAATGAGTTTCAATCGGTTAATAGTCGAGCATATAAATGAGCTGACAACGAACATAAACAAATCGAGGAATAGGTGGCTCGACTCAGCTCGTCTAATAAACGAGAATGAAAGTTATGCTCATACTCGAATCATGTAAGATCAAACCAAACTTTAATTGAGCTTTGTTCACGGGCGGCTCGGAGGCGTATCGGGATCGTGAACTCCAACTCCCACCATTTGCTTTCGGAATTGGGTTCTCTATACCCCATGAAAATATTCTGCTGCCTTGCTCTAAACTGACGCAGCGTGAGAAATAGGATAAACGAATTCACCAGCAATGAATTCGTGAAAAGCTTGGAATCCAACAAGAAAGTTTGGAATCCACCAAAGAACGAAAACTAGGGTTTATTGATACGATAAAAGATGTTTAACAAAAACCCAAAGGTGGGTTTAAATAGGAAAACAAAAACGAAATTAGGAAATAAAATAAACAGAAAATCTAAAAGATAATAAAACCCTAATTCGGCCTGCTAAACGAGCCTGGAATGCCTAAAAAGCCCATACATCACGGCATTAGCCGTGTATTGCGTTTGTTGGCCCGTTTCCACTCGAAATAAGGTCTTATGGTGAATTTTTGGACACCAAACGCCAAATACCGATTTTCCCAGCAGTGCTCTTCTTGCGCGCCATCTGATCTTCAATCTACCCTGCATCAGTCTCCTCCACCTCTGAAGAACTCGACCCCGAGTTATCTTCTGGATATAAAGCCTCCTCCGCATGGTATTCGTAAATGTCTTAAATGGGCCATACTTTCGCGGCTACAGCTTCCTGTAAGTCCCTACTGGAAATTTCTCCTTACGTAGGAACACCATTACATCATCACCCTACTTGAATAATTTGACCCTGCGGCGCTTATCTGTAGCAGCTTTGTTTTTCTTCCCCGTAGTCCTCAATCTAACCTTAACAACTTTCTTGACTGCTCTACTCTTCTCCTCCGTCATTCCTGGATAAGAAATACCTAGCCACCTCCACATCATTGCTAAACTCCTGCTCACTGTGCGTCGTCACCAGGGAATTGGACTGCTTACTTGATTGCCTGTCAATACTCGAAATAGGAGACAACGCAATCTTATGCTTTCCCCACGTAAACATCATCACATTGTCCCGTCCTCTATAAGTGACGTCGTTATCATACTGCCAAGGACGCCTAAGTAATACATGGCAAACATCCATCTCAAGAACATCACATGGCACCTCTTCTCGATAATGCTTCCCAATAGAGATAGGAACTTTGCAGGTCCGCGTGACACGGATCTGGGAGCCTTTGCTGACCCAACCAAGTGCATAAGGCCTCTCATGCGGATCCGTAGGCAGCTTCAAGTAATCCACCAGATTCTGAGATATCAGATTCTCTGCGCTCCCATTGTCTACAATCAGATTGCATACCTTATTAAGAATGGAGCAATGAGACTTAAAGAGATTCTTACACTGCCCCTCATCCGGCGTGGTCAAAAGAACCCTCTGCAGCACAATATTCACTGCCTCCGTTGACTCCTCCTCTGTAAATTCGACACCCTCATACTCGTCCTGCTCATATGTCTTTTCTACCTCCAGAATCGCAACAGTCCTCCAGGATGGACACACATTCGACTTATGTCCATATCCACCACAACGATAACATATATCACCGGATGGTTTAGTGTAGGGGTTAGGTGGTTTCTGAACTGCTCCACGATTCGGTTGAGGGCCCTCCAGAACTACCACTGGGACCACCTCCCAGCGTGTTGTTCCTTCACCCCCACGTTGTCCCCCTTATCGCCAACTGCTGAGTTCCCTGAGGTGCATACCTAGGGAATGCTTGAAACCCCCGAGGGTTCCTCTCCATCAATTTCACCTACATCGCTAGACTAGATGATGCTGCTACTGACCAAACAGCTGCAACCCCATCTTCTCCTGAATCGAACCCTTTAAGCCACTATATATCTAGCCACCTTCTGATTCCCCGTTTCTTTCAACTCATTACGCTCAGACAGACGTAGAAATTCAGTCGTATATTCCGCCACGGTTCGCTTACCCTGAACACAATCAAGGTACATCTTGTACATGATCTGCTCATAATCCTCAGGCAAAAATCGCTCCATCATTAGCTGCTTCATTCGCCTCCAAGTTTGGATAGACGCCTTACCCTGCCGCCTTCTTTGGATCACGAGCTTATCCCACCACAAAGCAGCGGTACCCTTCAACCGGACACCATCTTCACTTGTTTACCCTCTGGGACACCCATGACTTCCAAATATATATCCACCTCCATCTGCTAGTTGAGAAACTCTTCCACGACCATGGTTCCATGAAACAGGGGAATATCAATTTTCACCCGATAATCACTATCGTACCTATTCTCCTCTTCATCTCTACCATTGTCCACAGGACCCTCTTGACCCGAACTTGAGTCTTCAGCGACTAATGCACGCACACGCTCTACACGAGGAACTCTAACTGGTGCTTCCCTCTGGGCTCTCTCTCCTCCATTCTAATTGACTCTAGTCGCCAATTCAGCCATCTGGGTTGTCAAAGCAGCCAGGGTTACAGTTAAGTCCGCGGTGACCCTCTCAAAATCTGCTCTGGGTACGGGTTGATCTGCCATCTGATCAATTTAGAAGAGAGACAGGGAAAGACCTACTTCTGATACCAACTGACGCAGCGTGACAAATAGGATAAACGAATTCACCAATAATGAATTCGTGGAAAGCTTGGAATCCACCAAGAAAGTTTGGAATCCACCAAATAACAAAAACTAGGGTTTATTGATACGATAAAAGATGTTTAACAAAATCCCTAAGGTGGGTTTAAATAGGAAAACAAAAACAAAATTAGGAAATATAATAAATATAAAAGATAAAAGATAATAAAACCCTAATTCAGCCTGCTAAACGAGCCTGGAAGGCCTAAAAAGCCCATAAACTATCAAGTACCGATTTCCACTCGAAATAAGGTCTTATGGTGAATTTTTGGACACCGAACGCCAAATACCAATTTTCCTGGTGGTGCTCTTTTTACGCGCCATCTGATCTTCAATCTGCCATGCATCATAAACTGTCAAGTTTGGTGGGGCTATATTTTGAGCCGGAATGAAAATCCTTCAATTTGAGCCATAGTTTTCCTTTAGTTCAATTTTGTGTCCCGAGGGAATGATAGGATCCTCAAGATTCCGAAAGACTGAAATAAGCACAATAAATAGAATCGACAAACTATTTTTGCGTTTCTAATAAATTGGGTTCATCCACTCACTAATTGGAATAGCGGGGCTTTGTCCAGTACAATAACGAGAGAAGTAGGCTCTCAATGTTGGCAATATTACTGAATTAACAGGCTAATATACACGAAGTTACTGAACAGATTAGAAGTAATACTGAAACGTAATTGCAAACCGTAGTGGATCGAGTCGCGTTTGACATTGTCCTTAAAGTAAGATTGTCGCCCTACTGTGCTGGGACTTGCTGGCAGTATGCTTCCCAGGATGAAACAATCCTCGACAACAGACTTATCACAAAGCTTTGCCGATCGAACCTTTCTGGCCTTTAGCTATCAACATCGACAGACAAATACGAATGGAAAACCGAGGAGGAGAGTTGATGTGTTTTTCTCTGTGTTTACAAATGAACTTTACAATTCAATATATAGGAGATTTCGTAACCTTCCATATTCCCACAACATTCGAACTGACCAACATTCCACGATGCCAAACGGTTCAGTAGTTGAGAACTTCGTGGGAGTCAGACGTTTCAAAAGGAAACTGAAGAGACCAAGACTGAGTTTGAAGCCCAAAAATCGAAATTAAATAAAGAAATCGAAAAGTAATTTTTGCAAAATAGAACAACACCGAGCCGACTCAATCGATGCTGCATTCGTGTGCCATACGATGCGGGCGAACACATTAGAAGCCAATTCTGACGTCGTCGAACTGTATGAATTCCCCCTGGGCGCCCGCGTAGGTGTTGGGAGAGAGTTTCTTTTAATATCTTACCAAGCATATTATTGAAATCATATATGAACATATAATGTTGCCATTTAGCTTCTAATGTGGGACAATTGGTTTCACACAAGTGAAATCAATCCACACATCCATTCCTACCAGCATCATGGCTTAATGGATTTTGGTCCTACTTTGAACATCGATTTCTCATTCGATTTAAATTCAATTTTGGAATTTCCACATTCGATTCTATACCTCTCAATGCAAAGTATTTTAATCCGATTTTTATCAACTTGTTTTGAGGTGTTCTCCACGCTCAAATTAGGTCTCAAAATGGGGCGCACCACCATTTTCTGCACACATTTTAAACACACTTTCCAACAATCCCCCACATGAAGAAAATCGAGTGGTGAAAACAATAAACAATCAAAATCGATAATCATGACTCGACTCAATGTGGTGATAGCTTCTACGGTTGATATCAGTATAGGATAGGTAGGCAATGCCCTTGAACCTTCTCTTAGGAAAACATGTTCTCTTTACTGACTATTCAGTAGACGTGATTGTCTTTGAACTGTCCGTCTTATAATATAAACGAAAGTCATGTCCCACGTTGATATCTTTCTGACCATACTTGGTTCTTACAAGTGGGTTCACTTTGTCCATGACACCCCTTTCCTGGTTCTGCAAGAGTTTTTAGAGAATTAAGCCCTTTGAATTCTCCTTTGAAGCTACCACACTTGTCTCTCACATAGTTGATTCTTTCTTAAAGTAATCCCGCGTTACCCATCTGAATCTCACTATTCAAATTACTAGAATCATTAAAAGTTTCAACCTTAGCCTCGTGCGGGTGTCACTATTTTATTCGGGAATAGGACTGGGGTGTTACCCCCACAGTGACCTCATAGTCTTAGCAGTTAGGTGGTCCCTTTGAACCAAGTTCTTGGGATCTCAAGTCATCATGGTAGGGTTTTCTGTTGCCTCGACTTTATTTCGAAAAGGTCTTAAGCATGTGTTTTGATATTAACAATCAAAAGGCTTTAGTCTCATTCCCTTTGTCGTCTTCTCTACTTGGTCCCTGTTTAACCCTTTGGTTAACGGATCTGCTATATTTTCTTTGGACCTTACGTAGTCAATGCTTATGACTCCGGATGAGAGAAGTTGTCTAATGGTATTGTGTCTACGACGTATGTGTCTAGGCTTACCATTATACAGGACATTCTGTGCTCTACCAATTGTTGATTGGTTATCACAATATACACATATTGGTGGCACAGAGATTTTCCATTCAGGAATATCCTCTATAAAGTTTCTTAACCACTCTGCTTCTTTTCCGCATTTATCTAATGCCACGAACTCAGCTTCCATCGTGGATCGGGTTATCAGTGTTTGTTTAGAGGATTTCCACGACACGGATGCACCTCCTAAAGTGAACACATATCCACTTGTGGCCTTTGAGTCTTGTATAACAGATATCCAGCTTGCGTCAGTGTATCCTTCAATGACTTCAAGATATCTGGTATAATGTAGACCGTAATTACAAGTAAATCGTAAATACTTTAGTGTTCTTACGATTGCATTCCAGTGTTCTGTTCCTGGATTACTCGTACATCTTGCAAGCCTACTCAATGTGTAGGCAATATCAGGTCTTGTACCATTCATTAAGTACATTAGACTGCCTATTACTCTTGCGTACTCTACATGGGAGATGCTTTTCCTTTTGTTTTTAGACAAGTGTTGATTCATTTCCATAGGAGTTCTACATACTCCTAAGCTATCTTTTCCAATCTTGTCTAAAATTTTATCAACGTAGTGTGATTGGCTCAAAGCAATTCCATCTGCCGTTTTTGTAATTTTAATCCCTAAAATTACATCAGCTCGTCCCATATCTTAAATATCAAACCTTGAGTTTAATATGGTCATAGTGGATTGACCAAGTTTTCATCGCTTCCTAAGATGAGCATGTCATCGACATATAAACACAAAATCACATATCCGTGTTAAGTGTTTTTGACGTATAAAAATTTGTCACACTCGTTGATTTTGAAACAGTTTGACAGCATTTCTTTGTTTAAATTTCTCATGCAACTGTTTTGGCGTTTGTTTCAGACCATATAGAGATTTGACAAGTTTACACACTTTTCTCTCTTGTCCTAGTACTCTACAACCCTCAGGTTGTTCCATGTATATCTCTTCCTCAAGTAACCATTTAAGAAATCAGTCTTCACATCCATCTGATAAATTTCTAAATTGCGCAACGCTGCAATGACAATTATCATTCTAATAGATGTGATCCTTGTCACAGGGGAGAATGTGTCAAAGTAGTCTAGACCTTCCTTTTATCTATATCCTTTGATCACAAGTCTTGCTTTGTACTTTTCAATAGTACCGTCTACTTTCATTTCTTAGTAAAAATCCACTCGGAATCAAGTGGTTTGCATCCCTGAGGAAGATCAACTAACTCCCAAGTATGATTTTGCATAATGGAGTCTAATTCACTTTTTATGGCTTCTTTCCATAAAGGACCTTCAACAGAGCTTATTGCTTCATCATATGTACGAGGTCCTGCCTCAACCATATAGGTTAGAAAATCAAGTCCAAACGAATTTTCAATCCTAGCTCTTATGCTTCGTCTAGGTTCCTCTAAACTTGTATTCTCCTCGAATACTTCTTCTTCTTATTGAGACATTTCGGTGAGTTCTTTGCCTATCTCATAAGGTGAACTCGGTCTCATTTCCTCAGATTTATAAGGAAACATTTGTTCAAATAATGAAGCAGTCTTACACTCCATAATGGCGTCCTTGTGTATATCATGATTTTTCGACGTATAGACAAGAAATCTATACGCTGTACTATTTTGCGCATATCCAATAAACACACAGTCAATTATCTTTGGTCCTATTTTCATTCTCTTAGGACCGGGAGCCATCACCTTAGCTAAACACCCCCACACTCGCAAGTGTGTATAAGAAGGTTTTCTCCCTATAAATAATTCATAAGGAAATTTTTCTTTCTTCTTACGGGGTATCCGATTTAGAAGATAATTAACTGACAAAACAGCCTCCCCCCACATTTGTTGAGGTAACTGACAAGGCACGTCGTCGTGTACCAAATCAAACTTAAATTTGTAAGTGTCCACTACCTTGAACTCACTAGCAAACTAGTAAAGCGGCAAGTAGGGGTCGAACCCAAGGGAAATAGATCAAATACTCGTTGTTCTTTATGCCAAATGTAAAGGAAAGTAAATACAAGTTTTGGGGTTTTGAAATGGTTTTGAACGTGTAAGTAAGAAAAGTAAATGCAAAGGGATTGTATTCAAGAGATTAGAATTCGGTCTAGGGGGCCTTCGTTATAGCTCAACTCATCATTGACCTTCTAATGATCTATCTTGCACTCATAGGCGTGGTTACTCCATTCCAAGAGATCACCCAAACAAGGCCATTCCAAGCACTTGTTCCATGATTCATTCCATTCCAAGAACAAATCACTAGTGTACTAAAGAATAGCACCCCATTCCAAGGTATACTAGACTAGGTGCAAGGTTTGTTCCACATTCCAATGAAAACAAACTCAATAGTTGTGAAGAGACCACACGGCTAAACCTTGCCATTCCAAGCTTTAGTTTAGCCTAGGAACTCCTTCCCAATCTATTGGCACAACTAGCAAATGAATACAAGATAGCATGAAAATCAAGGTCTCAAAGCCTTGCTACAACATTTAGGGAACCCCAAACCGAATTGTGAGGGTTTTAGCCACTCATATTCATGAAATGAATATGAGAACTAAGGAACACAATCGGAATAAGAAGGCTCAAACCCAAAATGCGTAGACCAAAGAGTAAAATGCATAACAAGTAGAGAGATGTTGAGATTTCTTCAAGCCAATTGACAAGAGTAACAACTATGGATTTTTTAGAGTGATTTTCGAATAGATTACACAAGGCCAAGGGGTTCTATTTATAGGAAATGAGCTAGGGTTTCTCTTGTCTTGGGCACCAAGTTGGAGTGGCATAAGTGGTTTGGCCATTGCAAATGTTGAGATGCTTCTAGAATCATCAAGTGGGCTAGGTTTGGCTTGGGCTCCCGTGTGGGCCAATAATGCCTTGTGGTGATTTTGGCCTTAAATGCCATCTTTTAAGCCCGATTCTTCTTTAGACTCCAAAAGGCCCTGAAATGCAAAACGACATTAACAAGCATATGTTCTTATGATCAAATGTTGTATTTGGTGGGTTTTGTTGACTCGATGAATCGTATAAATACGACTCATCAAATCACCCCACACTTGAACTTGTTCGTCCCGAACAAGGCCTTAAGTCATAAGAGGAAAACAAATACAAACACCACAAGCCCTTCTTGGCACCCTAGATAAATGCTAGTCTAGACTTCCCCTTTCCATGCATTCTCAATCACTACTCAAGGCATTTGCTAGAACATGGAATTAACTTGATACATGTACCTTTGAGTCGAGATGCAAACCAATTCGGATGAGTGGGAGATAGTCCTTTTTAGACCCATGATCTACACTCTTGGGTCCGGTTCTTGTTACATGGTTATACTTGTTGCTTCTTCTAGCACGTTGATGTTCCCTTGAGTGGCATGTGTTTGGCAAAACGTGGTTAGACAGTTCGAGCAGGAGTTCAGGGGGAGTTCGAACATATCCTAGCACTCATGTAAAGCGTGGAGCAGACGCAAGGATATTTTTCGGAAAATATTGGACAGCGAAGATATCGCCAAGTTAAGACGGTCAAGAGACCTTTTCGAGCAATAGATATTCGAATGAATATCTTCATTGATGGCGGCAAAGCTTACTTGGGCAAAGAGACTTCGTATTTTCTTCCATCCGATTGGATAAGATATACATCAAATATCTAGGAGTATCTCCTAAATATTTGATGGGATTATCTTGTGCAGTTTAGGGTTTCGTCCGAAGCATATAAATACATTGCTGAGGCGCCCTCATTCTGCATCGCTTTCAAGATCAAACATACACGAGAAACCCTACCGATTGGAGAAGAAGAAAGCGACGGCCGTTTGTACTTTCCCCACTGGAAATACATCGGTGTGAGCTCAGTCTGATACGTGCCATTCAGACTGACCAGAGGTAATCACGTTCAGTGCACAAACAGAACAACCTGCTTTCGAGAGAAAGCGACCGAGCTTCAGGAGAAGATCGAGTACGTTCGGACAGAGAGTCTGGACGAAGGGGATCAAGGGGAGTTGCGACGAACCTTGGTTGCAAATCTGAGAGACGGAGGAATAGAGGCTAGGCAATTACAAGGTGTAAGTGTAAGTCCACGTGAAAGCTCTATACTCGTAATAAAGATTTGTTGTCCCGTTTCTGGGTGTGGGAAACCCCCCAGAGTAGGCCTGGCCGAACTGGGTTATCAACCTGTGCGTGCTCCTGTTTTACTGTTCTGTTTGTTGAACTGTTGTGGAGAGAGTTCAAGGTCTGTTGAAACACGACCTAGAACACTTGCTTGAACAGGGGATATAATTTCAATTGGTATCAGAGCAAACACTCGACACACTGGCGGGCTGTCGTTGTACCCGTCAAAAATAATAATTTGTAATTCCGACTAGCTAGTGGTAAGTCGGGTCGTATCCACAGAGATCGGTGTGAGAATCTGTTTCACTAAGTATAAAAGTAACAATGGGGGGTAAATTCCGAACAAGTCAAATAAAAACGCAAGTATCAAAACACGATCAATTATCAATAGAGAAATAGTCACACGAATTCGAGTATGTAATATCAAAGAGAAGTGCAAGCTAGAACTTTCGACTGTGATGCAAGACTAAATCATTGACAAATCCGTATTGATTTCTATTGTTTTACAACTTAGAGCTCCCCGCTAGGTTGTACTCCCCGTTCTAGTTCTAGTACTCAATCTCGCGCTAGCGATAATCAAGACCCTAACTCGCTAGAGTTGCATGAAGAATTGAACAAGTTGTCCTAGGGTGTTTAATCCTAGTGGTCTATTACTCGTATCCTAGTTTACTATCCCCGCTAGGTTGCTAGTAAACTGTGATAATTGGAATCAACAAACTAACAAGAACTCCCCCGCTAGGGTTCCACTCATGCTAGCATATCAAATCCATGAACAATGCAAAGTAATATGACACAAAACATAGAAATTCAATATGAGTCTCAAATCAAAGCATCACAATATCAAGTTTTAGCCTACACAAATGAGTTTAGCTACTCATCGTAATGGAATACATCATCAAGTATTGAGTACGAATGAAACGAAAATACTGTTGACGAATCCTCCACCAATCTGCAGCTCTACTCGAACACTCAAACCCAGCAACCAATCCTCAATCGAAATCCTACTCCAAGTAGTCTTCTCTACAAACCGAAACTTCTAACTCTCTAACCCCAGATGGTTTTCTCCTTTTCTCCAGATCTAGCCGCCTGGCTTCTGTCCCCTCGAGTTCTCTCCTCTTCTTTCGAGATTGCAAATGTGCAATAATGATTTCGACTGCCAGCTGTCATCCGCGGACGCCTTGTTCATTTAGTCCCCGCGGACGTCTCAACCATTTCCGTAAATCAGCAGACGTCCGCGCCCTTAATTGTTCAGGCGTGCGCGCCGCGACTGAGTCAGTCTTCAAACATTTGAACTTCATTCCTTCGATGCAAAACCTCTTCTACAGGCTCTCTTTAGCCGGCATTCCTTCTATGGTCTCCGAATGTACCTGAGAACGAAAAATACACACAGGTAGTGAAATAACATACAGGCAAACACTAAAAGACGGGGTTTTAACACATAAAATAGTCGTACAACTACCTCTCATCAAACTACCCCACACTTGAACTTGTTCATCCCGAACAAGAACAAAGCCATAGAATGAATTACAATGCACTAGTCATGCTAATCTTTACATCTCAATCCCAAATCCAGCAACTAATCTTATCATGCTTAAAATTCTATCAATGCGAGCAAACATAGATGTTTCGATACTTGTTACCTCGCGAGTTGCAATTCAAACGACCTTGGATGTTTGGGAGATAGTCCCCTGTAGGTACCACGGACATTGCATTCTTTTCTGAGTTTCGGTCTTTAGATTGAGTCGGCGGCTTTCTCTGACACGCGATTAATTCACTGCTTTCATACCATTGAGCTGGACTTTGATAAATGACACATCTTTGTTTGAATCAATCAGATTTCTGATTTTCTTCTCACTTGATGGATTGCTATCGGCTTTTGAATTTGTTTCTTGTCCACATAATCATTTGCGCCTTCTGCTCTTTCTCATCCTCGTCCTTTTCACGCGAGTCAAGCCGAGGGTCGCTCGTCTTTTTTCCCGGCTACTCGGACTAGAGATTGGACGGTGTGATGTTCTCCCATCCCACCTAACCGCATAAGCACTGCAGTGGCGGAGCAGACTCTCAGGATTAGGCTAGTGAAGCGTCAACCTCCACCGCTTTTCTCAATCATCAGAACCCAAAACTCAGAATTTCCTGCAACTTGCCGTACCTTTCTAGGACATTTCTGTCAACTCCACATCCCTGCATATCACAACTCACAAGAACAAAGCATCGAAAATTTTGAAATTTCGCATTTTTAGTCAAATGAGCACAATAGTCATACAAAACTGGAAATGAGATTTTGACATAAAAGGAAAGCATAGCAGTACATCATCAGTTCATCACGACACATGACATGCGACATAAAAATTGAAAAAAAACAGACACGACACACAATTGACTCAACAACATCCCACCCCACACTTAGACGGACCCGTGTCCTCACGGTACAATTCAAGAGATGAGATGTATAAACAAAACAGACTCAACAGACTCAAAATAAAAATAAAAAATAAAAGAGGGAACTGGTACTCCCCTAATAGTCTGGTGGTGGCTGTGTGTACTCGGGTGGAATAGCATCTCCTGGGCGCCATCCTGGAGGAGCTGAAACTGGATAGAAGCCGCTACCCATCGCCATCATCATAGCCCTGTTCACATTAAAAAGATGGTCAATCTGCGCCTGTGAATACTGTCCGGGCTGTCTCTGCGCCTGCTCCTCTGGTGGCACTACGTTCAGCGGGACCTCTACACCGTCCCTCTGACGTCTCCTTCCCCCTGCGGGTCCTCCACGCCCTAGCGGTCGCCCTCTCCGTCGCGGTGGGCTAGGTGGCGGCCTAAGAGCTGGATCAGCAAAATATGTCCAACGCACTGCACCCTCGCTGCTGAGTCTGAATGTCCTCCCAGAACCAACTCTCTCACTGTCAGCCAGTCCATAAGCCAGAATACTGTGGCCTGGAAGTGCATCCACGTCCGGATGAAGACTGCGTAGCAGATAAGTCACCATGCCACCCACACAAAGCGGCCCTCGAGGCCGAATCTGCTTCAAGTGCTCACAGAAAAAATGTCCCCAGTGTGGGACTACCCCTCTCACCAAAGAGCCCAGAAGCGTCAGATCTCGGAGAGACGGCTTATCATTGCCGTTCGCCCTCGCAGTCAAAGTCCTCGTCAAAATAAAATGTACCATGTACCAGAAAGGATCTGTGAATGCTGAGGCTGTAGCGTCGCTCGGCCTGTAGCGTCTCGTCCCCGTAAGACTCATGTAGGTGTCGCTAATATCCATCGTATTGCTGTAATCGCAAAACGTCCCATCTGCCACCTCTCGCCACCCAAAGACTTGACGCAACTGCGTCATCGTGCAATAGTGCTCTGCGCCTCTGAAGGTGTATCTGAATCCCTCAAATTCCCTGGGTCCGACGTAATGGTAACCGGTGAGGAACTCACAAGTATCATCCATGTCAGCATCGCTGCGGAGCGTAAGCAACCCAGGCCAACCACACCTGTCCATCAGCTCTCTGAACCTCTCCAAAAGTCCGCAATGTTGCAGAAAGAACTGCTCAACCCACATGGGTTGCCTATGAACAACCGTCATGAATCTCTCAAATGTACTCGGCCCCTCCTCGACAACATCCGGAACTAGTGCTTCATCATCAACAGGCGGAGACGGGGCTCTCCGAGAGCGGGAGGAACTAGCACGATTCGATGAGCGCGACATTCTGAGTTGAAATCCAAAAATCTGAGATTTCCTGACAATTCCGCGTACCCCTCTTGATTTACTGCACCGCGGAGGTCTTGACAATTAGTGTAATTCTTCAGACGTCCGCGCCCGATAATTACTGAGACGTCCGCGGAATACCAAATCTCAGATCCGAAACACAAGCGACTCAGATTTCTTACCCGACCAATCTTCTTCAAAAGCCACAAATCCACAACTCCAATTCGCACCACGCCTCCAATCGAGCACTCCTCTAGCACCGAATTGCCACGGAATCCGCCAGAATCGCCCAGCTTTTTGTCCCAGTACTGTTTTTCTTTTCTCGCTCGAACTCCAGATCTGAAACACGAGTTTGCCTTAAGTTTTGCAATGTCGCGGACGTCTCGTGCATTTACCGCCCGCGGACGTATTAGTATTTTGCTTAATTATTTAGACGTCCGCGCACGTAATTGTTCAGACGTGCGCCTGAGCGACTGAGTTGAGTTCCAATTCTTCATTCATTCACTTGAAACCACCAAAAACAAATGCGCTCGGGGCGCCTCATCATGGTACCAATTCCACTAACTAATCTACTAAAAACATGTGTAAAGTAAAAACACACCGGGTTGCCTCCCAGTAAGCGCCTTTGTTTTACGTCCTTGGCTGGACATTACCTCTTGCTAGGTAGAATATACCGGCTCCGCCAGTTCAACATCCTCTGTGACTGCCTCGAATCCATCATAGTATGGCTTGACTCTTTGCCCATTCACCTTGAAACTCTCTCCTCCTTCGGGGCTTCGCAATTCCAATGCCCCATGATTGTACACCTTGACAACGACGTATGGACCTGTCCAACGAGAACGCAATTTTCCAGGCATAAATCTTAATCTTGAGGAGAATAGAAGTACCGTTTGCCCGACTTCGTAGTTGCGCCTCAGTATGTACTTGTCATGGTACATTTTCGCTCTCGCTTTGTAGTCAGACTGGCTCTCGTAAGCCTCTAAGCGGAGCTCTTCCAACTCACTCAACTGTAGCTTCCTTTCATCCCCTGCATTGGTTAGATCAAAGTTGCATGTTTTAATTGCCCAGAAAGCTTTATGTTGTACCTCAACCGGGAGATGACAAGCCTTCCCATAAACCAGTCGAAAAGGAGACATTCCAATTGGCGTCTTGTAGGCGGTTCTGTAAGCCCACAATGCCTCTTCAAGTCTTATTGGCCAATCTTTTCTTGACGGCTTCACCATCTTCTCTAGTATGGATTTGATCTCTCGGTTCGACACTTCAGCTTGTCCATTAGTTTGTGGGTGGTAGGCGGTGGATACTCGATGACAAACACCAAAGTGTTTGAACACCGATGCAACGGAACGATTGCAAAAGTGTGACCCTTGGTCACTGATCACCGCCTTTGGTACTCCATACCTACAAAAGATATTAGTACGCAAGAAATCCACCACCGTCTTACCATCATCATGCTTGGTGGCCTTAGCTTCGACCCACTTAGATACATAATCAACTGCAACCAATATATATTGAAAGTTATACACAGGGGGAAACGGTCCCATAAAATCAATACCCCATATATCAAATATCTCATCAACAACAATGGGCATTTGAGGCATTTCGTTCCTAGCAGAAATATTCCCTACGCGTTGACATCTATCACATGCTTTGCAATGGCTATATGCATCCTTAAACAAATGCGGCCAAAAGAAACCACTATCGAGTATTTTCCTAGATGTTCTCTTCGGTCCAAAATGACCACCACACGCATGTTCATGGCAAAAAGCTAGCACAGAAGAAATTTCAGAATCAGGCACACACTTTCTAACAACTTGATCCGAACCAATTTTCCACAAATACGGGTCATCCCATAAATAATACTTCGAATCATGCTTAAGCCTCAAACGTTGAGCAATAGTGAATGACGAAGGAAACTTACCTCCCACCAGGTAGTTAACTATGTTAGCATACCATGGTGCTTTTTCTTGGACAGCAAATAAATATTCGTCCGGGAATGTTTCGGTTATAGCCCCAGTTTCCTCCTCTCTCACGATTCGGCTCAAGTGATCTGCCACGGTGTTCTCAATGCCCTTTTTGTCTTTTATTTCCACATCGAACTCTTGTAGCAAGAGGATCCATCTAATCAGCCGCGGCTTGGACTCCTTTTTCGTCATCAAATAGCGAATAGCTGCATGATCAAAAAAGACAACAATTTTAGAACCAAGCAAGTACGGGCGAAATTTTTCTAAAGCAAATATAACAGCTAAAAGCTCTTTTTCAGTTGTGGAATAATTTCGCTGAGCCGCGTCAAGCGTCCTAGACGCATAATGGATCACCACAGGCTTCTTTTCCTTCCTTTGCCCGAGCACCGCTCCAACTGCGTAGTCACTAGCATCACACATTATCTCGAAGGGTTGTGTCCAATCCGGTGCTTGAATGATGGGTGCACTAGTTAGTGCAGCCTTAAGATCATCGAATGCTGCCTTACATTCCTCTGTAAACTCAAATGGTACATCCTTTTGCAGCAATCTAGAGAGAGGCAACGCCCTCTTCGAGAAGTCCTTTAAAAATCTGCGATAAAATCCTGCATGTCCTACAAAAGACCTCACACCACGCTGATCAGTAGGATAAGGCAAGCTAAGCATCAAATCAATTTTAGCCTTATCTACTTGTATTCCTTCACTAGAAACGACATGTCCCAATACTATTCCGTGAGTGACCATAAAATGACATTTTTCATAATTCAAGACCAAGTTCGTCTCCTCACAACGTGCAAGCACTCTACCAACATTAAGCAAGCATTCATCAAAAGTATTTCCATACACGGTAAAATCATCCATGAATACTTCAACACAGTCCCTAATCAATTCCGAAAAAATACTCATTACCACACGCTGGAAGGTACCGGGCGCGTTGCACAAACCGAAAGACATGCGTCGAAACGCGAATGTACCGAATGGGCACGTGAAAGTGGTCTTGTCCTGGTCTTCAGCTGCAATCGGAATTTGATTATACCCAGAAAATCCATCTAAGAAACAAAAGTAAGGCTTACCTGCAAGCCTATCCAACATCTGGTCAATGAATGGCAAAGGAAAGTGATCCTTGCGTGTCACTGCATTCAGCTTTCTATAGTCGATGCATACGCGCCATCCATTCTGGATTCTCTTTGTCACCAACTCACCTCGAGCATTAAGCTCCACTGTAATTCCTGTCTTCTTCGGTACTACATGTACGGGACTTACCCATTGACTATCTGAAATGGGATAAATCACGTTAGCATCTAAAAGTTTTTGTACCTCTTTTTGAACCACCTCCATCATCACTAGGTTCAATCTACGCTGCGGCTGTCTCACAGGTTTGGCTCCATCCTCGAGTAAAATCCGGTGCATGCACACGGTAGGGCTTACCCCCTTGATGTCCGCAAGTGTCCATCCAATCGCAGTCTTATGCTTCCTCAGTACCGCTGCCAATCTCTCCTCCTGATTAGGCTCCAAGCCTTTCTTGATTATGACCGGCAACGTCTCACCATCTCCCAAAAAGATATACTTTAAGTGTTCGGGTAAGGGCCTAAGCTGCAACTCAGGTGCCTGTACAACAGATGGTACAGGTGTAGATTTATTTATTAAAGTAACTTGATTAGCCTCATACCTGGGGGTTAATGGCGGCGAAACTCTCAGCTCCTGTAGCATGTCACTAGTATCACGAAGCATCCCTATTGATGCGCCACGTGACTCAATAGCCTCCCTCAAAATTATTTCAAGCACATCATCCCTATAGGGAATATCTGAAGACTCCACTAGCTCATCGATCGCATCCAAGGCGTGTACTCCTGCATCATCAGGTGGATATTGCATAGCTTGATATATATTAAAGTTTATTACCTCATCTTCCACCTCCATGGAAAGTGTGCCGCTATCCACATCGATCTTAGTTCTCGCCGTCTTCAAGAATGGCCTACCAAATAGAATTGGTGGCTGATCTTGTGCTCCCTCGTCTTCCATTTTCAGCACGTAGAAATCTGCAGGAAAAATGAGATTTTCTACCTGCACCAAAACATATTCGATCACACCCAAAGGTTGGGTGCATGATCGGTCAGCCAATTGAATGGTCAAACCTGCGGGTTTAAGTAGACCAATACGCAAAGACAAATATAAAGAGTAAGGAAGAACATTTATGGAAGCACCAAGATCTAGCATGCAATTTTCGATCTTCATGTTACCAATAGTACATGGAATAGTAAAAGTTCCGGGATCCTTACACTTTTTGGGTACCTTCCTTTGTATCGCTGCCGATACACTTTCTCCTAGCATGACCTGCTCATTCCTAGTCGTACGCCTACGGTTAGTACATAATTCTTTAAGAAATTTTGCGTACCTTGGAATTTGCCGAATAGCCTCAATGAGTGGAATGTTAATTTCCACCTTGCTGAACAACTCCCAAACCTCATTGTCTGTGATAGACTTCTTGTTTGACTTAGAAACCTGCATTGGAAATGGTAAATGAGTGTCAGAAATTGGAAATTCTGTACCTGGATTATTGCAGCCCGCGGAGGTCTTCTGTTTATCTTCCGCGGACATCTCCTTATTTTCCACTAATTCCTCAGGCGTCCGCGGAGTAAATGTTGAGACATCCGCCTGCACCACTGAGGTAGAATCTTCATTCAGCTTTTCTGCTCCATTCTTCAACTGCTTTCCACTCCTAAGCATCACAGCGCTAATGTTGGACCTTGGGTTGGGAATCGTTTGCGACGGCAGCTTCCCTTTGTCTTCACGCTTTTCGAAAACGGCGCTGGCAATCTGAGTCATTTGCTTGGACATCTCACTGATCGCTCCATCATGTTGATTAACCTTTTGCACTAGCCCTTTCATTGCTTCTTTAATTTCCTTGATATCCTTAGACATTGAAGCTTCATCATCCCCTTGTCTGAATTGTGGTGGTCTGTACGGCTGCTTTTGTGGATACGAGGATTGCCCCGCATCGTAATTGTTGCTCCTTTGCCAACCACCCTCATTTTGTCTCGGCTGCCATTTGTTGTTGCCTTGGTATCCATCAGTCCTTCTTGGTGGCAAATCTCCCTTGTTTATGTATCCCACAATATTCACGTCTTCTGTTCTTTCCTGAAAAACAGTGCAATCATCACTGTTAGTCGAAATATTAGTAGACCTGTTTACCTTGCATTCTCCTTGCTGATTGTTTTGTGGCTGTTGCGTCATAAGTTGAGCCACCATATTCCTTAGCTCCTGCAATTCAGATTGGACATTAACGTTAGCAACAGGTGCGGGTCTATGTGTCTCTTCTAAATACCTGGTGCCATCGGCCACTTTCTCAATCAATTCCCAAATTTCCTCGGCGTACATGTCAAGGATAGACCCTTGAGCTGAGGCATCTAGCATTCTCCTTTCCATGAGAATCATGCCATCCATAAAGTACTCTAGCAACATCCTTTGTGGGACTCCATGATTCGGACAATTCTCTTCCAATAGCCTAAATCTCTCCAAATACTCGAACAACGTCTCACCACGTCCTTGTCTAAGCATTGAGAGTTCCCTTCTTGTTTGAGCAGCCTTCGAATGGGAGTAGTATTTATCCATAAATTTCCTTTGCATTTGCTCCCATGACCAAATTGAACCTGAAGAAAGAGACATCAACCAAGATTTAGCATGTCCTACTAGAGAAAAAGGAAATGCCTTTAATTTAAAAGCCTCCTCAGAAACCAATGCTGATTTCATGGACATGCAAACTCCATGAAATTCCTTCAAGTGCCTTAGTGGGTTCTCATCGGGCATCCCTCCAAACTTGGGTAGATGGTGGATCACCCCACCATTTATCTCAATGTTTTCCGCGTCTTGATCCACCCGAATGCACCAAGGTGCCTCATCGATGTATGGCGCAGAAATTCCTCTCATAGTTCGCCCCGTATCCCGACGCCTAGCTGGCCGTCTATATTGATCCTCTCCATCGAGATATTCCCTATCCAGCTCATCCTCATACTCGTCGCGTCTAGCTGCGCGGTTCCTAGCATCTCTGTTCACATGCTGTTGATTGATAGGGGGTAGTGCTCTTCTTTGATTCACGGGAGGCAATCCTTGCCTCTGATCTTGCATATTTTCTCCAAGCACACTCCCTCGCTCATCACTTCATGATCAACACTTCGCTGCGACATTGTAACTTCAACAGAAGATGATCAAGTGACAAATTAAAAGACAGTAAAATAAAACTAAAAAAAAAAGAAAGAAATACTTAGCGAGATTCTTCGTTACCAATCCCCGGCAACGGCGCCATTTTGGCGGGCTGTCGTTCCCCGTCAAAAATAATAATTTGTAATTCCGACTAGCTAGTGGTAAGTCGGGTCGTATCCACAGAGATCGGTGTGAGAATCTGTTTCACTAAGTATAAAGTAACAATGGGGGGTAAATTCCGAACAAGTCAAATAAAAACGCAAGTATCAAAACACGATCAATTATCAATAGAGAAATAGTCACACGAATTCGAGTATGTAATATCAAAGAGAAGTGCAAGCTAGAACTTTCCACTGTGATGCAAGACTAAATCATTGACAAATCCGTATTGATTTCTATTGTTTTACAACTTAGAGCTCCCCGCTAGGTTGTACTCCCCGTTCTAGTTCTAGTACTCAATCTCGCGCTAGCGATAATCAAGACCCTAACTCGCTAGAGTTGCATGAAGAATTGAACAAGTTGTCCTAGGGTGTTTAATCCTAGTGGTCTATTACTCGTATCCTAGTTTACTATCCCCGCTAGGTTGCTAGTAAACTGTGATAATTGGAATCAACAAACTAACAAGAACTCCCCCGCTAGGGTTCCACTCATGCTAGCATATCAAATCCATGAACAATGCAAAGTAATATGACACAAAACATAGAAATTCAATATGAGTCTCAAATCAAAGCATCACAATATCAAGTTTTAGCCTACACAAATGAGTTTAGCTACTCATCGTAATGGAATACATCATCAAGTATTGAGTACGAATGAAACGAAAATACTGTTGACGAATCCTCCACCAATCTGCAGCTCTACTCGAACACTCAAACCCAGCAACCAATCCTCAATCGAAATCCTACTCCAAGTAGTCTTCTCTCCAAACCGAAACTTCTAACTCTCTAACCCCAGATGGTTTTCTCCTTTTCTCCAGATCTAGCCGCCTGGCTTCTGTCCCCTCGAGTTCTCTCCTCTTCTTTCGAGATTGCAAATGTGCAATAATGATTTCGACTGCCAGTTGTCATCCGCGGACGCCTTGTTCATTTAGTCCCCGCGGACGTCTCAACCATTTCCGTAAATCAGCAGACGTCCGCGCCCTTAATTGTTCAGGCGTGCGCACCGCGACTGAGTCAGTCTTCAAACATTTGAACTTCATTCCTTCGATGCAAAACCTCTTCTACAGGCTCTCTTTAGCCGGCATTCCTTCTATGGTCTCCGAATGTACCTGAGAACGAAAACTACACACAGGTAGTGAAATAACATACAGGCAAACACTAAAAGACGGGGTTTTAACACATAAAATAATCGTACAACTACGACTCATCACACACTGAGTGGGATCCTGAACTGTTCAAGATGCCTCTGAGAGAAGGACAAAGCATCACCAGACCTCCGTTGCTTGAAGGATCGAACTATGCCACCTGGAAATCTATGATGCGATCCTTTCTGAAATCCCTTGACGAGAAAGCATGGATGACTGTTCAGAGAGGTTGGACTGAACCTATGATGAACAATCTCACTGGAGAACCAATACTGAAACCAGAAACCTTGTGGAGTGAAGAAGAGAACAAGGCATCCATGGGAAACTCAAAGGCGATGAACGCAATCTTCTCGGCAGTAGATGAGAACGTCATGAAGTTGATCATTAACTGTGAAGTAGCGAAGGATGCTTGGGATATTCTCCAAACGGCATATGAAGGCACGGACAAAGTTCGCAACTCGAGAATGCAGATTGTCACTACTAAGTTGGAAGAAATGAAGATGAACGAGAGTGAAACTATCTCTGAGTACAACACTAGAGTTCTGGAACTGTCCAACGAGGCTGCTGCTCTAGGAAAGCCGATTGAGGAAGAGAGGATGGCCAGTAAAGTCTTGAGATCACTTCCTCCGAGATTTGCTATGAAAGTCACGGCTATTGAGGAAATGTACGACATCTCCAAACTGAAACTGGACGAGCTGATGGGGTCCCTCCGAACTTACGAGATTAACCGTGATTTCCAAACCGGAGATATGAAGGGAATCACCCTGAAAGCAGAACTGTCTGAAGACAAAGTGGAGGCTGGCTGCACCACTGAGCAACTGGCCATGATGGCTCAAAACTTCGGCATAATGGTGCCCAAGATAAATAGACGTGGTCCAGAACAAGGTCAGTCTTCATCAACTGGTTTCCGAAACTGGAAATCCGACAGATCAAGGTCCAGTGACTCAAGGCAAGACTCCTCTGACAAAAGAAAAGAAGAAATTCAGTGTCATGAATGCAGAGGTTTCGGTCATATTGCTTCACAATGTGCGAATACACTCATGAAAAAGAAGGCAATGGTCGCGAGCTTCAGCGATAGTGAGTCAGACGAAGATAAAGGAGGTGCAACCACCAACTTTGTGGCCTTTACTTCAACTCTGGATGGATACGGCAGCACCAATAAACCTATTCTACCTCTGTTGGAACTCCCGGCTGAAGATGTCTCAGACAGTGATGGTGAAGAACTCACGCAGGAGGCTCTGGGTGAGACATATAAGGATCTGTATGAGAAGTGGCTGCTTCTGATCAGGATTAACAAAAAGCTGAATGACACAGTTGCAAGCGTCACCTTGGATAAGGACAAGGTCTGGCAGGAGGTTGAGATATTACTTACAAAGAAGGTTGAGCTCGAAGGCACGGTAGACTCACTGAATACTCGACTAGCTGAGATGAAACAGGAAAGGCTGTGTCTCCTTGCTCAGAAAACAGAGCTCTTAGGTACTGTCTCCTCACTGAAAGTTGAAATGGAGAAGGACCATGACACTCATCCTGTAGGCATGGTGGGTCTAAGAAAAACCATCACAGATCTGAAGCGCAAAGAGGTGTTCCAGTTAAGAAGGGTAGAACAGCTGGAACTTCAGCTAGAATCTGAAAGAATGGAGCACTCAACTACCAAGGAGGAACTCAATCACCTCAAACAGTCGGTAAGAATGCTCAACTCTGGCACTAAAGACTTAAATGATATTCTCAGATCTCAGCGAATGGAGTCTGGACATAGAGGATTGGGGTTCACAGGAGAAGGCAGTTCAAAAGGTACAACGTTTGTTAAAACAAAACCAGTGTCGGAACAGATGCCTGAACAGAAGGTGAGAAAGCACCCTAGACAGAAAGTGGATCTGTCCCAAGACAAAGCCAAAGGCAGGACTGGCAAAGCTCACTCCAGTTCAACCTCCAATCAAAAGAAAGATTTGCGCACATGTTGGTACTGCCTTCAGGATGGACACATCAGATCCAAGTGTCGGCTGTTACTCGCTGAACGTCGAGGGCATCAACAACAGATCAAGCCTCGACAGAAATAGGTATGGGTACCAAAGGAACAACAGACAGTATGCATGGTGGCCTGTTGCTCCTCGAGAGATACAGTGCAAAATAGTTGGTACTTTGACAGCGGATGCTCTGCCCACATGACAGGTAACTCTGAATATCTCTCTCATATTAGACCTGTTGAGCAGATGCGGTTTGTCACCTTCTCGGATGGTAGGAAGAGTCAGGTGATCGGCTGTGGGACATTGAAGGTTCCGGATCTCCCTGCTCTCAAAGACACCCTTCTGGTTGAAGGTCTGACTATGAATCTCATTAGCATCAGTCAACTGTGCGACAATGGACACTATGTGTCATTCTCTCGTGACTCATGCTTGGTTCTAGACGAGAATGGTGATTCTGTGATGAAAGGCAAAAGGATGGCAAATAACTGTTACACCATCAGAATGGGAGTCGAAAGTCTTGACAAGCCACGGTCTACTCTAGACTATGTTCCAGCCATACATCGAGTTATGCGAGGGGGAGTGAATAAGACCCTGCACACAAGGTCAGATAGGAGAACCGCACAAATCCATGTTGGCAAGAGTACCAGGAGACTGCTGGATCAAAGGGTGTCACAGTTACAGACACAGTTCGAACAGAAGATAACTCAGTTGAAGACGGAGTTCGAACTGTTTCCACGAATGAATGCCATTTCACTGGATGAGGAATTGAATGAGTTTTCACAGTTTGGAACACCCAGATCCTCCTTGGGTCTGCGTGGTTTCATGAACTAAGTGTTCCAGGCAGTGGTCAGTCAAAGGCGAATCCCCAGCTACATCAGTTGGACTGACCACCTAAGAAATAGAGCTGGAACAGATGGCACAATTCTTAAAAGTCAAATATTTATTCTGAAAGATTTGATTTACGCCGTTTTTATTTGGAAAGCGACTTGGTTTCTTTTTGGGATGCTGAAGAGGCAGAAAAGATTTTTATTTTCAAATCACAACTGCTCAGCGTATCTTCTCTCCTGTCTCAAACCCTAGAACGGCGAACACTCCCTCGACTGCCCTCTCCAAAATCGACGATGGTGAATACCAGAAAGACAGCGAAATCAGGCATCAAATCCGCTGAGAAGATGCAGGAGAACTTGCAGTCTTCCAAGGCACTGGCGGCAAAACCTAAAATTCCAAAGTCGAAAGCTCCGAAGGAGAAAAAGGCGGTACCTTTTCTCCCTGATTCCAAAGTCTTGGCCGATACCAAGAAGATTGGCGAAGGAACTGCCAGTGAGGAGCTTCAGACGACCGCGGGAGACTCTATCGTCGCTAGTTCAACTCAAGCTTGTCCCCAATCGGAGGTAATTTCATCTATACCTTCAACTTCTGCAAGTATTCCGACAGTTGAAAATATTGTGTTGAAAGAAGTTGTGAATGTGAGTATTGGGGCGGCGGTGAAGTCTGCTGACTGTGATGAAGCCAGTAGGGCTGTTTTTGGTAGTGTTGGTAAAGACGGGACTGAATCTATTAAAGAAGGAGAGCCCAGTGTGCCGGTGACAAAAGGCACTGGTTCTTCAGGAGTTTGGAGGGCAAAAATCCAAGCCTCCGGGTACATTCGTCCGGGAGGCATTCAAAGAAAGAAGGGGACACGACGAGTTGCTTCACCAAGGCAATGTCTGGCCAAGATCAGTTCAATCAGAGGGAAGCTCTCTGCTATATCTGTTGAGGAAGCTCTTGATTCCCCAAGAAAGAGGGCGTTGGCGATCGATGAAGCATCTATCGTTGGATCTGTGGCGAAACTTGGAGTTTCAGAGGGTAATCAAGTCTGTAAGGATGTTGAGATTATGACCAAGGAGGCTAATCCATCAGTGAAGAGTGATAGGTTGAAGGATGCAATTGGGGAAGAATCCGAGTGTGCTGAAGAAAATAAAGATCTGGACAGTGTGTTCAAAGATATTGATGATTTTGCTGAAAATCTGCAAAAAGAGGATTTTGGTGCTCAGACAGAAGTGGAGTCAGGTGGTACTTCAGTTCCAGTTGTTGCTGAGGAGACTGTGCTTGTCCCAGTTGTTACTCAAGATGATCTTCTTCGTGATCACTTGGAGAATGTTGGTGCATCAGTTTGTGAGGATACTGCGAAGCCAGTTTCAAAGGAGGGTACGCTGTCAGATGATGACCAAGATATTGCTCCACTTATCTCTCTCAAAAGGCCAAAGAAGGACAAGGGAAAGAAGAAGGTGGTTTTTGAAAAATCTGCTAAGGGAACAGTCCAAGAGATTGCGAAGGAGGGCAACCTGGCAGGGGGAGCTGATTCATCTAAGAAAAGAAAACGTGAAGCTCCTGTCCCTGTGTCAGTGGATGCTGGAAGATGTGAAGTCCCATCTCCTGAAGCTGATACTGTCCCAGTGGGTAAGGTCAAGAAAGGAGTATGGTTCGTTAATAAAGACGCTGCGTTGAAATGGAACTGTGTGCTGAAAAGAAAGATCATTCCTGAGAAGTTACTAGAGGAGTCCAGGTACAAGGGAAAGGAAGTAATTGAAGTGCTTAAGGAGTCGGACCTATTTTGGACATTGGACAGGTGCAAACCCTTCCATGAGCAGTTGGTACGTGAGGCCATGGCGAACTTGCCCCCTCTCTTTGGGGTTGTTGGAGAATCTGAGTATGGGGTTTTCTACGTCAGAGGGAGAAGGATCAAGATTGATCCTGAGCTGATCAATGTATTCTTTGCCATGGATGACCCAGCTGTTGATGAATTGGAGTCAGATTTTGAAAAGGTAGTGAGCACCATCACTGCAGGCTCTGTTCAGTGGAGGCCTGAGTCAGTTGTGCATACAGCGGATCTTTCTACGTTCTATTCGATGCTGTTTTTCATTGCTGTTTTCAACTGGAGGCCGTCTACTCATCGCTCAACGGTCAACAAGGACATGGCTCATCTGCTTTATCAGATAGGGAATAAGCTGAAGTTCAACCTGGGCAGAGTGATGTTCAAACAGATTGCTGAACATGCCACTTCGACGAGATCTCTGCACCAGATTTGCTTCCCGTCTCTGATATATGAGATGATCATCCATCAAGCTCCAGATTTGAAGGCCTCGCCTGACCAACTCTCAAAGGCACCCAGCAAGTTCATCGTTGACCACAAGTTGTTTAAAGGACGTCACGTGAACGATCTCAAGGAGAAAGGAAAAGATGTGGCGGAGTCCAGTCGAGGGGGAGCCAGAATGGGTCGAGATGAGCGAAACAAGTTGCTCAGAGATCTTAATGCCATCATTGCTGCGGACAAGGAGCAACGCAGGCGCATCAATAAGCTTGCTCGTGCCCTTAGCTACCCAAGTGAAGATGAATCTGATGATGCAGATTCTGAAGATGCCACAGATGATGAGTCTGCATAAAGGTCCACTGACTTCAAACTCTCTGAACTCAGTTTTCATTTAAAACTTTAGTTTTTTTGTGCTTGTTCTGGCACAGTTTGATTTCCTGTTCGAACTAGATCGGACCCCTTGCCAGTTTGTGGCAAAAAGGGGGAGTATTTTGAGGTGGTGACATTTTCTGTTCCCTCAAGGTTGTCGACTGTCTAGATAGTTAGATAGATCTAGTTATCTAGTAGATTTGGTTTTGCCAAAATGCCAAGGGGGAGATTGATGTTCCCTTGAGTGGCATGTGTTTGGCAAAACGTGGTTAGACAGTTCGAGCAGGAGTTCAGGGGGAGTTCGAACATATCCTAGCACTCATGTACAACGTGGAGCAGACGCAAGGATATTTTCCGGAAGATATTGGACAGCGAAGATATCGCCAAGTTAAGACGGTCAAGAGACCTTTTCGAGCAATAGATATTCGAATGAATATCTTCATTGATGGCGGCAAAGCTTACTTGGGCAAAGAGACTTCGTATTTTCTTCCATCCGATTGGATAAGATATACATCAAATATCTAGGAGTATCTCCTGAATATTTGATGGGATTATCTTGTGCAGTTTAGGGTTTCGTCTGAAGCATATAAATACATTGCTGAGGCGCCCTCATTCTGCATCGCTTTCAAGATCAAACATACACGAGAAACCCTACCGATTGGAGAAGAAGAAAGCGACGGCCGTTTGTACTTTCCCCACTGGAAATACATCGGTGTGTGACCAGAGGTAATCACGTTCAGTGCACAAACAGAACAACCTGCTTTCGAGAGAAAGCGACCGAGCTTGAGGAGAAGATCGAGTACGTTCGGACAGAGAGTCTGGACGAAGGGGATCAAGGGGAGTTGCGACGAACCTTGGTTGCAAATCTGAGAGACGGAGGAATAGAGGCTAGGCAATTACAAGGTGTAAGTGTAAGTCCACGTGAAAGCTCTATACTCGTAATAAAGATTTGTTGTCCCGTTTCCGGGTGTGGGAAACCCCCCAGAGTAGGCCTGGCCGAACTGGGTTATCAACCTGTGCGTGCTCCTGTTTTACTGTTCTGTTTGATCTGTTTGTTGAACTGTTGTGGAGAGAGTTCAAGGTCTGTTGAAACATGACCTAGAACACTTGCTTGAACAGGGGATATAATTTCACACGTGATAAGTTCGAGCAGCAAGGGATGAGTCTTTGTTACTTTGCTTGGACATACTTGTAGTGAACTTGGCCTTCGGCCTTTGTTTGACTTTGATGACCTTCCACTTTGTTTCGGGTAAACCTTCACATGAGTTGATTTTTTTCTTTGCGCTTTGCTCCTTTTTGTGATTTTTCTTGTCCATTCCTTCTTGGGAGGTCCAATCATCGCCCTCAAGCATATGGAAATACCTCCCCGCTCTTTCTCATCCTTGTCATTTCGCGCGAGTCAAGATGAGGGTCACTCACCTATTTTCCCGGCTACTAAGACTAGAGATAGGACGGTTTGATTCCCGTCCCACCACTTGCATAAACGATGCAATGGTGGAGTCACTCTATACCACAAGTCTCGAAATGCAGCCTCCACAAGTTTGTATAACCATGTAACTCGAATCCCGGATCCTTGAGTGCTTTTGTCAAGCCTCACTAGGACATTTCTATCAACTCCACATCCCTATTTATCCCAACTCATAAGGACATATAAGAAGTTAGATCACATGTAAGTCGCACAATTATAATTTCATAAGAGTAATGCATGTACTAGGATCCATCTATTTCACATCATGAAAGCTCAACATCTCATCCCTACGCATTTTATTCACAAAACTACGCATTTTATTCAAAAAATTTAAAATTTTCAAAGGGAAATGTGCTGACTCATGCATGTGCAAGAAAATAGACGTGATGACACAACAAATGACTAACCACCCCACCCCACACTTTTGAAACGAGCCGTGTCCTCACGGCACAACTCTATTTCAAGACAATATGCACAATATCAAGGAAAAGGAAAAAGGGCACAAAAGTGAGAACAATACTCCCCTTATGATGTCCTTGCATGTCATGAAATGACAAGGTTCGGACTTGCATCAATCGGTTGAAGTTCAGGGCTAGGTCGGGCTCGGCTCATAAAATGCGTAGCAGACTCGGCAAAATGCGTAACAGTCCAGTACCCGACCTACAAAAAACATCCTTTTTCCTTTCCAAATGCAATGGGGCGAGGGTTAGCATGAAATGCACGAAAGTAAAATGCAGAAAATACTGTAAAATGCCGGGCTGCCTCCCGGCGAGCGCCTTTGTTTAACGTCGTTGGCTCGACGGTACCTCCTTCAAGGAGGTTCGTTGGGGTCCCATGGGTGGGTGAGGTCAAATTTCACCTCAGCTCTTTCCTTGATCCGCCCCAAGTCCCCGTGGAGTGAAGTGCTCGAATCAGGTATCCAATAGTCGGGCGGGTTTGCCTTCACATTCCTCCATGTTGGCGAGGATGTCTTAACCATAGCTGCTGCCCTAGTCGCGCACACGGTCTCTCTTGGTAGGTCAGGGACTAGGGCACCGAGATCCGAGGTGTTCACAATGTCCGGTGGTTTCTTTGTGCCCGGACGGTCATCATTATCATAGATGTAGAAATCTGAAGTTCTGCCGCCGAACGAAAGTGACAATAAACCTACGCCCATGTCGATCCTAGCCTTGGTGTCGTAGAGGAATGGCCGTCCTAATATAAGTGTAGGAGGCTCGTCGTCTCTAGCATTGCCCATCTGCAAGACATAAAAATCTGCAGGAATAGCAAGGTCTCCGACTTGGAGTGTTAGGTCCTCGAGTAGTCCAACCGGTCGAATACATGACTTGTCCCCCAACTCAATCAACATTTCAGGCGGGCTCAACGGTCCAAGTCCCAACGAGTGGTATAAGGAGTAGGGCATGGCGTTAATGGCAGCGCCAAGATCGATCAAGCAATGAGGAACTTGAGCCTCACCTATACCGCATGTGACCGTGAAAGCCCCTGGGTCTCTACCCTTTCCCGGTGGTGACTTGTGGCTCGTAGTGAGGGAACGCTCTATCATGGGTCCATTCTGCTTGGGCAACTCCTCCGATCTATCTAGCTTGTCATCATTAATCATAATCACCTCCATCATGCTAACATTTCCCCTCGGATTTTGGACGGTTTGTGAGGGGAGCCGACCGATATCCTTCTTTAGTTCGGACACGGTTGTAGTAAGTTGGGACAACTGTTTTTGGATCTCGGATATTGCTCCCTTTGTCTCGGCCTGATTTTGCTGGATTGGGCTTGTTGTCGCTCAATGGTGGCGTTCATATGCACATTACTCGCGGCCAACTCCTTCATCATGTCCTCCAAGGATCGGTTTTGTCCCACGGAGCTTGGTCCGCCTTGATTGTGAATCGGGCCCGATCTATTTTGGTTAGGACCGCCTTGTTGGTATTGCCCTTGGGGAGGCCTATAGACATTTTGGGTAGCTTGAGGAGCGGCTTGTTGATGATGAGATGGTTGAGCTAAGTCCCTTGGAATGCCATGACGCCAAGTCTCACCGGCCGGTCCTTGTCCATAAGGGCGACTAGATCCGGCCCGGTTTTGGTACCCTTGATAGTCCCCCACGGCATTCACTTCCCCATGGTCCTCTTCTAGCAACGTTGGGCAAGAGTCCGTTTTGTGGTCCATAGCCCCACAAAACTCACATGGTTTGGTCTTAGCCGGTTCCCTTCTCATTAAGTGCATCATCATTTCCTTCATTTGCTTCACATCCTCGGAAAGATGGCTCATAGGGACCTCGGCCTTAGTCACATTTCTAGTACGGGTGAATTCCTCTTGACGGCTATTAGCCTCCTCAAAACGGGCATTCTCGGCCACCTTTACGATCAAGTCCCTTATTCCTCTCAATGTAAGGCTAGCCATTGATCCTCCGGCCGAGGCATTCAAAAGCATTTTGTCTAAGGGCTTGAACCCATCCAACAAATACTCTACTAGGAGCTTCTCGGGAAGCCCTAGATTACAACAACTCCCCTCGAGTTGGTTGAACTTCTCAAGATAGTCGTACATCGACTCATTCGGCCCTTGTTTCAACTCTTGCAATTGCCTCCTCACTAGTGAGGCTCGGCCAATGGGGTAGTACTTGGCCAAAAACTTTGCTTGCATTTGGGTCCAAGACTGAATACTACCCGAGGGCAAAGAGAGAAACCAATCAGTGGCCGCATCCATTAGAGAGAAGTAGAAGGCCTTCAACTTGAAGTCATCTACTTCTACTCCATGGGGCTTGAGATTTTGACATGTTCCATGAAAAGGTTTGAGATGGGAAGTAGCGGACTCTCCTTGAGTACCCGCGAACTTAGGCAAATTGTGCACAACTCCGGTGCTAACCAATATATTCTCTAGTTCCGGGCTCTCATAGATACACCAAGATTGGTTTCTAAAGTTAGGAGCCGATAGTTCCCCCATGGTGGGTTCTTGGTAGAACACATTCTCAAAGTTTTCGTTTGCGCTCTTGGGGCGCGTTGTTGAGGTCGAGGCCTAAGCGGGGGTATAACCGGTTGCCTCGGATCCATTCGAGCTTGGTCCTCGGGCAACCCTTGGTTTCTCTCGCCCGCTTGCCTTTGCCTCATCTCTCGGAACAAGTTCTCCGGGTTCTCATAGAATGGAGGAATCCCGTCGTTTTGTTCCATGTCATTGTTTACCACATCTTCATCAAAATGATCACTATGATGAGACATGGTTCACAATGTCCAAGCACTAAGAGCAACAAAAAGGTAAAAACAAGAACAACTTTCAATGATTTAACTAATACCCCGGCAACGGCGCCAAAATTTGACAAGGCACGTCGTCGTGTACCAAATCAAACTTAAATTTGTAAGTGTCCACTACCTTGAACTCACTAGCAAACTAGTAAAGCGGCAAGTAGGGGTCGAACCCAAGGGAAATAGATCAAATACTCGTTGTTCTTTATGCCAAATGTAAAGGAAAGTAAATACAAGTTTTGGGGTTTTGAAATGGTTTTGAACGTGTAAGTAAGAAAAGTAAATGCAAAGGGATTGTATTCAAGAGATTAGAATTCGGTCTAGGGGGCCTTCGTTATAGCTCAACTCATCATTGACCTTCTAATGATCTATCTTGCACTCATAGGCGTGGTTACTCCATTCCAAGAGATCACCCAAACAAGGCCATTCCAAGCACTTGTTCCATGATTCATTCCATTCCAAGAACAAATCACTAGTGTACTAAAGAATAGCACCCCATTCCAAGGTATACTAGACTAGGTGCAAGGTTTGTTCCACATTCCAATGAAAACAAACTCAATAGTTGTGAAGAGACCACACGGCTAAACCTTGCCATTCCAAGCTTTAGTTTAGCCTAGGAACTCCTTCCCAATCTATTGGCACAACTAGCAAATGAATACAAGATAGCATGAAAATCAAGGTCTCAAAGCCTTGCTACAACATTTAGGAATCCCCCCAAACCGAATTGTGAGGGTTTTAGCCACTCATATTCATGAAATGAATATGAGAACTAAGGAACACAATCGGAATAAGAAGGCTCAAACCCAAAATGCGTAGACCAAAGAGTAAAATGCGTAACAAGTAGAGAGATGTTGAGATTTCTTCAAGCCAATTGACAAGAGTAACAACTATGGATTTTTTAGAGTGATTTTCGAATAGATTACACAAGGCCAAGGGGTTCTATTTATAGGAAATGAGCTAGGGTTTCTCTTGTCTTGGGCACCAAGTTGGAGTGGCATAAGTGGTTTGGCCATTGCAAATGTTGAGATGCTTCTAGAATCATCAAGGCTCTTTTGCTTTGGAAGTAGTCAAAATGGATTGGCATGAGCAAATAATGAGATGCTTCTAGAATCATCAAGTGGGCTAGGTTTGGCTTGGGCTCCCGTGTGGGCCAATAATGCCTTGTGGTGATTTTGGCCTTAAATGCTATCTTTTAAGCCCGATTCTTCTTTAGACTCCAAAAGGCCCTGAAATGCAAAACGACATTAACAAGCATATGTTCTTATGATCAAATGTCGTATTTGGTGGGTTTTGTTGACTCGATGAATCGTATAAATACGACTCATCAGTAACCCTGAACTAAGCTACATCGCATTCATCATTTCTTTGATAGTGCGATTCTTACGTTCAGCTATACCATTCGATTGAGGTGAATAAGGTGGAGTAACCTCATGTATGATTCCAGTTTGTGCACATAGTGTCCCAAACGATTCTACATAGTCACCACCACAATCACTCCTTAGCCTTTTGATCGTTTTATTTAGTTGGTTTTCTACTTCCAACTTATACCTGGCAAACTTCTCTATTGCTTCATCATTGCTCTTAAGCAAGTAAATTGAACAATATTTTGAACTATCATCTATGAAAGTCACAAAATATTTATTTCCACCTCTAGTTGGCATGAATTTCAAGTCACATAGATCACTATGTATCAAATCAAGGGGTTCAGTATCTCTTTCAACACTATGAAAGGATGTTCTTGTTAATTTTGCTTCAACACAAATTTCACACTTGTGTTTGGAATCAAATTGAAGTTTTGGTATACAATCCAATTTCATTAGATTCCGTATTGAGTCATAATTCACATGACCTAATCTACCATGCCATAAATTTGAAGACTCAAGCAAGTAAGTAGAAGAACTTTGTTTATTGATAAACTTGATGGTAATTACATTAAGTTGCAACATGCCATCTTTCACATAACCACGTCCCACATACATTCCGTTCTTAGGAAGAACGACTTTTTGAGACTCAAACACCATATTAAAACCATGCCCACCAAGTAATGCTCCAGATACTAAGTTCTTCCTAATGTCAGGCACATATGAGACATTAGTCAGCTTCAGCTCCTTTCCTGAAGTCATCTTCAAAATCATACTGCCTTTCCCCTTGACTTCTGAGGTGACTGAGTTGCCCATGTACACCTTCTCTCCTGCTTCAGTCAGTTTCAGTTTTGAGAAGGCATTCTTGTCAGAACAGATGTGGTGGGTTTGTCCAGTATCCAGCCACCACTCCTTGGGGTTGGAATCCACCAGACTCAGCTGATAAATCACAGCCACGAGAAGATCTTCATCCACCTCAGTGACATTCGCCTTTTTCTTCTTTTTCAGCGGCTTCTTACAGTCAATAGCTTTGTGACCCTCTTTGTCACAGTTGAAGCACTTGCAAAGGAACTTTGGCTGCACCTTCTTCTTGATAGCCCCACTTTTAGGTCCAAGTTTGCTGAATAGTTTCTTTCCTTTGGAGCTACCACCATGATGGCCCTCTCAGAAGGGAGCCTTATCCTTTTATCAGAGAGTCGATTATCCTCTTCATTTTTGAGGCGAATCAACAGGTCTTCCATAGACATTTCCTTTCGCTTGTGCTTAAGGTAATTCGTGAAGTCCTTCTACCCTGAAGGCAGCTTCTCAATGACTGCAGCAACTTGAAATGATTCATTGATCTTCATTCCCTCAGTGTTCATCTCATGGATAATCAGCTGCAGGTCTTGCACTTGACTGGTCACAGTCTTTGAATCCCGAGCAGATTGGCAGTTGGCCCAATTCCAAAGCAAAGGCCCCGCGCGCATAGGCACCTAAACCAAGTCGCTCGACCAGACGGGCGAATCTGGAAAATATGGCTCGACCAAAGTGTTTTAAATGCCCAATAACTTGGACAATCTCACTTCCCAGACAAAACGCCCGAGTGGAACCTGCTCAAGCCCGATCAAGGCCAAACTAGGGCAATTCCGGCCGTTTTGGGATTCCGACCAGGTTCCGGGCAGATTCCGGCAAAACGACTTCGACCATTTGTCTTAGAATTGCATCAACACTCCAAATCTGCAATCCAAGTGCCAAAGGCCTCCGACCAAAATTCCGGCCAAGCTCCGGCGGTGCTCCGATCAAGCCCAGTCCAGCCACAGCCATGCTCCGGTCAGTTCTAGCCCTACTCCGGTCAAAATCCGGCGAAGTCCAACCAAACTACTTATTTCCCGGTTAGGTTATACTATTCACTTCGGTTGACCTTTGGGCACAAACCAAGCCACAACCAAGTCCAAGTGACTTGTCCCAAGCCTCAACCATGCTCAACTAGTCAAGTGGTTGCCCTTTGGCCAACCCACACCCTAGCCGCCCATGTGCCTTGTCGTGTGCACCCTTTGGCTCATCCAAGCTCCAACCGAAGAGCAACCAAGACCAACCGGAGTTGAGGGAGAACTAGAGGCGGTGGGAGGACAAAATATCCTCCTCCACTCACTCCTCTCCACCGCCTCTCATGGCTATAAAAGAAGGATCAACCCTCCTTGAAACATGTCCCCAAAAAAAAGAAATCCTTTGTTACTTAGATAGAGAAGCACTCTAGAATCCTTTAGGCACAAATCCTTGTAAACACTTGCATTTCAATACCAAAAGCTCCAAGTTTGTTCTTGATTTTGTTCTTGTTACTAGTTCAACAACTCTCTACTCTTTCTTGTCTTTCCATTCGAAAACCTTTATTTTACTTTCAAGTATTTTCCAAAACCCTTTACTTTTTCTTGCACTAGCTATGATATCCACTTCCATGGATACTCGTAGCTAAACCCTTCATTCGGTTGAAGGGATGTGCTTGTATCATGAAAACGTTTTAGACCCTTTTCTTAGTGCTACTATTGTGTTCAAGCTTGTTCTAGGTGCTTTAAGTCACTTGGTTTGATCGGAAATGAGAGATCAAGTGACTGCACTTAGGCTAATATACCTTGAAATGGGGTATTAGTCTAGCTAGAACAAGTGCTCTATGTCTTGAAATGGACTAGACGGTGTGGCAAGCGCTTGAAATGGCCTTGTTATGGGATGTATCTTGAAATGGAACAACCTACACCTTTGAATACTTAGTATGATCATTAGCGGTCTATGATGAACGAAGTTGTGATACCAGGCCCCTAAACCGAATCCTTTCCTTTGATTAAAACACTAACTCCTCATTCTACTTTCAGTCCTCTCATCAACTGCTTACTTTCAGTACCCTTTACATTCAGTACTTTACATTCCGCAACTAACTTTACTTTCAGCACCTAACTTTTTACTTTCAGCACATTTACTTTCATTCTTTATTTTCAGTCTTTATTTTCTGCACTTACTTTCAGTACATTTACTTTCCGCACTTTACTTTCATTACAGAAGTTTTCAACATCAATCCAACATAATATTTGGCACGTATTGCGCTTGAAACACAGCGTGCGACAAACCAAAAGTATGTTGTATGGTTGATATTGAACTCAACTGTTCCCGCAATTTACTTTTCAGTATTACTTTCAGTACTAAAACCACAACCACTTCAACGTTGCCGATAGCCTTGTATATTTGGAACACTCTTCATACAATGGTAATTCGGAGTCATTCCTCAACGACTCCAATACATGTGGCGTATCAACAAAGTCATTGGCGACGTTGTTAACCATCTCAATTAGATTATCCTCTTCCCAATCATCATTATCCTCCGGCAAACTTTCTATGGGCGGAGGCTCAAAGTTTTGTTGCTCATCCTCGCCATGCATATACCACACCTTATATCGTGGGTTAATCCCATGTAACAAAAGGTGTTTATGTAACTTCTTTGGTTTGACCTTTTTGTGATTCCAACAACTCATACACGGACAAAAGACAAGTTCAATGTTGTTTCTAGATGCATATGCCGACGCAAACGCACAAAAATCCATAATTCCTCTCTCGTACTCCTGACTCAACCTTTTACGGACACCCACTCTCGATTCATTATAAATCCACTACATGAAACGTGTAAATATTATTAGTTACATACTACTAATTTACACCAACAAACAATTACATTTGAGTGAGTTACAAGCACTCCAACAATTAAAAAGTAGTAAATGAGTTACATAAAGCGGCTTACCTTACAGTTGAAGCTCTCGCGAAAAATAGTCAAAGGGTGGATGCAACGTCGGATCTAAAGTTATACACAACAACAAAAAATTAGTAAATGAAGAAACAAAATCAATATCCAATATGAATGGAAACATAAATAGTGAATTAGTTTAATCGTGCGGTTTACCCTAGAATGGAAACTTGCGACGAAGAACCTTAATGGTGGGTGTGCAACAAGTACGAAATAGAGCTATAAACAACAAAAATAAATTATTAAACAAGGAAAAATAAATTCAAACTCCATGTTAATAGGACGATAAGAAAGAATGATAACCATCAAATACCAGGAATTGAAGATGCGAAGAACAACCAAAGGGAAGAGGATGTAGATTGCAAATGTTAACCCTAAACAAAAGAACATCAATTAAATTAATATACTTAAATTCAACTAGTTATTAACTTCATTCAACGATGAAAGAGCAACAATGTTCAAGTTCGAAAGCTATACACAATTAACACAATAAAATACCTTACTTGATATGATGTTTGGAGGATAAACAAGATACAACTTCCACCGTATAGAAGAAACGCCGCTCGAATCTATGTTTTCAAACAAAAATATAAGCATACATGAATCCAATTAGTTATTTACATCAATCAACGATGATAGAGCAACAACTAAAATTTCAACTAAATATTAGCATACTTGATTGTTAATGGATTACAACTGCAAAATAACCCTAACTATTACATACTAAAATTTCACAACCGGACCCTAACCTGTTGATTCGGAGGCGAGTGGAGGAATGACCCCGTTGCAAGCGGCGACGGAGACGACTGGCGACGGATAGTGAGCGATGGCAATGAGCGGCGTCGAACGAGTGGCGAGGAGGAGGAGGAGCAATGGCGACGGAGACGACTGACGACGCACAGTGAGCGATATTGAAGTCAATGGCAATGAGCGGCGTCGAACGAAGTCGAGGAGGGAGCAAGTGAGACGGAGTTCGAAAATCAAACTGCGACAAAAAACCTAAGTTGATTTTTTTCAGTAACTTATGCATCGGTTTAGTCAAAACCGATGCTTAAAGCCTCACATTATGCATCAGTTTCCCTTTGAACCGATGCATAAGATACACATTATGCATCGGTTTTAATGAACCGATGCATAAACTATACCTTACGCATCGATTTTTCTAAACCGATGCATAATGTCTAATCGATGCATAATGCCATTTATCGAACCGATGCATAATGCATCGTTTGTAGTAGTGGAGGTGTCTTGGCTTCCGGTGATTTGACGGTGGCTGGTGGAGGTTTTTGTGTTTGTTCTCGTCGTCGTCGTTCTGACGACTTCCAGCCGCTTTTTCTTGTTTGGTTCGGTGTACAGTTTTTGTTGTTTGTAGTTTGGTCCCAGACTGTGCTGTCGTCCACGACATGCTGTTGGGCATCTTCAACCGGTTGGAGGCAAATTTGTATTGGGGTTTTCTTGCTAGCGGGCGTCTGCTAGATGTGCTTCAACTTTGGAGTTTTTCCTTATCCCGGCTGGATGTTCTGTTAGCTCTTTATTTTTATTGTTATCCAGTGTGTCATTGCCTTGTAATGGCTTATGTTGCCTCATCAAAAAAAACTATGTCTATACTTCATGGCCGGCCCTCTACACAGTCTGAAACCCGATTTTTTTTTTCATTTAGCAAAAATTGGAAATTCATTTCCCCCTCTAGCCAATTTCCAAATTGGGTCTCCGAAATGGTCATTTTATCTTAGGCGCTGTCCCAAACGGCGTCTAATATATTAGCCGATGTTCGCAACATCGCCAATGCCCAGTGTCTTGCTTACATCGCTATCATGCTGAGTCACGTGCATATGTGACAACTTAAATTAAGGCGTCCCTGAATACAACGGCTAAGAAGAAAAGCGCTTCTGAGGACCGCGCCCAAAAACCTTTAGGCAACTCAGATTCTCTTTTTCCAAACTACATTCCCCCATTGTCGTTTCTCGAAGCTTCTCGTACGAGAGCAACTAAAGTAGTTAGGGGTTTATGATCTTTGATTAATTGATCTCTGATGGAAACTCAACCCTTAATTCTCCTGACGAACGACAGCAGAAACCCTAGTTGCAGCCACTCCTCCAAAACCCCATCCTCCTCTCAATTCAAAACCTTCGCCAATGTCCTTATCGCCATCGTCGGCTCCTGCATCCTCGGCCTCCCCTACACCTTCAACCGCACCGGCTGGCTCGCTGGCCTCATCATCCTCTTCTCCGTCGCTTCCCTCGCTTACTACTGCATGATCACTATTCACTCTCATCACTATCCGCCGCCACCTCGAGTTCCGCAATCCAGACATCCCCATCACCTCATTCGGCGATTTCAGTTTCGCGGTATGCGGCGTTTCCGGCAGGTGCGTCGTTTATTTTGATGATCATACTCACCCAGGCTGGATTCTGCGTCAGCTATCTCATCTTCATCTCTGAAACCCTAGCTCACGTTTTCAAAGTTTCAGATAAATCTTTGTTCATCTGGGCTATGATACCTATCCAGATGGGACTGAATTCGATCCCGAAGTTGACCCATTAAACTCCTTTGAGCATTTTTGCAGACGTTGTTGGTGTTGAATGCATCCAATCTTCCACGTGGCAAGATGTGGTGCGTTATTTAGCGCATAATGTCTTTTCTTTAGGCTTAGGCGCTGCCATGAACATCGTCTTAACATTTAGCGCGGTTTCGAAGAGCGCCTAAAACTACTTTTGACATGTCAGCCTGTTGACTCAGCATTGCATAAGAGAAATACGACACTGGCAACAGCGCCTAAGAGAAAGTGGTCATTTCGGAAACCCAATTTGGAAACTGGCTAAAAGGGGAAATTAAATTCCAAATTTTGCTAAATTGGAATTTTTTTCCCTGAAACCCGGCCCCAAATATTGAGCTAAAAGCCTAAAACACAAAGGCATATTTTGATCTTAGAGCATCCGCACCAGTTGGAGCATATTATCTCCTTGAGAACTTCCTCACTGAGCAATTTCTATTACTATTCAGTGAACAGTAACATCATTTCTGCATATTCTGTGCAGCAATGCCATCCTGCGAAGAACTTCCTATTACTATTCCTGAATAAAAAATTATTATTTTTGAAATTTTCAATTCACGATGCCTTTTTGAATTGGTTTTTCATGACATCAATTTAAAAAGAATTGAAATTACATTAATGAAAAATACATAACTGAATGGAAATAACATTTTAAGGAATTGAAAAATACATGAACTAAAAGCTCGGACGGTAACAGTCTGAATTATCTCCAGGAGCATCTTGGTCATTGTTAGGTTCGTCTTCCTCGTACTCTCGAAGGATGGCAGCCTTCCTCTTCGAAAAATATCGTTTGGACTTTGGAGTCATCACATCTGTATTCATTTGCATGATCTTCGTTTCTTCCTCCATTTTTGCAAGGTTAAAAGCTTTTTCTTGCAATTTGAAGTCATTCTCCATTTGCTTTTGGCTCAAATCTAAAAATTTCTTTTGATTTTCTGCAATGGTCATCAAAGCCTCATTTGATGAAGGATTTGTTATTTTCGTACCTTTTCTTCTAGCTTCCTTGGCCGCTTTCACTCCAGGCGGCCTAATCGGACTCGTGGAACTTCCAGGATTGCTTTCGGGTGTAGAAAATTCCGGAACTTCAGTGGACGGAGTTGGAGGTACGTCAAGTGTATGCTCTTCTTCGACTATCGGACTTGCTTGATATGTGTAAGAAGGGGGCTAGTTGCTTCAATAGTTGCAAATATTGGATGATTTTTTACTTGTTCCCAACAATCAAAATGTATGAATGTTTTCTTCCTTTTGGCCACATAGAGTACTTGTGCTTTCCTTATCTATCATTTTCAAATTTCAAATTTCAAAATCATAATCAATATATTATAATATAAAAATTGCATTTAACAATTTACATATAAAAATGCATTTACCTCATCTTGCAAATTGCATCCCGATTCCGGATTTCTTCTAGCGTACGAAATACAAGAGCCCCAAAGAACCAAATTTGACTTCAGCTTAGCGAAACGTGATTGAAGAGCAGAATGAGACCTAGGATCGGTCGTAATTATTTCATCCTCTCCCATGACCCAATTTGCTTGAAAATCGGTGTGAACTTTTTCCCACACTTATCAACTTTTTGTCTGGCGCCGGTAATTGGATCAACCGATTAACGGCATTAAGATATGCAAAGTTGCACATCTTCAGACATAGACCAATTGCTAGACATGTTATGAGAGAAATGAAAAAGAAATATTGTTGTAAGCAATTTTGGTGTGAATTGTTGTTGAAATGAATGATATATTTATAGGAAATTGTATGTAGATTTTAATTATTATTTTTTCAATTTTTTTGCCGTTGAAATATTGTCGTTGCTGAGAATTGTACCGTTAGGTAATAAAAAAAGAATTGTATAGATCAGATTTTACACCGATGCATAATGGGTCTTTTATGCATCGGTTTAAATTGAACCATTGCATAATGGGTATTTTATGCATCAGTTTAAATTAAACCGTTGCATAATGGGTCTTTTATGCATCGGTTTAAATTGAACCGTTGCATAATGGGTATTTCATGCAACGGTTCCTTTTAAAACCGTTGCATAATGTCTACGTAAGGCGATTTCCGATTTTGAATCGGAAAGTTTATCTGTTCGATTTGTTGTCGATGAGCGTTGATCTGTTCATTAAAATCATCTACGAAGTGAGCGAATGAGTTTTGAAGTTTCAATTTAATCGATTTCGTTCGATTGGTTATATACACGCGACTCACGCGCAAGCTTCACTCGCGGAGAACGTCCGCTCAAGCGTTCTCGTCCAGCATTTCTCGGAGGACGTTCTCGTCTCCAAATCCTCGCCTAGCATACGATCTCGTCGAGCATGCGACCGCTGCACAAAAATCCTTCAGAGAACGTCCCCAAATCCCGTCGAGAATGCGTCCGCTGCATATGCCCTTACATGAAATGTTTGTAACTAAGCTAGAACTGAACAAACGAATTTATCCCGACTAGAACTCACTGGAATGCTACAACTTAAACATACAAAATAGTGACACACGTTTAGTTTATTTGGGGAGCGCTCGGTTGAGAATCCTTAAAAATTCGAAAACTTGAGACCCCAAATCTCACCATTAGATCATGATACATATTTGAATCTGCATGTGACACATGTGTCCAAAATGCAAAATCAAAAAAGGTGGCTTTGACTTTGAATTAAATGCATATTGGAAGATGCACATGGACACGTGTCACCACCACAATTACTTGATGATGCATTTTGAAAGGTGAAGATTGGGGTCTCAAGTTCTCGAAAAAATAAGGGGTTCTCATTTGAGCGCTCCTCTAGTTTATTTAATCATGTATCTTATATATACCAATAACCAGTGTTATTAAACCCGGACCAAACCGGCCGGTTGGACTGGGAACCGGTCACCGTACCGGTTCGGTTTTGTTTAACTGACTGTTATGCAGTTGACCCGACCGGTTCAATCGGTTCGATTTGGTCTGAAAAATTATTTATTTAATTTTGACTTGGCAAGGCTGGAACCCAACCCCACTTAATAATTATTCTCTTTCCTTCCACTAGGCTAAAAATGACTGTTGTTTTATTGTTTGTTTCAATAATGTATATTCATTTATCAAATCTATAAAATTTATTACTTATTATCAATTTAACTATAAATTCAATTAGTTTTAGAAATCCCTTATTGTTGTGAGTTTGTGACTTGCAAATTAAGACTAAAATTGTATTGTTGTTCTATTATTGATTTGTACTTTATCAAATTCTAAATTTGTTATGGTATGTTGTTGTAATCAGATCATAAACATGTAATCAAATCATAAACATGTCATAAATATGTTAAATTATAATATCATATATAAGTATTTTATTTTTATTTTTTAACATGTGCGGGTCAATCCGGGTCAAACCGGTTGAACCACTGACCCATTGACCCAGTGAATTAACCGGGTCGATCCATGGGTCGGTTTTAATAACACTGCCAATATAAACCACAATTAGAACACTACAATTATACTTATTTAATTAAGGGTTAATTGCAAACACATAGCCTGAACTACCGACTGATTTCAAATTGGGTACCAGACTTTTTTATTTTTTAATTTAGTGATTTTTGCATCAACTTGCATACATTTTGTTTACGAATTCGATGTGTTTTTGAGGAATTAAGGTCGAAAACTTATGAATTTGATTTTATGGTTAACAAATTTGGTCAACTTTATTTTTTATCATGGTTGGAGATATGATCAATAGGATTGAAACATGTGTGAATTGATACAAAATTCACTAAATTGAAAATTGAAAAAATTCCGGTACCTAATTCGAAATCAGGTGGTAGTTCAGGCAATGTTTTTGTAGTTTACCCTTTAAGTAATGACACACATTTAGTTTATTTAATATGTGGCCTCACATAAATTAATTAATTTATAAAATTAACTAAACAAAGAACCTTTCTCTGAGATTAGTTTCAAATCCTTCTCCGACTATGCTGAGCGTTATATAGTGTTGGAAGTAGTTAGTTGGCCATAGTAATAAACAAATTCAGAAAATATATGAGCCCCACTAATAATATAATAATGCATGCGGGATTTGAAAATAAAAATGCAGACATTATTTTTATAATCATTAGTCCCCCACCATGTTAATTTTATTCTTAAAAAAAACAAAACAAAATGTTCTTTATAATAATGATCCAAACTATTATGACACATATATTTTAGGAAAAGCATATATTGGTACCTCAAACTATCGTCATTTTTCAATTGAAGGTTGAAACTATTAATTTTTTCAATCAGGGGCAAAATAAAAAATAAATTCATAAATTTTCGAACACCGAACATTGTAACTACATCGTGATTAAATTGTGAACTCAACCATGTGAATCCCCTTGAAAATCACCCGACAATTTCACCATGAACTCTTAACGTATTAAAATCGATTTTTCTTCTTTAGTACCAATAGACCTTTTTATTGAGCGTTATTAACGGGATTCACATGATTGAGTTAGCAATTTTATCACAGTGTAGCTACGGTGCTCGATGTTCGAAAATTTATCAATTTAATTTTTATTTTGCCCCTAATTCTAAAAATAATAGTTTGAATCTTCAATTAAAAAATATCGAGACAACGTGTACTTCTCCCTTTATTTTATTCATTGAATTTAGCTTAAATGTGAAAGGAGTACTGTTGAAATGCAATCAACATACCCGTTCAAATCAACATACCTGTTAAAATTTAATCCTATAAATTTGAATTTTGTACAAAATCTGAATTTATAAATCTGAATTTTATAAAATTCAATTTTGACCGTGTCCCTTCTTTGGAAAGACTAACCAAAGTTCGCCCCCTCTTTGGAAACTTTTTATAGTTCGGCCCACACATTGGAATTAGGCGATAGTTCAGGTTTGACCGTGCCCCTTCTTTGGAAAGACTAACCAAAGTTCATCTAATCCTTTACTCTTTCAAATGTTTTTTTTTTTTGTAAAAAAAATAGTTTCATTGATATAAAAAAAGTCATAGTTCATAAATTAGTTTATAAATAATAACTTAAAAGAAATCCGAATATTCGCCTTTGCCAGAAAAAGGAAAAGATAATTTTCTTTACCCACCCAATAAACCACTTGCCGAAAAAAGAGGGCAGAGCTGTCAAAACCGACTTCGTCTAACAAACAAAACACTCAGAACGGCAACGTTCTGTCTTTCACTTTATTAGTCTCGCCCACTTCATCTTCCCCAATAATCTCGTGCAGACGCAATTTTCAACTCCATCGCTGCTCTCACCCACTTTCCCTGTCTGCTTCCCTCAAGCCATCCATCGTTGACCCCCTCCCTAATTAGATCTGACGACCTTTCAATGCTTTAATTCCTTCTGCGGCCATCAATCGTTGGTCCAAGGTCAGACTTTTACAAACTTTCTCGATCTAGTTATCTCTTAGAACCTGTCTGATTTGTTTCTAGTTTCCGATCTGGGGTTTGATTTTAGGGATATTTCTGATCTGGGTTGGTCTCGGTTTGTTGAATCGATTGTTTTAATTGTTGATTGTTGGAGTTTGTAGATCTAGTTTGAAGTTGACTCAATTTGTGAATTTCAGGTTGTGGATCTAGGGTTTGGGGCTTTGATTGACAAGTAAAGCTGGGTTGTGGTTAAAGATGTCGACTTTAGTGAAAAGCAATTCGATTATGATCCGTGAGGTGTGGAATGAGAACCTGGAGAGTGAGTTCGCGTTGATTCGAGAGATTGTTGATGACTTTCCTTATTGTGCGATGGATACTGAGTTTCCTGGAATCGTGCTTCGTCCCGTTGGTGATTTCAAGCATATCAATGAGTTTAATTACCAGACTTTGAAAGAGAATGTTGATATGCTCAAGTTGATCCAAATTGGGTTGACATTTTCTGATGAATATGGGAATCTGCCCACTTGCGGAACTGATCAGAAATGTATTTGGCAGTTCAATTTTCGTGAATTTAGCGTCAAGGATGATATGTTTGCTAATGATTCGATTCAGCTGTTGGAACAAAGTGGTATTGATTTTACTAAGAATAATGAGAAGGGTATTGACGTAATCAGATTCGGAGAGCTTCTGATGTCGTCTGGTGTCGTGTTGAATGACTCAATCTGCTGGGTGACATTCCACAGTGGATATGATTTCGGCTACTTGGTGAAGCTATTGACTTGCAAGAAGTTACCCGAAACACAAGCTGGATTCTTTGAGCTTATTAAAATTTACTTCCCTATGCTTTATGACATCAAGCATTTGATGAAGTTCTGCAATAGCCTGCACGGCGGGCTGAACAAGCTTGCTGAGCTGTTGGAAGTTGAGAGATTCGGAATTTGCCATCAGGCTGGATCGGATAGTTTGCTCACCTCTTGCACATTCAGGAAATTGAAGGAGACGTTTTTCAGTGGCTCAACCGAGAAGTATGCTGGTGTGTTGTATGGGCTGGGGATTGAGAATTGACGGACTCTCTTGGCAGGGTGTAGGTATAGTTTGAAGAACAGGAAGATAATCATGAGCCTTTTTTAACAGTCAAATTTTAAATTGTACACATGAAGCTGGTTTGTTTAGTGAATTGTCCCTTTGTTTCAGTTTTCTTAAATGTTTAACTTCTGCTATTCAGACTACATCATGCTTGTAGCTCTTGCTTTACATTTGTATAATATAGTGAATATTTGGCGTAGCTCCGTCTCTAGTTTCTCATGTTATGGAACAATCGGAAATAGCGGGGTTAATGATGTTTGGAAGTGTGACCCTTGTGATTGAGACTCACATCTGTAGGGGCAATTGGCTGCAAGCTTCTTTTTTTTCTTTTTTTTCTTTTTTATGTTCTTGTCAAGGCTCACATGTCTAGTGGCTAACTAGGATTGGGTCCATATAAATGTTAAATCTGAGGTTGAACAAAAGTCAGAGCCAGAAGAAAAACAAAACTTGGAACCTTTTCATTTTGCCATGTTGTGAGTACCCTTTTGTTGAAGGTTTGGTTCTAAGTTTCTTAATTAAATCATGTTGTAATTAAAATTTAGTTTTCTATACTTTGAACTTATCTGAAACTTCATGTTTAGCATGCAACAAATATATACACAACAAAAGTGAGAACAATCATCAATTGAAGTTATGTAATGCTTCTTAGAGGAGCGTTCAAATGAGGCACTTCTTCTTAAAGTGAGGCAGTGGGCACGATTTGAGCCAACCACGTGTCCCACTCAAACCCCCAGTTATTTTTTGCTTTGTGGGCGCGCCACATGTCTCACTACCAAAAATTCATCAAAAAGCAAAAAGTAAACATCAAACAACTATTCCTGCACTATTCCCTGCCACATCATCTAAATGAGTGGCTCACAACGTGCCTCACGTGCCTCATTTTTACAACACTGCCTCAACCGAACGCCCCCCATTTCTTAATGATGACTAACATGCATATCACTTAGGTCTCTATGCACAAGTTCTGACATCTTAGAGTTAGAATGCCTTGTAATACCTTTAAATGGCAATCTAGTTTTTTGACGGCGTACTTTTCATACATATCAATCATTATACGAATATATATTGCATGAAAACTTTATCGGATACATTTGAGTATTAGAATCTTGGAATACAACGGACCACACACGGTACCAACCCGGATTTGATATAATACGTCAAAGAGAGACGAATAACACCTCCGCGAGGAAGGAACAACTAGTCCACGAGATATGCTATTGGGAGAGTCGAACCCTTGACTTCTTTACAAATTGGCAGGAGTTCTAGCCACTCGACCGAAACCCCTTTCATGTTAATCAAGTTATTTTAATTACCATGCAATTACTACATGTTTCTGCATTCATGTCAAATTGAGGATATAAACATCATTTAACATTTCATGTACAAGTTAGATTCAAACACAAACCCTTCTCTCCTCCTCCCTCCTCAGCCCCTTCCTTCTCCTCCTCCTCCTCCTCCCTTCCTCAAATCTGGCCTCCTCCCTCTCCCTTCTTGCTTCATTCCTCACGGCCAATCTGATTCAATTTTCAGCAACATGCAGCTGGTTGGATCAGATTTGGATTTGTGGGTGGTTGAGGTGGAGGTGGTCTTGGGATGAGGTACCGGCGATGGGTTGGGGGAGGTGGATGGGTGGGTTGGAGGGGGCTGTGGATCTGTGTCTTTAGTTTTTGTTTAATTATTGTAATTTTACTGTTTTCTTTTTCGTTGTTGTGCCCTGTGTGGCCAAATAAATGGAGACTGGATCGCTGGCAGACGATGCATTGATGATTTTCAAGTGGTCCTGCCTTTCCCAGCTGTGAATGACGGGACGATGTGCTCAAGCCAGAGGCGAAGTGGAGCGGCGGACTCCTGTTTATTCATGTTTATTTTTTCTTGTCTGTTCTGTTCCCAGCTGGTTAACTTGTCCCAGATTTAAGTCCTCGGTTCGCCGTTGTCTTTGTAATTCACAGTTTTAATCAAAAAAAACATTTCATGTACGCATTTATAGCGTACATGCCCTAATCTAACATACCATAAGTAAGCTTTATTATTAGAATTGATGTGTAAATATAAATCACAAGTTTGTTAACATTAAGTTTAAATATATCATTACAAAAATACCCAAATCCAACAAAGACACCGCATATTCGTTAGATGTAGTTATGAAACTCATACACTTGCTTGAAGTCAAACTTTTTCAAAAGACTACCAGAGAGGCATAGACTAAGTTTTTCTAATTACAGGTACATGTAATACATCTCTTGGTTCAAGGGTCTTTCCTGAACTAAACTTTAATACTACACTTCCATGACAATGTTTAGGAGCGGTTGACTCATTGTCCATATGAAAGACAGATACATCTTTCATAGGTTCATAGGTCTTGTACCGATTGTGGCATCTGAGTCAATGTGCCAAGCTACTTTATTATCCTGAATATAAAAGGATTCATATATTAGTGTCACATAATTCACACTAGAACGACAATCAGAATTAGAAATCTGACCTTGAAGATTGGAAGGCCCTCGTTCTTTAGCCATTTGACCAACGTCCTTTTGTCCAACTCCTCTACCATTCTTACCCGACCGACAATTACTCTTGTAATGTCCGGTTTACCACAAATCCAACAAGAACCCTTAGGTTTCTTCTTGAATTTATTAAATGTGTTCTTATTTGTACGTTTCTTCTCCTTGAACTAGTTAGAACCTCCTCTTTTTTCCATCATATTCACAGAAGATTATTCAACAGTCTCTATTTACTTTCCTTCCTCTTGCGTCCTTATAGATTCTTGTACACAAAAGTGGCTACCAAGTCGTACAAGCGACAACTCTTCCTTCGTATGATTAAGCATGTGCATAAAGTTTGTCATTGAAGGTGGAAACTTGTTTATAATGCTAAACACCAAAATGGACTCATCCAGTCTTATGTTGTGTTGAGCAAATTGCCCAAGAATGCACATTAATTCATTGAATAGCTCCATCACAAGCCTGGAATCAGCCATCTTGTCACTATTAAAGTTACTAACAAGAAACTTCTTGCTATAAGCATCCTCGTTCATGTATTTTGATTCTAGCGCAGCTCACAACTCCTTTGCAGATTCATGTTCTAATACACATCAAGAAGAGAGTCAGACACACAATTTAAAAAATGACCACGAAAAATGTAATCATCATTTTCCTATTTGTTGCGCCTCTTTGTCACTTCAGCCGATTCGTTCACATCTTTTGTTGGCATGAAAGACATTTATGTACTTAGCACATACACCACTCCGGGCGCAGTGAGGAAGTGCATTTTCTTCTATCATCTACAAAAATCAACTCCTTTGAACTTTTCTACTTTCCCAAACATCAAAGTCATACCTCACACTGACACATCCGCCATTGATCAAAGAAAACTACTGAATTTGGATGTTGTATTGCCGACCACTTCAAGGGTTATTGGTAAGCATAAATCTTGACTATATTTATGCTTCACATTTATCTTATTATCGATCATTTTCCTTGTTTATTATGATCCCTTACTGTATGTTAATGATTTCGAGGCAAAACTAAGTGTTTTGTGAACATTTGGCAAAAAGGAAAACGAGACAAAAATAAGTGGATTGGCATCCCTTCTTGTCGCGCACTCCACGAGCACATATAGTACCCAGATCCATTGATCTATTGCTTGTTGGAAAGCTGAATTGACGGACTACAACTTTATAGTTTAGACCAAGAGCTGATTTAGTTGTTAAAGGGGTCAAAACGGGAGCCAAAGAGCTTACCTCACTATGCGACAGTGTTGCCTGTGTCTTCTATTTAGGTGACACTAGCGACACTGACTTAAACGGGTCAAATGGGCCAAAAACACAAATTTTGCTAGGGTTTGGAAAAATATGTGAAAAGTTAATTTTAACAAAAGGGAGAAAGCAATTTTTAGTCGCCATTGATTCTATACAATTGGAGACGACGAAAAAGAGAGAGGGGGGCATGAAAATTCAAGGATTTTCGATTTGATCGAGGATTGAGCTAAGAGAGTTATCAACATCAATTCGAATGTGTAGTAATTCCTTTTTCTCATTGTAATTTTCGTATCGAACAAAACATGATTAATATTTCCATGACGATGGATAGTGAGTAGTGACCCATATTGGATTGTTTAATAAATTAATCTTTGCATGATTTGGATTGTTTTACATGATTTGTGTTTTACTTAGCGCCTAAACCTAGTGAGGCATACTAGGTGTTTGAGAAAATGCCTAAGTGCATTGCTTTGAGACGGTAAGCCAATAGCGCCGAAAGGGTCAGGCTAAACGTCGAACTATTAATTAACATACACATTACAAATTTGGTGACTACGAGAGCGGTCTGAGATTGTGACGGGAAAAGCTAGGATTACGGCAAGGACTCCCCATGTTTATGCAACGAGATTTGGTAAACATCGGCGAGTTACTTGATTCTAAACAAATAGTGCCAAAAAGGTGAGGTTCTTAGTTTATGGTATAGTTCCAATTTGAACCAATATCGCCGAAAAGGTGAGGTTGTTATTTGGATTGTGCGGCTATTTTCTAATCAATGCAGGCAAATCTGTGTATGCTAGTTAATAAACTCGATTCTAATGTTGGGTAAGTAAAGTAGTTCCCTGAAATACTTCTCGAAATTCGTGAAAATCTTTTCTTACTTTCTTGCATATTTGGATTAATTAGATTCTTAAACCAAAACAAACACTCGTTTCGGACTAAGATAAATAGATACATAACTTTACATAGTGCGCAAGTTTACATTTAATCCCTTGGACGACTCGGTACTTACCGATTTTATAAATTACTTTTGACGTTCAAATACACCCCGTCAGCTATAAATCAATGAATAACTCTTGTATATCAATATGAATCGTATGAGAAGCACTATACCAATTCAATATTTCCTCCCTTACATGCCTTAAGATATTCAAAAATCCGATTTAAAAGAAGATTATCAAAGCACTTTTGATTTTTAAGCAAAATAATAACTTGGTTTGGGTTTTGATGGATGATGAAAAGAGGATGGAAAACATTTATTTTTTTGTGTTATTCTCATGAAAATATCAATCCTTTATATAATAAGATTGTGATTTCGAATGTGAACTATTATATCCCTTTGAAATCAAACTAAGGGGATGTTCTTTTGCACTTCTTCGATACAGTTTTATTAAGTTCAGTACGGTTAAATTAAACTCGATACAGTTTAATTAAGTTCAGTACAGTTAAATTAAACTCGATACAGTTTAATTAAGTTCAGTACAGTTAAATTAAACTCGATACAGTTAAATTAAGTTCAGTACAGTTAAATATAGTTTAAATTAATTTAAGTTTAAAAAATTTAATATAATTTTTTCAAGTCAATTCAGTTTTTATAGTTTCCAACCCTATTATTCAAAACTTTTAATTTATTTTTAATTTTTTAAATAATTTTTGGAAAACCGTAAGACATATATGATCTAACGGTTTTTCAAGTTTGTGTACACACCTCTTCGGAAACTATTGCATTCGTTTTAAAATGGAAGTAAACTTTTTTGCACTTGATATGAATTTAAAGAACATATGGAAATAAACATATGAATACAATATATATTTTAAATAGAAACGTACAATGACATTCATGTGCAGTACATGGAAACATTTACATATCATCATTTTCATCTATGTTCATTTCCACTACATCATCTGGACAATCCTCAATAATTTGAAACGCTATTATGTTGCGTACTTGATTCATTTACTCTTTTTGCTGTTTATCAAATAAATTTGAATCAGCTCTTCCCAGCACGATCTCATTAGCTAAAATGGGTATTGAAAAATTAAGCATGTGAATGAAGTTGTACAAAGTGAAGGTAGCCGTAATTATATCATTTTGGCGCCAGTCTGACACTTGAGGCATGACTCATGTGCAATACTTTATTACATAATAATATATTTATACTTTCTAAAATATAATCATAAAAATATACTGAAAAAATACATGTATATATATGTCAATTTCAGTAAAATTAAATTAAATTAAATTCGATATAGTTGAATTAAGTTCAGTACAGTTAAATTAAACTCGATACAGTTTAATTAAGTTCAGTACAGTTAAATTAAACTCGATACAGTTTAATTAAGTTCAGTACAGTTAAATTAAACTCAATACAGTTAAATTAAGTTCAGTCCAATAAAATTCCAGTTCAATAAAGCTCAAAAGAACAACCCTAACTTTTTGAATTTTGACACAGTATGTGTTAGCTGTGTCAGGTCGGTTACATGGGCATATCAAACCGTGCAAAAATTGACATGGTCGACGCGAGCAAAAATTATTTAAAGGCCCCGCCCATGTCACTCTGTGTCCAATTTTGATACAAATGACACAGTGTCAGTTGTGTTGGGTGACAAAAATACCAAAAATATGTTAGTCCAATTGTTATATAAGTCTCTTATCAAAAAAAAAATTGTTATATAAGTCATATCTTGTTAGATATTTTGTATAACTTGTAATCCATATCAAAAAATTTGTTGTATATTTATCACAAATTTTTTGTTGTTGTATAAGTCATGTGATTTGTTTATTTAATTTTGTTAAAAAGGTCGTGGTTGAATTGATAGAATATATCGCCTTGTAATGACAAGGTCAAAGGTTCGAAGCCCACCATGATACCTTTATTTCTATAATTTGCGTGAAATCTCTTAGTCCCACTTATAATGTTGACATTTTCCTCCATCCTTTGCGAATGTTCTCCCGTTGGTGCCTTTATGTGATTTATTTCCTGATATGTTAGGTGTAAAATTAAAGTTAAAAAATTCGTATATCTTTTCGTCGGAGTAAGATGTATGTTTAAATTTTGTTTTTACATGCCTTTATGACCCTATAAAAATATTGCAGATGTATTGACTTCTTTCAAGTTATTGAAATGCTAGGTTGTGGATCCATAACTTTATTTAGCTTGTACATTTTTGGTATTAAATTTCAAATACACGATGAAGTTAATTTTTTATTCAAAAATAGTGGCAACAAAATAGTAAAACAAGTAAAAAATCCCCTAGCATAAAAAAAAAGAGTAACAAATCCCCTTCACCTTTGGTGTGTGATGATATGATTTTTTTTCTTATATCAAAATGTATTGTCAAATTGAACATATCAAAATTATTTTGAACATATAGATATCGACAAATAATCAATTAAAAATGGTAACAAAGCATCCAAAAATAACACTCATTATCCGTCCTTATCTTTTAATGAAAAGCAAAAAAGAAATTTACAACCAAGAATTCAGTCTCTAATTCTTTTATTTAAAAAAATCGTACAAATCTTCTAGAAAGCTGACAAGATTAGAATACCTTATCATTGATAAAAAGTTTATTAATAATTTTTATAGTAATTTGTAATATAAAATCGGGTGTAACAGAGTTAAATACTACTATTTCAAAAACAACATAATTTTCTAATAATAAAAAAACAACGTAATTTCAATCCTTATTTATTGATAGTCACGATAATTTTTAAATTACCACAACTATCCGTATATCTAAGTTTGGTAAACATTTTTCTCAAAATTCCTATAAAAAACATTTTTCTCCAAAATACGTAAGATATATGCATATTTCAGATGGCACTGCTATTTAATTTTATTTTGAAATGAGCGATAATGAATAAAATAAATTTCCTTAAAAAAAAATGATTAGATAGGATTTTTCAAGCGGGGTAATTTCGTCATTCGACGAATGTATACTGTATTTAGATCGTATACAAAATCCTTTTACGGACTGATTTTCTCTCTCGTTTGTCTCGATCGGTCCCGGGCTCTCCCTCTTCCGATTCCGGCACTGTCGACTCAAGCCGCCGGCGACGTAGAGCAGCGTGAAACAGAACTTGCTACATTTTCCGTTGTTCAGCTTCATTTCACTGGCGGGAAGCCGAGGGTAATTTTGCTTTTTTATTTTTTTTCTACTATCCTTTCTTTTTAGCGATTTTTAGGTGTTTGTGAATTCGATCGGCTCATTTGAGTGTAATGCTTTTGGTTGGTTGGTTGATGGAAATGGATGAGTGAGTTTGGTTTTGTCAGTTGGTAGTGCTAGCGTATCAGTGACATGTGATAGAATTTAGGGCTACGGATTGGTGTTTCTGTGCGATTTAGGGCTTTTTAGGGTCTTTATGAGACTACTGGATTCATTGGGTAGTTGATTGAGTTTTAATTGGTATCTCTTTAGTAATTGTGGAGGTTGATGACTGTTCAAGGTAAATTACAAAATCAGGAAAATAGGATCCACCATGTATTTCTATACCACCTCTTTGACATCCAAGTGATTCAGTTCTATATGTTTTTCTCTTGACATCCAGAAATGAGTAGCTTAGTTGAAAGATTGCGTGTAAGGTCGGAGCGAAGACCATCATACAATCTAGAGGACTCGGATGATGACGATTTACATAAAAAATCTGGGCTTCCACCAGAAAAGGTGGAGAGATTTGTCAGGGATGACGCGGTTAGTTTTCTCTTTTCCCACCTCTTGCATATACTATACATTTGAAAGTGTAAGTGCTGCGTCTCTTTATTTTGTATATTGAAATCCTTTTTGATTCTGGAGGCTTATACTGTTATATTGTACCTGATCTTGCTGATTTTTGTGGGTCCTGTCCAAGAATATCTAAATGATATGTAGCGAAATAGGATAGAAGCTATAAAAAAATGCCCACCTGGACTCATCATGTGTATCCCTAACATGACATTATATATAGGAGCTTCAAAAGGAGTATGGGTCAAACTACTAACATTAGATAAGTGATCTTAGAGTATACTTGTACTAGTTTTGTACTTTTATTAACTTTGTGAAATTTTGCAGAAGGATAGTTTATGTCAAGCTTGCAGTGAAGGAGGAGATTTGTTGAGTTGTGAAACTTGCACATATGTTTACCACTCAAAGTGTTTACTTCCACCTCCTAAAGCTCAGCCTTCCGAAAACTGGAAGTGTCCAGAATGTGTATGATTTATTGCATGTTTAATCATAATTGCATCTTTATTGAATCTCTCAATTTACATGTGGTGATGTTTATGCGTTTTTATAAAAAAAATTGTTACAGGTTAGCCCATTAAATGATATTGAGAAGATATTGGACTGTGAAATGCGCCCTCCTATAGCTGCTGAAACTGACACGTCTATCTTAGACTCAAATCCAGTATCAATAAAACAATATCTTGTAAAATGGAAGGGACTATCTTATTTGCACTGTACATGGTGAGGCTGCTGTTGCCTTTAGGTCAAGTTGTATTTTCAGTATGCCTTTTCAAGTAATTTCTGTAGCCATATGTCTCTATGCAATTGATGTTTTTCCGTCCTTTCCTCAGCTGTCATTTTCCTGATATATTTTTGTCAATTTTAGTGACAATTCAACATGAGTCAGTCCCATGTTAGGTACCCAAGTATTAATTAGTTGCTCACGTGGCTACTCGTCCCGAATCTCACTACACTTCCTTTGTCAAATACTCACCGTCTGTGTGTTGATGGCGTTTCAGGGTTCCAGAGAAGGAATTCATTAAAGCTTTCAGGTCACTTCCTCGTCTGAAGACTAAAGTCAACAACTTTCATCGACAGATGGAAACGGCAAATAACTCAGACGAGGAGTTCATTGCAGTTCGACCTGAGTGGGTTACTGTTGACCGTATTATTGCTTGCAGGTTAGCCTTCCAATATGGCATGTCCCATTGTTACAACTGTTGACTTTGGTTGTGTGATTTTCCAATTTAGAAGGCTTGTAATCCTAGTGGATTATGATACTAGGCTACTGCCCATTTTGTGGATACTGCTGTCACATACAGTTGAGAATTTACCGTTGAATGTACACCCATCTCTTTGCTTTCTCAGAGGAACTGATGAACAAAAGGAGTATCTCGTAAAATGGAAAGAACTTGGATATGATGAATGCCATTGGGAATCAGAATTGGATCTTTCTGGTTTCAAATCTGAAATAGAAAGATTTCATAGATTTAATTCAAAGTCAAGAAAATCATTAGCCAGCAAGCAGAAGAGGTCAGACCCTGAAACTGGAGAACCAAATAAGAAACAGAAAGAGTTTCAACGATATGAACACAGTCCAGATTTTATTCATGGAGGTAAAAATAGATTTTAATGTTACTGCTTTGTTTATCTAAATATATATTTATAATATCATCCGCTGTTAAGCATTTTCGTTTTTTTCAAACACATTTCATTTATGTGGATGTAGGATCACTTCATCCATATCAACTTGAAGGTCTGAACTTCTTGCGATTTTCCTGGTTCAAAGAAACTCATGTGATACTAGCTGATGAGATGGGTCTCGGTAACATATACAATTTTGATATAATTCCCTTCTTTATTGCTCCCGCCCAGCCTAATTTCATGTACATGTATATCTTTATTTTTTGTTTTTGTAATAAAAATTTCAGGGAAAACCATACAGAGCATTGCATTTTTAGCTTCTCTGTTTGAAGACAATGTCTCTCCTTTTCTGGTGATCGCACCTCTTTCGACATTACGGAATTGGGAGCGTGAATTTGCAAAATGGGCTCCACAAATGAATGTTGTATGTATCTGACTCTGCAGTATAGTAGGCATTTCCTTATGCAATTGATATTTACTTTTATTTTACAAATAATTAGTTTTCTTAAGTGAGGCTTTTCCTATTCAGGTTATGTATGTAGGTACTGCCCAGGCTCGTGCTGTTATAAAAGAGCACGAGTTTTACTTCACTAAGAAGCAAAAAAGTAAAAGGAAAAAGAAGTCTAGCCAAAGTGGCTGTGAAAGCAAACAGGATAGGATTAAATTCCATGTCCTGCTCACATCTTATGAAATGATCAACAATGACAGTACAACACTTAGGCCAATCAAATGGGAATGTCTGGTAATAATTTGTGTACTATGGTTTATTTACAGATGTTCTTTTTTTTTTTCTGGCATTCTGCTGATACTTTTCTTTGCAGATTGTTGACGAGGGTCATCGATTAAAGAACAAGGAATCAAAGTTATTTTTGTCGTTAGCTCAGTACATGAGCAAGCACCGGGTGCTTTTGACGGGAACTCCATTGCAGGTGTGTTGTCAGCTAATAAACTATATCTTAATGATCATCCTCCTCCCCCACACTTCCACAAGGGCATTTATGTGTTACTGTAAGCAAACACCCCGTAAAATTGCTCGATAATTTACCTTAAACAAGTAATGCCTAAAAAATGTACAGTCGTTTTCGCTATTTACATTTACGATAACTAGCCTCTAAACCCTTGAGTTATTTTTCCACGCTTAAGTGAAGCTGTCTGACCTACCGAGATTTCGGTACAGCTGGTGGTGGCTTGATTAACCAAGCATACTTGGTTCGAATCTTCGCGGCATCAAAAATAAAATAAAAGTGAAGCTGTCTGACCTAAGGCGTACTGCTACTATTCTTTTGAGTTCTTTAGTGTGGATTACTGTCTTCTCAATGCCTGCTTCTGTTTCATTTATTGTCGTTTATCAAAGAATATATCTGTGCTAGCTGGTCAATCTTGAAAGTTTTAGTCCCAACTTAGGATTTGGTAATGCGACCACTCCTTTAAGCTTCCGACCACCGGTGAACATTTTAGTGTTTGATGTATCTGGGATAGATAATTGGTGAGTGTAGCAGAGAACCAACAGAATAGCTGAGGAATAGCAAACAGTTAAAACCTAGTAACATTAGAAAGAATGGAGGGCATCAATGGCAGATGGAGCTTCTTGAAAATTTCCTTGACAATTAGCCAAGAGAAACTTGGAATTTTTATGTGGCTACTGCAAGGTTTTACCTGCGAAATATCAGAACAGTTATTTCGATTGGCAAGATGCGCACAACAAACAATGCTTTAAATTATAGCATGACTACTGGTTACATTGCACTTCATATACATTATGGGGATGTTAGAGTTAGACTTTTCACTGGCTTTATGGATTAAAATGTAAGATTTTCTCGATTATTTCCAAATTCATTGTCACATGACTTCTGCGTTCATTCTAACACTAATTGCTCAAAGAAAGGGAACACTAGAAAACAATGTTGGAAATCATTAAGTGACATGGTAAAACCAAAAAATATCACTAAAAGAGAAACGGACGAAGATAATTCCCCAAGTAAAAATGGCAACAAATCTAAGTTTGATTCATTGGTATAATCAGACCACATGTTTTCTTGATGAACCATGACCCTCCCAAAGACAAGCCCTAATGTGTGGAGGTCGATTCATTGGTAACATATTCTTATAAATGGACAAGATATTCACTAGGATATACAAGTTTAATGAGACTTTAGAAGTAAACGTACCGTCCTTTTTTTTGGTACACGTGGAGTTCCGTTATAAGCTTATCGATGAATTATAAGATGTCTTCCAAGAAGTTACTACCAAGCAAGTGGAAAGCCCTTCTGTGACGATAACATCATTGGTAGCTCTATTATTACCACAAATTGTAAGTGTATGCGATAGGCCGATACTAACACAACACCCCCACACACTACTTCATCAATTTGTCATGGATCTCAAAGTTTCATAGGTGAACGCGTACCTTGAGGCATTTTCCAACTCTCATTTAAAGCCTCGTAATATGATGAGGCGATGTGTTGTCCTGGAACATGTCAGATGGCTAACACTCTAGATAGTAGGAAAGAGGAAAGCACTATATATGACAAAATAGTGGATATTGGTCCATTGCTGATATTTACATAATCCTTTTCACTTGGGTCCTTTATTTTTGAATTTGGGAATATTGTATCCTTTGTTTTCTGAAGCAACTTTTTTTGATATATTAAAGCTATGAGAATCCATATCCGAAGCAACTTAAAAGCTATGAGAATCCCTACTTGAGTCCTTTATCTTTCTCATCGTGTATGTGACTCATCTGTATGTAATCACGGTCTTATAATCAATCAAAGTAAACTGGGATGGAAGGATAACTTAACAAATCATGTTCCGGGTGCTTGGGCACTTCAGTTGTGGTGGGGTTGAACCAAGTTTGGTAACTATTGATGACTATTCATTGTGAAATTTGACACATTAGTTTTAGTGTCAGCATTCTCAAATTTTTTTAAGGAAACGTACATATTGGTGCCTCGAACTATCGGCATTTTCCAATTGAATGTCCAAATTATTAATTTTTTTCAATCAAGGGAAAATTAAAAAAATAAATAGGCAAATTTTCAAGCACCGAAGCTACACCGTAATTAAATTGCGAACTCAATCTTATAAACCCTGTTAATAACAACTAAATAAAAGGGTCTATTGGTGCTAAAGAAGAAAAATCGATTTAATACGTTAGAGTTCATGATGAGATCGTCGAATTATTTTCAACGGGTTCACATAGTTTTGTTCGCAATTTAATCACGGTGTAGCTATGGTGCTCGGTGTTTGCAAATTTGCCTATTTATTTTTTTTAATTTGCATTTGATTGGAAAAATCATTAGTTTGGACCTTCAATTGGAAAAGGCCGGTAGGTTGGGGCAAAAATGTGTAATTTCCCTTTTTTAATTCTTAAATCTATGAAGTACAAGTCGATTTTATTTTTCTCTGTTACTGCCGGGGTGAGATACGGTATCATGCCAATTAAATATATATAATAGCTTGTTTCTTGTCTCTTGTTATCTATCATGACTTGATCTCAAATATCATGATAGGGTAATCAGGTTATTGAAGCCTTCGTTTGTTTTTACTGTATAGCTGAAGTTGCTCGTGGCTCGGCTGTTAAACTGTCTCAATCGTCGTCGCTTCTATGATCATTCTGATAGTTACAGTTTTAAACCCCTCATTTTGTGATATGTTTTAAACTATTTCTTGTAACATTTTGTAAGTTTTATTCCTATATCCAGATGTTGGAGGGGTCCATTTTGTTTAGGTAACAATACATAAAAGTCATATGATATTGAGTTAAATTTTTAGAACTGCATTTGATTGTTATTATTTATTTAGAGCTGCTTTTTTGAACAAATTAATTTGGGGTAACGAACCTGACGTGTTCTTTAATTAATCGATCAAGCCAATAGGCATGCCGATTTGGACATTGGTAAATGCAGCTGTAGGCATTCTGAAATATCATTAATAGGAAGGGTTTGGAATATGATTATTGGTAGATGTGTGATTGCTGCTTAGGACATAGGAAATCAATGAACAATCTTTGGGATTGTGAATAAAAATTGTCTCTGACACAAATGTTTTTGTTACTACCTTTATGTTATTTCTTACCGGTTACGCGGTATCGTCTTAGTGTCTAGATGTAAAAATCAATTATTGCTACTTGGGATCCAACTAACTCCGGATATTTCCGAATTTGAGCTCGGCTGGTTGACTTGTTCGGTCTGCTTTGTTTCATCAAAGGAATCCTTAGTTTTTCTGCTTATAAGCTTAACGAGTTGAGATAAAAAAAAGATAATTTATTTTATCTTAGAGTCACTAATCAATGCCAGGAGACTCCTTAATTGGTCAAGTCATTATAACACAAATCGTTTGTAGCTTCAAGCCACCAAACATTGCACATGCATATCTATGTCAATTGTTGTATAGATTCTGTATTCCGTATCTTACCATCATGCGTTTAAATGTTACGCTCTATACGAAATGTTCATGCTATAATTCCGAAGTTACTTTTTAAAAATTGAGAATTATGCTTGCAAATTCTTTATACTATTTGTAGCTTTACAAATTTGTTAGGTTATTAATTATTTTACCAATGCATTATTTTTTTTGCAGAACAATCTGCAAGAGCTTTTTATGCTTATGAATTTCCTTGATCCTGAGAAGGTTAGTCTCTCTAGCATTCTTTACTTCTTGTGAAATTAAATATGTCAAAATATATTATCCCGAGTTTAATGTTGGCAGTTTGGCAATCTGGATGACACTCGGCAAGAGGACATTAACCAGGAAGAGAAGATTTCTAAGCTGCATCACATGCTGGCTCCCCATTTGTTGAGAAGTATGTTCTCTTAAAACTACTTAATATTTACCCTTCCAATATATCTAACTGTTGAATTCAGATGCTCATTCTTTACTGCCCAATCTATGCTTCACAACAATAAATCACAGGTCAACTAACTTTTCTGTCATCTTTTCCTTTTAAAGTAAGCTTGATAATTCCGTTGCTGAATATTTCTGATTCAGATAGCTGTTTCCAAAATTTTGTATATTGGCTTTACATTGCCAGATTTTGCCGTAGTCTGAGGGTGAGAACTGCTGGCTCATAGCTGAGTCTCTGAGATCTGTAGTTTGCTCTCAGATGAACTCAAACTGAAAGGAATACACCATTGGTAAACTAGCTACGCGCGTCATTTTTTTGCCTCTTTAGCAATAGTAATTAAAATTAGGTCTATTAGCAGCAGATACACAAAATAATAATCAAGGAATCGAAACTGTAGACATATGACCCTTAGTGAAATGTATAGTCAGTTAAAAGTGGGCAATTTAAGTTCGACAGCAAAGTTAAATGGTGAAAGATTTTGTGTTCGGTGCCATCACACATATCTTTTCGATGATTTATGATGGTACACTTACTGTGCCTGTGTTACCATGATAGTACTGTAAGTTTCTTACAGCATACGTGATCGGTGCTGATGTAAAAAATCAACTCTATGTTGAGCCTCAGGGGTTAAGAAGGACGTTATGACTGAGCTACCTCCCAAGAAGGAACTGATATTGCGGGTCGAGTTGAGTAGTAAACAGAAAGAGTATTACAAGGCCATACTAACTCGTAACTATCAAATTCTATCTCGCAAAGGTGGGGCCCAGGTAATTGTGGATCTGTTTCACGCTGCGTATATCTATTGAAGTCCTTAATTATTCAAAGGATTACTTTGACTTAAGCCCATTAAAGTCGGGCAATGGAGTTTAACACAAATAATGGTTTGCAAGAAACAAAATTATTTCTATAGTGCATTTCTCTTTATGTGAAAAATGATAATGTTACTGTTTCCTCGCTTCACCCGACTATTGCTGAGTTTTTTTCTTCTTCAGGTTTCTCTTAACAACGTGGTCATGGAATTGCGCAAGCTTTGTTGTCATCCATACATGTTGGAAGGAGTTGAACCAGATATAGATAATCCAGCTGAATCATTCAAGTACTCTTCGATTTCATAATGCCAATTATTATTACTCTTTTGTTTATGCAAACTTATTGGGTTTAGTTGTATGCACTGCCTTCTTGGGGTTTTCTTGTTGTGCTTTGGGATGAACTATCATTCATTATTTAAAGTTTTGTCTTTGTTTCTCTACTTCAGGCAGTTGCTTGAAACCTCCGGAAAACTGCATTTGTTAGACAAAATGATGGTAAAGCTCAAAGACCAAGGGCACAGAGTACTGATTTACACACAGTTTCAGCGTATGCTAGATTTGTTAGAAGATTACTGTACCTATAAGGTCAGATTTTGGTTTAGTTTTGTTAAATCATGGTGCATCAGGGCCATTTCCTTACATTTTTGAGAAGTATGCATCATCTCCATTCTTGGTTGTTAATGCAGAAATGGACTTATGAGCGGATTGATGGAAAGGTTAGTGGGGCTGATAGACAGATCCGAATAGACCGCTTCAATGCAAAGGATTCCTCAAGATTCTGTTTTCTGCTATCTACCAGAGCTGGTGGCCTGGGAATAAACCTTGCAACTGCTGACACTGTTATTATTTACGACAGGTAAATATTTTGATCTGTGTAATACCTCTAGCTATTTTTTCCATTCAAGACACTGTGTATGCAAGACAATGACCACTGAACTACATCTCAATCAGCCTATAAAATACCTCAAAAGCTATGGTTACTGATTTGTACAAGTGTAAATATATTTAAACTTACTCTATCATTGCATTTGTGCTGAAGGATGTACGGAAGGCCAAGCTTTTTTTATATATAAAATTTGTTGATAATTGAGTATCATTGATTTTATCCCAGTACAGTTGTTACGGTGGCTGCAAATTTCATATAATAGTTCTTTCGTATTTTAGTTGTTTATCCATCCTTTATGCAAATATGTGTCATTTATTTATGTTAATGGTGTCGATTTCTTAGTGACTGGAATCCACATGCTGATTTACAAGCAATGGCTAGAGCTCACAGACTTGGACAAAATAATAAGGTCACTTTCTGCCTGTAGCTTCGTTGGTACATTTTCATTTATTGTCTCTTAGCATCTAATATTCGTCTCAATTTCACAGGTAATGATATACAGACTGATAACCAGAGGATCCATAGAAGAAAGAATGATGCAATTGACTAAAAAAAAGATGGTTTTGGAGCATCTTGTGGTTGGGCATTTGCAAAAGCAAGGAATGAATCAGGTATATGTTTTGTTACTATTCTATATGACTGATAGATTATTCAATTATTTCTTTGAGGTCACATGAATCCTACCTTCTATCATCAGGTCTTATATGATACCATTTGTTGTCATTTGTATTTTTATCGTACTGTTTGCCTGCACGTCGCTACATGATCTGTCCATAATGTTTTACTCTTTATTTGAATCGAGATGATTTGTTGATTCTCTCACAAGTGACCATTGGTTTAACTGATTGAGTGCAAGGGTTGGATTCGAACGTTGGCGGGCTGGCAGCCATTTTCTACTAGCGATTTCTGTTATGTACATCAATTTAATTTGTCCACTTGTCTGTAGGAAGAACTAGATGACATCATAAGGTACGGCTCAAAAGAACTGTTTGCTGATGAGAACGATGAAGCAGGAAAATCTCGTCAAATTCATTATGATGAAGCAGCAATTGATAGGTTCTTCACTTAATATGCCGATCCTGGGTTCTATGTTCCTTAGTACTTTGCTTTTGCGGCTTCTTATTCTCTTTTTTTGTTTGTGTGTCAGACTACTCGATCGAGATCAAATTGGTGAAGAGGATGCTACAGTAGATGATGAAGAAGAGAACACTTTTCTGAAGAACTTTAAAGTAGTTATCTATCTGTTATATAAATGCTATTTCACTTTCTAGCATCCTTTTTATTATTATTTTCTGTGGCAGCAGTTTTCTCTCCATCTGGTTTCATTTTCCTCATATATTTTTTGTGATTTAGGTAGCAAATTTTGAATACATTGTCGAATCAGAAACTGTGGCTGAGGTAGAAGTTCAGGAAGCCATGGGTAATGGAGGAAATGCAAACGATTCAGAAAGGTCTAACTACTGGGAGGAGCTGCTACGAGACCAGTATGAAGTCCAAAAGGTTGAAGAGTTCACTGCTATGGGAAAAGGGAAACGAAGCCGGAAGCAGGTCTCTCTATTCATTATGTTAATAATAATAACAACAACTTGACACATGCTCGTTTTCGCTTATGTGGTACAAACTGCATAATCGACTACTGTATTGCTTTATTGCATTGCACGATTTTATGTATGATAGAGATGATTAGTCTTGTACTTTTACTTCAAGATCCAAATATTTCTTGCTTTGTTATGAGCAATGTGGATTTCATATTATATCTTTGCGCCTATCAATGTCTCAGATGGTTTCCGTTGATGACGACGATCTTGCTGGACTGGAAGATGTAAGCTCCGATGGAGAGGACGATAACTATGAAGCTGATGTTGCTGAGGGAGATACATTAAATGGAGTGGTGTCTGGACGAAGACCTTACAGAAAACGATCTCGTGGTAAGAGCGGTGGAGCCAGAAGAAGCCCTGAACTTTTTACTATTATATTGATTGTTCATCCAGTTGCTAGCATATGCCCTGCATAGGATACATATTATATCCATGTTAGTTTACCATTCTCATACAATCAAGGCGTATTGCTTATGAAGTAATCATAAGTTTCTGTCGAATCTGGCAATTGAGGAATCAGTTGACTTCATACATTTTGTACTTGTTTTGAAATTTAGGTTTCTAGCTGGGTCAGATTGTAGACTTAGTAATGAAGAGTGTATACAAATTAACATTATGGACCTGATTGCAATTTGTTCAATGGGCTTAGGAGAGCAAAATCCTGATAGGCTCGATCTGCTTCTCTCTTTTATATGAAGAGTGCATTGCCAATACAATGAAATGCTTTTGTTTTATGGAAACCCTACCAGTTGATAGCTCGGAGCCGCTCCCATTGATGGAAGGTGAAGGGAAATCGTTAAGGGTCCTTGGATTCAATAAGCATCAACGATATATATTTGTCCAAACTTTGATGAGGTTCGTTTGTTTACTTTCTCTCCTGACCTACAGATCACTTACTTCTGATTCAAAATCGAAATCGGTCTTGTGCAGGTTCGGCTGTGGGGAGTATGATTGGGCAGAATTTGTTCCACGCCTAAAGCAAAAATCATACGAAGAGATATTTGAGTGAGTCTCGGGCTTTTAATTCTAATAGGAGTTTCCTTTGTTGCATTTGAGATATTAAGATTAAATCTTTTTATAGATCATGATTCATGCCAATCTCTCGAAGCTGTGATCATATTTTGTAAAATTACGAGACAGGTTATATTAGCTGATTAGCTCTCATATGGAGAAATATGTTACATGAAATATAAACACTTGATTCTCACATTAGGGCACGCTATGAAAAATTTGTGAGCCGAATTATTTTCCTGTTGGTTTTCATGGGCAACTCAGTGGGTCCTATGAATGTTCATCAAAAGTTAGGTTTCGGTGATTTGGCAAGGTGGTATTTTCAAATGTCATACGATCTTGTGCAGTTTATATTTCAAGTATCTTCCTTTTGAAACGGCTGCTAATCTTGGGAACAGTATCATCTGCATCACTTGATGTCAGAATGAGCATTTTCATGATATCGGCTGCCTCAACTTTGATAGCATAATTTGTGTACGAGAGTCCTCTTAGATGGGGTGAATTTGTTAGTCTCAGATTCGTCAAATTATAGTCCACCAGCATCATCCACGCCTCTTCTTTTTTCCTTATGCAGATATGGGAAACTCTTTTTGACTCACATCACGGAAGATGTAACAGATTCTCCATACTTCTCAGGTGGATAATGACACTCAAATTTTGATAAAGGATATGACCCAAGAATCTTACAATTAATGACTTTTTGGGTTGCGTAACTAATCTCTTTTGATTTTAGACGGTGTTCCGAAGGAAGAATTAAGAGTAAATGATGTGCTTCTGAGAATTGCTGCTTTGATGTTGATTAGAGACAAGGTAAGACTTCTACATTTGATTTTGGAACTGCAGCACATCCCTTCCTTACACTACATCATGTTCATTTGGGATACATGCCACTTGTTTTCTTATGGGCGACTATTAGACTCATTTGTCCCAAACTTATTGACTTATAATTAATGAACTTATACATGCCTTTTATTTCCTTGATTTTTATTTGTTTTAAAACATCTGTTGAATTAGTCCATGTGTTACTGAAATGTTTTTTGACATGTTAAAGTGCTTAACAATACAAAACTATTTCCGTAAGGATGATTTGGGATTTTTACAGATGCAAATGCAACAAACATCTTAAACAACAGCGTAAATTGAACAGTGGATAAATTTGAAGTAAAGCGGCAGGTTGTTTGGCTGACCATTTTTTAGTTGGACATCACAAGTGGCTGGATATCTCATTTGGATTGTTAGATTGTTATGCTTTCTAAAATTCCAGAGTACTTGTTCCGGACAACATTTGAATCTCTTTTTTTTGTGTGACACGGTGCATTTTTAGATTCATAAAAAGTTATATGTTTACATGGAGTATATACTCACTTGGATCCTGAAGACCCGTTATTCACCTTATTGAGCTCAATTTTAGGTAAAATTCATTACCAACAATCCCGGTGAACCCCTATTTACTGATGATATTGTGCAAGTGTACCCTGCATTGAAAGGTGGGAGGTTTTGGAAGGAAGAACAAGACAAAGAACTCCTCCGTGCTGTCTTAAAGTAAATTTCTACTCCCAATTTTCTTCAAGCCAATTTACATGTTATTTCAGTGAACGGACTAAATAGCTAAAAATTTGAACTACATGTTTCATATCAATATCTATAATAATATGCGTCGGTGATGTGTTAAATTTTAGAAGTGTCAGGCATGCCATCTGGGTTGTTGTTCGTTGTTTCTGGCTACAGTAGCCCATTTATTCCTCAAACTACTGAAGTCCCATCGCATCTTTTTTTATTTATTTATAGCCTCTCAGTCGCCACAACGATATATGTTTGATGGTTGACAGTGATACACGTATAATAAACATTACATTCCGTTGCAACAAATAATTTTTGGAAGTCCTAACATCGGCGGAATATCATCATCTACTGTGCTGAAGTTTCTTAAACATAGACTAACAATTGTTCATCTCTTTGTGATGGAGGCATGGATATGGTAGGTGGCAGTATATACTTGATGATCAGGACCTGACGATAAAGAAGGTCGCGTCTCTTGAGTTAAATCTTCCACTCATACGAGTCTCTGTTGGTGGTGTTGAAGCACAAGATGGCGCAGATTCATCTGCAGCTGAAACCCATGGAAATCAGTCAGGCAAAATTGATGGCACAAATGGTGTTTGTGTGAATGATGCTGTTAAACAGGCACAGTTATATCAAGATGCGTCTAGCTCGTACAATGACAAAGAAATACAAAGAAGATATGTAGAGTATGTCAAGAAAAGAGTACTTCTACTGGAGAAAGCATTCAATGTGGAGTTGTCCAAGGAATATTATGTAAGTTGGGTTGCATGTTCATGTATATTTGGTCACAATATAACACTAGTATCTTCTTTCGGATTTTTCATGGACGAATATGACGATCTTTTATTGCTCCTCGTAAATCTCATCTTGCATTTGGAAATTCATTTCCCCTGGGGCCCTTTTCCTTGTCTAACTGGATATCGTCCCTGTGACAGGTGGAAGAAGATGTAAACAATGGAAGCCACGAAAACAATATTGATTCTGGAATTAAGATTCAGACACATGGTGTCAGCTCCATGAAGAATGATGCCCAGTCACTGGCTGCGCAGTTGCCTCAAATGGCGTGCATTGGTAACTTTGTTAAAGGATCACTGGCTTTTAGCACGATCATAAGATTGCTAATCATGCTGTTTAAGCCTAATTAATTGCACTAGATTTTTTTGCTTCCGTTTGTAATGTCCTATTTTTGTGTGGTTAGTCCTCTAAATGTATATGAGTATTGGGTAATATGCTCTTTCATAAAATTTCTCAATGCCTCTGCCGCAGGGCCTGAAGTACTATCCGGTGTAACCTCTTATGATGACAAGGCGGAGAGGGTAAAGTTGGCTGGGCTTTACAATCAGGTCCGTTGCACATTGACTAGCTTGATTACTCATAGAATATAGTTTGCAAGGACATCCATAAGTGATCACATATACTTGTCGAATGAGAGTGACAATGCATTGACTAACCCTATCCCAACAATATATTATTGATTGTCTATATTGTAGAAACTGGTGTTTATAATCATCTGCATTTTATTGCAGATGTGTAGTGTCTTGGATGATAATGCTACTGAATTTGTTGAATCATATGTGACAGCCAAACCAGTAAGCAACGACACCAAGAGCAGTTTCTCTCGGCTGGAAAGCATCACGCAGGACATCAAAAGCCTACTCACTCCTCCTGCCCAGGAAATTCCTACAGCTCCCAATGCAAGCCTGGACAATGAGACCAGTGAGGCTCCTAATCCTGAGCCTGATGCCGAAATGGTTGATGTGCAGTGAAAGGGCTGTTATAGAATATCAAGACACATCAGTTATGTATACAATGTACTAACAGGCCCATTATTGTGCTGGATGAGTGGCGACATATGTATACAATTCAATTCTAGAATCACAATCTTTCGATTGTAAACACAATGTTGAATTGTGGGCTATAAACCCAGTCACATATTGTGCCGATTTCCTTGCAATGTTGTCTCTAGCTATACACAGTTGCAAGGACCAAACTTATTTATGGCGCTGACTGCATCTGAACAGGAGCCACAGGGCTGCTGCATTTGGCTGGACCAAAGCCTTTTTGAAACCAAACCAGAAAATGCGTTAACAACTAACTTGATAAATAAAAGTGGTTGTCTGGATAAGAGGACTCAGCCGGCTTAACTGGGCACCAGTAGAACTGGCCCGTTATCCTTCCACCGACAAGAGAGGGAGGTGTTCGCTGCTCTGTGAAACCAGCCTGGCGCAGTGTCCTCCGCTCTAAGAACTGAGAGCCTTAAGCCTTCGCCCAAAGCCCGCAGTTCAACTCACACCTTGGAATGGACGAGCCAGCGATCAACTACTCGCACCCAACCGAGTGAACACCTCAGTCATCCAACCACAATAATGCCCCGACTTCGGTTACAAGCTCTCGCTACTGAGCTCGGCGATTGGTGATCATTACATGGTGTATATAAAGTGTTCTTTGCTTCATTTCTGGCCGGTGTGGGATATTAGGGTGCAATTAAGCGATTACAATTTCACTAATAGTAACATTAGCGCCCCACAAGAAACAATAAATTAAAAGTGGTTGCCTTAATCATGTATATTGCAGTATCTAAAAAAGCTGCGAGGTCCCTTAAAACACAGTCAAAAAATTGAAATATGACCAACCATGAAAGTGTATGGAAATCATATGACGTGTTCAAGCTTAATTGCTTCGTAAGTATTCCGAGGTGAATTTCTGCTGCTAGGTGATGTAAATAATCATGGCGAGTTCTATATGTGTTACAACAGCGCCGATGGAGGGCTTTGTAACGGAAAATTCTATACTCACTACTCCACTAATGACTGCACCTTCTGGAACCATCTGACGACTTCAATCCGATCCTTGTTCCTCATGTATTCGTGCAAGAAGAAAGCAAGTTCATCGCTTATCCCTCTTTCCTCAAGAAACTCGTAGAATGGGATTTGAATTTTTTCGTCCAATGACCTGTAAAACAAGCAAATCAACATGAGCTTGAATAAAAGGCGGTCCATGTTACAATCACAACAGTGACCTCCGCACAGACAAGATTAGAAATGGGCCAAGTATTCAAATTCTGTAAAACACAAATATTGGTTTAATGTTTAAAATTTTCAGCATTCTTCCAGTGATTAGTATACCAGTTAAACATAACAAAGGAACAAAAGACATGCAGTCCTTTCAGTGTGCAGATTTTTTGACACTGGGGGGCTATATACTTCTAGAAAAACGTTTCATTTTACTCCTGCAATAGCAATGCTTTTGGTAGTGCTTCATAAATAAGATGAGTGATTAAAGGATGTAAAATGATTCATACTTGAAGTCAGGTCCCATGTACGGGGTGCGCTGTGATTGATCAAGAAGAAAAACAGCAACCTTTTGGATCTCCAAACAATCAGGCCATGCTGAGCATATAATCTTCAGCTGATTGAAGCCTTGTCCCTTTTTTATATGAATCAACATGCTTAGGTGCATATGCCGATTAGTTCCCGTGCTATCGTCCCCAGGTGTTGGAACAAATATGCAGCCATCAAACATACCAACTTCAATTTCAATGTCTTCGGAACCACCAAATTTCCCTTTCAGTTTGATCAGCTGATTTCCCGGTTTGTCTATCACTTCAAAATTACCGAATCTCGTGACTGGCTAAAAGAGAAAACAACCAAAATAAGTTTTAGCATCAACTCTACTGCATGGGTTATGCCCTGAAAAACTAAACACACAACAGTACCTCCTACTTGTTCATCATCCAATTTTTAAAAGTCATAAACAAATTTCACAGAAATTATTGTAAGTGGTGAGATAAGCGACGAACTACAGCAAACGATGCTAAATGCTAACTTTGCGACCCACAGTAATACGGGCAATACTCGCAAGCCAGGTAACTTTGCGACCCACAGTAAATTAAAGCAGTAATATGTTCAGGCAGAACTCTACAAATGTGAACCGAAACGCAACACTTGCGTTGGTAAGCCTGGTCCAAGAATATTCATGATTACATACATACAAGCTCAATAAGAATAACCAGAATTCTATTTGAGACAACCATATACCTCCTCAACTTTCAAGTCACAAGTTTCTTTTTTTTTTCCAACACCTAGCTGAAACCGTCCATTCTCTTCCTCAATCAATTATTCAAGTTCCAAAATCTTATTATCATTCTTTTTTTGTTTAATTATTATTATTATTATTTTAAATTTCACTATCAAGAACAACACAAACATGACGTAAAATTTGAACAGGAGCTGATCCTCATCTCCATCATTTATCCAAACTCTGAACAAAGAAAAAAAAAACCTGACTCGGCGGCACAGGCTCCAACTGGTACTCAATCTCCTTCTGGATGATTCTCCTCATCTTCGCCTCAAATGGCACGCTCACAGCCTCGCTCCCGTACATCCGGAAACCTCGCATCCACGACTCAGAACAACAAACATCCCGCTGCTGATGCTGCTTCCTAGCTCCAAACACACACCTCAAACTTCGAAAACCAGCTTCGTACGGTGCGGACGAGACTCTGCGTTGCACAGCTCGAATCAAGCGCGCCATTGTTGTGTTGCTCTGCTCCCGACTTCGAGTTTTTCTCGGCGGAGGGTTTAACGAAGAAACAACTCTTTGGCCCAACCGATGCCTAGGCCCGTATACATTCTAGGCCCAATATGCTCATGTTTTAAGCATCGGCCCAACCCCAGATTTCGATAAAAAAAGAAAGTAAAAAGGTGACTTGTGAGGTTCTTTTTTTGGTTCCTCTGATACGACATTTGATGGTGTGTGTTTGTTTGGTTTATGGAATTTGTCCGCATCCTAATTGCTTGGTGGATAATATAATTAGTAGCACTTAATATTCAGAATTAATAGAAAAACGGTCCTGTTCAAATGAAGCGAAGTCTTGTATGCAGGCGTTGAATTGGGTCTGTTGTTCCCATGCGGCATGAGTTTTGGTAAAACGATTTCAGACTGTTCAAGCAGAGGTTAAGAACTGTTCAACCGAATACTGGAACTCGCACACAACGCAAATCCGAAGATAGGAAGTTTCCTAATATGTGAATTTCTTAATATCGAAGATATGCCGATTGGAATAAGTTGAAGATCAGATTGGACGGCGAGATATTCGAGCTATATTATCCAGACGCCAAAGTTACCAGGAGGATATTCAAAAAGATTATCAAAGATCTTCTAAAGATTGGATATGATATCTAGAGAAAATTTAGGAATATTTCCTAAATATTTGATAGAGTATCTCGACTGATTTGAGAAGCTACTCGAAGTATAAATACGTAGCAAGGGCTCCTAAATCAGCAAGTCGTCTATTGGAGAAGTTATACACGTTCATAAACTCGAGCCGAGGAGGAGGAGGAGATGACGGCCGGATAGTTTTCTACACCGGAAAATTAATCGGCGCTGAGCAGTCTGTTCAGTGTGCTGATCAGACCTGTCCGTGGAACAGACCGCTGCACACACCACCACTGACGCTACGCATTCGGGAGAAGGCACTGAGCTTCGGAAGAAGGCTCTGGACTTCGAGAGAGGTCATAGCATAGGTCGGGAGGGAGTCTCGAACCTACCCACAGGGGATCGAGGGGGAGCCGAGATCGCAAATCGTGGAGAAAAGCGTTAGTGGCTAGGCGATTACATTCGGGAGATTGTAAGAGTAAGATCATATGTAGCTCTAAGCTTTTTAATAAGATTTGCTACCCTTTAGGGCGTGGGAAGCCCCCAGTGTAGGCTGGTTGCTGAACTGGGATTACATCGTGTGTGCATTTGTTCTGTTTTGGTTACTGTCTGCTAAGGTGTTCAAGTTTCGTCTGAACACATCTTGGATCTAGTCTTGAACAGACAACATAATTTCAAGGTCCTCCAATTTTTTTGTGGATGGATAAATTTCATTTTATATCTTAAAATTAAATTATTTAAAAGTTTAATAATTACTCATTAGTAGCACGTTTTAGATTTTACGTGGGGACAAAAGAGATCAACTTTTTTTAGCACTTGGATTCATTTGTTCCCAAGATACACTTTGAGACTCGTGAATCCATCAAATAGAGATGTGTAACGATTCGATCAAGAAGGTTGGTTCGAGTTATTATAAATCTAGCATGTTCTGAATATTTCTTGTCACCATCATCCTTCAGGTTACTACAACCTAAATTACTTTTTAAACTGTCACAATTAGAACTTCTAAGTCATGGTAAAGTTTGAACACAAGACATTGCATATTACAAGGCGAGAGCTCAACCACCGCCTTGTTGACAACTAATTAATAATTTAAAATCATAAATTCTATTTATTTATTAAATTAAGTGGCAATTTTGTAGAAATCGAAAAAATAAAGTAGACATTTATTTCGGAGGACATAAATAGACCGATTTGACGTGGATTGAACCCAGACCCGACATTTCCTTTCCTGGAATTTTATAAACATATCTTGAATATCGTGTAATTTCCTTCCCGATTTACCCCTCCTCCACGTCCTCAAATTTCCGCCGATCTGGTTTCGATCTTCGCGAACGCGTCGCGGATTTCGCGACCCTTTTGCCTCCCTGGCCAGACCCTCAGCGGAATTCCGTTTCCGTTCGAATTCAATTTCGAGGGGTTTTAGAGAGAGAAGGCGTCTGCGAGGAGGAGGCAAACAAAATGATGTGTAGAATTTTGCCGAAGAAGAAACGAACAGGAGCCGTGCCGGTGTATTTAAACGTGTATGACCTTACTCCGATTAACGGTTATGCCTACTGGATTGGGCTTGGGATCTACCACTCCGGCGTCCAAGGTTGGATTTTTATCTTTTATTTATTTTTAAACTTTCTCATCGCCTGCAACATTGGATTCGAGTTGTTCCATGTTTTGTTGTTTTATGTTTCGTTTTGATGTCATAGGTTTGTAGTTCAGGAATTTCTTTTAGTGGATTTGCGTCAGTGTTGATTATTAGGGTGTTTTATTTTATATTTGTGTATAAATATTCTAATGTTTTTGTTGTCATCTGGTGTTGGGACTGGAGATTAGGACTACTGGAATTGAAGTTGAGATTAATTTATTTGTTGGATATTTTGCGCAATTTTTTTATGTATTTGTTGTCTGTCAATAGAACATGACTTATGTGTCTTTGGAACTTTCAAACTCTTGAGATTACGTCTTGGATTGTTATAGATGTCTGGATTCGAATATTCATATGATATTGAAGTGTTTCCATTCCCCATAGATAAGTTTTGATGAATTGGATTGCATTTAGGATATCGATTTGAATTACAAGTTGATTCATTTTTGTTATTGATCTGAATTTTTGCGATAAGGGACATGTGTGTGTGTGTGTGTTCTATGAGCAGTTCATGGAGTTGAGTATGCTTTTGGAGCCCATGAGAACTCATCGACGGGAGTGTTTGAGGTGGAACCGAAGCACTGCCCTGGTTTTATGTTCCGAAAATCTATCTTGATTGGTCGGACGGATATGGGATCCAAAGATGTGCGTAACTTAATGGAGAAGATTTCTCAGGAATATGCAGGCAATACATACAATCTCATCACAAGGAACTGTAACCATTTCTGCAATGATGTGTGTATTAGATTGACAGGCAAACCTATACCCCGCTGGGTGAATCGTCTCGCTCGACTTGGTAATCATGGTTCTATCATAATTGTATTTAAGGTGAAATCTATCAAGTTTTTTTATGCCGACCTTTGTTGCAGGCTTGTTCTGTAACTGTGTTCTGCCAGCGGGTATTAACGATACAAAGGTAAGGCAAGTGAGATTAGAAGGCAAGGTAGCACAAGAGGAAGGCATGAAAAAACTGAGAAGTTCATCAAACACGCGCCAGACGCCTGTCCAATCCATCTCTACTAGTTGGACAGGTAGCTCTGTGAAAAATCCAACTCCTTCCTCCAGTTCTAAGAGAAGCTCAAAAAAAGACCGCTGCCTCCCTACTCCGTCTTGGTTAACCTCGCCTGTGTCTAGATCAACGAAAATGTAATTACGGTATGCTTTTTACAGTTATATAGCTCCTTGTATGGTGGATGGATCCCTTCTCTTCTCTTCATAAGTACTATGTCTTACATTATGCCATGTGCTTTGCTCCTTTCCTTTGTGATAAATGGAAGGAAAAATTCAGTATTTATTTTCCTTTTTTGGATAAAGTTTTTTAATCATGTCAATCTTAGCCATCAATGTGTTGCAAGACTTTCTATTACAATCATATCCTGATTATTGATTCATTCTTATAATCTGCCTCCATTTTTTTTGTGGATGTTTTATCTCTTTATTTCTCATCCCTTGTGGACGTTTACAAATGTTATAGTCTATCCTCTCATGTTAGCGTGTTTAGACGCCGCTAAAGTCCTACCACGAAGCGAGTGTATCGATTCATGGGTTACAAGTTTAAGGTCGTGACAAATGACGAGTGCTTCATCAAATGATCCAAGTTCAATTTGGGACGAATGCGTATATATGGTTTGTGTTTCAAATAATTTAAAACTATATTTGTACCCGATATATAACAAAATGATCCTAAAATCCTCTATTAATTACACATTATGCCACTAGCAAACCATCGCATCACATCGAAAAAGAGAAGATCATCATCTTCTTCATCATCCAACTTCGAACACATCGCCATTAAAATCATCGCTCGCGTTCTCAACTACCTCTGGAGGCTCTATCACTCTACCTCGACTTGTATCGCTCTTTGATCTCATCACCTCCTCATGTACGACGATTTCATCTTCAATTTCTCCGATTCCAGCTTTGACTCGCAGTCGCGATCGTCGATTTTGAATTCTACTTGTACCTGATCGAGTTTCGAACTGAATTCGATCGCAGATGGCATCGTCGATGATTTCCACGGTATCGGCTCCGGCTCGAGCGCCCATTTCCATGTCGGACTTTTACAAGGTACAATTTTCGAATATTTAGATTTTTGGTGATGTGGTGAATTTGAGATGAAATCAGAGTAATGATGAGCTGTGCAGGGGAAGGTGAATATTGGGAGATCTGATGTCAGTCTGGTGTTTAGCAAGGACGGGAAGTCGAAGGTATGTTTATTTTCAGAGCAGAAGAGCAATGGGATCATGTTATGTTATATGGTTATTGTAATATGGAGATTTGTGTGGTTTTAGTGTGAATGTAAATAATGGTTGTGTCATGCATGGCTCATTGAGAAATTTTCAGGTATGGGTCGTGGTATTTGTTATGCACTATAAAACTAGGTGTAAAAGAAGGCGTCTATGAGATTTTGTAATGTATATTACTGGGAAGGATCCTGTTAATGTTCCGTTCGGATTAGGTGTTTACTACTGCCAATTGATCGCCCTTTTTGGTTTAATTTTTCAGCAATTTTCCCGTGCTAGTATGGTAGTTGCAGTAACGCCTTCTCGTTTTGAGGGTGTAACAATGGCCCCTCCAGATCCCATTCTTGGAGTTTCTGAAGCCTTCAAAGCTGACACCAACGACTTGAAGCTCAACCTTGGAGTAGGAGCCTATCGCACCGAGGAACTTCAGCCTTATGTTCTTGAAGTTGTCAAGAAGGTTAGCTTTATCTCTCGTTTTGATAGAGTATACTTTTCACTATCTTCCCTTCCGTATCAACGTGCTAGGAGATAAACTTGGAAAATAATTACCATTTTGTCTATTTTGAATCATTTGTTACGCTTGTGTGTTCATTTCTAGGCCGAGTCTCTAATGTTGGAGAGAGGGGAAAACAAAGAGGTACGTGAACTCTTTCCATCGGTTAGCTATGTATCTACATGGTATTTCGCTCTGACAGTATCTACAATTTGTATTTTTAGTATCTTCCAATTGAGGGTCTTGCTGCATTTAACAAAGCTACTGCTGAACTTTTGTTTGGAGCTGGCAATCCAGTCATCCAAGAACAAAGGGTATGCATCGAAGGGTACCCAAATGTAGCGTACATTGGGACTTTTAACCACTTTAAGCTTCCCATTTACTGTTGTGTGTATCGTGCGTATAGGTTGCCACTGTCCAAGGTCTTTCAGGAACTGGTTCGCTCAGACTTGCTGCTGCATTCATAGAACGATACTTTCCTGGAGCACAAATTTTGATATCTGCGCCAACATGGGGTGTGTTATGTATTCTGGATCTTTGAATACACATTGCTGAAGATGATTCTCATTATCTTGTTCATTTAATAATGCAGGGAATCACAAGAACATATTCAATGATGCCAGGGTTCCTTGGTCTGAATACAGATACTATGACCCAAAAACTGTTGGTTTGGACTTCGAAGGAATGATTTCAGATATTAAGGTATTTAGTGGAAACAATTATTCTTAACATATGATGTTAGTTTTTCCTCATCTTGATACTCATTTATTGTACATGATTTTCTGTCACAAATCACAATGTGTTGCACTAGTACTTTTCTATAGTACTTTAATTGCATCAAGTGATCAAAGTCAGTGCAAAGGAAAATGACTGATTGCTTTAAGCCAAATTAGAACATTTGGCTTTCTATTTAGTCATTTAAAATGTCTTTGGCATATTTCTCTCGCTGTCTTCTTAATAATATTCAAACAAACTTCTTATGTACCCAGGCAGCTCCAGAAGGATCATTTATCTTACTGCATGGATGTGCTCATAATCCAACTGGAATTGATCCAACCCGAGAACAGTGGGAAAAGATAGCCGATGTCATCCAAGAGAAGAACCATATTCCATTTTTTGATGTTGCATATCAGGTACTTTTATTTACAAGCTTGGGAAGGTATTATAAATGCTAATCAAGTTTACTGAGTTGCATATAGAATAGTCTTGTGAATACTGAATTTACTATTGTGATACTGAAGTGTGCATACCAGGGAATATCTGGATATGGTTGTCTGACTTTAGGTGCTGAAACTGAACGAACAGAGTTGTATTTAGTGCTTGTTCCAAACGTTACCCCTGAATTAAAATGTGTTTGCAGGGATTTGCTAGTGGAAGCCTTGATGAAGATGCATCTTCTGTCAGATTATTTGCTGCACGTGGAATGGAGCTTTTGGTAGCTCAATCATACAGCAAAAATCTGGGCCTATATGCAGAGAGAATTGGTGCCATAAACGTTGTATGTTCGTCGCCTGATGCAGCAGTAAGGTATTACAGATAACATTGCTTCACTGCTGGCTTATAAGTTATAAACGCTTACTTAGGTCTTCGTCACAGCATATGATATGATTACCAATTATCAATTTCTTACTGTGTGAATCAGTCAATCAGATTGTTTAGCATTATAATTTTTTTGTCTGACAACAATTCACCTTTCTAGTATTGTTAAGTGTTATCACATGGCGGATAGAAACTGGTTAGATAGTATTATAGTTCAAAACTTCCACAGGTGGATAGAAACTGGTTAGATAGTTTGAATTTTTAGTAATTTAGTCGGTTTTCTAGTCTTTTTATTCAGCTTCGGTTTTGTACTTAGTGTTTCCGGGCTGCTAGTCTTCTGTTAGTTGTTTGTTACCCCTTTTGATCAATGAATCCACATTTTTCAAAAAAAAGTGTTAACACATGGCATTCATCTTTTCAGAGTAAAGAGTCAGCTGAAAAGGATTGCTCGACCAATGTACTCGAATCCGCCGATTCACGGAGCTAAAATTGTTGCCAATATAGTTGGGGATCCAACTCTCTTCAATCAATGGAGGGATGAGATGCAAATGATGGCAGGCAGAATCAAGAGCGTGAGACAAAAACTATATGATAACCTATCAGCCAAAGATAAGAGTGGAAAGGATTGGTCATTTGTTCTTCAGCAGATTGGCATGTTCTCATTTACTGGCTTGAACAAGGCGCAGGTAACCCATGTTTCAATCATCAATGATGCAATTCAAAATACTTCATTACTCTTCTGATCCAAACTCTTCATCCAAATCAATTTCTTGTCATCAGAGCGACAACATGACGGACAAATGGCACGTGTACATGACAAAGGATGGGCGAATCTCCCTGGCTGGGTTATCTTCCGCCAAGTGCGAGTACCTTGCAGATGCCATCATTGACTCGTTCCACAACGTTAAGTGAGATGAGAAGAGAAGCTAACAACAGTGAGCACCACTTCCTATAGAAATTATTTGTAATTTTTGGACCTTTGTTGCCATTGCTCCAATAAACTGCAAACTTGAACAAAAGAAGCTAATAAGTTCAAAAATTCATCTGAAGCATTTAATAAGTTCTTCAGAATTTTTTTATATACGTACTGAAGACCTTAGTAATGATGTTTTGCTATGCTCTGTACTTGATGAGCTATTTGTATAAGAATTAGGGAAAAATACAGTTTGGGTACCTGAACTATTACATTTTTTAACTTGTGAGAGCCGACTATAAAAAATTCTAAAAAAAAGGTCCGAACTATCAAACAACTTTCCAAACGAGGGCACCGTCTAACGCCGTTAGGAATTTCACTTAGCCGTCAAAAGGCGTTAACTCTGCTATTTAATAAATTCATTTATTTAAAAAAAATTTAAAATTAATAAAATTTAAAATTGCCAAACTTTTTTAAAAATTATAAAAAATATCAAAAAAAAAGTTACAACTTACAATAAATTTATAGAAATTTAAATTTATAAAACTTAAAAAATTATAGTTTGGGTTCAGAAAAATTAGAGAATTTTATAAAATTGTTGAAAAAAATTGTAAAAAATTAAACGAATTTTAAAAATTATAAAAAAAAAGTTATAAATTTTATTTTTTAAAATAGGAATATAAAATTATCTAAAAATAAAAATTCAAAACTTTAGAAAAAATTAAACACATTAAATTTAAATATTTAAAAATTACAAATTTTAGATCTTTTCAACAAACCTTCCCTTCCGTTTCAATTCTATCAAATGATTGAAGAAAAAAATATTTCATTTTGTGTAGTCAAACCAAACAAATGATAAGACTTCGACAATACTATAAGGCTGAATAAAAACTAGATTAAACATTTGATGTGAATATCAAATTTTTTTCCCTAATACCCCTTATATAGTTCAAACTAGAAAGGAATAATAATTAATATTTTCTTGCATTATGGGTAGGGTAGGGGAACTTTAAAAAAAATCAAAAAAAAATTTCATTTGTGTTTAATTTTTCTAAAGTTCTTATTTTTAAAAAAATTTATATTCCTATTTAATATATAAAAGTTTATAATTTTTATATATTTGTTTAATTTTTTACAATTTTTTTTACATTTTTATAAGTATCTCTAATTTTTTTGAACCCAAACAATAAATTTTTAAGTTTTATAAATTTAAATTATATAAATTTTTGTAACTTTTTTCTATATTTTTATAATTTTAAAACATTTTTCTAAAAAAGTTTGGCAATTTTATAATTTTTTAAATTGTTTTAAAATTTTCTGGATTATTTAATTTTTAAAAAAATTTAATTTTTTGAAAAGTAATTTATTAATTAACAGAGTTAACGCTGTCGAACGGTGTTAGTGAAATCCATAACGACATTGGACGGTGCCCCCTTGTTTAAAAAATTGTTAGATAGTTTGCACTTTGTTTGAAAGTTTTTATAGTTCGACCTACAAATAGGAAATATTGATAGTTCAAGTCCCCAACTGTAATTTTCCCTAAAAATTACTTAACATTTCTAGTGAAAACATTAGTTACTTTTTATTCTATTTTTCAATAAGTTAAGCAAATTGGCGTACTGGGGAAATCGAAACAATTTGAACGTTGTCACCGGAAGTTATTGGACAAACGTCATGAACTCATTTTAAAGCTTCTTCTTTTCTCTTTTTTTTTACCACAAATGGCTTATTTCATTGGCGGTTTGTTGTGAAGTCAAATTTTCTTCATATATGTTATTTAAGCGAGTGCCATAAAGATATGTTTTATTTTAATCTCAAATCGTCAATCGCATCAGCAGATTACCAACACCAAAATATTAAGTTCATGTCAGACGCTCAAGTGCCGTTGCCAATTGGTAACAAATTTCCAAATTATTTTGGAAATGATAGAATAGTGTAACACTTTGGATAATGAGTTGTTGTATTGGCTGGCACTTGTTATTATGATAGTTCAATAAGTAAGCATATTTTTATCAATAAAAAAGAGAGTATATTAGCTATATTGTCACCAACATATCATGGTATTTGTGATGTACTTTAGCTTCTGGTGACCTAAAAGATGGTGGTGACAAGAGATAGTTAGGACAAGCTAGACTTATAACGGCTCGGACCAGCCTTCCCGGTCGGATCATTACATCGAAGCGATCTTCCAGAGTAGGTGACCAAGGTCATCGGACGGAAGGGAGAATCATGTGTGATCTGTGTGTGCCCTAACGAGGACGATGCGAGAGTTTAAGTGGAGGAGCATGTTATACCATAGATTATGAATTGTCCCACATCGATCGGCTTGGAGTTTTGATTATAATAGCTCAATAAGTAAGCATACTAGCTATTTTGTCACAAACATATCATGATTTTTGTGATGTACTTCAGTTTGTGGTGGTCTGAAGAATGGTGGAGACAAGAAACAGTTAGATTAGACTAGACTTATAACAGCACAGACTAGCCTTCCCGATCGGATCGTTACCAAAAGGATCGACCAAACTCCAAATACAATGGCAAAATAATATTGATAAAGTAAATATGAGTTTGTCTAAAAGTGGACAGCTAAAAACACATCGTTTTAAATTTATGATATTAATATTTTTTTTATCAGTATGTTATTTTATCCATTCGATAATAGATATAATTGCTGTCTAGTGATCATAGTGTGTCTAGCGATCATATTTTTGATTCGTCGATCCAAATTCCCTCCATGTACCTTATTTCAATGAGTATTACAGTAGAATTAGACTTTTTTTAAGTAAAAAAAAAAGGTCTAATTTAGCTTAAATGCATATCCAAATATGACAAATAATAAATAAGTTGTGTGAAGTGAAAGAGTGAAAATATCAATAATAAAAAAAGCATTTAGAAAAGAAAAGAGTGAATGAGGCGTTGATTTGTTTCAGTTACGACTGCAACGTGTTTAAGAAAGTGGGTCCCATCCGACGAACAAGAAGAAGAAGAAGAAACAACAGCAGAAGCAGAAGAACATCTTCAAGTTCAACAACCAGACGAAGCTGCCACACGAAAGCTGCACCTCAAAAAAACACCATCCATCAATCAATCAATCACTTTCTCTCTCTCTCTCTACATCAAATCCTGCATCAACTCCGCAGTATGAAAACGAAGACGAAGGCGCCAGCGAAGGCGACGAACAACAACGACGGCGACGACTGGGCCGTAGCGGCGATGGCGCGCGATTCGCTGGTCGTCGACTTGCTACTTCGGTTAAAGCACCAGGCGAGTCGGCCATGGGCGGGGAAGTTGGTTGCGGATTTGGCGCTGGCTGGTTGGGGAGTTAGGCAGCCGCGTTCGGGTTCGAAGAGCGTCGGCTTGGTTAGCGAGTGTCATCGGAAGAGTAAGGAACGGATTGGTCGTAGGTGTAGTCCTTCCACGCCGTTGTCGTGGAGTGCCGGCAGCGGAGGCGGCGGCGGTATGGATGGGTGCGAGACGTCGAGTCTGCCGGCAAATCGGTCACCTAGTTCCAGATCCAAGGTTAGTTGTTCATCTTCAACATCTCTCCGTCTCTGTACACGTGGATTTTCTTTGTTATGGAATTCTGTCTTCCGCGGAGCTCCCGTCAGTCACCGCAAAGTCCTCGCCGCGTCTCATTTCTTCTTTTCCAATTTTTCGTCGTTGGGATTTGTTTGATTGATGGCGACATTCGTTTCTTCCATCCAACGACCGCTTTATATTTCTCTCGCTTTCTTTTGCCTTCCAACGTAACTTATTAACGACCTCCGCCGTCTGGAATTCGACTGTTGCTTTCTCAGATCCGGCGATTCCACCTTCCCCAAGCTCATCATCACCTTCGTTATAATTACTAAAATACCCCTGTCACGCTTTTCGGGATGATATACTGGTCATGCGAGGTCAGCAATCAATATATATAAAAAGAAAAGAAAAGAAAAAAAAATCTAAAACATGTTTGTTCATGATTCTCCGATACTATGCTTTCTTCTTTTCTGGTCACCATTCATTCTCCATTTTCCCATTTATTTTATACGGTTTTAACCTGGTCGTGGTTCAGATTTATGATTGATGAGTTGAATTTTGAGGATCATATGACATGAATAATGGGTGGGGGTGGTGGGTAGGGTAGTGAATGAATGAGGTGGAAATATGTGGAGATTTGATAGCAGTATAGCCAGTAGAAGATGTTAAATGTTAGGCATGCTGGCATTAATGGATTGATTGATGATGAATGTGACTGTTACACACACATTGTTTGATAACAATATATATTACTGCTGTCTTTTGTATTTATGCTTTCTCTCTCTGCTCTGATGATAATGCTTACTTTCATGAGGATTAGGAAGCTTTTTGTGGGTTGTAGACTTGTAGTAATATGTGTATGTTTGTTGGCACTGTGCAAGCCCATGGCCATGGCCCCCTCCCTTGGTTGTGTGGACTGTGGTAGAAGAAGTTCCATCATTTTGACACATCATAAACTTCCTTTACATCAAAAAGATGAAGATAGGTGTGGGATGTGAGGTGAGGTGGGGTCAGTGGCTAATGTTGGTCTGCAGTAGTACTACTGCTACAAGAGTTTGGGGATATTTATGATGTTTTTGGGATGTGTGTGTGGGGATAGATCATGGATGAGAATGCGGGCTTTTGGTGATTATTAAGGGAGGGTTGTGATGAGTTTGGGTTGTAGGTGGGAGGAGTTGACATTGATACATTTGTTGGTTGTTGACTCTGCTTTCAACCAATGCTTGTCGGCCACATAAGATGATGATTGATGACATACTTTTTTCTTGTTCTTGTACATTGTTTTTGCTGGTCATGTGCTTGAGGCAACAGCTATGATTTCTTTTTACTACTCTTTGCATGGTTGTGTTTAAATCTCGAAATGAGAGTGATAGACTCTAGTCTAGTGGGTTCTTGACTGCTTCATGTATTTGCAGATTAGTCTGACTGGCAGCGAGGTCAACGGTGCAAGTAGTAGCAAGTCCAAAAAGAAAAAGGTAATGTGTCTAGTTCATAGTTTCAATAAGCAGAGAGTACTTAGATGATCTGCAATGGTCCAATTCATATTGTTCATCTGAACTGGAGGTATGGCTGAAGTTTTTGAGCTTATTCTTTAAAGTTATATTCACCTATCCGTCCTTTTATTACAGACTTATGCAGAACTAAAAGAGGAGGAGGATTTGCTCATAAAGGAAAGGAAACATCTGCATCATGTATGATGTGGCTGAAAGCTTAAGCGATTCGTTATTTTCTACTTTATGTTTCTGATTTCTGACTGGCATTGAACTAACAATCAGGAACTAGCAATGCTGGGTGCCACGGTCAAGGAACAAAGAGCAGAAAATGAGAACTTGAAGAGGATCAAGGTAACTAACTCTCTTGCCCAGAAGATTATTATGTTATACATTGTACAGCAAACTATGACTGCCAAACATCTGTTTCTTGTTTTTGGTCCTTCATTGTTATTCTTTTTGGTAGATGTCAAACAATATGATTGCATTCTTATGAACTTTTCACTTCAATCTTGTAGCTCAATTTGAGTACACAATTATTGAAGAACAATCCTCACACTGCTGCTGGCATTGGTGAACCACCAAATGTTGCCTTAAGCATGAAAGTGGTGATGAGAGCAGAAGGCCACGACTGTGCTTCCTCAGTCTTGATACCTGATGTGATTCCAGCCCAAAAGAGAGCACACTTGATGCTACCTGATCTAAACATGATGCCATCTGAGATGGACTCAACTAATTAATCAAACATGTACACTCAAAGGCATTCAAAGCCACTGACTAACAAAATAGCAGATGAGTTAGCTCTAGCTCTTTTCATGTCTAGCATTCGACAGGACAGGATCACTTGAAAGGTATCAACTCCCAGCCAAACTTCAAACGCGCAACTGAGCTGGAAAACTACCCAGTTGCACTAGGATCCTTGGAAAAACAGAAATTATGTGTACATTTCAATCATCCGTTCTTTGGATTTGAACTCACACTTTACAATTGTCTACGACTAATGTAACTCGTTTGGTTGTTAGAAACAGGCGTTTCCAATAACTTCCTGGCCCAGATGCTGGTGGTGGTAGGTGGAGCCATCGTTTGGGGTTGCAGACCAAGACACAAAAATAATTATTTTTATTTATTCAAACACTCCTTCCGCCCAAAGTTTATGTATACTGCATATTTGTATGGCCGTAACTGTAACAAAAGCGCGCAAAAGCTAATCTTTCTAAAGCTTACATATCCTTACAGACGCTTCTTAATTTTCCAGCTGCATGGGCCATAGGAGGTGTGGCTGGAAATTTGCGAAGAGGAAACTGGTTTGATCTGCCATCTTCAAAATTGAGCGCGTAGCTTATCGGATCGTAGCTGAAATCCACTGATTCAGCGTTTCTTCTTCGCCAGTCGTTTCATCATATTGCAGCACTTGTCTTTTATCTTGGCAACTTTCGTAATCACGAGCGACAAGGAGGAGGAAGAAGTTGAGTTTGCTGCAGAGGAGTGTCTGGTTGATTCCATAGAGAAAATCGTTGACTGAAACGGTAGACGAATACAAACAAACAGAATAATGTTAACATTCAGGCGTTCAGTAAATCCTGAAAAAGCTTAAGCAAATAATTAGACACAAATAGAAATTTCCGATTTTTAGGGAATAACGGCGTGTGAGGAAAGAGAAGGAAATAATTTGGGTTTCTTCGTTCGGCCCATGAAAGCCCAGTTTGGTTGATGGTTTATATGTATGTGGACTTGATGAAATTGTTAGAAATATTCTCAGGTTGAATAGATGTTTGTTGACCATGTTTTTAGGAGTTGTTAGTCGTGTCTTAGTTGGTTCCTAATTTTTTTTTTTAGCAAACTTTCTTCTATAATGTATCTTATGCTAAAGCTTCAAATAAAATGATTAAACTGACAAGTAGAAAACTTGGGTAATGTAAACAAAAATTGTTTAGCACCAATATGAGTTCAAAACCAAAAAAAAGAAAAGAAAAGATGATGTTAACACTACATAAGCTTTGTTTGGGGAGGCTGTCGGCGTCGGATGCAGACGAAGGCGGTGGAGGGTGGTTGACCTCGTGCGGTTCGCCTGTGGGGGTCGATGGTTAGGGGAAGGGGGTGGAGCTGCTGTGGTGGAGGATGGTGGTGCTCGGTGGTCGGGCTATCGGCGTCGGTCTGATGGGAGCTCCCGGTTGTCTTGCTGGTGATCGTTTTGAATTTAGATTTCGGTTTTAGTTCAGTTGTTGTAGTTGTTAGGGCTTTTAGGTTTGTAGGTTCCTTTGTAGTGGTAGGCGTAGTCTAGTTTCAGTTTAGTTTTAGTTTTTTGTTGTTATCTCAGCCGGTTTTTCGGTCTGAGCTGTATCTCTCAGCCGTCTTATCGGTCTGAGTTGTTTTTAGATTTTAGGTTTTTAGACTCAGGAGCTTATCTCCTGTTTCTTGCAAAAGGGCACGCGGTACGTAATTCGTCTATTTAAGTGTCGGCCACTGCGATCGGTCCGATCAGAACTGTATGTTTGGTCGTGCACTTTTCTAGGACTTCTGTCCCTTCAGGGGCAGCTTGTTCCCGTTTTATGAACTTTGATCGAAAAAAACACTACATAAGCTCCCTTGTAGAGTAACGTGAGAATAGAATGGAAAGTCCACCACATCCAAACAAAGATCTGATGGTGACGCTCACAGACGTCTTCCCCTACGTCCACCCTTTCTTCTGGTGCTGTCAGTTGGAATAGGTGTCACATCTTCTATGCGGATTGGGCACTAGGGCCAGGTGTCTATGTCTTATTCCCACCAGTAGTACGAAGCTTGATGTGAAGAGCAGTAATCCCAAACTCCTTGCATCTCCGAGAAACATCTTGAGTAGCAAGCATAGCAGCGTATGGGGATGACTCATCCCTATCAGCTTTCGCCTTCATCCCACCAGTTTTCCGGACCAAAGTTTCTTTACCAGAAAGATCAGTGACATGGATAAGGTGTCATTGAAGACCAGCGTATGCGGAGGACCAGGTTGATTATATCGATCATTCCTTGATGCCAACTATATCTATTCAGTAAAGAATTCGTAAACAGAAGAAAAAAAGTTTTCATTCTTCAGCTAAAAAGAAAGATACCAACTTCGTTTGATCTTGATTTCTTATATTTTGTTACTATTTTTTCTTATCAATAAATAAAATTACCTTTAAAAAAAAAATTGGTTCCTGTTTTTTAACTTTTCTGGTATGTAAGCTCTGTATATAATCAGAGCTCTTTCATTGAATAAGCTTGTCCAGTTACAAGCTTTCTATTATTTTTTTTTGATAAAAAGTTACAAGCTTTCTACGTATTTGCGTATCTTTTATTTTACAAACAATCGGACCCGACCCGCTCAAGGTGGGCTAATATAGGTGCCGACTATTTTGTCATCCAAACTTATAAAAGATATTTATGCAAAAAACTGTTCAGGAGTGAAATATGTTGTCGAGATGGTCGACTTAAAATAGATAATTTGACCTCATCTTTCAAAAGTGATATATAGAAACTTGTGGCCCACTTTCCATGACAAAAAAATGTAGGCCCACTTAAAAAGAAAGATATTTTATGCAAAATTACGCTCTTAAAAGTGATATCCATAATAATAAAAAAAAGGGGTGATATATCCCAAGTGTTGTCTCCACAGTCGACTCAACAAACATATTTCTCGGAGAAACTCTATCCAAGGTGAGAATTGAGGAAGGGGTCATATACAAAAGGACTAATAAGAAGTATTTCTTAGTGCCCAAGTATTATTCGATGGTGTTTTTAACTGTAGAGTTCAACACAGCTAATCTTGCAACTAACGAATGTAAACAAAGCAAAAATGACACAGAATTTATACTGGTTCGGATCCGGGTGATCCTACTCCAGTCGAGAAGAGGGGCGGCTCTTTATTGATCAAATTGATGATGGTACAATACAGGAATCACACTCACGAAACTACTTATCGAATCTTGTCACTCAATTTGACTTCAATCGCAAAATCGAATCAAACACTCCAAGAACCCTAGTTTTGCTTTCTGGTAATTTGGGGAAGAACGAGTAGTCGACTCGGATGAGTTGACCCGCCTTTTATATCCGTTGAACTGATCCAACTCGAAGCCAAACCAAACCGCCGCGTTCAATTCCTTTCTGTTTCCAATACGAGACCGTTTCAATAAACCGCTGGCGTGCACTCCACCAGCTTCGAAACGACGACGTGTTGTTGTAACAGACTTCAACCGTTTCTCGCGCTCAGCCATAGAAGAGTCCCCCAGCCGACCGGGCAACCGAAGAAGAACACAGCACAGCCGACCGGCCAGCCGACCGGGTAGACGACCGGCCAGCCGACCGGGTACCCGGCTGATTTCCATTCCCGCATACGCTCAACAACGCCGTTTAACCTTGACTTCAAATTTCCTTCTGAAACCATTTGGCGCTCCATCCAAACGACAAAGCTTGTCTTCAGCCACAAACCAAACGCTGCCGTTTCACTCTGTCTCAAGCAAACTGACTCATTTGATCTTCAGCTCCTCCAGGCCATACTGGCCTATTCAAGCACCTGCAAATCCTTTATACCATCATCATAAATCCTCAAGTAGGTGACAACCAACAATTACAAATCTCCACCTTGGTTGTTAACTACTTATTTAGCCCTTATGCCCCTCTCCTCTCATCCTGCCTTAGGGTTCATCCATCAACCCTACCAGCTCCAAGCAATACTCAAATTTCTCACTTGGGACTGGCTTTGTCAACATATCAGCAGGGTTATCCTTGGTTCCAATCTTTACCACTTGAACAACTCCAGAATCAGCAACATCCCTTACAAAATGCATCCTCACATCAATGTGCTTGGACCTCTCATGGAAGACATGATGCTTTGAAAGATGTATAGCTCCTTGACTGTCACTGTGGACCTTAACACAGCTCTGTCCATGTCCTAACTCTGTCATCAGACCCTTCATCCAAAGAGCCTCCTTAACTGCCTCAGTTATTGCCATGAACTCAGCTTCAGTTGTTGAGAGAGCCACTACTTTCTGCAAATTTTCCTTCCAGGATACAGCAGTTCCAAAGACTGTGAACACTAACCCAGTTTGTGACTTCCTAGTGTCAATATTTCCTGCATAATCTGAATCCACAAAGCCTTGTACAAGATCAGCACTCACTTGCCCTTTTCCATAGATCAGTCCTTTCCCCAAGGTTCCTTTTATGTACCTTAACAGCCATTTCACTGCTTGCCAGTGATACTTGCCAGGATTGGCCATATGTCTGCTCACTAAGCTCACTCCATGAGCAATGTCTGGCCTTGTGCAGACCATTGCATACATCAAACATCCTACTGCATTTGAGTATGGAACATTCTCCATATAGGCCTTTTCTTCCTTGGTTTCTGGTTCTTGATCTTTACTCAGCTTGAAGTGACTTGCCACTGGAATTGCCACTGGTTTAGCATCCTTCATATCAAACTTCTCCACCACTTTTGTTAGATACTCAGTCTGACACAGAAATAGCCTTTTCTCCTTTCTATTCCTCTTGATCTGCATACCCAAAATTTTCTTGGCACTCCCAAAATCCTTCATTTCAAAGTTAGTACTTAACTGCACTTTAAGATCATTAATAGCAGCAATATCATGGCTAGCTATAAGCATATCATCCACATATAACAGCAGATAAATTACAGATTGCCCTTGAACATGCTTATAATATATACACCAATCATAATCTGATCTCTTAAAGCCACAATTGAACATAAACTCATCAAATCTCCTATACCATAGTGTAGGTGATTGTTTAAGGCCATACAAGGATCTTTTAAGCAAACAAACTTGTTTTTCAGGATCACCTACTACAAAGCCTTCAGGCTGCCTCATATAAATTGTCTCATCAAGATTACCATGCAAGAATGCTGTTTTAACATCAAGTTGTTCTAGTTCATAATCAAAATAAGCCACTAGAGACAACATGATCCTAATAGACCTATGTTTCACAACAGGAGAAAATATTTCATTAAAGTCTATACCTTTCTTTTGTGTGAAACCTCTTGCCACTAACTTTGCCTTCAATCTGGGAGGCTCAACCCCTGGAATTCCTTCCTTTCTAGTGAAGATCCACTTGCTTCCCACAAGTCTAGCTTTAGCAGGCCTGTCCACTATTTCCCAAGTTTTATTTTTCTTCAAGGAGTCCATCTCATCATGCATTGCTTTAAGCCATTGCTTCCCTTCAGTTCCATTAACTGCATCTTGTACATTCTCAGGTTCATGATTAGAAATATTTTCAGCAACATTACATGCATAATTGATCATATCCTCAAAGCCATACCTAATAGGTGCTCTAAGATTCCTTTTAGGTCTATCTCTGATAAGCAAATAATTATTATCTTCATTATGATCAATATTAGCATCTATTTCATCATCACTACCCTGAGTCTCAGTTATTTCAGCAGAAATGTTATCAGGTTCAAGCTCCACCTCAGGTTCAACACCATCAGTTCTAGTGACCAAGTCATTTTCATCTGTTTCCAGATTTAACTCCACATTACTAGCATTTTTCTTAAATGGAAAAGCAGACTCATCAAACCTTACATCTTTACTAATAATGACTCTTTTATGACCATCTTCTAAACACCATAGTTTGTATGCTTTTGTTCCATCAGGGTAACCAATAAAAAGGAAAATTTTCCAAAATGCTTAAAATTGAAAGATTGAGTTCCAATTTTACTCAATCTCCAGATTGGTTTCCCAATTTACACTAGTTTTCTAAGACGCCGTTGTCAACGGCGTCTTAACATTAAAACGCTCTAGTCAACGGCGGCTTAAGCCTCGTGTCATTTTTGCGCCAAAATAAACAGTCATGTGGCATAATATTGCCAAACAAGCCTAAACCGCTGTCTCCAACAGCGTCTTAAGTTAAAACGCTGTTGGTAGCGGCGTTTTAACTTAAAACTGTTGGTATAGCCCAAGCATTCCTTCCAATGACCTCTTTGGACGTATATCCAGTCATCTTGAAAAAACCAGCACTGGCGTACATGATTGGAATATCTGGTTTGGTGGCATCAGACACCACAAAAGTCTGCTGGAAAGTAGACAATGCATCTTTCAGATCATTGGATACTCTGGAGTAGTTTTTCTCTCTGGTCATGCCATCATCTGAAGATTCACCAGAACTGCGCACCGAGTTTCCTGAGTTCCTTCTCGAGGACTCGAAAGGCTTATTCATGTTTGGCTCATCCCCTCCCGAAGTTCTTGCTGTAACCCCTTGTGGCTTCCCAGTATCGGTGTCAGTTTTCAGGACAAGCCCCCACTCAGCGGCCCTCTGCTCTGCTGCACCAACTTCACTCCCTGCCACAGGATGCTTGGGCTTTTCCTCTTGAATGATGGACGACGCAAGAGGCTTGCTAATAATGTTACCAGCTGCTGCTCCAGGAATAGTATCCTTCAAAGCCATCCATGAGGTGATAGGTTTTCCATCTCCAGGCAGCTGCTTTTGGCCACCGCGTGAATCAGACGGACTCTTCCTGTCTTCCATGTTGGCTGAGAGCGAAAAGCTGGATCAGTGGTAGGCTTGGCCGAGTAGGTAGTTTTGGATGAGAGAAAGCAGAAGAGGAGCTCAAGGGATAGATGGACAGACGACATACCACTAGGGAGAATTACCCATTTTAAGTTAAAACGCTGTTACCAACAGCGTTTTAACTTAAGACGCTGTTGGTAACAGCGGTTTAGGCTTGTTTGGAAATATTATGCCATATGACTGTTTATTTTGGCGCAAAAATGACACGAGGCTTAAACCGCCGTTGGCTAGAGCGTTTTAATGTTAAGACGACGTTGACAACGGCGTCTTAGAAAACTAGTGTAAATTGGGAAACCAATCTGAAGATTGAGTAAAATTGGAACTCAATCTTTAATTTTAAGCATTTTGGAAAATTTCCCCAATAAAAACACATTTTAGAGCTCTAGGTTCTAGTTTACTCTGCTTCACTGTTGCATAAGCAGCACAACCAAAAATCCTAAGTCTATCATACTCATCTAAATGGTCAGTCCACATATGCATTGGAGTTTTAAAACTTAACACAGATGAAGGAATTCTATTTACCAAATAACATGCAGTATGTGCAGCTTCAGCCCAAAAACTCTTTGGTAAACCAGATTGAATTAACATACATCTTACCCTTTCCAAGAGTGTTCTATTGAACCTCTCAGCCAAACCATTCTGTTGAGGGTTACCTGGTGCTGTGTGATGTTTCACAATTCCATTTTCCTTGCAAAAGCTCAGAAATGAACTGTCCAAGTACTCCAGTCCATTATCAGTTCTCAGATATTTTACCTTTAGACCAGATAGGTTTTCAACCATCATTTTCCAGTTCTTGAATGTCTCAAAGGCTTCAGATTTCTGTGCTAAAAAATATACCCAAGATCTTCTGGTAAAATCATCAATTAAAGACATAAAGTATCTTTTACCACCATGAGATTGAACTCTAGTTGGTCCCCAAAGATCAGAATGAATATAGTCAAGTTTAGCTTTAGTAACATGTTTACCTTTTCCAAAACTCAACTTAGTGGACTTTCCTAAAACACAGTTTTCACAAAATTCAATTTTGCTCACATGATCCTTACCAAAACAACCTTGATCATGCAGTTTTTGTAGGCCTAACTGACCTAAGTGTCCTAGTCTCAAGTGCCACAAAACTGTTCTATCTTTCTCAGATTCACCATAATTCACATCATCCAGACTCATGGTATTTCCTTCTAACACATAAATCCCATTTTGTGTATTTCCACTTAACTTCAACACATTCCCTTTAAAGACTTTTATCAAACCATTTTCAGCCTTAAAGTTACAGCCATGTGCCTCTAACATGCCCAAAGAAATTAAATTCCTTTTTAGGTCAGGCACATACCTTACACTTGAGAGTTTGAACTCAAGTCCCTCAGCCACCTTGATCCAGATAGTGCCAATTCCCACCATCTTGCAAGCTTTGTTATTGCCCAAATGCACAGTGCCTTGATCCTTTTCAACATACTCCATGAGCCACTCTTTGTGTGGTGTCATATGATATGAACAGCCACTATCAAGGATCCATCTGCTGGTAGGATGAGTCTGAGCCACAACCAAAGCTTCTGCATTTCCATAAGCCTCCTCAGCCATGGCAGCATCTCCCTTTTCTTGTTCCTTCTGGCCCAGGTTCTTCTTCCTCTCAGGACAGTCCTTTCTCCAATGCCCAGTCTTGTGACAAAAGAAGCACTTGAACTTCTTCTGATCAGATTGTTGAGAATTGTTAGACCCTTGTTTTTCTTTGGATTTCTGAAAACCAGACTTCTTTTGGAAGTTCCTTTTCTGAAACCCTCCATGAGCAACTAAGCCATCCGCCACTTCCTTCTTAGGCTTCTGCTCCATTTTTTTTGTTTAAGGGCAGCCAACACATCCTCCATGGACAATGTCTCTCTTGAGTATTTCATTGTATCAACAAAAGTAGAATATGAAGGAGGAAGAGCATTTAAAACCATAATTGCCTGATCTTCATCCTCTATCTTTTCCTTAATATTCTCTAGATCAATCACTATCTTTGCAAACTCATCAAGATGCTCCTCAATAGACTTATTCCCATCCATTTTAAAACCAAATTGCTTACCTTTCAAGTAGATTCTATTAGTCAGTGTAGCAGTCATGTACAGGGATTCCAACTTGAGCCAAACTCCAGCAGCTGTCTTCTCCTTTGACACTTCTCTAAGCACTTTGTCTCCAAGATGCAAGATCAAAGTTGAGTAGGCCATTTCTTGCATTTCCTCCTTTTCTGCAGCGGACACAGTATCAGGAATGCCTCCGGCCACCAGTGCTTTCGCCACCTCCATTTGTACCAAAATCGCCTTCATCCTTTGCTTCCATAAAGCAAAATCACCCTTGCCGTCGAACCTCTCGAGCTCCACCTTCGTTGACACCATCGTTGCAACCAGGCTCTGATACCAATTTGTAGAGTTCAACACAGCTAATCTTGCAACTAACGAATGTAAACAAAGCAAAAATGACACAGAATTTATACTGGTTCGGATCCGGGTGATCCTACTCCAGTCGAGAAGAGGGGCGGCTCTTTATTGATCAAATTGATGATGGTACAATCAGGAATCACACTCACGAAACTACTTATCGAATCTTGTCACTCAATTTGACTTCAATCGCAAAATCGAATCAAACACTCCAAGAACCCTAGTTTTGCTTTCTGGTAATTTGGGGAAGAACGAGTAGTCGACTCGGATGAGTTGACCCGCCTTTTATATCCGTTGAACTGATCCAACTCGAAGCCAAACCAAACCGCCGCGTTCAATTCCTTTCTGTTTCCAATACGAGACCGTTTCAATAAACAGTTGGCGTGCACTCCACCAGCTTCGAAACGACGACGTGTTGTTGTAACAGACTTCAACCGTTTCTCGCGCTCAGCCACAGAAGAGTCCCCCAGCCGACCGGGCAGCCGAAGAAGAACACAGCACAGCCGACCGGGTAGACGATCGGCCAGCCGACCGGGTACCCGGCTGATTTCCATTCCCGCATACGCTCAACGACGCCGTTTAACCTTGACTTCAAATTTCCTTCTGAAACCATTTGGCGCTCCATCCAAACGACACAGCTTGTCTTCATCCACAAACCAAACGCTGTCGTTTCACTCTGTCTCAGAAAACTGACTCATTTGATCTTCAGCTCCTCCAGGCCATACTGGCCTATTCAAGCACCTGCAAATCCTTTATACCATCATCATAAATCCTCAAGTAGGTGAGAACCAACAATTACATTAACAATTCAAGACATATCTCATATTGCTTGGTAGAGGAAACAAGTGCTAGCTTATATGCTTCTATAGAATCATGATCCATATGTTTGAGCTTTTGAGACACAAGGAGACTATAGACTTATATGAGTTACCGAAATTCAACATGGTATCAGAGTCCATGGTGTGATGTGATCTGGGAGGAGTATGTAAGATATGTAACATGTGATAGAGGCACCCATAGACTTTAATATGAGCTAGCGAAATTCAACAATATCAGTTTTTCTTTGAACTTAATAATCAAGATATTGGTCAACTCTATTAGGATCACGCAAGCAGCGGTGACGAGAGAAAAACAAATAAACGATGCGAGGACACCAAACTTTAATACCCAGTTCGTCACTACACCGTGACTACGTCTGGGGGCACTACCAAGCCAGGATTTTCTTCACTATGATGTTGGATGCAATTACAATAATCAAGTTGGGTATAAATAGGGTAACCATTTAAACCCTAATTATCTAATTAGGAAATAGAAACCATGAACCTCACTGCCAAAATTATGGACTTCCTAAACTGGACCAGCCCAATAATCTAATCAGGCTCCACAACCCAACAATCTCCCACCTGGAGACAGATTCCAATCATGATTGTCTTCGTCCTGAACAACCCATGCATGCGGGTGCCAAGCCTTCATCTCACGTCTTGAGCCCCGTTGAAGCAATGTACATCTTCAACTTCTTCCTCTTCAAAGTTTTGATACTTTGCAAAACTTTCTGATTCATGTGACCACAACGACAGTGCCACAAATCCGCATCACCGCTCCCACCTGAACCAGCGACGCCGTTCCGAACGTTCCTCACCTTGTACAAGGTTCCTTCCTTCTTTCCTTGAACTATCACCCTAGCTCCTTTTGCTATCTTCTAGTTCCTGCAGCTGAAGATTACATCAAATCCGTCTTCGTCTCATCCTGTTGCCCAACTGATAGCAAATTCTTCTTTCCTTGAGCTATGATCCTAGCTCCTTTTGCTATCCTCCAGTTCCCGCAGCTAAAGGTTATACCATAACCATCTTCGTCTAGCTGCCTAACTAATAGCAAATTGTTCTTTAACACAGTCCGCGGATCCAACATCTCCTTTGCCCGGACCGTGTGGTATGCTTCGTCTCAAGACAACGATAAACGAACCACGCTCATCGCCTTCCTGTCCAACATTTCCCACTCGTCGTCCTTCATACCCTCTGGTCTCTTGCCGTCTTCAGGTAGGTACCACTCACTACCATACAGGTAATCCTCAATCTGCATCTTCCATAACCCGAAATCCGACCCATCGAATTTTTCCATTGGATGTTTTCCATCTCTCTGCATGACTGCTACAACACCTCGCTCTTGTTACCAGTTGTTAGGATCGCGCAAGCAGTGATGACGAGAGAAAAACAAATAAACGATGTTAGGAAACCAAACTTTGATACCCAGTTCGTCACTACACAGTGACTACGTCTGGGGGCACTACCAAGCCAGAGTTTTCTTCACTATGATGTTGGATAGAATTACAATAATCAAGGTGTGTATAAATAGGGTAATCATCTAATAGAAACCCTAAACTTCACTGCCAAAATTATGATCTTCCTAAACTGGACCGGCCCAATAATCTAATCAGGCTCCCAACCCAACAATCTCCCACCTGGATGGAGACTGATTCCAATCGTAATTGTCTCGTCCTGAATAACCCATGCAAGCAGTAGTGCCAAGCCTTCAGCTCACGTCTTGAGCCCCGTTGAAGCAATGCACAACTTCAACTTTTTCCTCTTCAAAGTTTTGCTACCCTGCGAAACTTTCTTATTCATGTGACCACAACGACAGTGCCACAAATCCGCATCACCGCTCCCACCTGAACCAGCGATGCCGTTTCGAATGTTCCTCACATGGTACAAGGTTCCTTCCTTCTTTCCTTGAGCTATCACCTTAGCTCCATTTGTTATCTTCCAGTTACTGCAGCTGAAGATTACATCAAACCCGTCTTCATCACGCTGCCCAACTGATAACAAATTCTTCCTTCCTTGAGCAATGACCCTAGCTCCCATTGCTATCCTCCAGTTCCTGCAGCTGAAGGTTACGTCGAACCCATCTTCATCCTGCTGCCCAATTGATAGCCAATTCTTCTTTCCCGATGTCGCCCTTGCCATTGTAACCGGCCCACTCCAACTCTCTAGCAAAGAAGATAATAAAATCCGGGCTAGCACCTCATCCTTGAATTTAATATCAATCGAGCTCAACTGCGCGATAGTCATATTAAACTCACTTTGGTGTTTAGCCACTACTACACTCTCTGCCATCCGGATATTGAAAAGTCGCCGCATCAGGTGAACTTTGTGCATCGCGGATGGTTTCTCATACATCGTTGATAGCTGATCTAACATCTGTTTCATGTCCAACAGCTTCCACACGCCGTCTTTCATACCCTCGGGTTTCTTGTCGTCTACAGGTAGATACAACTCACTACCTTACATGTATAATCCTCAATCTGCATCTTCCAGAACCTGAAATCCGACCCATCGAATTTCTCCACCGGCTGTTCTCCATCTCTCAACATGACTGCTAAAACCCAAGGTCCGATATCAGTTGTTAGGATCGCGCAAGCAGCGGTGACGAGAGAAAAACGAATAAACGATGTGAGGACACCAAACTTTAATACCCAGTTCTACACCGTGACTACGTTTGGGGCACTACCAAGCCAGGATTTTCTTCACTATGACGTTGGATGCAATTACAATAATCAAGTTGGGTATAAATAGGGTAACCATTTAAACCCTAATTATCTAATTAGGAAATCGAAACCCTAAACCTCATTACCAAAATTATGAACTTCCTAAACTAAACTGGACCAGCCCAATAATATAATCAGGCTTCACAACCCAACAAACTCACCTCACGTTCAATTCTTGATAACTACACTAATTTTTTAACGTCTATTCTAAATGACTCGCATCGAATGATTTACACTTTATCATTCTAATATTTATATAGTAGCTCTTTCACACATCATCCTTAATTTGAATGACGTCCATTTTGTGAGTGTCGACTCTTGGAGGATTTATATCTTGATATTTTAACCAAATAATCAATTTCAAGTTTGCCTTTGAAGTGCATCAAATACTATATACTTGGATTCAAGAGAAAAGTTCATCTTAAAAACACTAAGATGAGGATCGGTGATGTGGCCTGGTGGTAGGCACATCATTCCCAGCGCTGAAAGTGCCTGGCTCGAATCCTACCTATAACACCTAACTCTCTAACAATTAACCCCTTGTAATCGAAAAAAAAAAACACTAAGATGGATGAGAGAGTTACCTTTTGAACTAATGTAACATGAATAAATTCTTCAAAGCAAATATAAAAGTGTGACCAAACATATAGAAACGTTCTAATTGAAGCTCTATTTAAATATTTATATTAAAATATAAATAAATAGTTCAATAAAAATATTAATTTCATTCAAGTCATAATGCCCAAATTACTAGTCAAATGTTGTTTTCTTTTTACTCAATATTGTCAAATTCGCCAACAAGGTGGTGGTTGAGTTGGTAGAGCACTTGACTTGCAATAGCAATGTCAATGGTGCGAACCCCACCGTGGCATTTTCCTTTCCACAATTTTGTGGAGGGGTGCTTTTCGTCTCGCATCGGCGTGGACGCATTGTTCCTCCCTCGTGGAGGTGTTCTTCGTTTCGCCTCGGCGTGTACGTGTTGTTCCTCCTTCGCGGAGGTGTTGTCCGTCCCTTGTGGACGTGTTGTGCCCTTCAAGTCCGCTGGTGTTTCTTGCTTGATGCTGGAGGTGCGTGTATGCGATCGTGAGGTTTCAAGATAGATGTGCCTTATGACCTGGGCTTCAATGTGCACGATTCAAGTATTAATCCGGATTGGTGCCTTGCATAGCCGTGCTCCAAAAAGTCTAGAGATTGTACCCGAGTGATAAGTGCTCATGTAATATATACAATTTGTATTCGTGTAATACTTGATTTTTATGAGATGTTGTAACCAGTGACGGACGCAGGTAGAGGGAATCTTGGGCCCCTGCCCAAGTACTTTTGGACCAAAATAATTTATTTTTTTTGTAAATTTACAAACCTCTATTTAAGTTCAATTGAAAATTTGCAATTTAGCGTTTAGGTCAAAACTCAAAAGCACAACTCACTGCAAAAAACACGACTGTCGACTACACGATGCGATGCGAATAATTCATCCGATCAGATTGCTGGCTGCTTCAATCGTCCTCCTACTACTTCAATCGTTTTCCTGCTGCTTCAATTTCTCTATACGATTAGTAAGACCTAACAACTCTCCGTCTTAATCTTGTTTGTTTCTCTCTACGAGTCCCAGATGTGTGGCAGGGACTCATTGTTTGTTTTGGTGAATTCTGCATCTGCTGTTTATTGTTTGTTACTTTTAATCTTAATAATGGTATTGTCTATGTCTTATTGGCAATCAACTGCCAAGACCAAGAGCCCAGTAGATTTTTATATTTTATTGTTATTTTTAGTTCATGTTACAGAAGAGTGGATTTTACATTTGAGTTATACAATTATTCAAGCTTTAACTGTTTGTTTTATTGGAATAGGTAATTTGAACTCAATGGCGGATAATAGAATTTCCAAGCGCTGCAAAAGTGAAATATTGGAATGGGTTCCAATCCTAAACAAAAAATTTGCCCAACAAAGATTTCATTCCTGGGTCCGTCCCTGCGGGTTGTAACCCCAATCAAAAAAATTATTGACAAATTCGGTTTATTCCTTGTTTAATTCAAAATTAAATAAATAGTAAATCAAACGATTAAAAAAACTAAAAGACAGAAAAATAGAAAAAAGCCGCTTGCGTTTCTCAAAGTCTTCTTTCCACGTGTTACTATCTCCACATGCCACCATAATATTCCCCATAAATCCAATGGTTCAAATCCAACTGTTCCCGCGCCGAACTTCTTCTCGACCGTCCGATCAGAATCTCAACAAACCACAGATTAATCGTAGTATATATTAATATCACGAATCCACCCCCAAATCACCATTTATTTTCGAAAATGCCATCGAGGTCAGTCCTATAAATCCAGCGATGGCCTTTTCCCTATGTTTGCCCAATTTACCGCGACATAAAAAACCCTAAATTTCTGACATGGAGAAAAACTCATCGGCAATGAAAAACTACAGAAGATACTCCGGACCGGTGCTGATCAGATCGGAGTTGCTGGAAGCCAAATTCGGCTACAAAACGTCCAACTTCGCTTCGTCGAGCTCCAGCTTGATGACATTAGCGGCGGCGTCGTCGTCATCCAGCGTCAACATGTACTCGATCGATCGCTCGGCCGTGAAGGCGGCTAAGAAGAAGACGTGCATGTGCTCACAGACGACGCATCCAGGATCGTTCCGCTGCAGCGTTCACAAAAGAATTGATAGCAACGGCAACGGCGACGGCGTCGGAAGAGAACGCAGCAGCGCGTCTCCGTACAGATCGAATCGGCTTAGCGCGAGGAGGTCGGCGATGACGAACTCGCTTGTGAGGATCGGGATGGTGGAGGGAGATTTGATGAAACGCGCGCTCGCGGCGCTGATTCGGCCGTCGTCACACCAGCAGCGGCGGAGATCTGGGTTTCAGCCGCGGCCGACGAGGCTTTGTGTCATGTCCGCGGCGCGTGATTCCCGATGATCAGTGACGTCAGTAGGTAAGTTGTGGTGACGTCAGCAACATTATTTTGTGATGTGATGGTGGGAGCTGCTGTTTTTGAAGCTCTGATATATTCGGATGAAATGAGCTGCGTTTTTGAAGCTCTGATTCAGATGAATGAAATTATTGATCATCCCATCAAAGTTGGTGTGGTTGAATTTATTATTGTATAAACGAATTGTGAGGATCGGATTCAAGTTCTAAGAATCCTAATTAGTTAAACCTTACCCTTTATTGATTATTAGCCTAAAGAATTTGTACACAAATGCCTAAATGAACAAGTTCTAGTGTTACTCAATATTACAAAGCGTATTGTAACCCAATACATCAATGTCAATCCAAGCAACAAGTTAGAGGTTTCCATGATTCGATCCGGCGAGAAAAGTCGTCGCCCCGCCCTAACCGAGCTGTAGCTTCCGCTGGACTCCTCCGACGCTCGACCGACGAACAATCCGCAATTGAGACACGTCGCAGTGCTCCAAATCTCTCCGCGAACCAGTCACTCTTCAACCGCTCTTCAATTTTGGCAATCGCTCTCGAAGCTCTCTCAAAATCGAAACGCACGAATTGAGTCCTAATCCCCAATTCCAGCTCTTTTGAACGAAAAGCAGGACTCTGCCTAAACGTCGTCGTCCAGCTCAGTCCAGTAATAGACTTACCGAACTCTCGCGCTTCTCCCGAAATGCTGCCGTTCCATTAAACCGAAGATTCGTGCCTTTGAGCAAAATGACGCCACTTCATTTGGACTTCGAACTCGGATGTTTCCGCTTGAACCAAACGACAGCTAAGGACATGGGACTTAGAACCAGAACTCCTGCAAGCTTAACTAGGCAAATGTACAAGAGACTAAAAACAATTTTGGGCATTCTAATCAACATAATATCACCACAAAAGTATTATACCATAGCAATATGCCCTCCTAATGCTAGTTGTGATAAAAGAAAGACTTTAATGGAAAGATTTTTGACCTTAACAAGGGTAGGGTATAACCAGGCCACTAGAAGGACCTCAAGAGGTTCACAAAACAGCTTAACCAGCCTCATCAATGTGAAAACTCTTCCTTCAAAAGATGAACTTATTAGCAGGTACAATTTTTGTTCCAAAATCAACAGGATTTTCATCCCCTAAGATCTTATCAATTATGATAGTTTTGGATTCAACCAAGCCCCTTATAAAATGAAGTCTAACATCTATGTGTTTTGACCTCTCATGATACACATGGTCTTTGCAGAAGCAAAGGGCACTTTTGCTATCCATAAATATCCTAGGTGTACATGCAAATCCAGTGATTTCTTTTAACAGACCACTTAACCAGATGACCTCTTTAGCAGCGTCAGTTGCTGCTATATACTCGGCTTCAGTTGACGACAATGCAACAATAGATTGTAACTGACTTTTCCAAGAAATACAATTACCATTCCATGTGAAGTAAAATGTAGTAGTAGACTTCCTATCATCCCTATTACTAGCATAATCTGAGTCCGCATATCCCACAATATCAGCATTAGGTTCAGGATTAGCATAACACAGACCAAGCTTACTAGTTCCTACCAGGTACTTTAGCAAGTATTTCATGGATTCCCAATGTTGTTTACCAAGGTTAGACATATAGCTACTTAACACACTAATATCAAAGCCAAGATCAGGTCTGGTACATAGCATTGCATACATCACAGAACCAACAACAACATCATATGGTATATCATGCATTTCCTGTTTCTAGTTCAGTTTTAGGACAATCATCCTTAGATAAAATCAAGTGCCCTCCTAAGGGTATACTAGTAGACATAGCATGTTTCATAGAGAACTTATCCAGCACTTTATTAACATAGTCCACTTGGGACAAAAACATGTTAGCATTTGTTCTGTCCCTAAACAGTTTATGCCTAAGATCTTTTGGGCAAGCCCCATATCTTTCATATCAATGTTTGCTCAAATCAGTCTTAATACCAGAAATTTCAGGCTTAGAGTTGCTAATAATCAAGATGTCGTCCACATGCAGCAGCACATAGGACACAACATCATGCTTAAGCCTTTTCAAATATAAACAGGTATCATAATTACTTCTGGCAAAGTCTAAAGACATCATGCAGTCGTTAAACTTTTTATTCCATTGCCTAGGAGATTCTTTAAGTCCATAAATGGACCTATTAAGAAAACAGCAGTGATCAGGCTGAAATACTGTAATCTATTCAAGCTACTCTTCGAGGTTGTGTTCAGACAGTTGTTGAACACTTTGGCAAACAGTACCGCAAATAGAACAGAACATGAGCACACACAATGTGATACCCAGTTCGGCTTTGCCTACTCTGGGGGGCTTCCCACACCCTAAAGGGTCACAAATCTTTATTACGCGTGTAGAGCTTACAAGTGGACTTACGCTTACACAACTTCTCGTTTGTAATTGCCTAGCCTCTACTACTTCGTCTCTCAGATTTGTAATCTTGGTTCACCGTAGTTCACCTCGATCCCCTTTGCCCGAACCTCTCGTCCGAACGTGCTCGATCTTCTCCGAAGCTCGGTTGCTTTCTCTCGAAAGCCAGTTGTTGCGTCTGGTGTGTGCAGCGGTAAGATCACTCTCAGACAGCCTGAACAGCACACTGAACAGGCTCCGTCAGTGCCGATGTGTTTCCAGTGGGGAAAGAACAGTCGGTCGTCGCTCTCTCCTTCTCCGATCGGTAATGTGTACTCGTGTGTATTATTTCTCTGAAAGCGATGCAGATTGTGGACGCCCTAGCTTCTTATTTATATGCATGGATGACGAACTATTCTTTTTCACCTCTAAATAGTATCAATGAAGAGAGGATCGAATGTAGTGTCAAAACATTTATAATACCGGTAAAGTACCGGGTCGAACCAAGAGGAGCAAGCTAAGCACATGCACTATTCAAGATTGTGTTTCCGTTCGGCTATTCTAAACCCAAAATGTATAAGGGAGTGTATATATCTAAATCCTATGTGGCGAGTAATTATGGATAAAAGATAAGTAAGAGGTGTTTCGAGGGGTTAATCCCCTCCTTGGCATTTTTCCAATGATCATGTATACAAGAGTTTAATCATTTAAGAGGTTGATAGGTTTAAAACCTAGCTTAGGCGAAAATTAGACAAACTATCATGCAAGTCTAATCTTAGTCAAGCCTTCTTACATAGAATCTCACTAATTAAAGATATTGATTCACTATGTAGCACCTATTTTCATAAATGCTATATGCATAAAGTCTTGGTTAGCCTCTCACCCATGCATTTACTCTCATAAATGCTTGATAAGTTCATTTTTACTATATCCAAACCATCACTAAGCTCTCTCAATACTTAGATCATAGTTCTAACACAAACATGTCACTTAGGCATTTTATCAAACACTTAGCAACATGTCTAAAATGGAAACCATAGTAAAATGAAATCAACTTCATAAATTGCATGGTAATGTGTATACAATGATCACTGAGTACCAAGGAGGATCATAAGACCCTCAAAACACAAAGGGAATACTCACACATCATGTAAGACAACATGATGTGAGTAGGGTTTCTAACAAAATCTAAGAGAAGAGAAGAGGAATAGAGTAGGATGATTAATCCTAATGAACTCCCTTGATCTTCAATCCTCCTTGATTAGATGATGATGGATCCCTTGATTAAGCTCACTTTTCCTTGTCTTTTTCCCCAAAAAAGCCCAGATGCTAGGTCAAACTTATCACTTTCTATTTATAGGCTCGCTGAAATTCCGGAACTGTAGCAGTCCCAGTCGATCGACTGGCGTTGTGCTTGTGGCCCAGTCGATCGATTGGAGGAGGAAATGTCGTTTAGCTGGCAGATTCTCAGTCGATCGACAGGAACAGGGTAGGTTCCCAGTCGATCGACTGCGATAATGTGGAATTTTTGTCCTCCTGATACTGCTTCCAGTCGACCGACTGGAGTCCCAATCGACCGACTGAGATCACGTGGCCTGCATGCTCAAGATGAGGTACTCGCCAGTCGATCGACTGAAAGGTCCAGTCGATCGACTACGGAAACATGGATTGCAGGTCCTCCTGAGACTGCTTCCAGTCGATCGACTGGAGCAGGGGAGCTTCCCAGTCGATCGACTGGGGACCAATTCTGCCCACTTTTTGCTCTAATCTCTGATTTTCACCGAGTTTCCTTCTATTGGCTTTTGACACTGAGACATCTTGTTTTGTACCTGAAACGCATGAAAGGGGGATCAAATGACATCAAATAATCGTCAGAAACGAACTAAAGCTATAGTGAAACGGGCATTAACGAGTCGAAAACTCGACTCATCAATGGACGATCTCCAAATCTGCTCCAGATATCCTCATCAAATATTTAGGAAATATTCCTAAATATTCGATGTGTATCTTTAACCAATCTTTAGGAAGATTATTCGATAATTTCCACGCCAAGTCAGCCAACCGACTTATCAATCTGCTGAGGAGATATTCGAATGAATATCTGAATCTTCTTCGAATCTTCGTTAGCCGATTATGGACCATATTTATATGATTCATTAAGACAGTTAAACCCACCAAATTAGACTCTTTGTCTATTTAACTTTTGCTTGTTAGTTCCACTTTTGTTCTACAGGCTATTTCGAGGTCCAGAGAGAATACAAGCTAAGGAGGAGTTTTAAAGCTGAAAATGAATTACGAGTCATTCCAGGACACGACCAGATTTCGACTGTACAATTTTTATGAACCTGACATGGAATCACTCAAAACAAGTCCAACCGAAGAGCAACCAGAGTCTGTCCGGAGCTGAAAGGACCCGATGGCTTTTGTGAAAAGATCACAAAACACCTCACAACCACTCCCCTCCTCCACCACATGGGCGGCTAAGCCCTCCACCTCCTCTCAAGCCATGTGGCCTGCGGCTATGGGGAGAGATGACTCACCTCCGATGGCTTTTGAGCTCTCCATTCCCTTCATGCCATGTGGTGTCTTCTCATTCCTCCCCTTAGCCTATAAATAGACATCTTCCCCTCCTTTGTAAATCATCCCATCCCACAATCTCATTCAAAACCATCATCCATAAGCTCTCACTTCTCTCTAGATTTTGTCACAATCCATGTAATCACACTACTTTGATATTGAAGTTTGATCTTGAGTACTCTTGTCGGTTCTTAAAGTACTCAAGCTTTTCCTTACTGTTCCTGAGTACTCTTGTCGGTTCTTGAAGTACTCTCCTTTTACTTTCCTGTCTTTACTTTCGAAAACTTTACTTTACTGTCTTTCAAAAACCTTTACTTTTCAAGTACTTAGCTATGATGTCCTGTTCCATGGATATTCATAGCTAAACCCTTCATTCGGTTGAAGGGGTGTACTAGTATCATACAATGTTTTAGACCCTTCTCTTAAATGCCTCTTTGTGTTTAAAACGTGTTCTATGTGCCACATATTAGGTCAGAACTTCCAAGGTTGAGTGGATGCTTGAAATGGCAAAGCTTATCTGAGGAGTTCGACCTCTTTAAAACACCATTTGGTTGATCGGAAATGATTGATCAAATGGATGCACATAGGCTAATATACCTTGAAATGGGGTATTAGTCTAAATAGAACAAGTGCTCTATGCCTTGAAATGGGCTAGACGGTGTGGCAAATCGAGTGCTTGAAATGGCCTTGATACACTTTTAAACACTTAGTATGATCATTAGAGGTCAATGATAAACAGACTATGATACAAGGCCCCTGATACCGAATCTTTCCTTTAATTGCAATATCACATGTTACTTTACTTACAGTCCATATCAACTGCTTACTTTCTGCAAGTCTTGTCCTTCAAGCACTTTAATTTCCGCAAGTCTTGTCCTTCAAGCACTTTAATTTCCGCAAGTCTTGTCCTTCAAGCACTTTACTTTTCAGTATTTACTTTCAGTCTCGTATTTACTTTCTATACTTTCAGTCATTTACTTTCCAGTACTAAAATCACAACCAACCCCCAACTGTCTAAATTTCCATCTTCGGAAGAACAACTATCAACTAATTCCCTTGGGTTCGACCCCTACTTACCACTTTACTACCCAATAGTAGAGTACGAGTAGCGGACTTACAAATTTATTTTTGCACAGAGACATTGCACCTTAACGACAGTGCAGTGCGCTCCGTCAAAATTGGCGCCGTTGCCGGGGAGTTAGCTTCAGATTAGTTGTTCTTTTCTTTTGTACCCGTTTCTGCATAACCATGTCTCGTGAAGGAAGCCACCATGACTATCAGGATGACGACGAGATAAACCTGTACGATCGAAATAATGAGGCACTACCTCCATTTCCAATTCTCGACGATCCGGAGCAACTCATACGAAACCAAAGAGCTCGTGAAAGGGAGGCCATCCGGAGAAACCAAGGCCTGCCCGAGGACCGAAATGAAGCTGGTCCAATGCAACCCCCTAGACATCCCCCACCCCCTCAACCTCGACAAGTGCCAAGGCGAGAACCCGTCTTTGATGACTACTATGGGGATAACAACTACCGTGCACCTACTATGGGAGAACTTAATGCCCCAGATTTCGAAAATCAGCCGTGGTGCATTTACGAGGGCCCTGAACTGGAAAACATTACCATCAACGCGTCAGTGGCCCACAGCTTGCCCAAGTTCTCAGGAGCTCATGGAGAATCTGCGACGACTCATCTCCAACGCCTACATGGCATTTGCCAAAATCTAAAGCCCAATCGAATAAATTTAGACGACTTCAAGTTGAACGCTTTCTACTTTTCCCTCGTTGACTCGGCGAACGACTGGTTCCTTTCATTGCCTTCCGGTAGCATCAGAACATAGGCTCAGATGCAAAAGAAATTCCTGGACAAATACTACCCGGCAGGAAGAGCAATGCAAGTAAGGAGGCAACTGCAGGACATCAAGCAGGGGCCCAATGAAACCATGTACGATTACCTGGAGAAATTCAACCGCCTGGAGAGAAGCTGCTGCACCCTTGGACTGCCCGAGAAACTCATCATCGAATACCTCATTGATGGATTGAGACCCTTAGACAAAATGCTCCTGGATGCCTCAGCTGGAGGATCCATGATGAATCTATCACTGAATGGCATAAGGAATCTCATCACTAACGTTGCTGAAAATGCCCGATTTAGAGAGGAGACAACTCGGCAGGAAGAATTCTCCCGAACAAAGAATGTGGCAAAGGCTGAAGAAACACCGAGGAACTCTATGCCAGAGGAGATGAAACAAATGAAGGAAATGATGGTTCAGATCCTACGAAGGCAGCCAGCTCCAGTAAAGCCTTGCGAATTCTGCAGTTCTAAAGACCACAAAACTGACGCATGCCCAACATTAATAGTAGAAGAATCGGGAGAAGTGAACGCAGTGGTAGGCTACCGAGGATACAACAACAACAACAGCAACGACAGAGCCGGACCAAGCCGACAGAATAATCAAGCGACCAATTCAAATTGGCGAAACGACAACCATCCTCCGAGGGAGACACAACAAGCCGCACCGCAAGTAGCTCAGTCATTCTACCAACCTCCCCACCGGCAGTACAACCAGAACGCTCCATCAGCAGGCCAATATCAACAGAAGGGACAAAATCAGTACCAAGCCAACTCGAGCAATCACCAAGGACCAAACAAGTCGCTTGAAGACACAATGAAGGAACTCGCAGGAAGCGTAAATCAATTGGGTAATTCGTTTAACCAGTTCCAGGCAAAAACTGACGGGGCAATTTCAGATTTGACCAAACAAATGTCCCAGCTCGCTACTTCAATATCCGCACTTACTAATGAGCCTGGCCGACTACCTTCACAAACCATTCAAAATCCGAAGGGAAATGTTAATGCTGTGACCCTTAGGAGTGGGAGAAAGCTTGTCGCCAAACCTATGGAGCAAGAGGAGGACAAAAGGCCCGAGACTCTCGAAACTCTTGAGCAGGACGCAGCCGTAAAAGAAGGGGACGCGCCCAAAGAACACAGACCCGGCCCGGTTCCTGCGTTAGAGGAGCACGAGGAGCGCCCAGTGCCCAGAACCGAGACCCCCAAAATTAGCACATCACTTCCATTTCTAGTACCTGCTCGCGTGCAAAAACAACATGTCATGGATGAAGACGTGTTTGAATTGTTCAGCAAGGTCGAAATCAACATCCCCCTCTTGGAAGCCATCAAGCAAATCCCTCGATACGCTAAGTTTTTAAAAGAACTTTGCACCAACCGGAGGAGGAGTACTAGATATGATCAAGAGCTGATGAGTAGGAACGTGTCGGCTGTCATGCAACGAAAAGTGCCCCCCAAATGTGGTGATCCGGGAACTTACACCATTCCATGCACAATTGGCAACATCCGGACCGAGAACTGCATGCTAGACCTTGGAGCTTCAATCAACGTCCTTCCATTTTCACTCTATTCATGCCTCAGGATTGGACCCCTCGAACCCACCGGTCTCACTATCCAGCTGGCGGACCGATCTTGCAAACAGCTTGAGGGCAAAATAGAAGACGTCCTGGTTCAAGTGGGAGAATTGGTGTTTCCAGCGGACTTCTACGTCTTAAAAATGGAGAATGGCGGACCAACAGACCATGCACCTATCCTTCTCGGCCGTTGACAGATCGCTTGTCGTCGGAGCGATTTGTACAAATAAATTTATAATAGTCCGCTACTCGCGACTATACTACTGGGTAGCAAGTGGTAAGTAGGGGTCGAACCCAAGGGAATTAGGGGGATAATTGTTCTTTAAGTTGGACAATTTTGGGATTGGTTGGTTGGTTTTAAAGCTACCAGCTAAGTGATTGATTGGTTGGTTGGTTGGTTTTAGTACTGGAAAGTAACTGATAACTATTATAATTAAAAGAAAGCGTTCGGTTTCAGGGGCCTTGTATTATATCCTGTTTATCATTGACCCTTAGTGAATCTTCTAAGTATTCAAACGTGCATCAAGGCCATTCCAAGCACTCGATTTGCCACACTGTTTAGTCTTTTGCAAAAGTGTTCGATAGTGTATCAAGGCCATTCCAAGCACTCGATTTGCACACACCGTCTAGACTTTTGCAGAAAACGTAAAGCCCTTGTTCTATTTAGACTAATACCCCATTCCAAGGTATACTAGCCTGTGTGCATCCATTTGATCAGTCATTCTCGAGCAATCAAATGGTGTTTGAGAGAGGTCAAACTCCTCAGATAAGCTTTGCCATTCCAAGCATCCACTTATCCGAGTATGTTTACGAACTTCAACGGAAGAGCTTTGCCATTCCAAGCATCCACTCAACCATGAAAGTTCTGGCCTAATATATGGCACATAGAACAAGTTTTGAATACAGAGAAATAAATACTAAAATAGTCTAAAACATTTTATAATACAAGTCCGCCCCTTCTACCGAACGACTAGTTTAGCTACTATTTATCGCGCTAAACATTATAACTAAGGAATTGGAAATTAAAGACGGAAATAAATATTAGAATACTTACTACCGTTGAAGCGCCAAGGGAGCAATCTTTATTTCCAAAGCCAAACTTACAATTTTAGAGAGATAAGTGATTTTTGGATGAGAATGAGATGATACAAATGAGGAGGGGATGCATGGTATTTATAGCCATAAGGGGAGGAGATGGGTGGTGGAGATGGTGGCAAGTGTCTTTGATCCAAGGGAGGAAGAGGAGGAGCAAGGAGGAGCTGCCACATGGGGGAGGAGAAAGCCACCGGTCACATGGAGGAGGAGCCGCCGGTAGCAGGTGGTGGAATGGGGAGGAGCTCCTCCCTTGGCCACCTCCAAGCATGGTGGCCGGTCATCTTGTCCAAGCGTGCATTTTGATAGTTGATTTGGAATGTCCAAGTGATTCTAAGACTAATGGTCGAGCCAGATTTTCCAAATTCCATGGTTTGGTCGAGCAATTTGGTCTTGGTGCCTATGCGCGAGGCTTTTACTTGGAATTGGGCCAATCTGCTAATCTGCTCGAGCGTTTTGTCCGGGAAGCGAGATTGTCCGACTTGTTGGGCATTCCAAACATCTTGGTCGAGCCAGAATCTCCAGATGCATCCGTTGGGTCGAGCGACTTGGTTTGGGTGCCAATGCGCGCCGGGCCTTTGCCTTTGAATTGAGCTAACTGCCAATCTGCTCGAGCATTCACCTTGGAATCTCGACAACTTCCACCTTAATTTCCATTTGGAACATTTTGGTCGAGGCGGAATTGTCAGACGAGGTGGTTTGCTCGAGCGACTTGAATTGAGTGCTTGGTTAGCTCGGCAGAGGGCCTGGAACTGCTTCAACCGGTCGGTTGGTTCTGCGGCATTTTTCCCACCCGGTCGGTTGAGTCTTCAATGCAAATTCGTCTCCGGTTTGATTTGTTTGGAGTGATTCCATGTCAGGATCCTTGAGATTTCTTCAGTCAGCGTCTGATCTTGACCTTGGAATAACTCTAAACATCTTTTCAGCGTAAAATCCTCTCCTTAGCGTGTTTTCTCTCTAAGCGCCAAAATACCCTGTAGAAATATATCGGTGCTAACAAGCAAAAGTTAAATAGACCAACAGTCTAATTAAGGGGGTTTTACGGTGTTTATGATTCGTATAATTTGGGTCCATCATATCACCCCACACTTTTAGTTGTTCGTCCCGAACAATGCTATTAAAGGGCGGCACTCTAAGTTTGGTTTTGGATTATATGAAAATTAGACTGTGGGACTCGATTTATCCTAATTCATGCATTACTTACTTATTACCAAATTGAACTGTGTAAATAAATAGAAGAAACTTAATACTTGTACCTCCGTGCTGAGATGCAATTTATATTGAATGTTTCGGGAGATAGTCCTTTTTTGGTTCCTGGACTGCAACTTCGGGATCGTCTCGCACTATATGGTTTCCTTGTAGCTTTCTCTAGCACGTGATTTGGTTCGGGTTTCACTGGTTTGAGTACTTTGATTTTTCTTTTGGCGAGGGACTGCTTTTGTAGTGAATCGGCCTTTGGCCTTTGATTTGACTTTTTTGAGTACTTCACTTTTTTGTTCGGTTAAAACCTTCACAATGTTGGGCCTTTGGCCTCTTGAATTGCTTCTTCGAGCTTTTCGCCTTTTTGTGGCTTTGCTAGTCCATTTTCTCAAGCCTTTTTGGGAGGTCCAATCATCGCCCGCAAGCCTATGGAAATACCTCCCCGCTCTTCTCATCGTTGTTGTTTCGCGCGGGTCAAGACGAGGGTCGCTCATCTATTTTCTCGGCTACTTTAACTAGAGAGAGGACGGTCTGATTCCCGTCCTCGCCTTTTTTTCTTTTTTGCATAAACACTGCATGGCGGAGATGACTTCAATCTTCACTGAAACCCGAAGTGCAGCCTCCACTGACTTCGAAAACCATATAGTTTGATCTGATCCTTTGATTGCTTCCCAAGCCTTTCTAGGCGATTTATGTCAACTCCACATCCCTAGTTAATCTCAGCACAAAGGACAAATGAAAAGTTACGTTCTAAGTTTTTAGACAGTTGAATTTTCACAAGGTAAATGCATGAATTATGATCTATCTTTTTCACATTCTTAAGTTCATATTTTCAAAAAGATACTATTACTAAAAAAAGAAAAACAGCAAGCATGTTATTTATATACAACGGTGGTTCTCACCCCACACTTTTGAACGAAGGCGTGCCTTAGTTCAAAAGTCATGCAAGCTAATATATATATGTGAGAATGACTAAGACAGAAAATTAAATGACAGAATTTAAATGACAGAAAGTAAGATAGTGTCGGGTTACCTCCCGACCAGTGCACTTGTTTAACGTCGTTGGCTCGACAGTACTTCGTTGTGGATTACTGGTTTGGGTCCCATGGGTGGCTTAAGTCAAATTTCTTTATTGCGCCCACCTTGATTCTTGCTTTTCCTGGATTTCTGGGGGATGATGGGCGTGGGTCCAGCTCCCACTGTTCTGGTGGTTTCTCCTTCCAACGTCTCTGAGAAGGTGAGGGACCTTTGACCATAGCTGCTGGTCTTTTGAAGTTCTTGTATTTGGGACTGCCTAGTCCAGCTACGGTGTAACACTGCTCCATCAAGGAGTCATTCTGCAGAGGCCCTTTTCCCATCCTCTTTTCAGCCTCTTCATGGATCACATAGTTTTCGGCGATTTGTCTATTGATCGAAGGGAAAAGTCGGGAAGCTTGCATCTTAAGGATTGGTTCTGCCTCGTTATGATTGTTAGTGAGGAACTGGTCGTAGATAGTCTCGGCTGCCTGGGTAATGATAGTCGGGTATGAATTGGGCAGTTCGTCAGTGGTGTTCTGGACTCCAACCTCGTTGCTTCCGGTGCTTTCCATATCTGATTCTTCTGACGGTTCAGGAGTCTCTTCTGACGGCTCGGTAGTTTCTTCTTTGTCTGCCTCAGGGTCAGCTTCATTTATCTGCATTTCCTCGTCAGTTTGGGGTACTCGTCTTGTGGCAGCGGCTAGGCCAATTATGAGGTACCACATGTCTGCAATGGTGAAGTTCCTGGCTGATCTTCTCATTGCTTCGTTAACTCTTCCCAGCTCTTCAGACCTCATCCCACGAAGAAATTTTTGGAGAAGAACCTTCTTCGTGAATCCATGGTGCGGGCAGCTTGAGACAATGGCATCATAGTTCGTGTAATATTCGTCCAAAGTCTCATCCCGGGATTGTTGAAGGCACATGATTCTCTCACGGGTTTTAAGGATGGTGGGGAGAATTCCTTCAGGAATGGAACGCAGAGATCTACGTAACGTTCTGCACTGCAAGCGGTGGATGTGTAGTACCAGATCGTTGCGAAATCAGTTAGAGAGAATTTGAAGCATTTAAGCTTAAATTCCTCTAACATTTCGTTAGCAGGTTTGATGTGGTGGCAAACGTGGTGGAAGTTTCGGCAGTGCTGTACTGGGTCTTCGCCCTCCGTTCCTCAGAACAGGGGCAGATATTGTGTTGTCCATGCATGCGAAGGGGGTTGCGTCATGAGGACATAGGGGGGAAAGAACAACTAATCCGATGGCTAATTCCCCGGCAACGGCGCCAATTTGACAGATCGCTTGTCGTCGGAGCGATTTGTACAAATAAATTTATAATAGTCCGCTACTCGCGACTATACTACTGGGTAGCAAGTGGTAAGTAGGGGTCGAACCCAAGGGAATTAGGGGGATAATTGTTCTTTAAGTTGGACAATTTTGGGATTGGTTGGTTGGTTTTAAAGCTACCAGCTAAGTGATTGATTGGTTGGTTGGTTGGTTTTAGTACTGGAAAGTAACTGATAACTATTATAATTAAAAGAAAGCGTTTGGTTTCAGGGGCCTTGTATTATATCCTGTTTATCATTGACCCTTAGTGAATCTTCTAAGTATTCAAACGTGCATCAAGGCCATTCCAAGCACTCGATTTGCCACACTGTTTAGTCTTTTGCAAAAGTGTTCGATAGTGTATCAAGGCCATTCCAAGCACTCGATTTGCACACACCGTCTAGACTTTTGCAGAAAACGTAAAGCCCTTGTTCTATTTAGACTAATACCCCATTCCAAGGTATACTAGCCTGTGTGCATCCATTTGATCAGTCATTCCCGAGCAATCAAATGGTGTTTGAGAGAGGTCAAACTCCTCAGATAAGCTTTGCCATTCCAAGCATCCACTTATCCGAGTATGTTTACGAACTTCAACGGAAGAGCTTTGCCATTCCAAGCATCCACTCAACCATGAAAGTTCTGGCCTAATATATGGCACATAGAACAAGTTTTGAATACAGAGAAATAAATACTAAAATAGTCTAAAACATTTTATAATACAAGTCCGCCCCTTCTACCGAACGACTAGTTTAGCTACTATTTATCGCGCTAAACATTATAACTAAGGAATTGGAAATTAAAGACGGAAATAATTATTAGAATACTTACTACCGTTGAAGCGCCAAGGGAGCAATCTTTATTTCCAAAGCCAAACTTACAATTTTAGAGAGATAAGTGATTTTTGGATGAGAATGGGATGATACAAATGAGGAGGGGATGCATGGTATTTATAGCCATAAGGGGAGGAGATGGGTGGTGGAGATGGTGGCAAGTGTCTTTGATCCAAGGGAGGAGGAGGAGGAGCAAGGAGGAGCTGCCACATGGGGGAGGAGAAAGCCACCGGTCACATGGAGGAGGAGCCGCCGGTAGCAGGTGGTGGAATGGGGAGGAGCTCCTCCCTTGGCCACCTCCAAGCATGGTGGCCGGTCATCTTGTCCAAGCGTGCATTTTGATAGTTGATTTGGAATGTCCAAGTGATTCTAAGACTAATGGTCGAGCCAGATTTTCCAAATTCCATGGTTTGGTCGAGCAATTTGGTCTTGGTGCCTATGCGCGAGGCTTTTACTTGGAATTGGGCCAATCTGCTAACCTGCTCGAGCGTTTTGTCCGGGAAGCGAGATTGTCCGACTTGTTGGGCATTCCAAACATCTTGGTCGAGCCAGAATCTCCAGATGCATCCGTTGGGTCGAGCGACTTGGTTTGGGTGCCAATGCGCGCCGGGCCTTTGCCTTTGAATTGAGCTAACTGCCAATCTGCTCGAGCATTCGCCTTGGAATCTCAACAACTTCCACCTTATTTTCCATTTGGAACATTTTGGTCGAGGCGGAATTGTGAGATGAGGTGGTTTGCTCGAGCGACTTGAATTGAGTGCTTGGTTAGCTCGGCAGAGGGCCTGGAACTGCTTCAACCGGTCGGTTGGTTCTGCGGCATTTTTCCCACCCGGTCGATTGAGTCTTCAATGCAAATTCCTCTCCGGTTTGATTTGTTTGGAGTGATTCCATGTCAGGATCCTTGAGATTTCTTCAGTCAGCGTCTGATCTTGACCTTGGAATAACTCTAAACATCTTTTCAGCGTAAAATCCTCTCCTTAGCGTGTTTTCTCTCTAAGCGCCAAAATACCCTGTAGAAATATATCGGTGCTTACAAGCAAAAGTTAAATAGACCAACAGTCTAATTAAGGGGGTTTTACGGTGTTTATGATTCGTATAATTTGGGTCCATCATATCACCCCACACTTTTAGTTGTTCGTCCCGAACAATGCTATTAAAGGGCGGCACTCTAAGTTTGGTTTTGGATTATATGAAAATTAGACTGTGGGACTCGATTTATCCTAATTCATGCATTACTTACTTATTACCAAATTGAACTGTGTAAATAAATAGAAGAAACTTAATACTTGTACCTCCGTGCTGAGATGCAATTTATATTGGATGTTTCGGGAGATAGTCCTTTTTTGGTTCCTGGACTGCAACTTCGGGATCGTCTCGCACTATATGGTTTCCTTGTAGCTTTCTCTAGCACGTGATTTGGTTCGGGTTTCACTGGTTTGAGTACTTTGATTTTTCTTTTGGCGAGGGACTGCTTTTGTAGTGAATCGGCCTTTGGCCTTTGATTTGACTTTTTTGAGTACTTCACTTTTTTGTTCGGTTAAAACCTTCACAATGTTGGGCCTTTGGCCTCTTGAATTGCTTCTTCGAGCTTTTCGCCTTTTTGTGGCTTTGCTAGTCCATTTTCTCAAGCCTTTTTGGGAGGTCCAATCATCGCCCGCAAGCCTATGGAAATACCTCCCCGCTCCTCTCATCGTTGTTGTTTCGCGCGGGTCAAGACGAGGGTCGCTCATCTATTTTCTCGGCTACTTTAACTAGAGAGAGGACGGTCTGATTCCCGTCGTCGCCTTTTTTTCTTTTTTGCGTAAACACTGCATGGCGGAGATGACTTCAATCTTCACTGAAACCCGAAGTGCAGCCTCCACTGACTTCGAAAACCATATAGTTTGATCTGATCCTTTGATTGCTTCCCAAGCCTTTCTAGGCGATTTATGTCAACTCCACATCCCTAGTTAATCTCAGCACAAAGGACAAATGAAAAGTTACGTTCTAAGTTTTTAGACAGTTGAATTTTCACAAGGTAAATGCATGAATTATGATCTATCTTTTTCACATTCTTAAGTTCATATTTTCAAAAAGATACTATTACTAAAAAAAGAAAAACAGCAAGCATGTTATTTATATACAACGGTGGTTCTCACCCCACACTTTTGAACGAAGGCGTGCCTTAGTTCAAATGTCATGCAAGCTAATATATATATGTGAGAATGACTAAAACAGAAAATTAAATGACAGAATTTAAATGACAGAAAGTAAGATAGTGTCGGGTTACCTCCCGACCAGTGCACTTGTTTAACGTCGTTGGCTCGACAGTACCTCGTTGTGGATTACTGGTTTGGGTCCCATGGGTGGCTTAAGTCAAATTTCTTTATTGCGCCCACCTTGATTCTTGCTTTTCCTGGATTTCTGGGGGATGATGGGCGTGGGTCCAGCTCCCACTGTTCTGGTGGTTTCTCCTTCCAACGTCTCTGAGAAGGTGTGGGACCTTTGACCATAGCTGCTGGTCTTTTGAAGTTCTTGTATTTGGGACTGCCTAGTCCAGCTACGGTGTAACACTGCTCCATTAAGGAGTCATTCTGCAGAGGCCCTTTTCCGATCCTCTTTTCAGCCTCTTCATGGATCACATAGTTTTCGGCGATTTGTCTATTGATCGAAGGGAAAAGTCGGGAAGCTTGCATCTTAAGGATTGGTTCTGCCTCGTTATGATTGTTAGTGAGGAACTGGTCGTAGATAGTCTCGCTGCCTGGGTAATGATAGTCGGGTATGAATTGGGCAGTTCGTCAGTGGTGTTCTGGACTCCAACCTCGTTGCTTCCGATGCTTTCCATATCTGATTCTTCTGACGGTTCAGGAGTCTCTTCTGACGGCTCGGTAGTTTCTTCTTTGTCTGCCTCAGGGTCAGCTTCATTTATCTGCATTTCCTCGTCAGTTTGGGGTACTCGTCTTGTGGCAGCGGCTAGGCCAATTATGAGGTACCACATGTCTGCAATGGTGAAGTTCCTGGCTGATCTTCTCATTGCTTCGTTAACTCTTCCCAGCTCTTCAGACCTCATCCCACGAAGAAATTTTTGGAGAAGAACCTTCTTCGTGAATCCATGGTGCGGGCAGCTTGAGACAATGGCATCATAGTTCGTGTAATATTCGTCCAAAGTCTCATCCCGGGATTGTTGAAGGCACATGATTCTCTCACGGGTTTTAAGGATGGTGGGGAGAATTCCTTCAGGAATGGAACGCAGAGATCTACGTAACGTTCTGCACTGCAAGCGGTGGATGTGTAGTACCAGATCGTTGCGAAATCAGTTAGAGAGAATTTGAAGCATTTAAGCTTAAATTCCTCTAACATTTCGTTAGCAGGTTTGATGTGGTGGCAAACGTGGTGGAAGTTTCGGCAGTGCTGTACTGGGTCTTCGCCCTCCGTTCCTCAGAACAGGGGCAGATATTGTGTTGTCCATGCATGCGAAGGGGGTTGCGTCATGAGGACATAGGGGGGAAAGAACAACTAATCCGATGGCTAATTCCCCGGCAACGGCGCCAATTTGACAGATCGCTTGTCGTCGGAGCGATTTGTACAAATAAATTTATAATAGTCCGCTACTCGCGACTATACTACTGGGTAGCAAGTGGTAAGTAGGGGTCGAACCCAAGGGAATTAGGGGGATAATTGTTCTTTAAGTTGGACAATTTTGGGATTGGTTGGTTGGTTTTAAAGCTACCAGCTAAGTGATTGATTGGTTGGTTGGTTGGTTTTAGTACTGGAAAGTAACTGATAACTATTATAATTAAAAGAAAGCGTTTGGTTTCAGGGGCCTTGTATTATATCCTGTTTATCATTGACCCTTAGTGAATCTTCTAAGTATTCAAACGTGCATCAAGGCCATTCCAAGCACTCGATTTGCCACACTGTTTAGTCTTTTGCAAAAGTGTTCGATAGTGTATCAAGGCCATTCCAAGCACTCGATTTGCACACACCGTCTAGACTTTTACAGAAAACGTAAAGCCCTTGTTCTATTTAGACTAATACCCCATTCCAAGGTATACTAGCCTGTGTGCATCCATTTGATCAGTCATTCCCGAGCAATCAAATGGTGTTTGAGAGAGGTCAAACTCCTCAGATAAGCTTTGCCATTCCAAGCATCCACTTATCCGAGTATGTTTACGAACTTCAACGGAAGAGCTTTGCCATTCCAAGCATCCACTCAACCATGAAAGTTCTGGCCTAATATATGGCACATAGAACAAGTTTTGAATACAGAGAAATAAATACTAAAATAGTCTAAAACATTTTATAATACAAGTCCGCCCCTTCTACCGAACGACTAGTTTAGCTACTATTTATCGCGCTAAACATTATAACTAAGGAATTGGAAATTAAAGACGGAAATAATTATTAGAATACTTACTACCGTTGAAGCGCCAAGGGAGCAATCTTTATTTCCAAAGCCAAACTTACAATTTTAGAGAGATAAGTGATTTTTGGATGAGAATGGGATGATACAAATGAGGAGGGGATGCATGGTATTTATAGCCATAAGGGGAGGAGATGGGTGGTGGAGATGGTGGCAAGTGTCTTTGATCTAAGGGAGGAGGAGGAGGAGCAAGGAGGAGCTGCCACATGGGGGAGGAGAAAGCCACCGGTCACATGGAGGAGGAGCCGCCGGTAGCAGGTGGTGGAATGGGGAGGAGCTCCTCCCTTGGCCACCTCCAAGCATGGTGGCCGGTCATCTTGTCCAAGCGTGCATTTTGATAGTTGATTTGGAATGTCCAAGTGATTCTAAGACTAATGGTCGAGCCAGATTTTCCAAATTCCATGGTTTGGTCGAGCAATTTGGTCTTGGTGCCTATGCGCGAGGCTTTTACTTGGAATTGGGCCAATCTGCTAATCTGCTCGAGCGTTTTGTCCGGGAAGCGAGATTGTCCGACTTGTTGGGCATTCCAAACATCTTGGTCGAGCCAGAATCTCCAGATGCATCCGTTGGGTCGAGCGACTTGGTTTGGGTGCCAATGCGCGCCGGGCCTTTGCCTTTGAATTGAGCTAACTGCCAATCTGCTCGAGCATTCGCCTTGGAATCTCGACAACTTCCACCTTATTTTCCATTTGGAACATTTTGGTCGAGGCGGAATTGTCAGATGAGGTGGTTTGCTCGAGCGACTTGAATTGAGTGCCTGGTTAGCTCGGCAGAGGGCCTGGAACTGCTTCAACCGGTCGGTTGGTTCTGCGGCATTTTTCCCACCCGGTCGGTTGAGTCTTCAATGCAAATTCCTCTCCGGTTTGATTTGTTTGGAGTGATTCCATGTCAGGATCCTTGAGATTTCTTCAGTCAGCGTCTGATCTTGACCTTGGAATAACTCTAAACATCTTTTCAGCGTAAAATCCTCTCCTTAGCGTGTTTTCTCTCTAAGCGCCAAAATACCCTGTAGAAATATATCGGTGCTAACAAGCAAAAGTTAAATAGACCAACAGTCTAATTAAGGGGGTTTTACGGTGTTTATGATTCGTATAATTTGGGTCCATCATATCACCCCACACTTTTAGTTGTTCGTCCCGAACAATGCTATTAAAGGGCGGCACTCTAAGTTTGGTTTTGGATTATATGAAAATTAGACTGTGGGACTCGATTTATCCTAATTCATGCATTACTTACTTATTACCAAATTGAACTGTGTAAATAAATAGAAGAAACTTAATACTTGTACCTCCGTGCTGAGATGCAATTTATATTGGATGTTTCGGGAGATAGTCCTTTTTTGGTTCCTGGACTGCAACTTCGGGATCGTCTCGCACTATATGGTTTCCTTGTAGCTTTCTCTAGCACGTGATTTGGTTCGGGTTTCACTGGTTTGAGTACTTTGATTTTTCTTTTGGCGAGGGACTGCTTTTGTAGTGAATCGGCCTTTGGCCTTTGATTTGACTTTTTTGAGTACTTCACTTTTTTGTTCGGTTAAAACCTTCACAATGTTGGGCCTTTGGCCTCTTGAATTGCTTCTTCGAGCTTTTCGCCTTTTTGTGGCTTTGCTAGTCCATTTTCTCAAGCCTTTTTGGGAGGCCCAATCATCGCCCGCAAGCCTATGGAAATACCTCCCCGCTCCTCTCATCGTTGTTGTTTCGCGCGGGTCAAGACGAGGGTCGCTCATCTATTTTCTCGGCTACTTTAACTAGAGAGAGGACGGTCTGATTCCCGTCGTCGCCTTTTTTTCTTTTTTGCGTAAACACTGCATGGCGGAGATGACTTCAATCTTCACTGAAACCCGAAGTGCAGCCTCCACTGACTTCGAAAACCATATAGTTTGATCTGATCCTTTGATTGCTTCCCAAGCCTTTCTAGGCGATTTATGTCAACTCCACATCCCTAGTTAATCTCAGCACAAAGGACAAATGAAAAGTTACGTTCTAAGTTTTTAGACAGTTGAATTTTCACAAGGTAAATGCATGAATTATGATCTATCTTTTTCACATTCTTAAGTTCATATTTTCAAAAAGATACTATTACTAAAAAAAGAAAAACAGCAAGCATGTTATTTATATACAACGGTGGTTCTCACCCCACACTTTTGAACGAAGGCGTGCCTTAGTTCAAATGTCATGCAAGCTAATATATATATGTGAGAATGACTAAAACAGAAAATTAAATGACAGAATTTAAATGACAGAAAGTAAGATAGTGTCGGGTTACCTCCCGACCAGTGCACTTGTTTAACGTCGTTGGCTCGACAGTACCTCGTTGTGGATTACTGGTTTGGGTCCCATGGGTGGCTTAAGTCAAATTTCTTTATTGCGCCCACCTTGATTCTTGCTTTTCCTGGATTTCTGGGGGATGATGGGCGTGGGTCCAGCTCCCACTGTTCTGGTGGTTTCTCCTTCCAACGTCTCTGAGAAGGTGTGGGACCTTTGACCATAGCTGCTGGTCTTTTGAAGTTCTTGTATTTGGGACTGCCTAGTCCAGCTACGGTGTAACACTGCTCCATTAAGGAGTCATTCTGCAGAGGCCCTTTTCCGATCCTCTTTTCAGCCTCTTCATGGATCACATAGTTTTCGGCGATTTGTCTATTGATCGAAGGGAAAAGTCGGGAAGCTTGCATCTTAAGGATTGGTTCTGCCTCGTTATGATTGTTAGTGAGGAACTGGTCGTAGATAGTCTCGCTGCCTGGGTAATGATAGTCGGGTATGAATTGGGCAGTTCGTCAGTGGTGTTCTGGACTCCAACCTCGTTGCTTCCGATGCTTTCCATATCTGATTCTTCTGACGGTTCAGGAGTCTCTTCTGACGGCTCGGTAGTTTCTTCTTTGTCTGCCTCAGGGTCAGCTTCATTTATCTGCATTTCCTCGTCAGTTTGGGGTACTCGTCTTGTGGCAGCGGCTAGGCCAATTATGAGGTACCACATGTCTGCAATGGTGAAGTTCCTGGCTGATCTTCTCATTGCTTCGTTAACTCTTCCCAGCTCTTCAGACCTCATCCCACGAAGAAATTTTTGGAGAAGAACCTTCTTCGTGAATCCATGGTGCGGGCAGCTTGAGACAATGGCATCATAGTTCGTGTAATATTCGTCCAAAGTCTCATCCCGGGATTGTTGAAGGCACATGATTCTCTCACGGGTTTTAAGGATGGTGGGGAGAATTCCTTCAGGAATGGAACGCAGAGATCTACGTAACGTTCTGCACTGCAAGCGGTGGATGTGTAGTACCAGATCGTTGCGAAATCAGTTAGAGAGAATTTGAAGCATTTAAGCTTAAATTCCTCTAACATTTCGTTAGCAGGTTTGATGTGGTGGCAAACGTGGTGGAAGTTTCGGCAGTGCTGTACTGGGTCTTCGCCCTCCGTTCCTCAGAACAGGGGCAGATATTGTGTTGTCCATGCATGCGAAGGGGGTTGCGTCATGAGGACATAGGGGGGAAAGAACAACTAATCCGATGGCTAATTCCCCGGCAACGGCGCCAATTTGACAGATCGCTTGTCGTCGGAGCGATTTGTACAAATAAATTTATAATAGTCCGCTACTCGCGACTATACTACTGGGTAGCAAGTGGTAAGTAGGGGTCGAACCCAAGGGAATTAGGGGGATAATTGTTCTTTAAGTTGGACAATTTTGGGATTGGTTGGTTGGTTTTAAAGCTACCAGCTAAGTGATTGATTGGTTGGTTGGTTGGTTTTAGTACTGGAAAGTAACTGATAACTATTATAATTAAAAGAAAGCGTTTGGTTTCAGGGGCCTTGTATTATATCCTGTTTATCATTGACCCTTAGTGAATCTTCTAAGTATTCAAACGTGCATCAAGGCCATTCCAAGCACTCGATTTGCCACACTGTTTAGTCTTTTGCAAAAGTGTTCGATAGTGTATCAAGGCCATTCCAAGCACTCGATTTGCACACACCGTCTAGACTTTTACAGAAAACGTAAAGCCCTTGTTCTATTTAGACTAATACCCCATTCCAAGGTATACTAGCCTGTGTGCATCCATTTGATCAGTCATTCCCGAGCAATCAAATGGTGTTTGAGAGAGGTCAAACTCCTCAGATAAGCTTTGCCATTCCAAGCATCCACTTATCCGAGTATGTTTACGAACTTCAACGGAAGAGCTTTGCCATTCCAAGCATCCACTCAACCATGAAAGTTCTGGCCTAATATATGGCACATAGAACAAGTTTTGAATACAGAGAAATAAATACTAAAATAGTCTAAAACATTTTATAATACAAGTCCGCCCCTTCTACCGAACGACTAGTTTAGCTACTATTTATCGCGCTAAACATTATAACTAAGGAATTGGAAATTAAAGACGGAAATAATTATTAGAATACTTACTACCGTTGAAGCGCCAAGGGAGCAATCTTTATTTCCAAAGCCAAACTTACAATTTTAGAGAGATAAGTGATTTTTGGATGAGAATGGGATGATACAAATGAGGAGGGGATGCATGGTATTTATAGCCATAAGGGGAGGAGATGGGTGGTGGAGATGGTGGCAAGTGTCTTTGATCCAAGGGAGGAGGAGGAGGAGCAAGGAGGAGCTGCCACATGGGGGAGGAGAAAGCCACCGGTCACATGGAGGAGGAGCCGCCGGTAGCAGGTGGTGGAATGGGGAGGAGCTCCTCCCTTGGCCACCTCCAAGCATGGTGGCCGGTCATCTTGTCCAAGCGTGCATTTTGATAGTTGATTTGGAATGTCCAAGTGATTCTAAGACTAATGGTCGAGCCAGATTTTCCAAATTCCATGGTTTGGTCGAGCAATTTGGTCTTGGTGCCTATGCGCGAGGCTTTTACTTGGAATTGGGCCAATCTGCTAATCTGCTCGAGCGTTTTGTCCGGGAAGCGAGATTGTCCGACTTGTTGGGCATTCCAAACATCTTGGTCGAGTCAGAATCTCCAGATGCATCCGTTGGGTCGAGCGACTTGGTTTGGGTGCCAATGCGCGCCGGGCCTTTGCCTTTGAATTGAGCTAACTGCCAATCTGCTCGAGCATTCGCCTTGGAATCTCGACAACTTCCACCTTATTTTCCATTTGGAACATTTTGGTCGAGGCGGAATTGTCAGAGGAGGTGGTTTGCTCGAGCGACTTGAATTGAGTGCTTGGTTAGCTCGGCAGAGGGCCTGGAACTGCTTCAACCGGTCGGTTGGTTCTGCGGCATTTTTCCCACCCGGTCGGTTGAGTCTTCAATGCAAATTCCTCTCCGGTTTGATTTGTTTGGAGTGATTCCATGTCAGGATCCTTGAGATTTCTTCAGTCAGCGTCTGATCTTGACCTTGGAATAACTCTAAACATCTTTTCAGCGTAAAATCCTCTCCTTAGCGTGTTTTCTCTCTAAGCGCCAAAATACCCTGTAGAAATATATCGGTGCTAACAAGCAAAAGTTAAATAGACCAACAGTCTAATTAAGGGGGTTTTACGGTGTTTATGATTCGTATAATTTGGGTCCATCAGCCGTCCATTTCTCAAAACATCAAAAATGAAAATAGATTGCGGAAGTGGGATGCTCTCAATGGAAGTAGAAGGAGAGGTCTTCGGCTTCGACATATTCAGAGCAATGAAGCATCCCATGGAATTCGAGGAAGTGCACGCTCTCGGCACTATGGACGACCTGGTCCAAGAAGTTCAACCAGAACCAAGAGCAGATCCCTTAGAAGCCATACTCAATGGAGCCGAAAGCTCATATGAATTGACCGAAGACTTGCATGAAACGCTAGCCCACTTAACAATCTTGGAACCTCTCACACCAGGATATGAAGTCAACGAGGTAAAATTATTCAAATCCAATACCTTTCTGCCTTAGTGATGCAAGCTCCCAAAATAGAATTGAAACCCCTGCCCGGACATCTGAAGTACGCATTCCTAGGAGATAATAACACACTCCCGGTGATCATCAAGAGTGGCTTGGAAGCAGGCCAGGAACATAGTTTGATAAAAGTGCTAAGACAACACAAGTTGGCTATTGGATGGACTCTAGCCGACTTGAGAGGAGTTAGTCCGGCTGTATGCATGCACCGTATTCTACTTGAGGATGGAGCAAAGCCATCAAGAGAGCCTCAACGACGACTCAACCCAATCATGATGGAGATCGTCCAAAAGGAAATACAGAAGCTACTGGATGCGGACGTTATCTATCCCATCTCGGATAGCCAGTGGGTGAGTCCTGTCCATGTGGTACCAAAGAAAAGTGGGATCATAGTTGAGGAAGATGCCGAAGGAAAAATGGTGACAACAAGGGTCAAGAATGGCTGGAGAATGTGCATCGACTACAGAAAATTGAACGCCGTCACTAGAAAAGACCATTTCCCTCTGCCGTTCATCGATCAAATGCTAGACCGACTGGCGGGCAAGCCATACTTTTGCTTCCTGAACGGGTTCTCAGGCTACAACCAGATCCCCATAGCGCCTGAAGACCAAGAGAAAACTACCTTCACCTGCCCATTCGGCACATTCGCCTTCAGAAGAATGTCGTTCGGTCTATGCAATGCCCCGTGAACTTTTCAAAGGGTAGTGACCAGCATTTTTTCAGACATGATCGGAGAATTCATTGAAGTCTTCATGGACGACTTCACCATCTATGGAGACACATTTGACGCATGCTTAAGCAATTTGAGCATGGTTTTGGCACGATGTGTGTCCATGAACTTAGTGCTCAATTATGAGAAGTGCCACTTCATGGTAACACACGGAATAGTCTTGGGACATATCGTCTCACAAGAAGGCATGGAAGTAGACAAAGCAAAGATCGACCTGATCATGACTCTACCATATCCATCCACGGTCCGAGACATCCAATCATTCCTTGGCCATGCAGGATTCTACCGACGATTCATCAAAGACTTCTCCAAAACGGCATTGCCTCTAACCACTCTTCTCCAAAAAGAAGTCCCTTTTGAATTTACTAATGCATGCAAGGAGGCCTTTGATAAACTGAAGAAAGCCCTCACTAGCACACCCATCATTCAAACTCCGGATTGGGAACGACCATTCGAAATCATGTGCGACGCGAGCGATTATGCCGTAGGGGCAGTGCTCGGCCAAAGAATTAACAAAAAATTGGTAGTCATCTACTACGCTTCAAAGACCCTAGATTCAGCCCAACGAAACTACTCCACCACCGAAAAAGAGCTCCTAGCCGTGGTGTTCGCTCTAGAGAAGTTCCGAGCCTACTTGCTCGGAGCAAAAGTAATTGTCTTCTCGGACCATGCTGCCATCCGGTACTTAATGAAGAAGAAGGAAGCCAAGCCAAGGCTCATAGGGTGGATCTTACTACTGCAAGAGTTCGATGTGGAGATAAGGGACAAAAAGGGGATCGAGAATACTGTGGCCGACCATCTAAGCAGGATTGTCCGAAAGGAAGAAGAGGGGCGCATAACCGAGTCATTTCCAAACGAGCACCTCTATGCAGTCTCAACCAAGGTGCCGTGGTATGCCTCGATCGTCAACTACCTTGTAGGAGGTACATTTCCTCCTTCTTTTACTAAAACACAATGCATGAAACTTAGGCATGATGCTAGACATTACTTATGGGATGATCCTTATTTATGGAAAATAAGAGCAGATCAAATACTTAGGAGATGCATCCCCGATAATGAAATAGCTTCTGTTATTAGCTTTTGCCATGAGTTTACATGTGGAGGACACTTCGGGCCTAGGAGAACCGCTAGGAAAATCCTAGATAGCGGCTTCTTTTGGCCAAGTATATTTAGAGATGCCTATGAGAAGTGTAAAAAGTGCGATAGGTGTCAAAGAGTAGGAAATGTGTCAGCTAGAAATGAGATGCCTCAAATACCCATATTAGTCAACGATGTTTTCGACATTTGGGGTATTGATTTTATGGGACCATTCCTAGTTTCATGCGGTTATACTTACATTTTAGTTGCTGTAGATTATGTTTCAAAATGGGTAGAAGCTAAGGCCACAAGGTGCGACGATGCAAAGACTGTCATAGATTTTTTGCACACTAACCTGTTTTGTAGATACGGGATACCCAAGGCCATAATCAGCGACCAAGGAACTCATTTCTGCAACCGCATGATGGCTGCCACCTTAAAGCGCTACCATGTCCACCACCGAACGTCCACGGCATATCATCCCCAAACCAATGGTCAAGCGGAGATCTCCAACCGCGAAATCAAAGGTATTCTAGAAAAAATGGTGAAGCCAGGTAGGAAAGATTGGAGTCAGAGGCTAGATGAAGCTCTTTGGGCTTATCGGACTGCATACAAAACACCAATTGGAACCTCCCCCTTTCGGCTTGTTTATGGGAAGGCATGCCATCTCCCGGTGGAGTTAAAACATAAAGCTTACTGGGCACTCAAGAAATGCAACCTGGACTTGAAAACTGCCGGATTGGATCGAAAACTTCAATTATGCGAGCGAGAGGAGTTACGGCTCGAAGCCTATGAAGGGCAGTCAGACTACAAAGCCAGGACAAAACTGTACCATGACAAATTCATTCTCCGCCGCTCATTTGAGAAAGGACAACAAGTGCTGGTGTACTCCTCACGACTGAAGTTAATGCCCGGGAAACTTAAATCTAGATGGACCGGCCCCTTCACAATAACTAAAGTGTTCAATCATGGGGCAGTTGAGCTGGAAAGCCCGGACAATGGAAGCAGATTCACGGTGAATGGGCAGCGAGTCAAACACTATCACAGCGAGGTTGACTTAACTCCGCAAAACTATGACTTAGCCATACCGCCAGACATTGTGCCTATCTCGGATGTGAGTACACAAATTTCTGACCTGCCAAGAGAGACTGTAAGAGTAGCAAGACCAGCAGCTATGGTCAAAGGTCCCTCGCCTTCTCAGAGACAATGGAAAGAAAAACCACCGAAACAAAGGAGTACTGACCCGAGCACATCATCTCACAAGAACTCGGGGAGAGTCAAAGCTAGAATCAACGCAGGAGCCGCGGCAAAATTCGACCTGAGCCACCCATGGGATCCCACCTTATGATCCAGGAATGAGGTACTGTCGAGCTAACGACGTTAAACAAATGCACTGGTCGGGAGGTAACCCGACACCTATCTTACTTTCAGTCATTTTATTTTATGTCATTTAGTTTTTGCCTTAAGTCATTCTCACCTTGCTTGTAAATATTTGCTTGCAATCGGCTTTTGAACTAAGTTATGCCGAGAGGCACGCCTTCGTTCAAAAGTGTGGGGTGAGAAACTGCCTTTGTACATTAACATGTTTTTCTTTTTCCTTTTCCCTTAATATTATCTTTTTGAAAATATGAACTTGAGAATGTGAAAAAGATAGATCATAATTCATGCATTTACCTTGTGAAAATTCAACTGTATAAAAACTTAAAATATAACTTCTCATTTGTCCCTTTGTGTTGAGATATACAGGGGATGTGGAGTTGACATAAACTGCCATAGAGAGGCTTGGCAAGCAATCGAAGGACTGAATTTCACTATATGGTTTACGAAGTCAGTGGAGGCTGCACTTCGGGTTTCAAAGAAAATCAGAGTCATCTCCGCCGTGCAGCGTATATGCAAGAGGCGGGACGGGAATCAAACCGTCCTATCTCTAGTCTGACTAGCCGAGAAAATAGATGAGTGACCCTCATCTTGACCCGCGCGAAACGGCGAGGATGAGAAAGAGCGGGGAGGTATTTCCATATGCTCTCGGGCGACGATTGGAACTCCCAAAGAAAGGTTGAGAAAATGGACTAGCAAGTCACAAAGAAGCAAAAGCTCGAAGAAGCTAATCAAAGGCCAAAAGCCAAAGTATGTGAAGGTTTTAACCGAAACAAAAGTGAAGAAACTCCAATTCAACATCAAAGGCCAAAGGCCGATTCACTTCAAAAGCTGTCCCTCACCAAAAGAAATCAAAGTGCTCAACTCAGTGAAACCCGAACCAAGTCACGTGCTAGAAAAAGTTACAAGTTAACCATATAGTGCGAGTCGGTCCCAAGAATGCAGTCCAGGAGCCTGAAAAGGGCTATCTCCCGAAACATCCGAATTAAATTGCATCTCGGCTCGAAGGTACAAGTATCAAGTTTCTTCTAAGTATTTACACGGTTTAGTTTGGTAATAAGTAAGTAATGCATGAATTAAGATAAATCTAGTCCAACATTCTCACTTTCCTATTTTGAAGTTTTTACTTGGATAGTGTGTGCATCTCTTTAAAAAGCATTGTTCGGGACGAACAACTAAAAGTGTGGGGTGATCTGATGGACCATATTTATATGATTCATTAAGACAGTTAAACCCACCAAATTAGACTCTTTGTCTATTTAACTTTTGCTTGTTAGTTCCACTTTTGTTCTACAGGCTATTTCGAGGTCCAGAGAGAATACAAGCTAAGGAGGAGTTTTAAAGCTGAAAATGAATTACGAGTCATTCCAGGACACGACCAGATTCCGACTGTACAATTTTTATGAACCTGACATGGAATCACTCAAAACAAGTCCAACCGAAGAGCAACCAGAGTCTGTCCGGAGCTGAAAGGACCCGATGGCTTTTGTGAAAAGATCACAAAACACCTCACAACCACTCCCCTCCTCCACCACATGGGCGGCTAAGCCCTCCACCTCTCCTCTCAAGCCATGTGGCCGGCGGCTATGGGGAGAGATGACTCACCTCCGATGGCTTTTGAGCTCTCCATTCCCCTCATGTCATGTGGTGTCTTCTCATTCCTCCCCTTAGCCTATAAATAGACATCTTCCCCTCCTTTGTAAATCATCCCATCCCACAATCTCATTCAAAACCATCATCCATAAGCTCTCACTTCTCTCTAGATTTTGTCACAATCCATGTAATCACACTACTTTGATATTGAAGTTTGATCTTGAGTACTCTTGTCAGTTCTTGAAGTACTCAAGCTTTTCCTTACTGTTCCTGAGTACTCTTGTCGGTTCTTGAAGTACTCTCCTTTTACTTTCCTGTCTTTACTTTCGAAAACTTTACTTTACTGTCTTTCAAAAACCTTTACTTTTCAAGTACTTAGCTATGATGTCCTGTTCCATGGATATTCGTAGCTAAACCCTTCATTCGGTTGAAGGGGTGTACTAGTATCATACAATATTTTAGACCCTTCTCTTAAATGCCTCTTTGTGTTTAAAACTTGTTCTATGTGCCACATATTAGGTCAGAACTTCCAAGGTTGAGTGGATGTTTGAAATGGCAAAACTCTTCCGTGGGGTTCGTGAACATACTCGGGTAAGTGGATGCTTGAAATGGCAAAGCTTATCTGAGGAGTTCGACCTCTTTAAAACACCATTTGGTTGATCGGAAATGATTGATCAAATGGATGCACATAGGCTAATATACCTTGAAATGAGGTATTAGTCTAAATAGAACAAGTGCTCTATGCCTTGAAATGGGCTAGACGGTGTGGCAAATCGAGTGCTTGAAATGGCCTTGATACACTTTTAAACACTTAGTATGATCATTAGAGGTCAATGATAAACGAACTATGATACAAGGCCCCTGATACCGAATCTTTCCTTTAATTGCAATATCACCTGTTACTTTACTTTCAGTCCATATCAACTGCTTACTTTCTGCAAGTCTTGTCCTTCAAGCACTTTAATTTCCGCAAGTCTTGTCCTTCAAGCACTTTAATTTCCGCAAGTCTTGTCCTTCAAGCACTTTACTTTTCAGTATTTACTTTCAGTCTCGTATTTACTTTCTATACTTTCAGTCATTTACTTTCCAGTACTAAAATCACAACCAACCCCCAACTGTCTAAATTTCCATCTTCGGAAGAACAACTATCAACTAATTCCCTTGGGTTCGACCCCTACGTACCACTTTACTACCCAATAGTAGAGTACGAGTAGCGGACTTACAAATTTATTTTTGCACAGAGACATTGCACCTTAACGACAGTGCAGTGCGCTCCGTCAAAATTGGCGCCGTTGCCGGGGAGTTAGCTTCAGATTAGTTGTTCTTTTCTTTTGTACCCGTTTCTGCATAACCATGTCTCGTGAAGGAAGCCACCATGACTATCAGGATGACGACGAGATAAACCTGTACGATCGAAATAATGAGGCACTACCTTCATTTCCAATTCTCGACGATCCGGAGCAACTCATACGAAACCAAAGAGCTCGTGAAAGGGAGGCCATCCGGAGAAACCAAGGCCTGCCCGAGGACCGAAATGAAGCTGGTCCAATGCAACCCCCTAGACATCCCCCACCCCCTCAACCTCGACAAGTGCCAAGGCGAGAACCCGTCTTTAATTTCCGCAAGTCTTGTCCTTCAAGCACTTTACTTTTCAGTATTTACTTTCAGTCTCGTATTTACTTTCTTTACTTTCAGTCATTTACTTTCCAGTACTAAAATCAAAACCAACCCCCAACTGTCTAAATTTCCATCTTCGGAAGAACAACTATCAACTAATTCCCTTGGGTTCGACCCCTACTTACCACTTTACTACCCAATAGTAGAGTACGAGTAGCGCACTTATAAATTTATTTTTGCACAGAGACATTGCACCTTAACGACAGTGCAGTGCGCTCTGTCAGCCGACTTCGACCGAAAAGATCTTCGATCTTTAGAACCTTCCGGATTGCATTCTTGCGTCTGCTCCACGCTATCCCTTAGTTCCAGAATGTGTTCGAACTCTCCCTGAACTCCTGCTCGAACTGTCTAAAGGCATTTTGCCAAATACATGCCATTTAAGGGAACATCACAGGCAGGTTTTTATCAATGTATCCCTTAGGTTGAGTCATGTATATGGTCTTGATTTCCTCATTCATTGCATTTTGCCATTCTTTAGCATTAGGCCCTCTAAGGGCAGACTCATATGTTTCAGGTATTTCATATTTAACTTTCTCAGCAGCAACAAAAGCAAACTCGGCATTATTACAGCATTTCTCATTCCAAGTCTCAGCTAAATTGGCCATATACCTTCTATTCTCAATCCTATTTCTAGGGGCCCTGTCTCTAGTCAATTGATAATCACTTAAACTAGGTTGGACTTGGACAGGGGTAGCAGATGTAGAACATATCATTCACAACATTCATAGCAGATGTACTTGGCACATTATCACTCAAAACAACATCACTTAGATCAAAATTCACAGCAGCGGAAGCATTTTCAGTCCTAAGACTAGCATTAGCTGAATTTGAATGTAAAGCTGAGTTAGAAATGCTTACTCCCCCACCTAATTGGTGAGGTTGCTCATTACCTGAGTCTTCAACTGAGTTACTCCCATCTTGTGTTACCTCATAGTGCTCCTCACTGGGATTTAAGTCCAGTGACTGTCCCATCTGAGCTGATCCTCCATCAACCCTGGTTGGTTTGCATCACCTCCATCCTGTCTAGCAAGGGGATCTGTGGGAATGAAACTGGTCAAACTTTCAGGTGTGCCATAAGACTCAACTTCATGATTTAATTTGGACTTAAAATGGAAACTATTTTCATCAAAGGTAACCACACAAGATACAATCACTTTATAACCACCAAGTTGTATTAAAAGAAGCTTATAACCCTTCACCCCATCAGGGTATCCCAACATAACACACTTAGCAGCCCTTGGCTGCAGTTTCCCCTGAGAAACTTTAGCATATGCAGTGCAGCCAAAAGGTCTCAGATAGTGCAGGTTTGGAGGCTTACCAATCCACAACTCTTGGGGAGTTTTAAAGTTAATAGAAGAGGAGGGACTTCTATTAATAAGGTAAGCTGATGTTATCACAGCTTCTCCCCAAAGGGATGGTTTGACCCCAGCACTAATCATCATGCACTTGGCTTTTTCCAGCAAGGATATATTCATCCTTTCAGCAGTTCCATTCTTTCGAGGAGTGCAAGGTACAGTTAGGTGTCTTCTTATGCCATTTTTAGTGCAAAAATCATTGAAGGTTTTGATGAGTCGTATTTATACGATTCGTCGAATCAACTAATCTCATTTATTTCGACACTTTTATATGCGAACATTTACTTTTTAGTATGATTTTTCATTTCAGGTGTTTCGTAAGCTCTAGGAGGAAACGCGGATAAAAGATGACATTTCGTGCCAAAAACACCACAATGGCAGATCAGACCTTCGGAGGTTCGACGGAGTACTGGGAATCGACCATTGACCAGAAAAATATGAGCTACATGCCGATGAGTAGCTGACTCAATTCCCTACAACTCTCTAAATCACACCAAGAGCAGCCGAGGTCATTTAGAGGGTCTAAATGAGAGCCGAAGTCAAAACTGGAGCGCAGAAAAGGGAAGGCAAACTCCGAGAGGATCACGGACGCAGGCCATTTTATGAATAGTGTCCGCGGATGCTAAAATGTACTTGGTCCGCGGCCGACGTCAGCAAAACCGAGATTTGGAAGTCCAGCCCAAAAATCAAACTTGGAAACCCAATTTTTGCTATAAATAAGATGTTTGGGTTAGGGTTTCCAACATCTCATAATCCCATCATTCAGAAGACGACTCTGGAGGAGAAGGCGAAGCTTTCGACGAGAGAAGAGATTTTTCTACCTTTCATCATGCATTGTGTTTTTATTTCAATTATGCGTAGCTCAATTCTCAATTCAGTTTAGGGTTTCGTATATTGTGACTTATGTTTTGAGACTTTATTCTTAATGCAATTTCATGTTTCGCTCAGTGTTATTAAAACCGGACCGGTGATCGAACCGGTCAAGTCACTGAGTCAATGGGTCAGTGGTTCAACTGGGTCGAACCGGTTTGACCCGCACAAATTAAATAATAAAAATAAAATACTTATATATGATATTATAATTTAACATATTTATGACTTGAATAAATATTACATGTTTATGATCGGATTACAATAACATACCATAACAAATTGTCAAATTTAGAATTTGATAAAGTACAAATCAATAATACAACAATAATAGAACAACAATAACAATTTTAGTCTTAATTTGCAAGTCACAACAATAAGAGATTTCTTAGACTAATTGAATTTCTAGTTAAATTGATAATAAGTAAAAATATTTATAGATTTGATAAATGCATATACATTAATGAAAATAATAATAAAACAAGAATCATGTTTAGCTTGGTGGAATGAGAGGGGATAATTATAGAGGAAGACTAGGTTCGAGTCTTTTCCAAGTCAAAATAAATAAATATTTTTTCAGACCAAATCGAACCGACTGAACCGATCAAATCACCATTTTAATGCAAAATTGAGTCAATCCGCGGGTCAACCGGTTCAACCACCGGTTCAATCGGGTCTTGACCGGTTCGATTGCAGAACGGTCTGATTACTGAACCGGACCGGTCCGATGACCGGTTCCCGGTCCCACCGGTCGAACCGGCCGGTCCGGTCCGGATTTAATAACACTGGTTTCGCTAGTTCTTATGCTTCATCCTATGAATTGAATTGTTAGGTTAAGTGGAAACTTTGCCGTAAAGCTTAATTTGACAACCAATTCATATTGTTAATATCTACTGGAAACTTTGCCGTAAAGGTAGATCGAAACACTAAGATTTAATAATACCTTTGCCGGATTGTTTAGTTTAGGAAAGAACTAGAAGTCTAACACCTTTACCGGGTTAGATTGTGGTGTATCACCTTTGCCGGGATACTTTAGGATATTACCTTTGCCGGAATTCCACACTTAGAAACTTGAGATTTGATAATTAGCAGTCGATGATAAACATGTCACAATAGAAACCCTAAGCTGAATATTCTCTCTGATTGGAAGTTCTTTGCGATTTTTCTCTTTTGCACTCTTAATTGCTAAAAACCCCACTTTTCTATAATTGTTTTCAGATACAACTTCGACAACCATCTCTCATGGGTTCGACCCTACTTGCCACTAGCTAGTTGTTCGCAGAAGATATAAATATTAAGTTTGATGCGTCAAACGACGCGCGTCAGTTTTATTACAAAACTCAAGCCCATTATCTGTTCTTAAGCATTTTACTTTCAAGTCAGTTTGGCTCTCAACCATGATCTTCCAGTTTTTAAAGTTCTCAAAAGCTTCATCCTTAGTTCTTAAAAGGTAAATCCATACCTTTCTAGTGAATTGGTCAATTATTGAAAGAAAGTATGATCTTCTTTCCAATAGTAGGGACTTGTGAAGGTCCTCACAAATCAGAATGGACATACTCTAATGGTTTGTTCACAGTGAAGGTGGATTTATGAAAGGGATGAGCAGATTTCTTACCAAAAACACAAGTTTCACAAAATTTAAGATCAGTTGGTTTACAATCAATCAGGCCAGATTTTAACAAGTAAGTTAAGCCTTTATTCTCTATGTGGCCAATCCTTGAATGCCATTTTTTAGTGTTTTCTATAGTGGAGTTATCATTTGACAGATTAATTTCATGGGAGGAAACTACATGGTAGAGTCCACCCTTTTCAACACTTTCGATGACAACTCTGCCATCCCCAGAAACCTCTCTTATTTCTTTATAGTAGTGACTTTAAATCCAAGTTTGTCAAGGGCAGATTCTGACAAAAGGCTTCTCCTTAGATGAGGAACCCATCTCACATTTTGGAGAGTCCTCACCACACCATCAAACATTCTTAAGGGGACTGATCCAATTCCCTTAATTTTCAATGATGTGTGATCACCAAGCATGACTTCTCTTCCCCCCCCCCCCCCCCCTTCACAATGCTCTAAATTTCTAAAGAGATGCTTGTGGGGAGTAGCATGCATGGTGCAGCCGGAATCTAAGATCCAGGTGCTGCTGTCATCTCCATGGGAGACAGCAAGAAGCTCATTGTTGTATTGAGGACCCTTCTCACAGATATTGGAAAAACCAGATTGGTTTTCCCTTTGGGGTTTGTTATTATTACTGTTTTTACTATCTTCTTGCTTTTTAAAATTATTATTGGCATAGTGACCCAGTTTACCACAATAGATACATTTAATAGGGGGAGGTCCTTTGGAAAGAACCTTGTTGTTGGGACTTTTCAGGATTTCTGTTATTCTGAGACTTGTTTGCATTAAACCCATTGTTTGATGTACCTTGAAAACCATGGTTAGGTGTTTTATGCCTTTGTTTGAATTTATTTTTACCCTTAACCATCATCAGCTCTGATTTATTCTCTTAAACCCATTTTTAGTCTTAAAGACTTTAAGACTTTCATTCTTCTTAGTAACAACCTCAAGGATTTTGGGGACTGTTAGCTCATCTCTCCCATATTGTATGACATCCTTAAGAGTGTCAATTTGAGAAGGGGGAGAGGTGAGAAGAATGACACTTAGGTGTTCAGGTTTAATCTCATCCTTGCACCTTTTTAAATCTTGAGTTAGTTTTAAGAAAATATCAAAGTTCTCTTGTAGGCTCATGGAAATATCCATTTTAAGAGTGAAGAACCTAGTTTGCAAAGAGATCCTATTAGGGAGAGATTTAGCCATGTAAATGTTTTCAAGTTCATCCCATAAAGTTTTAGGTTCAGTATGATGCATTACTTGTCTAGCTACATAATCACTTAATCTCATCATTATCTTAGAATAAGCAAGCTTTTTCATATCAGATTTCTGCTGGTCAGAGGTGGGAATGACCCACTCCTCTGTCACAGCCTTATAGCACTTCTCTTTGACAAGAATGGCCTTCATTCTCATCTTCCACATAGAGAAGTCAAAGGTGCCATCAAATGGCTTAATCCTCATAGCATCCGCGATCATATAGACTATGATCCAGGCCAAGTGCACAAACAGGGAGACAAAAAACACACAGAGGGAAAGGTATACAACCCTAAGACCGCCAAGAAACAAGTCAAGAACGGTCTAAATAAGCTATGATACCACGTTGTGAGGATCAGATTCAAGTTCTAAGAACCCTAATTAGTTAAACCTTACCCTTTATTGAATATTAGCCCAAATAGTTTGTACACAAATGCCTAAACGAACAAGTCCTAGTGTTACTCAATATTACAAAGTGTATTGTAACCAAATACATCAATGTCAATCCAAGCAACAAGTTAGAGGCTTCCTTGATTCGATCCAGCGACAAAAGTCGTTGCCCCGCCCTAATAGAGCTGAAGCTTCCGCTGGACTCCTCCGACGCTCGACCGACGAATAAGCCGTAATCGAGACATGCCGCAATGCTCCAAATCTCTCCGGGAACCAGTCGCTCTTCAACCGCTCATCAATTTTGGCTCTCGCTCTCGAAGCTCTCTCAAAATTGAAATGCACGAACTGAGCCATAATCCCCAATTCCAGCTCTTTTGAACGAAACGCAGGACTCTGCCTAAACGTCGTCGTCCAACTCAGTCCAGTAACAGACTTACCGAACTCTCGCGCTTCTCCCGAAATGCTGACGTTCCATTAAATCGAAGATTCGCGCCTTTGAGCAAAACGACGCCATTTTATTTGGACTTCGAACTCGGATGTTCCCGCTTGAACCAAATGACACCGTTTTGAGCCATTTGGTTCAAAACTCAACTAAGGACATGGGACTTAGAACCAGAACTCCTGCAAGCTTAACTAGGCAAATGTACAAAAGACTAAAAACAACTTTGAGCATTCTAATCAACATAATATCACCACAAAAGCATTATACCATAACACGAATAAAGCAGTTAATTTGTTTCAGTGAATGACTTTTTGTCAATTTTAAGGAACACACAAGTCAGTAATAAAGAATTTCTTATTAAAAAAAAGTCAGTAATAAAGAATTCTGGTGTCTTATTATTTTTGGATAAATTATAAGTAGCAGATACTAAGGCGAAATAGATCACTTAAAATTGAAAAACATTTTAGCAGTTCCTACGACATAAACCTGTGTGATAAGATAAACTGCTCCACTTAACCTCACGCCTAACTCTGTGGGCCCACCACTTTGAACACTCACAGCAATAGAAAAGAAAGAAAAAATACACGATTCCGACTATGCAACAACAGCTTGCATATAACCCGATGAAGAAAACAGCATTCGAATATATCGACAAACTCAGTCCGAAAAAATCAGCCTGGAAGAAAACCCACTTAAGCAAAAACCACTTAGGGGAAAAGAAAAACGTTCACAGCCTGACCCAATAACCCAAAGATCCGGAACCCCCACGCCACCCCTACCTTCCCCCTACATCAACAAAGACTCCTCGCGTCAAGGATGGCCGCTGCCTGTGAAGATAAGAACGGCGAAGAGATAAGGAGGAGAAAAGAGAGGGAGAAGTCCTAATGGTTTCCCCCTATATTATGAAGGGAAGAATTCTGGTATCTGATGATTTGTGATAGTTTGCGTTTCTGTCCTCAGTTCTGATTGGCATTTTAAAGGTTATATTTATTTTATTTTTGCAACACCAAACAGAGGAATGGATTTTAATGTTACCCTTGATTGTCATTTTTGATAGTTCTAATCGTAATTTGACAACAGGTTGTTGACGTTGTAGATTTTCGACTTATCAGTGGTAGTTCATGCTCCCTTTTTATCATTTTCCCTTCTTTTTTTATAAAATAGAATAAGGCTATTTTATAGCCTTTCAAAACATCGAACCGCCAACATGGGTGGTGACTTGTTCGTTAAGGAGTTGATTATGAGATGGTTGGATCCTTACGTCCTGGGTTCGCATCCTAGAGCCGTCAATTTTCTTACTTCCTTTTCTTCTTCCTCTTTCTTGTCCCGTCTTGCGCGTGGATGCTTCCTACATCCCTCTTGGATGCTTTCCTTTTCACGCCTCGCGCTTGATGCTTCCTACATCCCTCGCGGATGCTTCCTCTTCACGCCTCGCGCGTGATGCTTCCTCCCTCGTGGAGGTGCGGCTGTCAAGATAGACGTGCCAAGTCTTGCAACGGTAAAGGGGCCCAAGGTGGCCTGAGCCCCAAGTGTCGAAGAATGTATCGGTGATTTGGGATGGATGTGCAATCCATGCATGGTAAAGGTGTCAAACCTGGCATGCGCTTCAGAAGTGGAGAAAAATGTACTTGATGATTTCGGATCTGATGAAGATGTCATACTGGAGCTGCGAAGATCAATGTATATATATAGGAGCGTTCAAATGAGGCACGCTACAGTAAAGTGAGGCACGATCTCAACCACACATCTAACCCCCCCCCCCCGTGCATTTGTGGCGCGCCACGTGTCCGAATAGTAAACCCACTACCAACAGTAAAAAGCAAACAGTAAATTCCACTACCACACCTTTAAATCTCAACCATTAGATCAATATCATCAATGGCCAAGATCATGCCTTACTGCCTCATTCTTATAACCCTGCATCAAGCGAGTGCTCCCCTATATATATCTATATAGGGGAGCGCTCGGTTGAGGCAAGGTTGTAAGAATGAGGCAGTAAGGCATGATCTTGGCCATTGATGGTATTGATCTAATGGTTGAGATTTAAAGATGTGGTAGTGAGATTTTACTATTTGCTTTTTGCTTTTTACTGTTGGTAGTGGGTTTACTATTTAGACACGTGGCGCACCCACAAAGCACGGGGGGGGGGGGGGGGTTAGATGTGTGGCTCAGATCGTGCCTCACTGCCTCATTCTTATTTGGCTTGCCTCATTTGAGCGCTCCTCTATATATATATATATATATATATATATATATATATATATATATATATATATATATATATATATGGGGGGCGTTCAATTGAGGACATGTCTTATGGTGAGGGTGTAGGGACTAATCTTGGCCATTGGATGAGGTTCATCCAATGATCCACAAGCTGCCACGTGTCACATGTGGTAGTGGGTTTTACTGTTTGCTTTTTGGTAGTGGGATTTTACTATTTGCTTTATTGGATTTTGGGTACTTGGACACGTGGCGCACCCACAAAGCACGGAGGGGTTAGATGGATGATGATCTAATGGATGAGATTTGTCCCTACGTCCTTACCAAATTTGGGTGTCCTCATTTGAACACTCCTCTATATATATATATATATATATATATATATATATATATATATATATATATATATATATATATATATATATATAGGGGGCGGTTCAGGTACAAAGTGCTTTTAGAGTACAAAGTACAAAGTAATTAGGATGGTTGATTATTTGTAATCAATGGCTTAGATGTGATGCTGAATTTTAACACCGTTATCCTTATTCCGTTAGATTTAATTGTTCCAATGGCAAATCAGTCACACAACTATTATCAATTTAAATTTAAATGATCCCTAAATAAATGCAAAGAATTTAACAATATCTGTTTGACTTTAGAAAATAGATAAGAAACCAAATCTGATCGGGAAACAAAGTTTAATCATGATCTTATAGTTTTATTTCGATTTTGATAAAATTTAAAATACTTTGTGAATACAGTAGATATTTGGTGAACACGGCCATTATTCTTTGAACTCATCCATTATTCTGTGAACTCATTAGTTATTTAGTGAACACAGCTATTATTCTGTGAACTCACTGCTTATTTAGTGAACATAAGTTTTGTGAATTCAGTACTTATTCTGTGAACTCAGCTATTTATTCAGTGAACGTTACTACTATGTTGTGAACAATGTAATTATCTGGAAACAGAACTATTAATCAGGAAACAGACCGACACACAAATATTATGGTGCACATCTTTATATTCCACAGCTAGTGAATTTCATCTCGAAGGTGAGTATTTTGATGCTAGAATGATGAACCATTCTGCTCAGGATCAAAACAAAATACTAGCAGCGGCAGGGCTCTTTGCAGAGATTAACCCTAATAAAGCATCTGTGGAAAATGCGAAAAGACTGTGTGAGCATCTTTGGCACCTACAGGCACAATAGCATATGGTTAGATGTCAACATTGTTTGACTAAAAACAGTGACATGAGATGAAATAGAGTTTGCGTACATAATCAGCATCCATATGCGCACATGCTACATAAGTTTACCAATCGGTACATGAATATCCACCAACACAAACCAAACTCATAAGACATAATATTTTCTGTATATACAACAAAAAACACAGAGAAGAATGATGAAGTTTCTGCGGAAAATTCAAGTGTCAGAACAAAACTCATCTGAGGAAGATCATATAGGCAACAAAACTTAAATCACTAGCACTGCAATCCAACACCATAATCAACAACATCATCAAACATCAGTGGCTTAGTTCCTCAAGTGCTTGCGGAATGGCCCCAAATCCTTTCCAAGTAAACTGATTACTTCGAACCAACACCTAAATCAGTCATTCACTAAATCAACATACCAGCAACTATCGTTAGGGCTGTGGAGAACATAGACGAGATCGAGATGAGGCGTGATTAGGGTTGAGCGGCGATCGCAATCCTCAATGGTTGTGCTGTGATCTCTATTCAATTGTTTGATTTGGATCAAGCCACACCTTTTCCTTCCCGCAGTTCATCCGACTGCAGATTTACTCATGTCAAAAGGAATTAGGGTTTAAGGATTCGTCGATGGGATGATTTAAAAATATATGTTTAATTTTCAATTAACGATTGTTAACGGTGTTTGATTAGATAGTATAATGACAATCAAAGCCTTGATGATTATAAATTAATATGTAAATGTGAATTTAATGTAAATAGATCTCATCCATCAAAAATTTAGATCAAACGGTTTTAATTACTTTGTACTTTGTACCGTAAATATCACTTTGTACATGATCCAAATCCTATATATATATATATATATATATATATAGGAGCGTTCAAATGAGTCAGCTAAATTAGAATGAGGCAGTGAGGCACCATCTCAGCCACTCATCAACTCCATCAAACTCATCTGGTGACGATACGTGTCCCACTACCAAAATCCATCAAAACCAAACAACAAAAAATAGTCCCTGCCACATCATCATAATGAGTGGCTCACAACGTGCCTCACTGCCTCATTATATATATAGATGAGCGCTCAAATGAGAACCCCTCTTTTTTCGAGAACTTTGAGAAGTCGTCATTGCATTGTAATGTTCTAAGTTGTAGTACTCACCCATTATTAAAAAAAACACCGAACCGATAGTTAACCATTTACTTTCACATATTCTAATAACGTGGTTTTGACTAAATCAAATTAACAACTACCCTAAAAATTAGTAATTAAATTTTATCTTTAACATCCTCCTTTAAACGGAATATGTCAATATTCAGGTTAGACTGTTTTGCGAGAACTTTAATATTGCTTTGCTGGGCTGATCATTCAAACTCCTCGCATTCAAACTCATATAGCATCCCAAATTTAAAACTAATCGCATCCAGCTCCAATGTCAATCCATTCCACTCATAAAAATTTCTCACATTCCCAAATTTCTCACATGCTTGGATCCCAAGCATACAAATCTGCAATTCGATTCCAACACGAGGCTCCTCATTGGCCCACCCAAAACCCTCAAATCCACATTATAAAGCTTCCTTGGAACCGTCACACAAGCTAGCCCAACCGCTGAATCCCAATCCTCATCAATCGTAGAAACACCATTCACAATAACGGCCTTCCCTTTCAATGAAACCACACAATGAGCATCGTTGTTGTAAAATTGAAGCCTCAATGCGGTACACTTTGACGATAGCTCACCATTCGTCTCATTGAAGAACATGTTCTCTTGCAAATAAGTCTCCACATCGAAATCTCACAAAATTAACGAAACGTCACTGTACGCTTCAGCGTTCAACAATCTTAGCTTTACTCCACCTGCATCAGCGTCTATAATTTAAGATATCAATTCGATGAATTTCTAGATCTATCATTGCTTGGCTTCCTTGCACTCCAACTGTACTATTTTCAAACACTCAAATGACTCCACTCCAAACACTCTTTTATTTCACTCCAGTCACTCATACACTCCAATCACTCGAACACTCTTTTTTTCGAGCACTCAAACACTCCAATCACTCATACACTCTAGTCAATCTTTTTTTTCGCCAACAAGGTGGTGGATGTGGATGAATTGGTTGTGAGTACTTTCCTTGCAATAAACAAGTTCTCGTGTTCAAACTCCAATGTGACACTTTTCCTTCTACAATTTTGTGGAATTTTCCTAGTCTCACCTATGGTGCGGACTCTTCCTACATCCTTCATGGATGTTTTCTTCTTCCTTTTCCTTTCCTCTTCCTCGTCTCTTGTGGTCATTTACAGGTGCTACCCTCTCGTGAAGGCGTGCTTAAACAACACTAAGGTTCTTCCATGAGGTGTTTGTCGATTCGTGGGTTTCAAAGTTAGATGTGCCGAGATGGCCTACGCTTCATCGAGTGACTCCAAGTTAAAATCCGGGTGGTGCCTCTGACGCGTCTGTGCTTCAAATAGTCTAGAGTTATATATGTACGCGAGAAATATCATGTATGCGATATATTCCTTGATATGTCCTATACGAGATGTAAACTCAACTATCAAAAACAAAATACTTTTTTTCCACTACCACTCAAACTACTCTTTATTTTCTTTCACCACACCAATCACTCTAGTTTTCTTTCACAATTTCACCCCAACACTCACTCATATCACTTTTTTGTGTCGATTTGTTTCATTCCAAAACTCAATTCACCCACACCTCAATCTCACTAAATACTCACACTTAAGTAATCGGTATACCGTATGTGGCTCTGATACCATGTTGGAAATCAGACCCGAACACCATTTTTTATTCAAATAGAATAAGGCTATTATATAGCCTTTCAAAACACCGAAACAATAACTAACCATCCACTTTCCACTTATTCTAAAAACGTGGGTTTGACCAAATAAAATTAACAACTACCCGAAAAATTAGCAATTAAACTTTATCTTTAACACGAAGTAGCAATCTTACGTGTTTTGCTTGTTCACAAAAAATTGAATTATTAGCTACATGGCCTAATTGTCATAAGAAAGTGATGTGACATTGATTTTGGGGTGCATCATGTCATTGAGTAGCCATCGTATTTCGTTAACTATTGTCATCATCATCCTATATTCTGTCTCTGTTGATTACCGTTTCTAATTAGTGGTCAATTCTCAGCATTCCGTCGAACCTCCGAAGGTCTGATCTGCCACTGTGGTGTTTTTGGCATGAAATGCCGCCTTTTATGCGCGTTTCCTCCTAGAGCTTTCGAAACACCTGAAATGCAAAACCATACTAAAAAGTAAATGTTCGCTTATAAAAGTATCGAAATAAATGAGATTAATTAGTTCGACGAGTCGTATAAATACGACTCATGACTAGGCTTCTGAATCAAACATGTGGATGTATCTCTAATTGAACTAGCTAATTCCAACAATTACAAAACATGTCTAATGACTATAGGATCTACTCAAGTAGAGGTGGATGTAATTAAGTGATTTTCGAGAAACATTTCCACATGTGGCAAAGGTGGTAATTAACTGGACTGTACGAACCTCATTAGCATTGTTGTGACAACAGCTTGGGAGATTCATCAGTTAGATGTTAACAATGCTTTTTTCATGGAGATTTGAAGGAAAAAGTATACATGTGTGTTCCTAAAGGATTTCAAAGAAAGAAAGTCACAATATTGCCAAGTAAAGCAATCAATATATGGCCTAATTGTTGAATCTGAATTATACAATAGAAATATATTCGAAGATTGTATATCTTGTTCTATTGAGATGAAGGCATATAAAGCCATTACAAAATAAAAGAAACAGGCGCATTAACTTCCCTACACGAATGCAAAACGTTACTAGAACAAAACATTAACTAGTGTGTTAAGATTAACACTTACTGACCCAAACATAGCCCCCCTTAATTTGAAGTTTCTCAACTTCAGTTTACTTCAGAAACCACAATTAGGGGTGAGCATGACCCGTCCCGACCCGGTAACCCGTCCCAACCCGGTACTAAATAAGTCGGGTTCGGGTTGCTCCTCGAGTGACCCGGTCCTAAATAAGTCGGGTTCGGGTTGCTCCTCGGGTGACCCGGTCCTATAACTATATTAATATAGAATAAAATAATTTAACTTCAATACAAAAGTCTATCGTTTTGTCTTGAATTTTGTTTCAATATGAGCTTCACATCATTTTGTTACAACAATGTTGGGCGGTTAACATGTTTAAGCTCACTTTCTTTTTTCGTAGATTATTTTGTTTTAGGCTTTTAGCTACTTGATATGTTATAAATCTATCGTTACGACGGGTTCGGGTTATCAAATGTGACCCGGTCAATATTGAGTGACGGGTTCGGGTTGACCTAAATGACCCGGTCGTCGTTTCGGGTCGGGTTAAGGACGAACCTAACCCGTCCCACGATCACCCCTTCCACATACACTCCAAGCATCTTCCGCAGCCTTTCATAAGTCTCCACCTTTAAGGGCTTAGTCATAATGTCAGCAATTTGAAACCCTTGAGTGACAATGAACCAGCTCGACAATTCCATCGTTGACCAAATCGCGTAGGAAGTGAAACTTGACGTCAATGTGCTTACTTCTTTTGTGAAACACCGGATTCTTGGACAGCTTAATAGTAGACATATTATCATAGAAGATTGTTGTTGATCCTTCTTGATTCACTCCTATGCTTTCTAAGATTCTTCTAAGCCATATCACTTGACAAGCACCAGATGCTGATGCTACGAACTCAGCTTCCGTAGTCGACAGAGTCACTATAGGTTGCTTTCTTGAAGACCACGAAATTGCAACATCTGAAAGAAGCATAACATACCCTGAAGTGCTTCGTCGACTTTCTACATCTCCTGCATAATCAGAGTCAGAGAAAGCTATCATCTTCCGGTTACCATCCTTTCGATACCATATGCCATACTCCATGGTCCCCTTTACATAACGAAAAATTCTTTTTACGGCTTGCATATGTGAATCTGATGGATTTTCCATGAACCTGCACACCAAGCTAAGGACATACATTATGTCAGGACGACGAGTAGCGGCCAAATACATCAAGCATCCCACCATCTGCTTGTAGAGATGTGCGTCACTTTTTTTACATGTGTCATCCTTTATTAGTTTCGCTCCAGGGACTATGGGTTACGCACAGCATTGCAAGATTCAAGCTTAAATCTTTCTAAAATCTCCCGGGCATATCTCCTCTAGCTAATTCCAGAATTTCCTTGTATAATCTCCAAACCAAGAAAATACTTCATAACTCCTAAATCAGTCATCTCAAATTCAGCCTTCATAGACTGCTTAAACTCTTCTATCATTCCATATTTGTTTCCCGTCAGAATAAGGTCATCAACATATAATGATACAATGATAGTGTTACCTTCTTGGTCTGACTTTGTGAAGAGAGTGTGTTCGTGAGGGCATTTGACAAATCCAACCTTCTTAAAATATGCCTCAATCTTACTATACCAAGCACGAGGTGCTTGTTTGAGTCCATATAATGCCTTTTGAGCTTATATACACATGATCTGCTTTTTCGGGCTTGATAAAACCTTGGGGTTGGTTAACATAAACTGTCTCCATAATTTCACCATGAAGAAAAGCCGACTTAACATCCAGTTGAAACACCTTGTATCCTCTTTGAGCTGCCAAGCTAAGTATGCATCTAATTGTACGATCTTTTTTTTTCACAACACCATTCTGCTGGGGTGTGATGGCGGATGTGAACTGATGGGCTATTCCATGTTCTGCACAGTAGGAGCCTATAGTGGTGTTCTTAAATTCTGTGCCGTTTTCGCTCCTGATACTTACGAGGTGTTCTCCTTTGTCCTCCCTCTCTCTTTGAAGAAGGGTGGCCAGTTGAATGAATTGTTGAGCAGCCTCAGTCTTGTCTCGAAGAAATCTAGTCTAGGTAAATCTTGTATAGTCGTCGACGCATACTAGAACATATTTCTTTCCGCCATAGCTCTCAACTTGCATTGGACCCATCAAATCCATATGGATCAGTTCCAGCGGTCTGCTAGTACTGATCTGCGAGGTGTTGGGGTGCGAAGCCTTTGTCTGTTTCCCGATTTGGCATTCTCCACATATTAAATCTACATCTCCTGTCACATTTGGCATTCCTCGGACGAGTCCAATTGAGGAGAGCTTCTTCAGGGTCTTGTGATTCAGATGACCCAAGCGCCTGTGCCACAGCGCCATCTCGTTCGCTTGACTGGTTAAACAGGCAGATGCAGCAACTGTTCCAGCAGAGCCTATGAGCCATGAGGTAGCAATTGTTGGCAGCCCTGCTGCCTTCCATTAATGTGCCTCCTTCTTTGTCCAAAACTTGACATGAGTCATGAGTGAATTGCACATGGTGTCCGTCATCACACAGTTGACTGATGCTGATCAAGTTCACCTTCAATCCTTCAACTAGGAGAGTATCCTTGAGTACAGGGAGATCCGGAACCTTCAATGTCCCACAGCCGATCACCTGACCCTTTCCTCCATCTTCGAAAGTGACAAACTATTTTTTCATAACAGGTCGAATATGTGAAAGATAATTAGAGTTACCTGTCATATGGGCGGAGCATCCACTGTCGAAGTACCAACGATCGTTCTCCATGTGACTCGATGAGCTGAAGGCAACCATGCACACGGTCTTGCTTGTCTGTGGTACCCAGACTTGTTTTAGACAAGGCTTCGTCCTTTGTTGAAAGGCTCTTCGTTCAGCAAGAAACAGACGACACTTAGGCTTGATATGTCCCATCTGGTAGCAGTACCTGCATGTGCGAGAGTCTGTGTTCTGGTTTGAGTAATGGCTAATGTGAGCCTGTCGAGTGTTCTTCTGACCAGCTAGGGATTTTCCTTGGTACTGATTCACCTTCTGTCCAGGGTGCTGTTCAGTCACTGGGTTAGCTTTAACAAAGGTTGTAGTTTTTGAGCTGCCTTCATTGTGAATCCCAAACCTCGATGACCGGACTCCCTCCTCTGCGACCTGAGAATCTCGTTTAAATTCTTAGAACCAGAGTTTAACATTTTTACCGATTGTTTGAGCTGATTAAGCTCCTTCACGGTGGTTGAGTGGTCCATTCTTTCAGATTCTAGCTGAAGTTCCAGTGATTCTACCTTTTTTAAGAGGAACACCTCCTTGAGTTTCAGATCCGTAATGGTTTTCCTCTGGCCTGCCATGCCTACTGGATGAGTCTCACGATCTTTCTCCATGTCAACTTTCAGTGAAGAGATCGTACCCAGGAGTTCCGTCTTCTGAGCAAGCAGACATGACTTTTCTTGTTTCATTTCAGTCAGTTGAGTATTCAGCAAGACTACCTTACCTTCCAGTTCCACCTTCTGAGTAACCAGTAGTTCGACCTCCTCCCACACTTTGTCTTTGTGTGTGGTCATGCTGGCAACTGTGTCGTTGAGCTTCTTGTTAAGGTTGATCACCAACAACCACTTCTCGTACAGGTCTTTGTAGGTTGCTGCTAGAGTCTTGACAGAGCGCACTGCACTGTCGTTAAGGTGCAGTGTTCTTTGTACAAATAAATTTATAATGTCCGCTACTCGCGACTACACTACTGGGTAGTAAGTGGTAAGTAGGGGTCGAACCCAAAGGAATTAGGGGGATAAGTTGCTCTTTAAGTTGGACAATTTTGGGATTGGTTGGTTGGTTGGTTTTAAAGCTACCAGCTAAGTGATTGGTTGGTTGGTTGGTTGGTTTTAGTACTGGTAAGTAACTGAGAATTATTACAATTAAAAGAAAGCGTTCGGTTTCAGGGGCCTTGTATTATATCCTGTTTATCATCGACTCTTAGTGAATCTTCTAAGTATTCAAACATGAATCGAGGCTATTCCTAGCTCAAGACTTGCAACATTGTCTAGCCCTTTTAAGGTCGTAGAGCACTTATTCTACTTCAGCTAATTCCTCCTTCCGAAGTATCTTAGCTTTATGTGCATCCATTTGGTCCCTTTGGTCCAGTTTCCAAATGGTTTTTTAGATAGATCGAACTCCTCGGATAAGCTTGCCCATTTGGTCCCTTTGGCCCAGTTACAAATGGTCCACTTATCCGAGTATGATCACGAATTCCCAAGGAAGAGCTTGCCCATTTGGTCCCTTTGGCCCAGTTACAAATGGTCCACTCAACCTTGGAAATTCTAATCTTATATATGGCACATAGAATAAGTTTTGAATACAAAGACGAGACACTAAGTTAATAATCTAAAACATTTTATAATACAAGTCCGCCCCTTCTACCGAACGACTAGTTTAGCTATTATTTATCGCGCTAAACATTATAACTAAGGAATTGGAAATTAAAGACGGAAATAAATATTAGAATACTTACAACCGTTGAAGCGCCAAGGGAGCAACCTTTTATTTCCAAAGCCAAACTTACAAAATCTAGAGAGATAAGTGATTTTTGGATGAGAATGGGATGATACAAATGAGGAGGAGGAGGGGTGTATTTATAGCAAAAGGGGAGGAGAATGGAGGGTGGAGATGGTTGCACATGTCTTTCATCCAAGGGAGGAGGAGGAGGAGCAAGGAGGAGCTGCCACATGGGGGAGGAGCAAAGCCGCCGGTTACCTAGAGTGGAGGAGCCGCCGGTTGCAGGTGGTGGAATGGGGAGGAGCTCCTCCCTTGGCCACCTCCAAGCATGGTGGCCGGTCACCAAGTCCATGAGTGCATTTGATAGTTGATTTGGAATGGCCAAGTGATTTTAAGACTAATGGTCGAGCCAGAATTTCCAAATTCCATGGTTTGGTCGAGCAATTTGGTCTTGGTGCCTATACGCGAGGCTTTTGCTTTGGACTTGGGCCAACTGCCAATCTGCTCGGGCGTTTTGTCTGGTAAGCGAGATTGTCCGACTTGTTGGGCATTCCAAACATCTTGGTCGAGCCAGATTTTCCAGATGCATCCGTCGGGTCGAGCGACTTAGTTTGGGTGCCAATGTGCGCCGGGCCTTTGCCTTGGAATTGAGCTAACTGCCAATCTGCTCGAGCATTCTCCTTGGTTTTCCGACATCTTCCACCTTATTTTCCATTTTAAACACTTTGGTCGAGGCGAAATTGTCAGATGAGATGGTTTGCTCGGGCAACTTGAATTGAGTGTTTGGTCAGCTCGGCGGAGGGCCTGGAACTGCTTCAACCGGTCGGGTGGTTCTTAGGCATTTTTCCTACCCGGTCGGTTGAGTCTTCAATGCAAATTCCTCTTCGGTTTGATTTGTTTGGAGTGATTCCATGTCAGGATCCTTGAGATTTCTTCAGTCAGCGTCTGATCTTGACCTTGGAATAACTCTTAACATCTTTTCAGCGTAAAATCCTCTCCTTAGCGTGTTTTCTCTCTAAGCGCCAAAATACCCTGTAGAAATATACCGGGACTAACAAGTAGAAGTTATATAGACCAACAGTCTAATTTGGTGGGTTTTACGGTGTTTATGATTCGTATAATTTGGGTCCATCAAGTCTCCTGTGTGAGTTCTTCATCATCACTGTCTGAGGAGTCGTCAGCTGTGTGTTCCAACTGAGGTGGCATACGTTCACTGGTTTTACTGCATTCTTCTATGGGTGAGACAAACGCGACAAAGTTGGTAGTTTCATCGCCTTCTTCTTCATCATCTGACTCACTATCGCTGAGATTTGCCACCATTGCCTTTTTATTCTTGAGTGTGTTAGCGCATTCTGCCCGGATGTGGCCGAATCCCCTGCATTCGTGGCACTGAATCTCCTTCCCTTTTTCAAAAGAATCCTGCCTCTTATCACTGGTCCTTGTTTTCCCTGTTTTCCAGTTACGGAAGTTGCTCGAGGAAGACTGTCCTTGTATGGGGCCACGCCTGTTGATCTTTCGAATCATCCTGTCAAAATTCTGAGCCATCATCGCTAGTTGCTCAGTGGTGTAGTCAGAGTCAACCATGTCTCCGGACACTTCAGCTTTCAGGGTAATTCCTTTCACCTCTTTGGATTGGGCCTCGTGATTCATCTCATAAGTTCTGAGTGAACCCATGAGCTCGTCCAGTTTCAGCTTGGAGATATCATGCATTTCTTCGATGTCAGTGACTTTCATGGCAAACCTCGGAGGGAGTGATCTTAATACTTTGCTGGCCATTCTTTCTCCGTCAATGGGTTTTCCCAGTGCAGCAGCCTCGTTGGACAGATCTAGGACTATTGCATTGTATTCAGATATGGTTTCACTGTCCTTCATCTTCATATCCTCAAACTTTGTTGTCACAATCTGCATTCGTGAATTGCGAACTTTGTCAGTACCTTCATAGGCTGTTTGGAGAATATCCCAAGCTTCCTTAGCGACTTCACAGTTTATGATCAGTTTTAGCACGTTTTCATCCACCACAGAGAAGATTGCATTCATCGCCTTAGAGTTCCCGATAGAAGCTTTTTCATCAGCTTCATCCCATAGAGCTTCTGGTTTTGGAACAACTTCTCCCGTAAGGCTTTCCATCATGGGCTGAGTCCATCCAATCAAGACTGCCTTCCAAGCCTTTTCATCGAGGGATTTCAGGAAAGATTTCATCTTTGGTTTCCAGGAGGCGTAGTTAGATCCTTCAAGTTGCGGAGGTCTGTTTGTGCTTTGTCCTTCCTTCAGAGTCATCTTGAACAGTCCTAGGATCTCACTCAGTGTGTCGAGTGTTTGCTCTAATACCAATTGAAATACTGTAATCTGTTCAAGCTACTCTTCGAGGTTGTGTTCAGACAGGTGTTGAACACGTTGGCAAACAGTACCGCAAACAGAACAGAACAGGAGCACACACAGTATGATACCCAGTTCGGCTACGCCTACTCTGGGGGGGTTTCCCATACCCTAAAGGGACACAAATCTTTATTACGAGTATAGAACTACAAGTGGACTTACGCTTACACAACTCCTTGTTTGTAATTGCCTAGCCTCTATTACTCCGTCTCTCAGATTTGTAATCACGGTTCACCGCAGTTCACCTTGATCCCCTACGCCCGAACCTCTTGTCTGAACGTGCTCGATCTTCTCCGAAGCTCGATTGCTTTCTCCCGAAAGCCAGCACTTGCGTCTGGTGTGTGCAGCGGTAATATCACTCTCAGATAGCCTGAACAGCACACTGAACAGGCTTTGTCAGCGCCGATGTATTTCCAGTGGGGAAAGAATAGTCGGTCGTCGCTCTCTCGTTCTCCGATCGGTAGTGTGCACTCGTGTGTATTATTTCTCTGAAAGCGATACAGATTGTGGACGCCCTGGCTTCTTATTTATATGCATGAGCGATGTCCAAATCTGCTTCAAATAACCTCATCAAATATTTGGGAAATATTCCCAAATATTCGATGTGTATTTTTAACCAATCTTTAGGAAGATAACTTCGACGCCAAGTCAGCCAATCGACTTGTCAATCTGATGAGGAGATATTTGAATGAATATCTGAATCTTCTTCGAATCTTCGTTAGCCGACTTCGTCCGAAAAGATCTTCGATCTTTGGAACCTTCCGGATTGCATTCTTGCGTCTGCTGCACGCTGTCCCTTTGTTCCAGAATGTGTTCGAACTCCCCCTGAACTCCTGCTCGTACTGTCTAAAGGCGTTTTGCCAGATACATGCCATTCAAGGGAACATCAGAGTCTAAGATGGGCGCAAATCGTATGTTTATGATTTCGGCATATACGGTACCTATTGACCCTATGTGTTTCAAGACAACTCATGAAGACTCTACACACCTATGGCATTGTACATACGGACATCTGAATTATAAATGTTTGAGAACTCTTTAATTTAGAGACATGGTAAAGGGACTGCATATCATCAAAATTCCAAGTAAGTTATGCCAAGAGTGTTTGTCAGGAAAGCACCAAAGAAATTTGATGGATGCACAGTCGTTGTGTGCAAACGTCAAGAATAAATTTATAATAGTCCGCTACTCGCGACTACACTACTGGGTAGCAAGTGGTAAGTAGGGGTCGAACCCAAGGGAATTAGGGGGATAGTTGCTCTTTGAGGTGATTTGTACAGCAAAGGAGCGTGTTTTTAGGTTGATTGAGGTTTTAGCGCTAACAACTACGTGACTTTTTGATTGGTTTTGGTTTTTTTGTGCGGAAAAGTAAATGACAGAAAATTAAATACTGAAAATACAAAGAAGACTTACAGCGGGTGATGCGTGATTGGCAAGTCCTCCGGTTGATGAGTGCAGTTGATTAAGGCAGTTATACTAAGAAAGTAAATACAGGTGGTGTTTGATTTCAAGGAAAACATTCAGTTTCGGGGGCTTTGTATCATAGCCTGTTTATCATTGACCTTTAGTGATCCTTCTAAGTATTCAAACGTGCATCAAGGCCATTCCAAGCACTCGATTTGCCACACTGTCTAGTCTTTTGCAAAAGTGTTCGAAAGTGTATCAAGGCCATTCCAAGCACTCGATTTGCACACACTGTCTAGACTTTTGCAAAAAACGTAGAGCCCTTGTTCTACTTAGACTAATACCCCATTCCAAGGTATATTAGCCTGTGTGCATCCATTTGATCAGTCATTCCCGAGCAATCAAATGGTGTTTGAGAGAGGTCAAACTCCTCAGATAAGCTTTGCCATTCCAAGCATCCACTTATCCGAGTATGTTTACGAACTTCCACGGAAGAGCTTTGCCATTCCAAGCATCCACTCAACCTTGGAAGTTCTGGCCTAATATATGGCACATAGAACAAGTTTTGAATACAGAGAAAAAATACTAAAGCAAGTCTAAAACATTTTATGATACAAGTACACCCCTTCAACCGAATGAAGAGTTTAGCTACGAATATCCATAGAGGTGGATACCATAGCTAAATACTCGGGGGGTTTTTGAAAGACAGTAAGTAAAGGGGAATACTCAAGAACCAACAGGAGTATTCCCAATTCCTACTTGAATACTCAAGAACCAACAGGAGTATTCTCTAAAACTGTTATAATACTCAAGAACCAACAGGAGTATTATTTCAAAACCAAACTTACAAGTTGCCAAACTTAGAGAGATAAGTGATTTGTGATTTTTGGGATGTTTACAAATGAGGTTTGGCTTGGTATTTATAGCCAAACTTGAGAGAAATGGAGGGTGGAGATGGGGGGCATGTGTTTTTGATCCAAGGGAGGAGAAGGGAGGAGCAAGGAGGAGATGACACATGGGGGGGAGGAGGAGCCGCCGGCGGCGGCTTTGGGAGGGGAGAGGGAGGAGCCGCCAAGTGGAGGAAGGGGAGTGGAGGAGAGGAGTTGTGAGGGAGGAGCCGCCCATGTGAGGAGGATGCTCCTCCCCTTCTAGCCGCCCATGTGAGGAGGAGCCTCCCTTGTGAGGAGGTTTTGTGAAGTTTTCACAAAACTATCGGTCCATTCCTACCCCGGACTGACTTTGGTTGCTCTTCGGTTTGATTTGTTTTGAATGATTCCATGTCAGGATCTTTAGATTTCTTCAGTCAGCGTCTGATCGTGACCTTGGAATGACTCGTAACATCTTTTCTGCGTAAAATCCTCTCCTTAGCGTGTATTCTCTCTAAGCTTCAAAATACCCTGTAGAAATATATCGGAACTAACAAGCAAAAGTTAAATAGACAAACAGTCTAATTTAGTGGGCTTAACTGTGTTTTTGATTCGTATAATTATGGTCCATCAGATCACCCCACACTTTTAGTTGTTCGTCCCGAACAATGCTATTAAAGGGCGGCACTTTAAGTTGGTTTTGGAATATGAAATTTAGACTGTGGTACTTGATCTATCCTAATTCATGCATTACTACTTATTACCAAATTAAACTGCGTAAATAAATAGAAGAAACTTAATACTTGTACCTCCGTGCTGAGATGCAGATTATATTGGATGTTTCGGGAGATAGCCCTTTTTAGGCTCCTGGACTGCACTCTTGGGACCGTCTCGTACTATATGGTTTTCTTGTAGCTTTCTCTAGCACGTGATTCGGTTCGGGTTTCAATGGTTTGGTCTTTGATTTTCTTTCTTTTTTGGCGAGGGACAGCTTTTTTGTAGTGAATCGGCCTTTGGCCTTTGATTTGACTTTTTGAGTACTTCACTTTTGTTCGGTTAAAACTTTCACAATTTTGGGCCTTTGGCCTCTTGATTTGCTTCTTCGAGCTTTTGCTTCTTTGTGACTTGCTAGTCCATTTTCTCAAGCCTTTTTGGGAGGTCCAATCATCGCCCGCGAGCATATGGAAATACCTCCCCGCTCCTCTCATCGTTGTCGTTTCGCGCGGGTCAAGATGAGGGTCGCTCATCTATTTTCTCGGCTACTTTGACTAGAGAGAGGACGGTCTGATTCCCGTCCTCGCCTTTTTTTCTTTTTGCATAAACACTGCATGGCGGAGATGACTTCAATCTTCACTGAAACCCGAAGTGCAGCCTCCACTGACTTCGAAAACCATATAGTTAGATTCGATCCTTCGATTGCTTGCCAAGCCCCTCTAGGGCAGTTTATGTCAACTCCACATCCCTAGTTTATCTCAGCACAAAGGAACAAATGAGAAGTTACATTCTAAGTTTTTAAACAGTTGAATTTTCACAAGGTTGACGCATGAATTATGATCTATCTTTTTCACATACTTAAGTTCATATTTTCAAAAAGATACTATTAAGAAAACAGCAAGCATGTTATTTATATACAACGGTGGTTCTCACCCCACACTTTTGAACGAAGGCGTGCCTTAGTTCAAAAGTCATGCAAGCTAATATATATATGTGAGAATGACTAAGACAGAAAATTAAATGACAGAATTTAAATGACAGAAAGTAAGATAGTGTCGGGTTACCTCCCGACCAGTGCACTTGTTTAACGTCGTTGGCTCGACAGTACCTCTTTCTTGGATCATTGGTTTGGATCCCATGGGTGGCTCAGGTCGTATTTCGCCACCATTCCTGTGTTGCTTCTTGCCTTGCCTTTTCCTGATTTCTTGTTTGGGTTGGAACTCCATGGTTTTGGGATCTTTTCTTTCCAATACCCCGGAGGGGGTGAGGGACCTTTCACTACTAGCCTTTTGAAGTTCTTGTATTTGGGACTGCCTAGTCCAGTTACAGCGTAACACTGCTCCATCGAGGAGTCATTCTGCAGAGACCCTTTTCCCATCCTCTTTTGAGTTTCTTCATTGATCCTATAGTTTTCTGCAACTTGCTCATTGATCAAGGGGGAAGTCGGGAAAGCCTCAAGAGGCTTGGTTCTGCCTCGTTATGATTGTCAGTGAGGAACTGGTCGTAGATAGTCTCGGCTGCCCGGGTAATGATAGTCGGGTATGAATTGGGCAGTTCGTCAGTGGTATTCTGGACTCCAACCTCGTTGCTTCCGGTGCTTTCCATATCTGATTCTTCTGATGGTTCAGGAGTCTCTTCTGACGGCTCGGTAGTTTCTTCTTTGTCTGCCTCAGGGTCAGCTTCATTTATCTGCATTTCCTCGTCAGTTTGGGGTGCTCGTCTTGTGGCAGCGGCCAGGCCAATTATAAGGTTCCACATGTCTGCAATGGTGAAGTTTCCGGCCGATCTTCTCATTGCTTCGTTAACTCTTCCCAGCTCTTCGGACCTCATCCCACGAAGAAATTTTTGGAGAAGAACTTTCTTCGTGAATCCATGGTGCGGGCAGCTTGAGACGATGGCATCATAGTTCGTGTAGTATTCGTCCAAGGTCTCATCCCGGGATTGTTGAAGGCACGTGATCTTCTCACGGGTTTTTGGCGTAAGGATGGTGGGGAGAATTCCTTCAGGAATGGAACGCAGAGATCTACGTAACGTTCTGCACTGCAAGCGGTGGATGTGTAGTACCATATCGTGGCAAAGTCAGTTAGAGAGAATTTAAAGCATTTAAGCTTAAATTCCTCTAACACTTCATTTTCAGGTTTGATGTGGTGGCAGACGTGGTGGAAGTTTCGGCAGTGCTGTACTGGGTCTTCTCCCTCCGTTCCTCCGAACAGGGGCAGATATCGCGTTGTCCATGCATGCGTAGTGGGTAGTGTCATAGGGAAATGAAAAAGAACAACTATCCGACGGCTAATTCCCCGGCAACGGCGCCAATTTTGATGGATGCACAGTCGTTGTGTGCAAACGTCAAGAATAAATTTATAATAGTCCGCTACTCGCGACTACATTACTGGGTAGCAAGTGGTAAGTAGGGGTCGAACCCAAGGGAATTATGGGGATAGTTGCTCTTTGAGGTGATTTGTACAGCGAAGGAGCGTGTTTTTAGGTTGATTGAGGTTTTAGCGCTAACAACTACGTGACTTTTTGATTGGTTTTGGTTTTTTTGTGCGGAAAAGTAAATGACAGAAAATTAAATACTGAAAATACAAAGAAGACTAACAGCGGGTGATGCGTGATTGGCAAGTCCTCCTGTTGATGAGTGCAGTTGATTAAGGCAGTTATACTAAGAAAGTAAATACATGTGGTGTTTGATTTCAAGGAAAACATTCAGTTTCGGGGGCTTTGTATCATAGCCTGTTTATCATTGACCTTTAGTGATCCTTCTAAGTATTCAAACGTGCATCAAGGCCATTCCAAGCACTCGATTTGCCACACTGTCTAGTTTTTTGCAAAAGTGTTCGAAAGTGTATCAAGGCCATTCCAAGCACTCGATTTGCACACACTGTCTAGACTTTTGCAAAAAACGTAGAGCCCTTGTTCTACTTAGACTAATACCCCATTCCAAGGTATATTAGCCTGTGTGCATCCATTTGATCAGTCATTCCCGAGCAATCAAATGGTGTTTGAGAGAGGTCAAACTCCTCAGATAAGCTTTGCCATTCCAAGCATCCACTTATCCGAGTATGTTTACGAACTTCCACGGAAGAGCTTTGCCATTCCAAGCATCCACTCAACCTAGGAAGTTCTGGCCTAATATATGGCACATAGAACAAGTTTTGAATACAGAGAAAAAATACTAAAGCAAGTCTAAAACATTTTATGATACAAGTACACCCCTTCAACCGAATGAAGAGTTTAGCTACGAATATCCATAGAGGTGGATACCATAGCTAAATACTCGGGGGTTTTTGAAAGACAGTAAGTAAAGGGGAATACTCAAGAACCAACAGGAGTATTCCCAATTCCTACTTGAATACTCAAGAACCAACAGGAGTATTCTCTAAAACTGTTATAATACTCAAGAACCAACAGGAGTATTATTTCAAAACCAAACTTACAAGTTGCCAAACTTAGAGAGATAAGTGATTTGTGATTTTTGGGATGTTTACAAATGAGGTTTGGCTTGGTATTATAGCCAAACTTGAGAGAAATGGAGGGTGGAGATGGGGGGCATGTGTTTTTGATCCAAGGGAGGAGAAGGGAGGAGCAAGGAGGAGATGACACATGGGGGGGGAGGAGGAGCCGCCGGCGGCGGCTTTGGGAGGGGAGAGGGAGGAGCCGCCAAGTGGAGGAAGGGGAGTGGAGGAGAGGAGTTGTGAGGGAGGAGCCGCCCATGTGAGGAGGATGCTCCTCCCCTTCTAGCCGCCCATGTGAGGAGGAGCCTCCCTTGTGAGGAGGTTTTGTGAAGTTTTCACAAAACTATCGGTCCATTCCTACCCCGGACTGACTTTGGTTGCTCTTCGGTTTGATTTGTTTTGAATGATTCCATGTCAGGATCTTTAGATTTCTTCAGTCAGCGTCTGATCGTGACCTTGGAATGACTCGTAACATCTTTTCTGCGTAAAATCCTCTCCTTAGCGTGTATTCTCTCTAAGCTTCAAAATACCCTGTAGAAATATATCGGAACTAACAAGCAAAAGTTAAATAGACAAACAGTCTAATTTAGTGGGCTTAACTGTGTTTTTGATTCGTATAATTATGGTCCATCAAAATTCATTCCCTAAACAAAGTCAGTGGAGAGCATCTCATCGACTTCAACTAGTTCACTCTGATCTTTGTGGTCCTATATCAACCGAGTCTTGCACCAAAAGAATGTATATATTAACTGACGAACTAATTCTTTTTCACCTCTAGAATAGTATCAATGAAGAGAGGATCGAATGTAGTAGGTCAAAACATTTATAAAGACCGGTAAAGTACCGGGTCGAACCCAAAGGAGCAAGCCAAGCACATGCACTATGTATGATCGTGTTTCCGTTCGGCTATTCGAAACCAAAATGTATAAAGGTGTGAGTATATATTCTAAATCCTATGTGACGAGTAATTAGAGATAAAAGATATATAGGAGGTGTTTCGAGGAGTTACTCCCCTCCTTGGCAAATTCCCAATGATCACATACACGATATTCAAACATTTCATGGTAGTCAAATAGTTTAGAACCTTCTTAGCTCGAACCTCACTCAATTAGAGAATATCGGTTCATTCCATTGCATTATCGTCCTATGGGTGGGAGATAAATGCAATGAACATACGCACTAGTTCACTTCCTACCCATGCATTGTGGAAAACCTAGCTTAGACTAAGATAGACCAATTCTCATGTGAATCTAATCTTAGCCTAGCTCTCTTATAGCTCGAACCTCACTCTCTCGAGATAATTGGTTCATTCCATAGCACCATTATCCTTGGAATCTCTTCCTAAGGTAATAACTACTATGAACTCGAGTCCCAGTTAACAACAAATGCATACATTAGATAGGATCATATTCTCTATTATCCAAACTAGATTCAACATGTTACTTAGGCATTTCCTCAAACACTTAGTAGCATGTCATAAATGAAGTGCATAGTGAACATGAATTTGACACCATTAGATGTGATTAATTGATGATTCGCTTAATGACTAATTCCAATGAATTAAACATTCAATCCTTAGTCAAGCATCCATATCCTAAGGTTCATTTGCATGATTTGAGATATAGATCATTTTCTCCATCCTAGAACTATTCCCTAGGGTTTCCAAGTCCTAGGTCCAAGTTTTAGTCCAAGTTGTCACTTAGGCATTTTATCAAACACCTAGAGTGCATAGCATTCATAACACAAGAGAAAATGAAATCAACAATCATCCATATGAATACCAATGTATATATGTGATCAAAGAGTACCAAGGAGAGTCATAAGACCCTCAAAACACAAGATCACTACTCACACCTCATGTAAGACAACATGGTGTGAGTAGGGTTTAATGGCAACAACAAGTAGAATATGAAAAGTGCAAAGGAAGGAGGATGTGAATCCTTGAACTCCCTTTTGTGCCTTCTTCTTCTCCTTGGTTGGATTGTTGATTGATGACCTTGGATGGACCTCTTTTCCAATCTTCTTCTCCCCAAAAACCTCCACACTTAGGTCAAAAACCCCACTTTCTATTTATAGCCTCGAGTACAATCGTCACTGTAGCAGATCTCAGCCGGCCGGCTGAGATGAAGGTACTGATCTAGCCGGTCGGCTGAACTCGGCCGATTTGATGGATTGTGCAGGGCAGAGGCCAGCCGGGCGGCTGGATGTTCAGCCGGTCGGCTGGATGTTCAGCCGGTCGGCTGGATGTTCAGCCGGTCGGCTGAACATTGTCGATTGCATTGAAGATGATGCGCATGATCCAGCCGGGCGACTCGATATTCAGCCGGTCGGCTGATAGTGGCCGATTGCAATAAAGTCCTGATCAATAATCCAGCCGGCCGGCTGGTGCAGGGGAAATTCCCAGCCGGTCGGCTAAAATGCCCTTGGTCATTTTTCGCTCCAAATCTTCGCTTTTTCCCCGAGTTTTCATATTTTGGCTTTGACACTGAGATATCTTATTTTGTACCTGAAACGTACGAAAAGAGATCAAATGACATCGAATTATCGCCGGAAATGAACTAAAGCTATAGTGAAAACGGGTACTAATAAGTCGAAAACTCGACTTATCAACACTCCACACTTAAGCTTTGTTCGTCCCGAACAAAGTATGCAAATATGTCAAGGTCGTGCAAATGGCGAAATGCTAGTGGCGCTATGTTTTTCGTCTATTTGCCTTACTAGCTTTCACAATGTCTCGATCATTATTGCTAACATGTTATTGAAAAGTAAATGCAAGTATATACAACCTAACTAGCTCCTTTTCGTAGGCGTTACGAATGCATTTAGCGTATGCATTAAGCCTTTAAACCCCTAGGCTACCCTAGTGGACGAGTTATAGTCTCGTGAGAGTTTTCAGAAAAAGGGAATACTCACAAATCCCTAATGCACCTATCCCATGAGAATGAATGCAAGAGTGCTCAACCAAGGCGAGGATTTCTCAAAACCAATCCCTCACCCCAAGCTAGGACTACCATCACATTATCATCAAAAGAACCTTTGAACCATTTGAGTACCCATGAGGTTGTGCATTCAAGATCATCAATACTAGAGCTATCAATCGCCTCATTTAAAAGTCTACTCATTTTTAAGGCAATACAATAGAAGTAAAGCTTTTAGTTTGCACAAAAAAAACGTCAATCGCTTGCCTATGCTAGCTAGGGCTAGTCTACGGGTTTGCGACATGGAACTCATTCCCAAGTTTTAGGCGCTTAAGCCGTAATCCATAAGGGAAGAGGAGTTCGACAATAGAGTTCTAACAAGCACACAATGCAAATGATGAATCCCGCACAAATGAAGAATGGAGGAAAACATAGAGTCAAGTTTTAAGTGTTTCTTACTTTCTTTTTGAAATGGTCTTTGGCCTACAAATGCTTTCGAGGGGGAACTTTTCTTCCTAACCCCCGGCATTTGTATCATTTTTGAAGCAAAACTTCTCTAGCACTTCGAGAGAGTTTTTAGTCGGGGCTTTGCCCTCTTTGACCACAAAAACTTTTTTGTTGGGGCCTATTTTTCGCCCTCTTTTGACTCCACATTTAAAACTTGAAAATATGTTCAAAAAGTGTATGGAATGTGCGGGAACAAACATGAACAAGGCACCATGTTAGAGAAACTCAAGTCACCAAGGAGCATTCAAAGGGTCTAAGTTTTTCGTGAAAATTTTAAAAATGCTTGCTAAAACTCAATCCAAGGTATTTCAAGGAAAATACTTAGAGAATTAGATAGACAAGGGATAGCAATGACATTGATTCACAAGAATGCACATTCAAGGGACTAGGTTGTTTCTAAGTTCAAGATCCAATAAATGTGACAAATATGCTAGATGTGATTTATAGGGATTTAGAATCGATAGTCACAAGTCTATGTGGTTAAAAGCACTCTCATGTTAGGGATAAGGTACATGAATGCAAGTGCTCATTCTACAATGATAGGCATGGCATGAAATGAGTGAACTATGCGACGACCCACTCCACACTTAAAGCATAGCTTAGTCGCTAAGCGCAAACAATGAAGAAAATGAGATAAAGGCGCATAGGAACTCCCCTCGTTAGTAGATGTGCCCCACCAATAGAAAAGATGACATTGTGCTAAGCTTGAATGTGCATGATACAAATAACTTCCTTGATGACAAGAACACTTGAGAGGTTAAAAGCAACAAGTGACATACAAGGTTATGTAAAACTCATGTATGAGCAAGATAGCATCACAAGTCACATAATAACATCATGGCACAAGTTTCATAGAATTCAAACAAGGAAGTTGACCTACATTCTCCATAATGTGCACAAGGTATCTTAAGTGCCAAGAAAATGTCAAACTAGAGTCATAGCATGGCATAACAATATAGTTCCACTCTAGTAAACACCAATAAAGCATATGAGCACTAAGGGCAACATCATTAAGCATAGAAATCAAGGGAAAAGTGGAGGGCTTGGCAATGTGAGGTGGAATTGGAGTGAGTAGAACTCACTCCACACTTAAAAAAATTCCCACTAATCATACATTTCACATTCCATTTTTAGAGCCTAAGCCACTCAAAACCATGCCAAACATTTAAATATAAAGAACGAGAATGAACCACTTACAAACCGGGTTACCTCCCGCGAGGGCCTAGTTTTTTTCGTCTTGGCAAAGACGTAGCAAAGCGCCCCATAGAATCACTCGTTGAGAAGTCCTTTGCTAGGATCCCTTCTCACGGGGCCTTGGACTTGGTTGTGTCAATCTACCTTCAAGTCCCATTTGAATTTCCTCCCATCAAGCCTACAATGGACTTTCCTTTGGGAGCATGACCCCTTCAAATATGAACATCTCTTAAGAAATAAGGGATTAGATAATTTTTCCCGTTTTTGATGTGGTCTTATCTAAGATGGTATCCAAAATTTCTCTATCAATAGACTGGATTAGATAATTTTTTACCTTCATATCCTTCAACTTGGCATCATCTGCTGACTTCTTTTGTGCATCACTTCCCTGTGAAATTCCGATAGATGTAGGAGGAATTCCGTCATCAATCAAACTCCACATCTCCTTGCTTCTAAGGAATTTTTCCATCAACATAGACCAGTGGCTGTAATGGCCGTCAAACCTAGGAATTCCTGGCTATCAAACTTATCTTCAGACGCCATTATCCCGTTGTTGGTGAATTTCTATCACGCAACACTTTTGACACTTCAAGAATCTATTATCCTTGATGTCGCTCTCTTTTAACCTTCGATATGCGATCAAGTTTATTCTCAACTCACTCTCTCTTTGAACCTTCGATATGCGATCAAGGTTATTCTCAACTCACTCTAAGCTCAGACCCCTCAAATGCTTTGATACCACTTGTTGAATCTGAATGATACAATAGAAATATATTCAAAGATTGTATATCTTGTTCTATTGAGATGAATGCATATAAAGTCATTACAAAGTAAAAGAAACAGTCACATTAACTTCCCTACATGAATGAAAAACGTTACTAGAATAAAACATTAACTAGTGTGTTAAGATTAACAATTATTGACCCAACTAACGGTCACTAGCTCTTACACTAATGCAAGCTTTTAAGAAATTGGTATGAAACTTTTACGGAATCTTTGATGAGCATCGGGTTTCAAAAATTAAAGACCGTCCATTCGCTATTTTATTTATATATCAAAATGACGATCATTATTGTGAGGCGTGTGAAATATAGTGACCTGTTCAAGCTACTGTTCCAGAGACTGTTTGAGACAGACCTGGAACTCCTTTGTGACAGTGCAGCTAGCAGAACAAAGTAAAGTCACACAGAATGATACCCAGTTCGGCTACGCCTACTCTGGGGGGGTTTCCCACACCCTAAAAGGGACACAAATCTTTATTACGTGATTTAGAACAATAGAAGGTCTTATACTTACACAACGCCTTGTTAGTAATTGCCTAGCTTCTAAACCACCGTCTCTCAGATTTGCAATCGAGAATCACTGCGGGTCAGCTCGATCCCCTTCGTCCGAAACCTTAGTCCGAACGAACTCGAACTTCTCCTAAAGTCGGTAGCTTTCCCTTGAAAGCCGGTTGTGAGTTCGTGGTGTGCACCAGTTGGATTGCTTCCAGGCAGTCTGAGTAGCACGTTGATGAGACTGCACATGCACCGATGAGTTTCCAGTGGGGAAAAACAAACGGCTGTCGCTTCCTTCTTCTCCAATCGATAGGGTATACTCGTGTATATTTGATGTGGAAAGCGCATCAGATATGGACGCGCTAGGTGAGTATTTATATGCCGAGTCCGAGCGTCCAATTCTGGTGTAGATAATCCCATCAAATATTCAGGAAATATTCCTAGATATTTGATGTATATCTTTCTTAATCGGCGAGAGGAATATACTCAGACTTCCTCGCTAAATCAGCCTTGCCGCCTCATGTAGATATTCATTCGAATATCTGATGTCTGAATTCTTTGCTGATCAGATCGAACCGTCATTCGTTCTTTCGAACATTCCGAAAATCATCTTGGCGTCTGCTCCACGCTGTACTGAAGTCCTAGAATGTGTTCGAACTCCCCCTGAACTCCTGCTTAAACTGTCTAACTACGTTTTGCCAAATACATGCCACTTAAGGGAACATCAATCTCCCCCTTGGCATTTTGGCAAAATCACATCTACTAGATCTATCTAACTATCTAGACATTAGACAACCTTGAGAGAACAAAAATTGTCACTCTCAAAATACTCCCCCTTTTTGCCACAAACTGGCAAGGGGTCCAATCTAAGTTCAAACAGCCAATCAAACAGTGCCAGAACAAGCACACAGAACAACGACAGTTTACGGAAACTGAATTCAGAGAGATAGTTTGTCAGGGGACCTTTATGCCGAAGACTCATCATCAGTGTTATCCTCAGAATCTGCATCATCAGATTCATCGTCACTTGGGTAGCTGAGGGCACGAGCAAGCTTGTTTATCCGTCTGCGCTGTTCCTTGTCCACAGCCATGATGGCATGCAAGTCCTTGAGCAGCTTGCTCCTCTCATCACGCCCCATCCTGGCTCCCGCTCGACTTGAAGACTCCGCAACATCTTCTCCTTTTTGGTTCCCCTCCTTGAGATCGTTCACGTGATGACCTTTATACAGCTTGTGGTCAACGATGAACTTGCTGGGTGGCTTTGAGAGAGGATCTGTCGAGGACTTCAAATCTGGAGCTTGATGGATGATCAACTCATAAATCAGGGACGGAAAGCAAATCTGGTGAAGAGTTCTCTTCGAAGTAGCATGATCAGCGACCTGTTTGAACATCACTCTACCAAGGTTGAACTTCAGCTTATTCCCTATCTGATAAATCAGTTGGGCCATGTCCCGGTTGACCGTTAAACGGTGAGTTGAGGGTCTCCAATTGGATACTGCAATGAAGAATATCATGGAATAGAACGTGGAGAGATCAACCGTATGCATAACAGAGTCAGGCCTCCACCGAACCGATCCTGCAGTAATGGTGTCAACAACCTTTTCGAAGTCTGATTCTTCTTCATCAGCAGCTGGATCATCCATGCAAAAATAGACATTAATAAGTTCTGGGTCGATCTTGATTTTCCTTCCTCTAACGAAGAAGATTCCATAATCCGCATCTCCGATAACCCCAAACCGTGGAGGAAGGTCTGCCATAGCCTCGCGAACCAGCTGTTCGTTGAACGGTTTGCATCTGGCCAGTGTCCAGAACAGATCAGATTGCTTTAGAACTTCGACGACTTCCTTTCCCTTGTACCGGGACTCCTCTAAGATTCTTTCTGGTATGATTTTCCTTTTCTGAACACATGACCACTTCCTCGCAGCATCTCTATTAGCAAACCACACTCCTTTCTTGACGATACCCACTGGAACAGTGTCAGCCTCAGGGGATGGGACTTCGCATCTCCCAGCATCCTCCGAAACAGGAATCGGATCTTCACGCTTCCTCTTCTTGGATGACACAGCTCCCCCTGCCGCGATGTCCTTCTCTGCACCATCCTGAGCTGACCCCTTGATAGATTCATCAAGAGCCACCTTCTTCTTTCCCTTGCCCTTCTTTGTCTTTTTGAGACTGATAATTGGAACAGGGTCTTGGTCATCATCTGAGAGAGTGTTCTTCTTTGCAACTGGCTCAGTAACATCCTCACGAACGGATGCACCATCTTCCTGCACATCTTGAACAAAACCTGGGTCGACCACTATTCCCTCAACAGCAATTGCCACTGGAACACTAACTGACTCAACTTCAGTCTGAACACCTGGTTCCACAGTTGGAACATTTGCAGCAATCTTGACAACAGACTCTTCTACCTCACCACCCTGGGTTCGAAGAGGTTCCTCCGAACTTCCTTCTCGCAGATCCTTCTTCTTTTCCAAATCTTTCATGACATCATCAATGTCGATGAACAATCTTTCCAACTCTCCATCCTTTTCTGTAGGATCAGATTCTTCTACTATGGCTTCCTTAAATACATCTTCCTTCTCTGATGAATGAACCATCTTGATCACCGAATCATCTTGCTTAATGATTTGCTCACCTTCTGAAACTCCAATCTTCTCATCAGACCCATCGTCAGATGCCTCATTAAACACTAGCTTCCTCTTTCTTGAGGAATCAAGACACTTCTCAGTCTCCTCATCAGACATAGCAATGAGCTTCCCTCTGATTGAACTGATCTTGGCCAGACATTGTCTTGGAGAAACGACTCGGCGAGTCCTCTTCTTTCTCCGTAAACCACCAGGACGAACATACCCAGAAGCATGGATTTTCTCCCTCCATACTCCAGATCCACCAATACCTTTAGACACAGAAGAACGGGGCTCTCCTTCTTTTATGGACTGAGCACCATCTTCACCACCATCAGCCCTACTGACTTTAACATCAACAACAGCCCTACTGGCTACACCATCCCTTTTTGACCCTACTTTCGCAACATCCTCCAGCACAATATTTTCACTGGCAGAAATATTTGTGGAAGGAACAGTCTGAGATTTAGGGTATACCTCAGATTGGGGAGGAACTAGTGTCGAAACAGCATCGGTTGATTTAGATGTATCCACCGCGTCAGACTGAGGGATTTCAATGGTAGTTCCTTCGCCAGTCTTCTTTCCTTCAGCCAATGGTTCATTGTCGGAGAGTAAAGGCGACACCTTTTTCACCTTTGGTACTTTCGATTTCGGAATACGGGGTTTCGCCGCCAGAGCCTTCGAAGATTGCACGCTCTCTTTCTTCTTCTCAGCGGATTTAACGCCAGCTTTCGATGATTTTCTTGTGTTCACCATCGTCGTTTGAGAGGATGGGCGGTTGAGGGAGTTTGCACTGTGTCGATCTAGGGTTTGGAGAGAAGAGAGTGGAGACGCAGACCAAACTGATTTGATTTTCAAATCGAAGACGGTCGGTTCAACTTCCCAAAATAGGTCCTTTCTTTCCTTATAACGGCATAAACAATTCTTTGAAATATTTAAAGAATTTTCAGTTTATGAAAAATTCACCTTCTGTTCCAGCTCTCTTGCATAAGTGATCAGTCCAACTGTTTTGCTGGAGTTTCGCCCGTGACTGACCACACGTGGAACACTTCAGGCTTTGATGACACAGAGACCCAAAGAGGATCTGAGTGTCTCGAACTGAGCTGCATCCAAAGGTTTGGTGAAGATATCAGCTAACTGCTTGTCCGTTGTCACATGCTGGAGAGACACCACCTTCTGTTCAACCAGCTCTCTGATGAAATGATGTCTGATATCAATGTGCTTCGTCCTGGAGTGCTGTACTGGATTTTCGGATATGCTGATAGCGCTCATGTTATCGCAGTATAGCGTCATCTCCTTTTGTTCTACTCCGTACTCAGACAGCATTTGTTTCATCCATAGCAGTTGAGTGCAGCAACTTCCTGCAGCGATATACTCCGCTTCGGCCGTGGAGAGAGAGATACTGTTTTGTTTTTTACTGAACCAGGAGACCAAGTTGTTTCCCAAGAAAAAACAACCTCCAGAAGTACTCTTTCGATCTTCAGCGTTTCCTGCCCAGTCTGCGTCACAAAAGCCAACAAGATGTGAGTTGGTGTCTTTGGTGTACCAGATTCCATACTCTACAGTTCCGCACACGTATTTTATGACCCTCTTGACTAGCAGAAGATGACTCTCCTTGGGATCCGCCTGGTACCTAGCACATACCCCAACGGCATACGCAATATCTGGTCTGCTTGCGGTTAAATACAAGAGACTCCCAATCATACTCCTATAGAGAGTCTGGTCAACCTTTGTTCCAGCATCGTCTTTAGTGATCTTTAAGTGGGTTGCAGCAGGTGTTCGTTTGTGGCTTGCTTTCTCGAGATCAAACTTCTTTATCAGAGTTCTGGCATATTTGCTTTGAGAGATGAAAATGCCATCATCCTTTTGAGTAACCTGGAGTCCCAGAAAGTAGGACATCTCCCCAACCATACTCATCTGAAACTCTTTCTGCATCTGTTCCACAAACAGATCTACCAGTTTCGGTGTGTTGGACCCGAACACAATATCGTCAACATAGATTTGTGCGATGATAAAATCTGACCTTGTGTGCATCACGAACAGGGTCTTGTCCACTCTCCCTCGCACATATCCATGGTTGACGAGAAACTCGGAGAGACGCTTATACCAAGCACGAGGTGCCTGCTTGAGACCGTAGAGAGCCTTCTTCAGGCGAAACACATGGCCAGGGTGATGTGGGTCTTGAAAACCTTTCGGCTGAGCGACAAATACTTCCTCATGAAGACATCCGTTCAGGAATACACTTTTCACATCCATCTGGAACAGTCGAAACTTTAAGTGACGTGCCAGAGCAAGGAGTAGCCGAATAGCCTCAAGGCGTGCGACAGGAGCGAAGGTTTCGTCAAAGTCTATCCCCTCTATCTGAGTATAGCCTTGTGCCACAAGCCGAGCTTTGTTCCTTGTGATATTTCTTGATGAGTCAGACTTATTCTTGAAGATCCACTTGGTGCCAATGACATTTACATTATCAGGTCGTGGAACTAAATCCCAAACGTCATTGCGAGCAAACTCCTCCAGTTCTTCGTGCATGGCCAGGACCCAGTACTCATCGAGCAGAGCTTCCTTTATGTTCTTTGGTTCAATGGTGGACAAAAAACATGACCAAGCAGCTAGGTCTCTGAAATTAATCTGCTTGCCTCGAGTTTGTATACCGTCACTTGGAGCACCAATGATCTCAGAGATTGGGTGATCTCTCGCGACTCGTCGAGAGGGTTGTAATGCGGCAAAGTCCTCTTGAATAGTGGAGTCCGCTTCGTCAGATGGTGTGATAGTAGGATGATCATCAGTTGTTGGAACTTCGTTAATAGGCGCATTCTGAGTCTGTGGAGGTGTCTCAGGAGCTGTTCCAGTGCTCATGTCAGCGTCGTCTGAGACAGATAGCTCAACAACCTCATCCTTGACTTTAACATTAATCGATTCCATGACCGAGCCTGTGCGCTTGTTAAACACACGGTATGCCCTGCTATTCGAGGAGTAACTGATGGATGCACAGTCGTTGTGTGCAAACGTCAAGAATAAATTTATAATAGTCCGCTACTCGCGACTTAACTACTGGGTAGCAAGTGGTAAGTAGGGGTCGAACCCAAAGGAATTAGGGGGATAGTTGTTCTTTGAGGTGATTTATACAGCGAGGGAACGTGTTTTAAGTTGGTTGGTTGGTTTTAAAGCTACCAGCTAAGTGATTGATTGGTTGATTTTGGTTTTAGTGCGGAAAAGTAAATGACTGAAAATTAAATACTGAAAATACAAAGAATACTTACAGCGGGTGATGCGTGATTGGAAAATCCTCCGGAAGGTGAGCAGTTGATTACGGCAGTTATACTAAGAAAGTAAGTGCAGGAGTTGTTTGATTTCAAGGAAAACATTCGATTTCGGGGGCTTTGTATCATAGCCTGTTTATCATTGACCTTTAGTGATCCTTCTAAGTATTCAAACGTGCATCAAGGCCATTCCAAGCACTCGATTTGCCACACTGTCTAGTCTTTTGCAAAAATGTTCGAAAGCGTATCAAGGCCATTCCAAGCACTCGATTTGCACACACTGTCTAGACTTTTGCAAAAAATGTAGAGCCCTTGTTCTACTTAGACTAATACCCCATTCCAAGGTATATTAGCCTGTGTGCATCCATTTGATCAGTCATTCCCGAGCAATCAAATGGTGTTTGAGAGAGGTCAAACTCCTCAGATAAGCTTTGCCATTCCAAGCATCCACTTATCCGAGTATGTTTACGAACTTCCACGGAAGAGCTTTGCCATTCCAAGCATCCACTCAACCTTGGAAGTTCTGGCCTAATATATGGCACATAGAACAAGTTTTGAATACAGAGAAAAAACACTAAAGCAAGTCTAAAACATTTTATGATACAAGTACACCCCTTCAACCGAATGAAGAGTTTAGCTACGAATATCCATAGAGGTGGATACCATAGCTAAATACTCGGGGGTTTTTGAAAGACAGTAAGTAAGGGGAATACTCAAGAACCAACAGGAGTATTCCCAATTCCTACTTGAATACTCAAGAACCAACAGGAGTATTCTCTAAAACTGTTATAATACTCAAGAACCAACAAGAGTATTATTTCAAAACCAAACTTACAAATTGCCAAACTTAGAGAGATAAGTGATTTTGTGTTGTGAATGGGATTGTTGGATGATACAAATGAGAGGTGAAGGCTTGTATTTATAGCCAAAGGAGAGGAGAATGGAGGGTGGAGATGGAAGCACATGGCAAAGGATGAGAGGAAGAGTTTTGAGATGATGCCACATGGGGGGGAGGAGGAGCCGCCGGCGGCCGGTCACCATGGAGGAAAGCCGCCGGTTGTGGTGGGGAGAAGGAGGAGAAGGGGAGGAAGCCACCCAATGAGTCATCTTCTTCCCCAAAGTCGCCGGTCATCAATGGATAAGAGTGAGCTTGTGTGAGTTTTGTGAAGTTCTCACAAAACTATCGGTGTATTTCAGCTCCGGACTGACTTTGGTTGCTCTTCGGTTTGATTTGTTTTGAATGATTCCATGTCATGATCTTTAGATTTCTTCAGTCAGCGTCTGATCGTGACCTTGGAATGACTCGTAACATCTTTTCTGTGTAAAATCCTCTCCTTAGCGTGTATTCTCTCTAAGCTTCAAAATACCCTGTAGAAATATATCGGAACTAACAAGCAAAAGTTAAATAGACAAACAGTCTAATTTAGTGGGTTTAACTGTGTTTTTGATTCGTATAATTATGGTCCATCAGTAACCCAGAAAAAATCCCTCATCACTCTTCGGATCCAGTTTCTGCCGATACTCACGGTCATTTAGGATGTAGCACTCACTCCCGAAGATGTGAAAATACTTGACAGTGGGCTTCTTCCCTTTCCAAAGTTCATAGCAGGTCATCTCAGTTCCTGTTCGAATTGTTACTCGATTTATGATGTGACATGCCGTATTCATAGCTTCTGCCCAGAATTTCAGAGGAATCTTCTTGGCATGGATCATGACACGGGCCATCTCCTGAATGGTGCGATTTTTGCGTTCCACAACTCCATTTTGCTGAGGAGTGATTGCAGAAGCAAACTGATGGGCAACACCGTTTTCTTCACAGTAGGTGTCCAACGTGGAATTTTTAAATTCTGTTCCGTTATCACTTCTGATGCTTACCAGACGTTCTCCCTTGTCCTCTCTTTCTCTCTGGAGTAAGGTAGCCAGTTGAATGAACTGAGGAGCAGCTTCAGTCTTGTCTCGGAGAAATCTGGTCCAGGAGAATCTGGAATAGTCGTCCACACAAACAAGGACATATTTCTTACCTCCATAGCTTTCCACCTGCATCGGACCCATTAGATCCCTATGGATTAGTTCCAACGGTCTGCTGGTACTGATCTGAGTGGTGTTGGGATGGGAGGCCTTCGTCTGTTTCCCGATCTGGCATTCTCCACAGATCACATCATGGACACCAGTCACGTTTGGTAACCCTCGAATGAGTCCAGTTGAGGAAAGCTTCTTTAAGGTCTTGAGGTTCAAGTGACCCAACCGTCTGTGCCACAAATCCATTTCGTCGGCTTGGCTCGTCAAGCAGTTCGATGTACCCACTGTTCCAGTAGAACCTATGAGGTAGCAGTTGTTGGCTGCTCTGCACCCTTCACTTGACATGAGTCATGAGTGAATCTGACATGGTATCCACCATCGCACAGTTGACTGATGCTGATTAAGTTTACTTTCAATCCTTCAACAAGTAGAGTGTCCATGAGGACAGGGAGATCCGGAACCTTCAATATCCCACAGCCGATCACCTGTCCCTTTCCTCCATCACCGAAGGTGACAAATTGTTTCTTTAACACAGGGCGAATATGTGATAGATAACTGGAGTTACCTGTCATGTGGGCGGAGCAACCACTGTCGAAGTACCAACGATCTTTCTCCATGTGACTTGAAGAGCTGAAGGCAACCATGCATATAGTCTTGTTGGTATTGTAGCATTTACCCGTGGATGCAATAAATGCAACGAAGTTTGTGGATTTGCTGACTCCCTTCTCATTGCTATCGCTGAGGTTTGCACATATCGCTCTCTTCTTTTTGAGGATATTAGCACAGTCAGTCTGAAAATGGTCGAATCCCTTGCATTCATAACATTGTACCTCATATTCCTTTTCAGTCATATCTGGCTTGTTCTCGCTGGGCCTGATTCGCCCAATTTTCCAACTTTGGGAGGTTCTCGAGAAAGACTGATTTTGGTCAGAGCTACGTCTGTTGAGTTTCCGAACCATCCTGCTGAAGTTTTGAGCCATCATTGCCAGTTGTTCAGAGCTGCAGTCTGTCCCAGCCTAGTTAACAGACACTTCTGTTTTTAGAGCAAGTCCATCCTTCAGAGTCATCTTGAACAGTTCAAGGATCCCACTCAGTGTGTCGAGTGTTGGCTCTGATACCAATTGAAATATAGTGACCTGTTCAAGCTACTGTTCCAGAGACTGTTTGAGACTGACCTGGAACTCCTTTGTGACAGTGCAGCTAGCAGAACAAAGTAAAGGCACACAGAATGATACCCAGTTCGGCTAAGCCTACTCTGGGGGGTTTCCCACACCCTAAAAGGGACACAAATCTTTATTACGTGATTTAGAACAATAGAAGGTCTTATTTACACAACGCCTTGTTAGTAATTGCCTAGCTTCTAAACCACCGTCTCTCAGATTTGCAATCGAGAATCACCGCGGGTCAGCTCGATCCCCTTCGTCCGAAACCTTAGTCCGAACGAACTCGAACTTCTCCTGAAGTCGGTAGCTTTCCCTTGAAAGCCGGTTGTGAGTTCGTGGTGTGCACCAGTTGGATTGCTTCCAGGCAGTCTGAGTAGCACGTTGATGAGACTGCACATGCACCGATGAGTTTCCAGTGGGGAAAAACAAACGGCCGTCGCTTCCTTCTTCTCCAATCGATAGGGTATACTCGTGTATATTTGATGTGGAAAGCGCATCAGATATGGACGCCCTAGGTGAGTATTTATATGCCGAGTCCGAGCGTCCAATTCTGGTGTAGATAATCCCATCAAATATTCAGGAAATATTCCTAGATATTTGATGTATATCTTTCTTAAATCGGCGAGAGGAATATACTCAGACTTCCTCGCCAAATCAGCCTTGCCGCCTCATGTAGATATTCATTCGAATATCTGATGTCCGAATTCTTTGCTGATCAGATCGAACCGTCATTCGATCTTTCGAACATTCCGGAAATCATCTTGGCGTCTGCTCCACGCTGTACTGAAGTCCTAGAATGTGTTCGAACTCCCCCTGAACTCCTGCTTGAACTGTCTAACTACGTTTTGCCAAATACATGCCACTTAAGGGAACATCAGCGTGGATATTCAAGGTGAAGAAATTTAGGACATTCGTTTCAGCATAAAAGATTTGGGATCCTTAAATTTTCTTTTAGGGTATAGAGATTGTGAGAACAAAGGAAGGAATAACTCTTAATCAAAAAAAAAAGAAGCAAATGATCCATATTTTGAAAGAGTCACGAAGTGCAAATTACAAACCAAGTGTGTGTTTCCAAGTGAATAAATTATAAGTTAATGATGGATAGTGAAAGTTCCTATGTTGATGTAGGTAGATAAAGGAGATTGTTATAAGTAAGATCTAATAGGCCAAGTATATAAACACATTAAGTGAATTTGTTGCTGAACCACAAGATGCACACATGAAAGTTGCAGAAGGGTCGTCAAATACTTAAAGGCAAAAGCAGGTCAAGGAATCATGTTATGAGCTAGGAATCGTAAAGGTATACAGTTGTACATATTGAAGAGGTTATAAAATGACTCGAGGATCATCCACTGGTTATTTTATTTATTTGGAGGATCAGCAATTTCTTAAAGATCCAAGAAGCAGCTTGGTATAGCCAAATCGTTTGCTGAAGCAGAATATGAAGCCATGGCCACTATGGTTAATAAAATTTCATGGTTAAGATGATTTACAAGTGCATCCATGGAAAATTAAAACAATACATTTTTTGTTGTAAGATTAAGAAATTAACCACTGATCCACTGTCCTTCGGGGCGAATATATTCTATGTATGAATTTAATACCTTAACATTCCAATAATTTCTTTTTCTCCAATATAATGCTGCAAGAAAGGCTTTATTCATTAACATTTTATGCAACAAACAACATCAATAACGTCAATGTCAAATGTTATTACATTTATATATGCACTTTCTAAATCCTTTCCCAAAAGATTTTGAGTGATGAACATGTTATTTTTTCGTATTAAATATTTAATTTGGGTTCACGCGATAAGCACGTGCCCTTATCTTATCAACCACTATTTGCCTGTAATTGTAAATACATTGTCAAACAATAGAGCAAAACTACTTGAGAGAGAGAGAGCAAATCAATTCATTGTCACCCTTCTGGACCCTCTTTTTTTCTCGAGTTGCTTCTTTTTGCTTTTAGAAAGGAAAAAAATCAGATCGGAGATTGGAGTCGTCGATAGACTGCTGCCTTGCTTGTTCCTTGTTCGATTTGAGGCAGACGGCGTGATCTTCTAAGGTAAAAGCGTATCGACTTCAAAAAAATTATCGCATGTGGCTTGATTTGTGTACTCTCGACAAAATCAAGCATGCCTAAGTTTATATAGATGTGTTTGCCCTAAAGTGCAACGGATTCAAACTCACATTTGTGTTTTCTTATTGAAATTTGTGTTATTCCGACGACATTTAAAGTTAAATCTCTTCTTAGATTATTCGGTTTCAGTTGTCTCAGGTTGAACTCGATCGAAACTTAGGCTACATTGATGAGATTTACAATGATCAATTGTGAAATCTCTTATTGGATTTTATAAGTCTTATTTTTGTTTTCCCTTGTTGTTGTCTCAGATCGAACTCTCATTACTTTAGAAATGGAGCCTGCTAACCAAAACAATCAGGTCAAATCTATCTTTTAGTAGCATTCATCACTAAAAATTTCTTATAACATTGATCTTCATAGTCGTCATAGATCCGAAACCATTGAGATTTGTATTTATATCTTTACTTACGATTATTAACAAGAATCAAGACAATTTGTAAAATGTAGATATCATTTAAATATTTCTTGAAGCAACTGCTATGTATTATTTGACAAATTGATTATATCTTACCACATTCTTACTTTTTTTCTTCACAGAATTTGCCAGAGGGTATGATGATTCACTTGTTGTACATACTCCACCAGTTTCTCAGAGAATCAAATTACATGAAAGAATTTCATGAGTGAGTTTCGAATGTCATCTGAATCAGTACAATGACAATCCGGTTAACATGGTCTGTATCGTTTTGTTTCAAAACTCTCTATTTTAGTATTTTTGTGTTCATATAGGCTTGAGAGGGAGTATGCCCTCTACTTCGACATAACCTATTTTAAGGAACTCGTCGGTAAAGGGGCGTGGGACGAGCTCGAACATTATTTAGGAGGTTTCACAACCATTCAAAAAAATGATGTTTCAAAGAAGATGTTCTTTGAAATTAGGAAGCAAAAATATTTAGAGGCGTTAGAAAGGTGACTTAATTCATTTGACTTATATTTCACAATTTAAATAGAATCGACCACTTGAACTAACTAAACTGGTTGCTAACACTGTCTTTAGAGATGAGTCTGAGCTTGCAAATGCCATCCTTCAATCAGATTTCTCTGCCATCCTCGGTGCTCAAGACCCGCTTTTCCGCGAGCTCTCATCGTTGCAACTTGTTGATAATTTCAGGTACCTTTAATTCTTTTATTTAGTTGTATGAATATTTTTATTGAGAAGCAGTTATTTAATTTGATTGACATATGAGTATGAATGAATCTAAACATTCTCACCAATATTTGTGTAATCCCCTAATAGAGAAGCGATCAAATGAGGCACCAAAATTAGAATGAGGCAAGTGAGGCACGATCTGAGCCACACATCTAACCCCGTGCTTTGTACGCGCGTCACGTGGCAAATAGTAAACCCACTACCAATAGTAGTGTGAACACAAATGACGGCTCAACTCACGTGGCTTCGCCACGTGTCACAATGAGTGGCCCAGATCGTACCTCACGTGCCTCATTTTACCAACCCTGTCTCAACCGAGTGCTCCCTCCACTAATAAAACAAACTATTGATACTCAACGGTGAGCCTAATAATATAACTTAGGATACTGTGATTTATTTTTCTTGGAAAAGATATGTTTGGATAAACAAGGGTACATTTTCTTATTCAAAGTAGATACTACTCCCTCTGTCCATGTTTGTTTGTCCACTTCTACATACACTTTCCTCCTCTTTCTTCCCTCTTCTCCCTCTCTCATTGTCCTTTATTTACTTTTCTTAATTCCCGTGCAAACTGTCCTTTTGGACAAACAAAGCGGGACGGATGGAGTATTTCACAACTATGAACTTAAAACTAATCTGACAATAAGAACATTGAAACTAAAAAGAGGTTTGGTATAAATACTAACAACTTCCTTGAACGTCACTTTCATCATCTTCAAAAGATACAAAAGATAAATTTTGAATGATTACAAAGTGGGGAATGGAGTTTAAGAGGAGCGTTCAAATGAAAGTCTTTTTTTAATGCATTTTCGTTTTGTTTGAGTGCACTTTCCGAAATCAGAAAATGCATTTAGGCAAAAAGAATGTTCGAAAGTGCATAACGAAGGAAATAAATTTAGTGGGACACGTGTCACCTCCATATTCAAATATGCAACTTTTTTTTTTGATGGGGCAAATATGCAACTTGATCCAATATTGAGATTTGAGATCTCATGTTCTCGAATTTTTAGGATTTCTCAATCAAGGGCTCTTCTGAAGTTTAATATGTATCTCAAAACAAAGTATCCATCATGAATTCCATTCCACGTGGGATATTTAGTGAACTAATTGAGGAGCTGAAATTAAAAAATCTCCACCTTGATTACTTAAAGATCCGCAAACTGTTTCTTTAATCTGTGATTCATTGATGCAAATGCTAACTCAAATTTGTAGAGCAAGTTTGACTCGAATTGTAACTACATTTGAAGGCAGGCCTGGATTTTTCATTACATTCGATAAGATATTGGCCTATTCTAGGCTACCTACTTAACATATTTATGCTTTTAGACTTCAATATATCAATATCGTGATATATATTAATCATGCATGGAAAAAGGATCTGGTGCAAAGGTTTAAGGACATCTTTGTAAAAAAAATACAAAACAATGATAGCCATTGATTTGGCCATTTGGACGAATGAGATTAAATCTCGTTTATGGTTAATTTCCCAGTGACGAATTATAAAACACTCTTGACGAACTATGTCGTACTTTTGGTTTTTCGGCGATGAATTATAACATATAGTTTTGACGAACTTTGCATTTGCACCAAAAATATGTTTTGCACCTGATCTTTCATCGTCATACATGATTAGACTTAGACACAAACCATGTTCAAATGTCAATCTTTCTTTGGTACGAGGAAGATATACCTTATAAACGTGAGTCTCAACCTTTCGAGTCAATTGACTTGCGACAAACTCATACTTCTTGATCATCAACTCTCGTAAAAGGTCATGTGAATTCGTAACACTCTAGCGTATCTCTAATGCTTGGATGGGTCACACTTGTTCGCACCACCTAGCAAGGGCGATTCACTTAGTTTTTAGAACCCTTGGCATCCACCTCTCAGTCCCATAGCCTATAATTCCTTATAATTTGCTACCTAGACACTTTGGCATTCACCTCTTGATTTGTAAATCAAAAAAATTAATTGTAGACATGAGCCACCAATATAACGAGAAACCAACTGAAGAGGTGACATATTGAGATCAGTACGAGCCAGCAATTGGTAGAAGTCGGTGGTGTAATCAGCAACAGAATGAGGGCCCTGGCGAAGGTTTTGGAAGCGCTGGTACAATTCACGCTCAAAATTATATGGTAAGAACGCTGCCCGAATGTGTTTCTTGAATTTCTCCCAACTGGAAATCTTTTCCTTACCAGTACGGGTACGAGTCTGCTTCAACTGCTGCCACCAAGCTTGGGCGCGGCCACGCAGGCGGATCGCGACTAACGGAACACGACGATCATCAGGAACCTCTTTGAATTCCAGAATCCCTTCAACCTGTGATAACCAGTCTATGAACTCATCAGCCTTAAGACCACCATCGAACTCTGGAATATCCACCTTGAAGCCAAATTTCCAACGTCGATCACGTCGTTCAGGGGACGGGTGATTTCGATCGAAGCTGAAAGGGTTTTCATCCGTGATAGTGACATCATCACCCATCTGGGAGAATGCGTCCAGTCGTTGGGTCAGGAGTTTGACCTGCCTCCGCAGAGCAGCATTATCTCTCCGCAATTCAGCATCATCCATGCCTGCCTCAGCGTCTACTCTCAGTGGTCGTCGCGGCGGCATAACTCAGGATCGATTGGAAACTGATACCACTCTGCAGCGTGCGTGGCTTTAATACAAGGAACTGAAACCCAAAACCTCGTTGATTCCTTAGAATACCGAGAATTGGAGGCCAATAATCGTTGATCTCACAGAGATGCCGAAAACTGACAAATATGGAGGAAAACCTCAACTTTTATTCAATATCAAAAACTGTCTCAAAAAAACGAGTAACAAGTGTTTAAATAGCAACCCTAATTTCCAAAATAAGGAAATAACAAAAAAGTCCCCGAAAGAAGATTAAAACGCGAATTTGACCATCCAGATGATCGAATTTGCCCTAAAAACGCCGAGCTCATGGCATGACAATGAGTCTTGCTCAGAACGCCGTTTCCACCCAAAAACACTAGGCTCTCATCAAATTCTGACACAGACGCAGAACCATCAGTTTGAACGTAAATTCTTCGGATGTTCCACTTTATGCATGTAAGTCAGCGTCATTCGCCCCACATCAATTTGCTACCTAGACACTTAGTTTTTAGAACCCTTGGCATCCACCTCTCAGTCCCATAGCCTATGATTCCTTATAATTTGCTACCTAGACACTTTGGTGTCCATCTCTCGATTTGTAAGTCAAAGAATCAAAAAAATTAATCATCTAAATATTTTCTCAAACACCTAGAATGGTTAACTTGAATCATAATTAAGTATGCTCTGTAGTAAAAAAATAGGAACACAAAATTAGGAGGCCGCTGATTACTTCCACTTTCTCCGAGTATGAAAAGAAATATAAATTTTGGATGATTATAAAGTAAAAAAAAAAAAGAATCTTAAATTATATCTCAAAACTAAGCACAAATTATAATTTTTAATTTATGTTTTTTTTTTGATGCAAACTGACTAAGAGGATAACGAAAACCTAACAGGACGAATCGGCATCTTAGTGCGTGGAAAGACATACCGACGTCGAGGAACAACCTTGTGGTGGAACTTCCAAAGCTTGTCCCTGCAAACCCTGATTTGAATCACAAGCTTTCGTTGCCACAGCTTAACGGGAGGCTTGTAGCCCTAGCCAGGAAAAGGTATGATGAATCAATCAGCTGTTAATTTTAATTTGTTGTATATTGCTATTTATTTATTTATTCCCGGACATGTTTGTGTGTCATGATCAGTTTAAATGCTGAGTTTTCTAAGTGTGATTGCTTGAGAGATCTCTTGTCCTTGTTACGAGAACATCGATGTTGTCACCAACAAAATGGCCCATCTCAACCAAGCCCACAGCAGCAGGTAAACCCTCCCATAATCCTTAGACAGGCTCTGGCTCAGGTTCCAACAATAAGTCATTTTTGGAATTTGACTCTTTTTTTTTTTTAATGATCTGTGACATATGGCTGGCTGTGTAGGATTCTTGAGTTAGTATAGTTCGTGTTGGTAAGAATAGAGCTGGCCCTCGCTGGCAACCCTTGTTCGAAACCTCGTGTCTTCATTCGGACGGATACTAACCTAACCAATCCAAGTCCCCATCAAAAAAAAAAAAAGAATAGAGCAAACTTTTCTTATATTAATAATATGTCAATAGACAAAATTATATATTAGTGTACATAACAAATATGGTAACTACTAAAGAAATAATGTATTAATGTACTGGAAACGTGAAACCGATGAATTATGGTATACTTCTTACAAACTATGTCATAGTACGAGAAAGTGACCTATAATTTGTTTGGATAAAATCATGTTATAGCTCGTAGGAAAATGTACCATAATTTGTCGGTTTCTAGTTTGGACCAAAAGTCAGGTTTGCACCTGATCTTCACTGTTAATGTATTAAAGATAACATATGTTAAATTGCTAAAAACACACTATACTAACCTACAAATCTCTAACAGGCTGCTCCTGCACATGTTCCTGTCCAGTCGGATGCGACTGCTCCTCGTCGAGCCTTAGCTGAGGGTGCTCATAGACGCGCCACAGCTAAGAAAAGGCCCGAAAAAGTCTCGAGGTCTAAACCTCGTCAAGAAGCAAGAGCAGAACCAGTCACTCCACCCGAAAATAATCCTCAGCACGCCTCAACTGCAAGATTGCCAACAGGCACTTCCGCCTCGAGACCTCCTCCACAGGTAAGTTCACCACCTTTTCCTCTTATCTCGGGCTCTGGCTTGATCACCACCTTTTCCTCCAACAGCACTTCCGCCTCTGATCTCGGGCTCTAGAAAGAGTCACATAAAAAAAAGTGACTCTTTCTATGTCTTTCACCTTTTTTTTTTCTTTTTCTGACCTGACTTCTGAATTTGTGTAGAATTCTGAGTTAGCATCGGCTGCTCCTGTTTCTGTCCGCTCAGATGTGGCCACTTGTCGGCGAGCCCCAGCGAAGACTGCTCTTAAGTGCGTTACAGCTAAGAAAACGCCTGCACGAGCCTTGGATTCTAGACTTCATCGTAAGGCAAGAACAGAAATAGTCACTCGAAGCACCACAGCTGCCAGAAAACCATCGAGAACTTTCGCCTCGAGACCTCCTCCTGATGTAAGTGCACCATCCGTCCCGCTGGAGCTTGAAACAACTGAGACTCCCCAGCGACCTGCTGAGGTGAAAAAGTCCGCCCGAATCTTGGTCTCTACATCTACCTCTAGGCCTCCTCCCAAGACAATAACTGGAGTTGCTTCTCAGCCGTCTCTCCATCTAGTACCTGCCTCATTTAGCGCATCTTTGAATGGTGCAGTCTCCACTCCCTTCCCGCCCGCAGAACCTCTAACTGCACCTGAAACATCAGTAGCAGTGCCCACCTCATCGTCGAAAAGTAATCCACATCGATCGCCATTTCTTATTGTCAACTCTTGAATTATTTAATTTATTTTTGTTCCGATGCAGGGGCAAGCTCTGCGAGGGATGGCGGACAGCTTCATAAAAAGAAAGCCCGTATCGAGAACAATTCTGTGCAAGAACATCAACTTAGCCAGCCATTGCCCAACCAAGAACCCGAACCAAGTGCACCAGCTTTGGATCAGTTCTATGAGATCAAGGACCCCTTGCAAGTCAAGACACTGACTCCTCCTTCGGTCCCTGACGTCGAGAAGGTATGAACAGAACAGCTCAATCAAGTATAATTTCTCTATATTTTATTTTTTTTACAAATCGAAGCGACATAGGATTGAATCTGTGTGTCGTGTCAACAAAGTCACTCTGCCACTTACAAAATCCGTGAAGATTCTACCCGAAGTATACTTCCTCTATTGGCCTATTGTGAGCTTGGAATTATGATTATGACATGACTTTTCAAATTGCTGCAGGTACATAAACTGAAGTTTAATGAGCCGGGAACGAGTCTTATTGCCCTCACGGGATCCGGCGAGCACTTGATCTGGCAATGGGAGTTCCCGGTGAGAGATGAATCACAAATTTCAGATATGTGGCAGCTTATTTGAACTCCCGTACTAATTTTTAATATGATAAATATTGTAGGCTTCTGTTGGAACAATGCCGGCTCTTGTGAGACCCGTTGATGGCATCAGACTGATCAATGACAAGCCGGAGGCCAAAGATCGATTATTCAAGCCCTCCCATTCATTTGACCTGACAAACAATTGGATGTTTATTTTTTCAACCTCAGGAGGAAACGTTAATTTATACTCTTTGGAAGATTTTAAGGTATCCAATTTCAAAACAACGGTCGTTTTTTTTGTTAAGCTTTTGTTTATACTACTCTTAACTACTAACTGATCCTGTTGCAGAAAATTTCTTGTGATATACAAAAGTCGGTAACAGGTCTGGCAACTCATCCTCATGATGATCACTTGTTGGTGATTGGTACCGATGACTCCCAAATCGAGATCCATGATATCGATCGTTGCAAAGTAAGATACATTTTTTCCTCTTTTTTTTTTGTCTTGGTTTGAAAAAATGAAGGAATAAAGCAACTTATGATAACATACAAATAAAGTCATTGTATATGATTTGTACCAAAGTGGAGTGCTTGGTTCAGAACCCCTTATAATTCGAAAATTTAAAAATTCAAATTTGATTATTGAATCAAGATGCATTAACATGCGTGTCACATGTCAGCATCACAATAACTTGATCATGTCATTTTAAAAGAAGTTTCTCCTATTCTTATAATATAAATATACAAGGAATGTAAAATAACGCAAAGACTTCTTATCTTACAGGTTGAGCGTCTAGATTTTTTTGAAGGCCATCAAGGGAGGGTGACCGATTTGATGCTCGATCAGTCGGGTAATCTTTTGGTTTCTGGAGGAGCTTTTGGACAGGTTTGTTTGTTTACTCAATTTTGTGAAAAATGTGTTGAATAGATGTCAAAGGATTCATGTTTTGTGTTGTAGGTATTTGTATGGGAATTGAACAAGTCAAAAAAGCCAAGGTCTACCCATTTGCCCATTCCTACCGGGCTGCCTATCGATAACCAAGACACACACATCCGGCTTCACAAAGATGGGGATAAAATCCTAGTCGCGCATGAATCACTACTCGCGATATTTGACATAAGCACCTTAGACTGTCTCGCAAAGGTACCTACTCGGCACCATATTGATTTCTACATATAAAGTAATAATATGTTGAATTTCGCTAGTTCATAATTTGACTGAAATTAAGTAATAAGTATCATTCTGACTCAAAAACATTAATCTTAATGTGTATTGCAGTGGATTTTGCCTGAAACATTTGCAGCGCTTTGCGATGCAACTTATTCCAGCGATTGTAAACAAATATTTTCCGGAGCTGAAGATGGGTCGGTGTTGATATTCGACGCATCAACTCTACAGCCTCGTAGCCGCATAGCTCCTCAAGCGTACCAGACATCCAGCGCCACTACAAGGTTAGTGTTTCAAACCTTCCATCTCTTAAAGATGGTCCGAGCATTAGAGCCTTCCACAACAAATGTACATTGGGTTATGGAGTTTGATAAATTGCATGGTTAATCAGAATCTAATTATTGTTCGAGTTTAATATCTGGTATGTGACTTATTGAGTCACTCGTGTTCAATTAATTTTTATAGGGAACATATTCACCACAATAGCTTGCTATTGGAATTTCTACATGTCGCTTGAGTGTTGTACTATTCTCTAGCCTGGCACACCCCGATCAAAAATATTAGATTAATGTTTCGGTCTTTTCCTACTTACACTCACGTGAATCTTTGTAGTCATAACTCATTAAAAGTAGTCGAAAAACTATGACTTGATAGTGTCACATCTTAATTAGCCGGAAGAACGAATCTCATAAATTTACATTATTCATTTTTGTCATATTACTATTTACATATTCCGAATCTAATGACAAGTGTTTTATTTTATTATAAGCTTACTTTTATGCGTATGTGCACCTTGTGGTGGCAGGCTTATATATCCAAATGCGCTAGCTGCCCATCCTAAGAACCGAGACCAGGTCGCATTGGGAATGTCTGATGGGCAGGTCATTCTCCTGGAGCTGGTTGATAGAGATTTGGTGTCAGCCGAAACTATTCTTGAGTTAGGCGCTGCTGCAAGGGTGTCTGCAGATGCTAGACACGACCAAACTGAAAAACCGGCGGCTAATAAAACGACATAAGACGCTTCAAGTTGGCTAAAAAAGGAAAATCAAACCTGGCCCCAAAACTCTGAGCAAAGCTGATGCCCTTGTAAATATATGATTGCTTCAATCCCAATTGGGTTGCATCCCTGATCTTAATGATCATCATACAATTCAGATTGTTTCTTTTGTGGATATTTGTTACATAATATACCTTTTCGAAATGTTGGATTTCATTTTGACTAAATTGGAATATAACAAAATAAAAATATTTTGACCTTTTTTGGGAGGAAAATTGGTGTCCCAAGGATTGGAAATTGAGTGGTTGAAAATTTTGATAGAGTTTTTGATTGAGCTTTGATGGATGCATGCTTGAATAACGCTCCTACTATCGAAGAACTGATGAAGAAAAAAAAAAGAACGAGATTAGGGTTGGGGATCGAAGAAGTGAACAAGAGAGGAAAAGTTCCTTTTTTATACATCTTCGAAGGTGCATCTGACGCATGTTTCATTAGCAAAGTCAAATTTGGTAGTTTTTAGTTTTTTATTAAATATAAATTTGAATATGTAAATGAGACACGTGTCAGTATCACAATGACTTGATGATACACTTTTAAATGTGCGAGTTGAATTCTCAGATTCTTGAAATATAGAGGGAGTCTTATTTAGACGCTCCTTTGTTACAAAATATAGACATGGGAGCACACTGATGCATGAGAGGACCAAGTCGGTACAAAATCATGGAGAACAAGACAACGTGGCCAATGGTGATCAATCTCCAATTAGCTAGTCAAAAATAGTTTAGGATCCACTAGGTTGAGTCAAGCAGTTTAGAAGTACATCAGTTGGTAGAGTAGTGGGCATCATGCAAGTCATTGTTTAGTATAAGAAGGCAATCTCATGTACGTAAAAAACAAGAATCAATTAAAAAGTATCTTCTTATCAGTCTTCCTATTCTAACTATCCCAAACTCCACCCCCGTCTCCTCTCAATTCTCATCTAAACCTCATCTCATATCTCTTCGTAATCTCATCCAAATCCCATTTCAATTCAATTATATCCTTTGGTTTGCATCACTCCTCGATTGAACCAAACACTAAAAATGTAACTACTGAGATATGGATTGATATACCATTCCTGAAATGAAGCCAAAACCAACAAGGGAAGGACTTAACAAAGACTAGCAAAAAAAAGAAGAAGCTAAATAACGCATACCAGAGAGACCATTTGAACCATATACTGCTGATCAAACTGTCTTCCCAGGCTTTTAATGCGAAACAAAACTTTTCCAATGTTTTATTCTATTCTTGTTATATATACCAGATGATCATTCACAATAAGATCAGCGACGATTGCATTTCTTTCCCTGTAAAACGTTCCCAACAAAAGAAGAGTATATCCACAAATAGTTCACAACTCGACAGAGTCTCCCAAGACAAAGACCACCAACAGTTTACAAAAAGATAGGACTCCTTTTATATGCCAGTGGCTAGGCCTACCATGCCAACAAAAAATGTTGCTCTGCCAGAGCTGGAATTTGGACTAAACCCTAAATTTACAATATGAATCAAGGAAACTAATTATTACTATTAATTTTTATCCGTAAATGTTATACGATAAATTATGAAAACGTAAATAACTAATTCAAAAATAATACTCATTTGTTGTACGAAATTTAAAAAAGGTAAAACTATTATTATAAGATTAGGCATTGGATCAAATAAAAACCACATTTAAATATAAAAACTATAAATCAACGAAGAATTCCACACGTGACACTCCATTCATAATTCAGGACGCTTTTTGTAAATAAAAAAAAAATTAAAACGGACTTATTTAAAAATACATAACAGAAGCGAGTGTATAAACGTCCTAAAAGTTATCCATACTTAACATATGCATAAGTTAAGTATGATCATTACCATTTTTAAGTCCGGAGTTGGACATTATCAATTTAAGTCTGATCATTTTAAGTCTGTTCATTCACTAGCTACCTTAAATGACAAGTTGTTGATAACTGAATTATTATTCATACAAATACAACACAAACAATTTGCAAAAGAGAGGTTTAGGTGTACACTCTGTGATGGTAATGTAAGAAGGTTTAAGTCTGATCATTCGAAGTTAAGTCTGATCATTATGTCTGATCATTCCAAGTTAAGTCTGATCATTTCAAGTTACGTCTGATCATTCCAAGTTATGTCTGATCAATATGTGCAATGACTATAATGCCCGTCCGTGTTTTGTCAATGATTTCGGCAAAATTGGACACGTATCAGCTTGAAATTGGGATTTTAGTTTTCATATATAAAACAAGTTTTTAGTTTTCATATATAATGTTAAAAATATATCATGGGAGAAATATAAATTAAATTAAAGAAAAAGAGTGCGGTAGGTAAAAACCACTATTATATATGAAAACTAAAAACCGAATTTCAAGCTGACACGTCCAATTTTGTCGAAATCTCGGATATAACACGGAGGGGCATTATGGTCATTTAACATATCTCGAAATGATCAGACTTAACTTGGAATGATCAGACTTAAAACAACAATATCCAGACTTAAACAACAATGATCAGACTTAAAAACAGCAATGATCAGACTTAAACATCAATGATCAGACTTAACTTGGAATGACCAGACTTAATAATCAAACTTAAAACAACATTATCCAGACTTAAACATCAATGATCAGACTTAAACATCAATGGTCAGACTTAAACAACAATGATCAGCTTAATAATCAGACTTAAACAACAATATCCAGACTTAAACAGCAATGATCAGACTTAAAACAGCAATGATCAGACTTCAACAACAATGATCAGTCTTAAACAACAATGATCTTTGAGGAGGCGGAGAGGAGGGAAAGAGCAGCGGCGACAGAGAGGAAGACGGCTGCTGCTACGAGAGAGCTTTTTGACAGAAAATCTATCATTCCCTTTGATCGATGGATTCTTCTCGGAATGTCTCTGTATCAACAATTTCTTCTGCTGCAAGAATTCGTCGATTTGCTGATTGTGAGTGAATTTAGAGGGAGGGGGTTCGGATTGTGGAAAAACATCGACGAAATGTTAACGAATTATAGTCCAATTTTGACGAATTATGTCATAGTTCGTCAAAATTGGTCTATAATTCGTCAAGAATTCTGACGAATTGTAGTGCACTTCGATGAACTATGCTATAATGCGTCAAATGTAAACTAAAATTCGTCCAGAATTCGGCAGTATCATTGTATAATTAGTCATGATATTTTATAGTTCGTCATAACCATTATATAGTTCGTCATGACCATTTTCGAATTATTCTGTTCGAAATCTGTCGATTGCATTTTGGGTTGAGTTCTATTGATGTGGAAGATGATCCAGAGTGTATGTAAACTAAAATTCGTCCAGAATTCGGCAGTATCATTGTATAATTAGTCATGACATTTTATAGTTCGTCATAACCATTATATAGTTCGTCATGACCATTTTCAAATTATTATGTTCGAAAACTGTCGATTGCATTTTGGGTTGAGTTCCATTGATGTCGAAGATGATCCAGAGTGTGAACAACTGAGTTCGACGAAGTTTTACTCCTTCAATTTGATCGATTAAGTCCGATTTCTTATTCCGATTTTAGGGAAAAGAAATCGTATTGATTTTTCCAATCGGTTTCTATTGTGCGTGATTTTAGGGGAAAATGAAACCGTATTGATTTTCAAATTAGCAGATTAATACGCTGAAAAAATCGGAGCTTTTTGGAGGTTAGAGTTTCACGTGGTAGATGATGATGAACAGTAATGGAAGAGAAAAGAAAGGAAAAATCATGTCTATTTTACCCTTAGTGAGCTTATAAATAGTGATTGAAATAAATTAATTTGTGTTTATCCATAATTAATAGGGACCCTTGGATTTACCTAATCAAGGGTCTCAATTACTTTGTATTTTGTACAGTATTTGAGCTTTGCACCAGATCTGGCCTCTATGAGAGATATATAAATTAAAGAAAAAGAGTGTGGTTCAGGTAAAAACCACTATTATATATGAAAACTAAAAACCGGATTTCAAGCTGACACGTCCAATTTTGTCGAAATCTCGGATATAACACGAAGGGGCATTATGTTCATTTAACATATCTCGAAATGATCAGACTTAAAACAGCAATATCCAGACTTAAACAGCAATGATTAGACTTAAAAACAGCAATGATCAGACTTAACTTGGAATGATCAGACTTAATAATCAGACTTACAACAGTAATATCCAGACTTGAACATCAATGATCAGACTTAAACATCAATGGTCAGACTTAAACATCAATGATCAGCTTAATAATCAGACTTAAAACAACAATATTCAAACTTAAACAGCAATGATCAGACTTAACTTGGAATGATCAGACTTAAAACAACAATGATCAGACTTAAAACAACAATGATCAGACTTAAACAACAATGATCAGAATTAACTTCGAATGATCAGACTTAAAACAGTAATATCCATACTAAAACAGGAATGATCAGACTTAAACAGGAATGATCAGACTTAAACATCAATGATCAGACTTAACTTGGAATGATCATACTTAAAACAGCAATATCCAGACTTAAACAACAATGATCAGACTTAAAACAGCAATTATCAGACTTAAACAGCAATGATCATACTTTAAATAGCAATATCCAGACTTAAACAGCAATATCCGAACTTAAAACAGCAAATATCCACACTTAAAACAGCAATATCCAGACTTAAATATGCATACTTAAGTTAAGTCTGGATATTACTGTAGCAATTTTTAAGACGATTATACCCCGCATCTGTTATGTATATTTAAAAACGTTTGAATTTTTTTATTTATAAAAAACGTCCCGAATTACGATTGGTCAAAATATACACGTGACAATATTTTATTAAATTTTTAATTTTGCATTTGATCCGTTTCCAAAAAAAAAAATTCAATTATAATTTGACTTAACTCATAATTTTTTTTGAATTTGCCCTTTTATTAAAAAAAATAATATTAATTGAGACCTCTATTTTTTTTTTCCAAAAGGCCGGGAAAGGTATTGAGACCTTTGGAAATAAGTAGTACTCCGTAATTCGTTTAATTTTATTTTAGACAAAAAGAGAAATGCGTGTAAAATAAAAACAGAATAAATGCGATACGAAAAACTGGAAGTTTCCCTCTGTTTCCAACGCGAACTGTTTCTCTCTCCTCCCGCATTCCGCAACTTACTGCAATCGCAACCCAACCGATACTCTCCTTCGTCGACGTCGGCCGACTCGGACTCAGTCGACAGCCGTATTGCCACCGCTCGATTCGCTCGCTGACCTGATCGGCGATTAATCGTTTCTGTGTACGTAGTAGACGAGATCGATAGATTTCATTTGAGACATGGCGGGGAATGATTGGATCAATAGCTACCTGGAAGCGATACTTGACGTCGGTCAAGGACTGGAGGACAAGAAATCGTCGCTTTTGTTGAGGGAGAGAGGTCGGTTTAGTCCGACGAGGTACTTTGTTGAGGAGGTTATTACTGGCTTCGATGAGACTGATCTTCATCGCTCCTGGGTTAAGGTATCTTTTATATGTATATATATATATATAGCATGAGTTTTGAAACTTCGGCTTGTAACAATTTTCTGTTTCTTTTTGTTGTTGTTTGGATTTTGATTCTTGAGTTGTTGAAGATGAATGGTCATAATGTGATTTTGAAAGATCAGGTAATGGCGATAGTGTCTGAGATTCTTTTAGTTGATGCATGCTTGATTCTTGGTAGGCTTCTGCTATGAAGACGACTAAAGAAAGAAATACTAGACTGGAGAACATGTGTTGGAGGATTTGGAATTTGGCTCGCAAGAAGAAGCAGGTATTGTATTGTTGTATATTGTATTTTCTTTATTCAGACTTGAAATATTAGTCTGATTCTGTATGGAATACTATTGGATACTGCTGATGTGAGCATTTGTAATTTTGATTTGCGCTATGGGGTAGCTTGAGGGTGAGGAATCTCAGCGTGTGGCCAAACGACGGCTTGAACGGGAAAGAGGTAGAAGAGAAGCCACTGCAGACATGTCTGAGGATTTATCTGAGGGAGAAAAAGGAGATGTGGTGGCCGAACTTTCTCCACATGGGGAAAGCAATAGAGGAAGAATGACTCGTGTTGTGTCTGTTGATGCTATGGAGAGTTGGGCTGCTCAACAGAAGGAAAAAAAGTTTTATATAGTTTTGATAAGGCATGATTTCTACTTTCTAATGCTGTTAATGTATAAGAGTTTGAATGTTTGCTTACCTGCTGCATAATCATTTCTTAGTAACGTGAATTCTTTTTTTTTATCCGTGTAGACTTTAACCTTCAGTGAGGTGTTTAATTTGAGTGAGCTGAATTCTTTACCCGGTCCTATTTTATGTGCAGTCTCCATGGTCTTATACGTGGTGAAAACATGGAGTTAGGCCGCGATTCAGACACAGGTGGTCAGGTACATTCGCTTAAACATCATAAACCAAAGGGAACATTAGTGTATTCTGCCACAATTTTTCATATTTGATTTTTTGTTGTTGTTATTTATGAGGTGGTTTGTAACGAAACAGAATGTGTGTACTTTGGCATCTCAGTGTTTTGTTTTCTTATCAGGTCAAATATGTGGTGGAACTTGCCAGGGCATTAGCCACAATGCCGGGTGTATATCGGGTTGATTTGCTAACCCGCCAAATATCATCTCCAGATGTTGATTGGACTTATGGTGAACCAACAGAGATGCTAAATTTAGAAAAGCTTGAGAATCACAACCAGGAGATAGGTGAGAGCAGTGGTGCTTATATAATCCGCATACCCTTTGGTCCAAAGGATAAATATGTTGCTAAGGAACTTCTGTGGCCCCATGTTCCTGAATTCGTTGATGGAGCTCTCAGTCATATCATTCAAATGTCAAAAGTTCTTGGCGAGCAAATTGGCGGGGGTGAACCAGTTTGGCCTGTTGCAATTCATGGGCATTATGCAGATGCTGGTGACTCTGCAGCTTTGTTATCTGGGGTGTTGAACGTGCCAATGGTGTTCACTGGTCACTCACTTGGACGAGATAAGCTAGAGCAGTTATTGAAGCAAGGGCGATTAACCAGGGAAGAAATAAATACGACTTACAAAATAATGAGGCGAATAGAAGCTGAAGAATTATGTCTCGATGCCTCTGAAATTATTATTACCAGCACCAGACAAGAGATAGAAGAGCAGTGGCGTCTTTATGATGGATTTGATCCAGTCCTTGAGCGGAAACTGAGAGCAAGGGCCAAAAGAGGTGTGAGCTGTTACGGGAGGTTCATGCCTCGGATGGTTGTGAGTGCTCCGCTCCGCTCCCTACTTGTTTGTTGCTGTACAGACTCATTTTGGAAGTGTGTCTTCCTTTCTGATTGTTTTACACTTTGTAGGTAATTCCTCCAGGAATGGAGTTTCATCATATAGTTGTGCATGATGGTGACATGGATGTTGATGCAGAAGGAAATGATGAGCATTCTGGTACAGACCACCCTCCGATTTGGGGTGAGGTTAGATTTACCACCCTCGTATGGATAACGACCTTGCGACTTGAACTAGTTGTCACATTTGTACTGACTCAAAACATCCCTTCAGATAATGAGATTCTTTAGCAACCCGCACAAGCCTATGATTCTTGCTCTCGCTAGGGCAGACCCTAAGAAGAACATTACTACTCTGGTTAAAGCTTTTGGTGAATGTCGCCCACTAAGAGACCTGGCCAACCTTGTAAGTCAGCCATTGTGCTTGCTGAACCTCTTTTAATTTGCATGATATATATATATATATATATTTTTTGGTTGGTTGGCTTTAATTTCCACTTTATTTTTGGAATGCTTTAAACCCTTTTAATGTGATATTTTAGACTCTAATAATGGGAAATCGCGACGACATTGATGAAATGTCAAGCACCAATGCATCGGTTATTCTTTCAATACTGAAGTTGATCGACAAATATGATCTGTATGGCCAAGTTGCCTATCCTAAACATCACAAGCAGTCTGATGTTCCGGATATCTACCGTCTAGCTGCGAAAACAAAGGTACTCAAACAAAGCTTTTTTCTATTCTTCAACAATATGGTTGCCTTATGACATGTAACTTCACATGTACAGCTAATTTATATGGAACTTTTTGGTAGGGTGTTTTCATCAACCCGGCTTTCATCGAACCTTTTGGTCTTACATTGATCGAGGTTTCTTCTTGATTTTTTCCGTTTCAAAATGCATTTATAGTTAAGATATGTGATTTCAGTTATGAGATGATTTATGTTTTTATCAGGCTGCGGCATATGGTTTGCCGATTGTCGCTACAAAAAATGGAGGGCCAGTGGATATTCACAGGGTGAGTTTCTCTCTAAAGCATTCATAACTTCTGTATGATCATGTTGAATAAGGTGGAGTCTTCTACACATTTTTAACCTTAGGGGTCTGTTTTACATGACGACAAGGGAGTTAAAGAGCTTTTAAGAATAACAGATGTTTGGATTTTGTGACCGCCATCCCATCCTGTAATCTGTCGCAATATCATAGTTATCTTGAATTTTTTAACGACAACTTTTTTGACAGGTTCTTGACAATGGGTTATTGGTTGATCCTCATGACCAGCAAGCTATTGCTGATGCTCTTTTGAAACTTGTTGCCGATAAGCAGCTATGGGCTAGATGTAGACAAAATGGGCTGAAAAATATTCACCTCTTTTCTTGGCCAGCACATTGCAAGTCATATTTGGCTCGCATAGCTAGCTGTAAACCTAGACAACCACAATGGCGAAATACCGTTAATGGAGATGAAGGGTCGGACTCAGACTCAGCTGGTGAATCCTTGAGAGATATTCAGGATATTTCTCTAAATTTGAAATTTTCATTAGACGGTGAAAAGACTGATGCCACTACTGTTTTTGAGAATGCCTTGGATTCTGAAGAAAATGCCCCTTACGGCAATAGTATACAAAGGAATGAAGTTGCAAAATGGTCAAACGGAATTTTTGATGGTTGTGCAAAGCTCCTTTCTTTGAAAAGGAAAAAGTATATGGTCGTAGTTGCTTTGGATTGCCTTCGATCAGACCTTATGAATGCTATCAAGATTATCTTGCAAACACTAAAAAGTTCCTCCATGTCTGAGTCAATCGGCTTTATCATGTCTACATCCCTCAGTATTTCTGAAATTCATGATCTATTGACTTCTGGAAGTGTAAGCTCAACGGAATTTCATGCTTACATATGTAATAGCGGCAGTGAGATATATTATCCATCTGTCAACTCTGAGGATCATCCATCCGGCCTTCCATTTATTGTTGATCTTGACTATAGTTCTCACATTGAGTACCGCTGGGGTGGAGAAGGTTTGAGGAAAACTTTGGTGCGCTGGGTTGCTTCAGTTAACGAGAAAAATGGAGAAACAGTGATCTATGAAGATGAAGCAACATCAACTAGTCACTGCGTTGCCTTCCAAGTAACAAAAGCAGAAGAAGTAAGTTATTTACACCCTTGGTTTGTTGCTACTGTTCTGTCACTACTTATTTTATTTGAAATTGATTTTGGAAAGGTTGGAAACATAATAAAGGATTTGTGACACATCTTGCAAGCAGGATCACTTTCTTGATTGTTTTAAAGATTTAATTATGGAATTTTCAAGTCAAATGTCATATACTCTGCTTATTTCAACAGTTCATGTTAATGTGATAATGTGTTTCTTTAGATGACTACATTTTTTAATTTTGGAGATCATTCTATAACACCAACAAATCAGATAGGTTTGTAGGGGAAGCTCGCATAGGTTTGAGTTGTGCCATATTGGGTTTTCTCATTTTCTGTATAGACATCTTTATCTCACACTGGATAAAAGTTCAATTTATTTTGTAGATGCCGCCAGTTAAGGAGCTCCGAAAGATGATCAGAATCCAAGCTCTCCGTTGTAATGCCATTTATTGTCAAAATGCTACAAGGCTTAATGTCATCCCCGTGTTGGCTTCTCGATCTCAGGCTCTCAGGTACCAGGACTAGTTTACATATCTGTCTAGAGAATTTTTGTGGAGTGGACTCGTTTTGGAATATATTGCCCTGACATAATTAGAAAGTTCAAAGTTGATTTAACATGCAAGAATTGCTTGGTGGGAAAAATCAGTTGATATGGACAATTATATTTCCAATGTATGGTTCGCAACAGACTTTGATGAACGTATTACTTGCAATTTGCTAATGAGGTTTGATAGTTAAAGGCAGTGATTGCTAATAGTGGAGCAATATCTCTGCTAAAACATTTGACAAAATTTTTTTTATTCTGAAAGTGGTATTGCCCGGTTGTCAGTTAGAGAGAGTATCTTTGGCCAATTTGCTTCTGTTTTTCTTCTGAGAAGGATGGTAATTTGAATTTGAATGTTGCCCTATTTTCACCAGGTACTTCTACATCCGCTGGGGAATGGATCTAACCAATACTGTTGTGTTTATTGGTGAGACCGGAGACACGGATTACGAAGGTTTACTAGGTGGGGTTCACAAGTCAGTTATACTGAAGGGAGTCTGCAGTACTGAACCTAAGCTGTATACCAACCGAAGCTATCCACTGGAGGATGTCCTTCCACTGGGCAGCCCCAACATTGTTCATGCTGAAGAGCTTTCCAGTGATGCCATCAAAACAGCTTTGGAGAAACTCAAGGTGCTGATAAATTGAATACAGAAAGACAGCAACGTCGGACCAATGGTACTTTGCGTATACATATAATGTCGATGAATTACCTTTTTTCCTTCGTACATATGCAAAATGGTTGTCATCTATTCCAAACTCGATATGCCCATTGATGCTTATACTTGTCCTGAGGTTCTGAATCATGAAAATATATCTCGCTAAAAGTAAAAATGCAGCTTTGAACGTTTCCACAAGACAGCATTGTTATACATTGAATACTTAACAGGAAGTCATCATGTTAGACGATAAGACGAGGAGAAGCGATCAAATGAGGCAAGACAAATAAGAATGAGGCAAGTGAGACACGATCTCAGCCATCCATCAACCCCGTGCATTGTGGGCGCGCCACGTGGCAAATAGTAAAACTCACTACCAACAGTAGTGTGAACGCGTTTGGCGGCTCAACTCACGTCACAATGGAAGGCCGAGATCGTGCCTCACCTGCTTAGACATAACTTAGACGTCATGCATATTGAAAAGAATGTTTTTGAGAATTTATGCAACACCATCATGGATGTAAAGGGGAAAACAAAGGATGACGGTGTGAAGTGCAGAAAAGATATCGGATTGTACTGTCGAAGACCAGAATTGGAACTGAAAACTTACCGCGGTCGTTTGGTGGGAAACAAGGGTAAGTATCAGCTTTCAAGAGAACACCAGAATCTTGTGCTTATTTGGTGAAGTCTCTGAAGTTTCCTGATGGATTTTCATCTAATTTGGGGAATAAAGTAGATTTGAGTGCACTAAAACTAGTAGGTTACAAGTCACACGACGCACACGTATTCATCGAGCGACTCATGCCGATTGCTTTCAAGGGTTTTTTTACCAAAACAGATCTGGGAAGCTGTATCCGAGTTGTGTACATTTTTCCGAGATATATGTGCATCTTCCCTTCACATTGAGCGAATGGAACATTGGCAGAACAACATTTGTCACACTGTGTAAGCTGGAGACAATATTTCCCCCTTTATTTTTCGACTCAATGGAACACCTACCAATTCATTTGGCTGATGAGGTACTACTTGGCGGACCAGTACATTACCGTTGGATGTATCCGTTTGAGCATTTTATCTACCATCTTAAACAGTTGGGCCAAAAGGGAAACAGAGCAGAGGTGGAAGATAGTATTATTAACGCATACATACGGCTGGAGACTTCATATTTGAGATCCGATTATCTAGATCCGGAGTTAACAACGACCGGCATAGACTTACAACAATAGGAGTTGTTAAAATTAAATTATTAAATATTTTCGGAGGCAGATCGAATTTTATATTTTCGATAACAACAAATCCAAAATTTTATCTCCTTCCAACCAGTTTCTGAAGAATTCTTATCGACACGATGGCGACCGATCTTGATTCCACCACCGGCGGCAGCCGTGAAATCGGACCTGACTTGGCGAGTTCCGCTCCTCCAAATCTCAAGAAGAATTTGAGTATTCTATCTCCTGCACAGGTTGATCTTATCTTATGCGATTCGATTTTGTGAAAATTTTGTTTCTTTTGTTATGAGTATGTTTGATTGCTATGGAGTGAATTCTTTGGTTTTGAATAATTTTGTGGGCAGATTGAGTTGGCGAAAATGCTTGTGGAGATGGGGCAGAGTCATCTGTTCGAGCATTGGCCAGATCCCGGCGTTGATGATCAGGAGAAGATGGCTTTTTTCGATCAGGTAACAATGCTTGGTACTTTTCAAATTTTTTTTCCTAATTTTTTGAAAAATATTCAATTTTTAGATGATTCTAATTTTACTTGATACCTATGATATGATTCGTTCCCATATGAGTTGAGCAGAAAGTATTTAATTTGGTGAAACCCATCTCTGAGATCCAGAAATGCCTCAAAGTTGTATCAAGTCGTCGCAGGCTAACCCATATTGTGCAATATCTAGAGTACAACTAAACAAGCTCACCTCTTTTCCCCTGAATAAATTCACCTCTTTTGCCAAATCTCCTGCATAGGCAAGATGATTCAAAGACTCCTGCTATCAGTATTGGCAAAACTTGCATTAACAGGCTTACCAATTGCTTTCAGGAGTTTCTACCATCCAATTAAAAAGTAGTACTTCCACCAGAGGCTGAACCATATAAAACTTCCTTCACAAAAATCTCACTGTTATTTGACCCATTTTGCTCCATATCAAGAGGACAGCTTTCGCAGTACTTTCCAGTTTACTCTGTCTATGTTGATGTGTGTACTTTTTCCTTTTCTATAAGTGGTTCTCATTTGGAATTCCGTGTTCAATTGTTCCAGATTTCACTGCTTAATGAAAGCTACCCTGGCGGCTTAGCAACATATATTAAAACTGCCAGGGAGCTTCTTGAAGATTCAAGACTTGGAAAAAATCCATATGATGGGTTCACCCCTTCTGTAAGCAGATATTTGTCCCTCATCAGTATTTTATTGAATAGATTTATGTATACGACCTTCGAAACTGAAACCTTATTTTTTTTTGTTCAGGTTCCCACAGGAGAGCAGTTGACCTTCGGAGACGACAGCTTTATTAATTTTGAGGCAACCGGAATTAAAGAAGCACGAAAAGCTGCTTTTGTTCTTGTTGCAGGTGGCCTTGGGGAGCGTCTTGGGTACAATGGAATAAAGGTAATTGATCAACAGCTTTGGCAGGCCAGCTCTAAGTTTACATCTAAAATACCACTACTCAGTACATATTATGTGGAAATATATTTTCCTACCCGAACAGTTCAGTGTCTAATTTCCAGGGACATCTTTCAATGAATGCATTGAACCTTGCAGTTGGCTCTTCCCAGAGAAACTACCACAGGAAAGTGTTTCTTGCAGCATTACATTGAGTCTATACTAGCTCTTCAAGATGCTAGCTGTAGCTATGTTGAAGGTGAGCTAGTAATATGATGTCACTGTTTTATCTGTCTGGCATTCAGAGTGCGTGCAAGACAACATGGGGATTGTAGATTTTCCTTACATTCAGTCTTCAATTTCAAATCTTCTTTGATGTCTGGTTGCTCCTTATCAGTTGGATCTCAAACACAAATCCCATTGGTGATAATGACATCGGATGACACCCATTCACATACTTTACAGCTGCTGAAATCCAATACTTATTTTGGGATGGCTCCCACACAAGTGATTCTCCTGAAGCAGGTATGCCAAGGGTTAGTTGTATTTTTCCCTTTAAAGATGTACCGTATACACAGTATCTGAAAAATGTAATGCAAAGAATTTCCTTTTGTTCAGGAAAAAGTTGCATGCTTAGAAGATAACAACGCCAGGCTTGCAGTGGATCCAAAAAGTAAATATAGAATTCAGGTTGGTGCTTTTTCCTGCTACTCATTATCTGCTGCTTAAAGCGACATTCATACGACGTCCCGTATCATTTTGAATAATGACCTCCTGTTTGAACTAGAACAGACAAAACCGCATGGCCATGGGGATGTGCATGCTCTTCTCTATTCGAGTGGCCTTCTTAAAACATGGTACGTAATATATTTTGGCCACTTGCTCAAAAATCTTTTCCAATCAGCGTGTTTCAGTACTCTTATGTTTAGTCAAAATTTGCTTTTGTTCTACTTATCATGAAGATGGCACTACTCAGGTTTCATTGGATTAGTGTTGTTTGATTGCTTTGGGTTAGAACTTAGAACTCATCCATTTCTATATTAATTATGCATTTGGTTTTTTCAGGCGCGATGAGGGTAAGAGATGGGTCTTGTTTTTCCAAGACACGAACGGGCTCCTATTTAACGTAAGTTTCTTTCTCCAAAAATCTTCAGCGTTGTTGATTTGATTGATAAAAAAGCAAAAGAAAACTCTCTCCATGAGTCAATTTTGTTCTATGTAATATCATTTTGTTCTCTGAAAAGTAGTACTGCAAATTCCATTATACTCCCTTGTTAACTTCATCAAAGTTTTTAAATTGTATGGATGATGTAGGCCATTCCAGCTGCACTGGGAGTCAGTGCCACCAAAAGCCAAAGAAGCCATTGGGGGAATCACCAAACTCACTCATGCTGATGGTACACAATTGCATATTATTGTCCAGTAACTTTTGTTTCAGTCTCATTCAATTTTGTTTCTCACAATCAATTTTTTTTTTTTGTTTCTCGATTCTTAAATTACACTACTTACAATTTAGATCTTACAATTGTGATTTCCCCTATCCCATTTGGCTTGCTTTAAGGCTTTCCTCTTTTATTATGCAACATAACTCACTTAAGATATAGAAGCTGTCTGTAGGTTGTGACTGCTAATAGTACCAGCATGACACATTATGTGATTAGTTGATTGTACTTAGTAACTCCCATTACTTCGGTCTCACTTTAATGCTCATCAAAATTTAAGGGAGAACTATGGTGATCAATGTGGAGTACAATCAGTTGGATCCATTACTCAGAGCTAATGGATATCCTGATGGAGATGTCAATTGTGAGACTGGCTATTCCCCATTCCCTGGAAATATAAACCAAGTGAGTTCTTTTGCGTTTTGGGTTTCAACTGCGAGTTGTTTATTCCGTCACTAATTTGTGTAGGTCAGGCAAATACATTATTTGGCTCGTGATGTTCCAACAGTATTGAGGGTTGTCGGGGGACATTATTGACAAACATTTATTAACTACAAATTTTCCGTCTACATTACCTTACAAATCCGACAATGCGTTGCAAATCCTACACTGGTGACGGAATTATTACGGAAAATAGACGATTTTCATACCACCGACAGTACAATGAACCTACTGGTTTGAAGGGCCTATAAAAGTAAGATGTTTTGCATGTAAACACTAAAAGGGAAAAACATATAAAATCCTAGAGACTATGAATCAACATCGTCGTATTCCTTGATCTGTTGTTCGCGTTCTCGAGTCAGTATTAAAGTCGGATCTGTCCTCGTACTACAAAAGGTTCATACAACTGCCGTCTGTACAATTTTATGTAATTATTTGTTTGACAATTCATTAATTTACTAACTATAACTAATCCAGGTTTCAGTTTGGTGGGATCGTTCTAACAAATGTATCCTAAGTATTATTGGAAAAAATCTCGTCAGCTGTACGTGGATGAAAGCTCGCCGCCATGATGTCTCATTTACCTTTATGTTGTAATACCTAATTTTTTGTAACATTAGTAGTCAGCTGCGAGTTTTTTTTGAAAGATCTTTTTTGATTTCTTGTGTAGGTCAGTCAACCACATTATTTGGTTATGTTTCATGACCAGCTCCATTCTGTTCTCCTCTGTCTTCTTCAGAACTTCTCGCCCATCTTGATCGGATGAGGACTTTCTAGAGTAACCACTGGGAAGCATACTTCAAGATTTCGGATTCACAGTGATTACTTTAGAAAGTCCTCATCCAATCAAGATGAGTTAGAAATTCTAAAGAAGACGGAGGAGAACAGAATGGAGCTAGTCATGAAACATAACCAAATAATGTTGTTGACTGACCTACACAAGAAATCAAAAAAGATCTTTCAAAAAAAAAACTCACAGCACAAGAAATTGTTTGGACCAGAACATAACATACATATATTGTTTTATACGTCTATATTCCGTCAATTGTTGGACCGGAATTATAACGAAAATATTTTGAAGACAACTATGGACTACCACATCGCTTAGTAAGTAGGCGCTGTCTTTTAGGGACATACAACGGCGTTTCCTAAATAAGCGATGTCTACAACATCACTACAACAGCGTCTGTAAATAAATATTGTACCGTTAATATTTATCCGTTGTAAAATTTCGTCGATATTTCGTTGTAGTTTCGCCACCTCGTAACGGAAAGGTCTCGCTGTGTTGACGGAATATTGATCATCACCATTCCCTTATCATTCCGTCACTTAATTTTAATATATCCGTTGGGAAATAAATGGACCGTTAATATTTATCTGTTGTGAAATTTTCGTTGTAATTTCGTTACTAAGTGACGGAATGGAGCTGTGATCAGTCGATATTCTGACTGATTATTCACTGCATTCGATGAAGGATAACACTTGTTCTCCGGGCAATTTGTCCCTATTTGATGTATTTTCCTAGTGTTTCAGGTAAAAATTGGTTTATCATCACTCCGTGGACGCAAAGTGCCGAAACAACGGGAAATAGCATCGAAAATGGCCCAAAAAGAACTCTACACCAGCAGCATGCCGTGACATGCCGTGACATCTCATTAGTGTCACGGGTGTCACGGTAGGTTTTTCCTCAGAGAGATCCGAGTGACTCCCAGGCATGCCGTGACATGCCGTGACATCCTCCGAACGTCACGGGTGTCACGTCACCCTTTCAGCTCAGTAAGTTTTGGCCTAGCCGTGACATGCCGTGACATGTCCGAATGTCACGGCATGTCACGGCACCTCGGAAGACAGGATTTTTGGACAGATTTCCTAATCCATTTTTGGCAAGTTCTGACTATTTTGGCAACTACTCGATTTTTGGGCTATAAAAGGGCAACGACCAGTGTGTTCTTGGTGTGCTTATTTTTGGAGATTAAGAAACCCTAACTTGGGAGAGAAGACAGAGCTTTCATCGTGAGGATCATCGAGCTTCACCGCGTCTTTACGGTTTACTCGTTTCTTCCTTTCAATATACACTGTTTTTGGTTTAATCACCATGAATAGTGAGTAGTCCTCTTATTCTGGGATCCGTAGGATCCTACGGATCCCGTTCTATGTAACCCTAACTCTCATGTGATCAATTAAAGTTGTTATTTATGCAATTCGAATATCCAATTTCATTGTGTGCTTAATATTATCGTTCCATGCATGTATTTACATCAAAGGGTATGTTTGCATTGCTAGAACGTATCTAGGTTTTATGCCGAAAGGTGGATGGGCCTTAGGGATTAACCGGATTGCATGATATTGATGTTAGGTCATGTTTACATGAACTGATAGGAAAACTTTTAGTTTAATAAATCGAAATCGTTGATAATCCGTGGATGGGCGGCGTTCAACGATTGAGATTAATCTAGACAATGATCCGTGGATGGGCAGCTTGTGTCTAGTGTTATTTCGGTTATATTCCATATTCGGTAGCATGAATAATTAACGTGACATGATTGCATGATTAGTGGGGTCGGCACGGGTGAAGTATGGATTCTGGAATTCTTTCTCTGATTTAAACACAACCATTTAATTTTCTGTTATTTAATTTCCGCAATTCTCGTGACAACAAAACCTTTTTACAAAATTCATTCGGAATAGCTAAATAGGTCGCACCGTTTGCTAGTACTCACACGCACTGCTCCTAGGATCGACCCTTGGCTTACCAAGGTTATAAATATTGTTTGACTGCAACTTGACCCCTAAAACGTATAAATTGACAACTAAAAAGGGTTAAAAATACGTGTGTCAAAATGGCGCCGTTGCCGGGGAGCAGCGTTTAGTGTGATATTAGATTTAACGTGTGTAGTTTAGACTATTCCACCTTGTTTGTTATCTGATTTTTCTGCCTTAATTTCTTCACTCACGGTGATTCTTGGCTCTTGCAGGTACTAGCTAGTTCATGCCAAAGAAAACACCCCGACGGAAGAAACAGATTCAGATTTCAGACGACGACACACCGGACCAACGAAGAAATAATCGTCAGGCCCAGAACGAAGCTTGGCAGCTACGAGCACTGAACAGGAACTTCGCAGCAATGGCTATGAATCAGAACAACCCAGCTTTGCTGAATGGAGTGGTCGAAGACAATCAGCAGCATCCAGTGCGCAGAACGCTTGGAGACTACACTACTCCGCGTGTTACTGGGTTCCAGTCCGCCATTGCACCACCGGGGATAGCTAACAATACATGGGAGTTCAAAACGGGTCTCATTCAAATGGTGCAAAACAATCAGTTTACTGGACGAATGAATGAAGATCCTCACCAGCATCTCAAGCGATTCACCCAGATGTGTAACACGGTGAAAACCAACGGTGTCCCTCCAGAGTCTTACTACCTCACGCTGTTCCCGTTCTCACTGTCCGACAAGGCTAGCAGATGATTAGACAGTCATGCTGAAGGTACTTTTACCACCTGGGACAAGCTGGCCGAAGCCTTTCTCCAACAATACTTTCCACCATCGAAAACAGCTCATTTCAGGAACAAAATCATCTCGTTCCGCTCTATCGATGGTGAGACTCTGTACGACTCTTGGGAGAGGTATAAGGAGCGGACAAGGATGTGCCCACACCACAATTTAGAGCTGTGGCAGATTATCGACACCTTCTATCAGGGGATGCGTACCTTGATAAATCAAGCAGCTGGTGGGGGACTTAATGGAGTCCCGCTGGAAGACGCCTATGGTATTATAGAGAGAGCGGCCCAAGACTACCACCTCTGGTCCAGTGATCGTGGCAATCCCAAGGACAGAAAGGGCGTGCAAGATCTTTGCCAAGCTGATGGCACCAATGACTTCGCTGAGTTGACCAACAGTGAAGATGCTCGCAACAGAAATCAAAAATCTGAAGACGGCCTCCTCTATGAAGTCGTCTGATGTTGCCAATGTCAGTGTTTATTATCAGATTTGTGGCTCTCCTTCTCATTTTACAGATGGCTGTCCGGTGATGGGACAAGATGACGACAGAGGAAACCAGGAGGATGCAAATTATGTTGGGCAGAATAGTCAAGGGGCTGGTTTCGGGTACGGATCAGCCACTAACAGATGGGATAATCCAAACCGAAACCATCCTAACCTCTCCTATAAACCTCAGAATCCGGCGCCTACTAGTTTCCCTTACAAACAGCAGCAAGGCAATGCACCATACCAGCCACGAGGTCAGTACAACGCTAAGGCTCAGCAAACGCAGAATAATACTTCCTACCAGTCGCGGCCTCAGTACAATAACCAGTCACAAGGGCAGCAAAATCAGAATTCAGGGAGCCATTCATATCAGCCGCAGCAACCCAAGCAGCAGGAGTCAGGCAACTCATCTAGCATGGAGGCCATGATGACTAATTTTATGGCTAAGCAGGATAGGCGAGTGAAAGCACTCGAGCAGCAACTTGAGCAGATGGCCATCCAGAACAGGATGCTAGAAAATCAGGTGGCACAGCAAGCAGATTCATCAACTCGAGAACGCGGAAAACTCCCTTCGAAACCAGATCCGAATCCTAGGGAATCAGTGAATGCTATCACGCTCCGAGGTGGCAAACAACTTGAAATGCTACCAGCTCAAACCACTCAAGCAACAGCAGAAAAATCAGCGCATAATTGTGCTCCTGCTGACGCGGAATCATCAATAGAAGCTGAAAACCGAGTTGAGAATTCTGCTCAAACAGTGGAGCCGGCTTCTTATAAGCCTCCGGTCCCATTCCCACAGCGGCTCAAAGCTACGAGAAGAGATAAAGAGTTCATGCAGTTCGTTGACAAAATTCGTACTCTCTACATTACGATGCCTTTCACTGATGCAATCACCCAGATCCCCACCTATGCAAAATTCATGAAGGAGATTCTGACTGGGAAACGGAAGATGGACGGGACCGAGACAGTGGCCCTAAGTGAGGAGTGTAGCGCCGCCATGCACCAGCCCATGCCGCCTAAGCTTAAGGATTCAGAGAGTTTTTCTATCCCTTGTGATATTGGTGGCATCACTATTAGACGTGCTTTGTGTGATCTTGGTGCTAGTGTGTCTATCATGCCTTATTCGTTGTATGCTAAACTGAATTTGGGTGATCTTTGTCCTACTAATATCTCTATTCGCCTTGCGGATCGTTCTTGTAGACTCCCGAAAGGGATTCTACGAGATGTACTTGTCAAGGTGAAAAATATCTACATACCTGCTGATTTTATTGTGCTAGAAATCTCAGAAGACATAGACATCCCGATTATACTTGGTAGACCATTCCTTTATACGGCTAGGGTTGTTATTGACATGGATAGAGGGTCTATAGCTTTGCGAATGGGCAGCGAACGTGTTGTCTTTTATTTGCATGACATGTGCAAGACACCTAGTCTTTTAGCTGACTGTGATGTGTTAGACTCTGCTGATGTTAATCTCCCCATTACACTGACCTCTATTGAGTCTTATAGAGTTACACCTGGCTGCCCCATACCGATGGATCTCTGCGCAGTGAGCATTGAGGGAGGCGCTGAAACTGGACAGCTCACCGGGTCAGGTAAGGAACCTTGTAAGGTAGAGCTGAAACCTCTACCTGCAAGTCTCATGTATGAATTTCTGGGCCCTAACTCAACATACCCGGTGATTGTAAATGCCTCTCTGACTGATATAGAGACCCAGAAATTGCTAGGCGTCCTGCGCGAGCATAGACCAGCCCTAGGATATTCTATAGACGACCTCAAAGGGATTAGCCCAGATTTGTGCATGCATAGAATCAATCTTGAGGGCGATGCTAGACCCAGTAGAGATGCTTTGAGACGTTTAAATCCTAAGCTGAATGATGTGGTTAAGAAGGAAATTCTGAAATTGTTGGATGCTGGTATTATCTATTCTGTTGCTGATAGTAAGTGGGTTAGTCCTGTGCACGTAGTCCCTAAGAAGGGAGGTTTAACTGTTGTACGAAATGAGCACAATGAATTAATTCCTACTCGTACTGTAACTGGCTGGCGTATGTGCATTGACTACAGGAAATTGAATAAGGCTACCCTTAAGGATCACTTTCTTCTGCCTTTCATTGATCAGATGTTAGAGCGTCTTGCTAAGCACAAGTTTTTCTGCTACCTCGACGGTTATAGTGGGTTCTTTCAGATCCCTATACACCCCGAGGACCAGGAGAAGACCACCTTCACTTGCCCTTTCGGGACATTTGCCTACAGACGCATGCCCTTCGGGCTCTATAATGCACCAGCCACGTTTCAGCGTTGCATGATGGCTATCTTCTCTGAATTTTTAGAGCACACCATGGAAGTCTTCATGGATGATTTTTCGATGTATGACTCTTCGTTCGATGCATGTCTCTCTAACCTCACTAATGTTCTCCGCAGGTGCGTTGACACTAACCTGGTCTTGAACTGTGAGAAGTGTCACTTTATGGTGCAGGAAGGAATTGTGCTGGGACACATGGTCTCCCACCGTGGCATCGAGGTCGATCGCGCGAAGGTGGGGGTGATTGAGAAGCTGCCCCCTCCAAAAGACGTGAAAGGAATTAGGAGCTTCCTTGGGCACGCTGGATTCTACAGACGATTCATCAAGGATTTTTCGAAGACAGCGAAACCGCTCACTGATTTACTTTGCCAGGAAGCTGAGTTTAATTTTAATGATTCATGTTTAATCGCTTTCAATAATCTGAAAACTGCTCTTACTTCCGCTCCGATAGTGCAACCTCCCGATTGGGAGCTGTCATTTGAACTAATGTGTGATGCTAGTGATTTTGCAGTAGGGGCAGTCTTGGGGCAGCGCATCGACAAGAAACTACACGTAGTTTACTACGCCAGCAAGGTCCTTGCCGGAGCAGCAGTTAATTACACTACGACAGAGAAAGAAATGCTGGCCATCGTCTATGCTTTCGAGAAGTTCAGGCAGTATTTAATTTGTTCAAAGACCATAGTGTACACCGATCACGCTGCAATCAAATACTTGCTGTCAAAGAAGGACTCCAAGCCTCGCCTCATCCGTTGGGTCCTCCTTCTCCAAGAATTTGACATTGATATTAGAGACAAGAAGGGGGCAGAAAATCTGGTTGCAGATCACCTGTCACGCCTCGAGCTAGGAGAGCTCGACCGCGAAGAGGACACGCTCCCGATGACTGACTCTCTAGCAGGAGAACAGCTGATGCGCATTGATGTGGACACCGTCCCGTGGTACGCAGATTTTGTTAATTTCTTGGCCTGTGGAATCCTCCCTTCCGCCCTCTCACGCAACCAGAATAGGAAATTCCTTTCCGATGTTAAAAGGTACTTCTGGGATGACCCTTTTCTTTATAGATTATGTGCTGACGGTCTCTACAGGACTTGTGTCGACGAGGACCAGATCCCATATATTCTGGAATGCTGCCACTCTTCTCAATACGGTGGACATGGAGCTGGTTCGAAAACAGCTACAAAGGTTCTGCAGTCCGGTTTCTTTTGGCCTTCGCTATTTAAGGATGCACATGAATTCGTCAAAGCCTGTGATCAGTGCCAGAGGACTGGAAATATCTCGAAGCAGCAGGAGATGCCACAGCAGAACATTCTCGCAGTAGACCTATTCGATGTTTGGGGGATTGATTTTATGGGACCGTTCCCTCCTTCCTACGGAAATCAGTATATCTTGGTAGCAGTCGACTATGTTTCTAAGTGGGTTGAAGCAGTTGATACTCCTACTTGCGACGCCAAGGTAGTTATTAAAATGTTTCAGAAGGTAATTTTCCCTCGATTCGGAGTGCCCAGAACAGTTATCTGCGACGGTGGCTCTCACTTCAAAGAAAGAAACTTCGAAACGCTGTTGAAGAAGTATGGCGTCTACCACAAGATTGGGACTCCTTATCACCCTCAGACCAGTGGGCAGGTAGAGATCTCTAACAGAGAGATCAAGAGCATTTTGGGAAAAACGGTCTCGAGCCACAGGAAAGACTGGGCGTTCAAGCTAGATGACGCGCTATGGGCATATAGGACTGCGTTCAAAACTCCTATTGGAATGATTCCTTTCAGACTTGTTTATGGAAAGACCTGCCACTTGCCAGTCGAACTCGAGTACAAGGCTCTGTGGGCTATTAGAGAGCTGAACATGGATATGAAAGCCGCTGGGGAAAAGAGATTACTGCAACTCCATGAGCTCGATGAAATCAGATTAGACTCGTATGAGAATGCTCGTATCTACAAGGAGAGAACGAAAAAATGGCATGACAAGAGAATAGTACGCAGAGAATTTAACGAAGGCGAGCGAGTCCTCCTCTACAACTCCCGCCTTAGATTATTCCCTGGGAAGCTGCGTACCAAGTGGAGTGGCCCTTATACAGTGGAACGAGCATATCCAGACGGGCATGTGGAGCTCAGCGTGGAAGGAGGAAAATCTATGGTAGTAAACGGGTAACGCCTTAAGCACTACCACGTACTCAAGCATCTGGCACCTCCCGAAGGCATTAACGATAACCTACTTCTCGGGGAGGGATCCTAGCTAAATGACTCTCCGAGAATGCTTCTTATGTGCTATGAGTCTGTCTAGACCCAGCTATGTCTCGCCAAGACGTTAAACTAGGCCTCTTCGGGGAGTATCCCGCCCTGTAAGTTTAAATTAGATGCATTTTACATTGTACAAGATGTGTGTGACCATTGCAGGAATCTAGGTGTGGAGTGTGTCGCGCTCAAATAAGAAAACAGGGGTCGAAACAAGCATTTTATTGGTGCCGTGACACCCGTGACATAATGGACATGTCACGGCTGTCACGGTAGGGAAAATAGGCAGAATATTTTCAGAGGTGCCGTGACATACCGTCACACAATGGATATGTCACGGCAGTCACGGCAAGTATTTCTATCAGTGGTTTTCAAAGGTGCCGTGACATACCGTAACACATTGGTATGTCACGGTAGTCACGGCAGGGTTTTCTATCAGAGAGTTTCCGGGGTGCCGTGACATACCGTAACATCCTCGTATGTCACGGCAGGGTCGAAATTTCATAAAACACATTAGGTCAGTCGGTTTTCAAAATTTACAGAGTTTCAAAATCCAGAACCAACTTCGACGCCCGACACCCTCGACAACTATTCCGACCAATTTCTTCCGTCCGCCCAGCCTCACTCAGCCATCCGTCCGCCCAGCTCCGTCCATTCATCCGCCATGTTCCACCCTGCCCCAAAATCCGAAATTCCCAAACCCTAAAACCCAATTCCAACCCCATCTCCAAAATTCCCCAATTTCGAATTCATTCCACCACCATGGCTAGATAATCCTCCCGCAAAGCTGCGGCATCATCATCCCAGACTGCTCGAAATGCTCCAGCTTCACCACCACCGGCTGACAATGCCCCGGTTCAGAGAACTTACCAGGCTCGTCTTCCCCTCTACCTGGCAATGGCACAAGATGCTCGATACAAAAACGTTATCGCAGTAAAGAAGGTAAAACCTACTTTAGTCCCTGACCATGGTACTCTGAATTCCTTCGAGTTATTGAATAGCTGCCGTGCATTATTTGTGGCCTCCGGCCTTGATATTCTGTTCGCTCAGCCGGCACCTACTTACCCTCTCGTCTTAAAGGAATTTTTAGCCACATTTGAATATTGGCAACCCGGAGCTCGATATCATGATTTCCATGGACCGCTCCCGCCCTATTGATTTCTTCCAGATTCTCACCGGCCAGATGATATTATGGGGTTCAGTCCTCGGCGCGAACGGTGCTTTAGGTGGTGGTCTATTTGTCACCATTCTCGCTGAATCCCTAGGATGGGATCTCAGCCAGCTACCAACGCCGAAAACTCCCGTCCTGAATCACGAGAAAATGGTTGATATAAATATGATTAACAAGGACCGCCAGTGGCAGCATAGGGACGAGCTCCCCAAAGGGAAGAAGCGCCGCCGAGTCGAGAGCAGACAAAGGACGCTCGAGCGTGCTAGAGGTGGTGACCCTCCACCTGCGGACGTCGACATGGCTGAGGCACAGGAGCCGACACCAGTTCAGCCTACTCCTCCAGTGCCCGAGCAGACCACGCAGCCACATTCTGATTATCATGACCCTCCCACACCACCCCAGCACTCTAGCACCTTTTAGGAGCGTTTCGCACGTTTGGAGCATACCCAGATGAGACTCTTCGCGCAGGTGCATCAGATTGTGGAGAATCAGGACACGATTATGGAGCAGTGACGGAGCGCACTGCACTGTCGTTAAGGTGCGATGTTCTCTGTGCAAAATAAATTTATATCTCCGCTATTCGTACTCTACTAGTGGGTAGTAAAGGGTAAGTAGGGGTCGAACCCAAGAAAGTCAGGTGAATAGTTGTTCTTTAAGTAGGACAGTTGGGGGTTGGTTGTGATTTTAGTACTGAGAGTAGCGTGGGTTGGTTGTGATTTTAGTACTGAAAGTAAATAACTGAAAAATAAAGTGCTTGAAGGACAAGACTTGCGGAAATTAAAGTGCTTGAAGGACAAGTCTTGCAGAAATTAAAGTGCTGAAAGTAAGCAGTTGATATGGTACTGAAAGTAAAGTAACAGGTGATATTGCAATTAAAGGAAAGATTCGGTATCAGGGGCCTTGTATCATAGTCCGTTTATCATTGACCTCTAATGATCATACTAAGTGTTCAAAAGTGTATCAAGGCCATTTCAAGCACTCGACTTGCCACACTGTCTAGCCCATTTCAAGGCACAGAGCACTTGTTCTATTTAGACTAATACCCCATTTCAAGGTATATTAGCCTATGTGCATCCATTTGATCAATCATTTCCGATCAACCAAATGGTGTTTTAAAGAAGTCGAACTCCTCAGATAAGCTTTGCCATTTCAAGCATCCACTTACCCGAGTATGTTCACGAACCCCACGGAAGAGTTTTGCCATTTCAAGCATCCACTCAACCTTGGAAGTTCTGACCTAATATGTGGCACATAGAACAAGTTTTGAACACAAAGAGGCATTTAAGAGAAGGGTCTAAAACATTGTATGATACTAGTACACCCCTTCAACCGAATGAAGGGTTTAGCTACGAATATCCATGGAACAGGACATCATAGCTAAGTACTTGAAAAGTAAAGGTTTTTGAAAGACAGTAAAGTAAAGTTTTCGAAAGTAAAGACAGGAAAGTAAAAGGAGAGTACTTCAAGAACCGACAAGAGTACTCAGGAACAGTAAGGAAAAGCTTGAGTACTTCAAGAACCGACAAGAGTACTCAAGATCAAACTTCAATATCAAAGTAGTGTGATTACATGGATGGTGCCCAAACTCTAGAGAGATAAGTGAATTGTGTTTTTTGATTTTGGAATGAATTACAAAGGGAAGGAGGAGCTCTATTTATAGGCATGAAGGAGCCATGAGATCACAACACTTGTCATGAAATGGGAGGAGAAGCAAAACATGGCAAGAGGGGAGTGGAGGGCCAAATAGCCGCCGGGCAAGGTGGCAAAAACCTCAAAGCCGCCGGCCACATGTGGCTTCTTCTCCATGGCTAGCCGCCCATGTGGTGAGGAGGAGGAGGAGATCTTTTGCTCCAAAAAGCCATCGGAGCACATGCCTTGCACATGGGTGGCTTGACTTTGCATTCACTTGAGTTCTTGATCTTTGTTGAGGTTTGGAACAAGTCATTGGGACATGTTTGAGTGATTCCACGTTGGGTTCATGAAAGTTGTAAAGCCGGAATCTGATCGTGGACTGGAATGACTTGTAATCCATTTTTAGCTTTTAGAACTCCTTTTTAGCTCGTTTCATCTCTAGTCCTTGAAATAGCCTGTAGAACAAAAGTGAAACTAACAAGTAAAAGTTGTTAAGACAAAGCGTCTAATTTGGTGGGTTTAACTGTCTTAATGAATCATATAAATATGGTCTATCAGATCACCCCACACTTTTACTTGTTCGTCCCGAACAATGCTATTTAAGAGATAGGCACACACAATCCAAGTAAAAACTTTAAATAAGAAAGTGAGAATGTGGGACTAGATTTATCCTATTCATGCAATACTTACTTGTTAGCAATTTAAACCGTGTAAATACTTAGAAGAAACTTGATACTTGTACCTTCGAGCTGAGATGCAAATTAATTCGGATGTTTCGGGAGATAGCCCTTTTCAGGCTCCTGGACTGCATTCTCGGGACCGACTCGCACTATATGGTTTTCTTGTAGCTTTCTCTTGCACGTGATTTGGTTCGGGTTTCGCTGAGTTGAGCACTTTGATTTCTTTTTGATGAGGGACAGCTTTTGAAGTGATTTGGCCTTTGGCCTTCGATTTTGAATTGGAGTTTCTTCACTTTTGTTCGGTTAAAACCTACACAATTTTGGGCCTTCGGCCTTTGATTTGCTTCTTCGAGCTTTGCTTCTTTGTGACTTGCTTGTCCTATTTTCTCAACCTTTTTGGGAGGTCCAATCATCGCCCGAGAGCATATGGAAATACCTCCCCGCTCTTTTCTCATCCTCGTCGTTTCGCGCGGGTCAAGATGAGGGTCGCTCATCTATTTTCTCGGCTACTCGGACTAGAGTTAGGACGGTCTGATTCCCGTCCCGCCTCTTGCATAAACGCTGCACGGCGGAGATGACTCTGACTCAACTGAAACCCGAAGTGCAGCCTCCACTGACTTCGTAAACCATATAGTGAAATCCAGTCCTTCGAGTGCTTGCCAAGCCTCTCTAGGGCAGTTTATATCAACTTCACATCCCCTGTATATCTCAGCACAAAGGGACAAATGAGAAGTTACATCCTAAGTCTTTATACAGTTGAATTTTCACAAGGTGATTGCATGAATTTAGATCTATCTTTTTCACATTCTCAAGTTCATATTTTCAAAAAGATAATATTAAGGGAAAAGGAAAAGAAAAAGCATGTTAAACTAATTATGTACAAAGGCGGTTCTCACCCCACACTTTTGAACGAAGGCGTGCCTCGCAGCACATTTTAGTTCGAAAGTCAATTGTAAGCAAATATATACAGGCAAGGTGAGAATGACTTAAGGCAAAAACTAAATGACATAAAATAAAATGACTGAAAGTAAGATAGGTGTCGGGTTACCTCCCGACCAGTGCATTTGTTTAACGTCGTTAGCTCGACAGTACCTCATTCCTGGATCATAAGGTGGGATCCCATGGGCGGCTCAGATCAAACTTTTCTGCCGCGCCTACCTTGATTCTTGCCTTGACCCTTCCAAAGCTTTTGTGAGATGATGTGCTCGGGTCCGGTTTCCATTGTTCTTGTGGTTTTTCTTTCTATTTTTCCAAGTTGGTACGGATCTTTCAACCATAGCTGCTGGTTTAGTCACACTCTCTGTCTCTCTTGGTTGGTCAGAAACTAGCGCTCTGAGATCAGCGGTGTTCACAATGTCTGGTGGTATGGCTAGGTCATAGTTTTGCGGAGTTAAGTCAACCTCGCCGTGATAATGTTTGACTCGCTGCCCATTCACCGTGAATCTGCTTCCATTGTCTGGGCTTTCCAGCTTAACTGCCCCATGATTGCACACTTTAGTTATTGTGAAGGGGCCGGTCCATCTAGATTTAAGTTTCCCTAGCATCAACTTCAGTCGTGAGGAGTAGACTAGCACTTGTTGTCCTTCCTCAAATGAGCGGCGGAGGATGAATTTGTCATGGTACAGTTTTGTCCTCCCCTTGTAGTCCGACTGCCCTTCATAGGCTTCGAGCCGTAACTCCTCTAGTTCGCATAACTGAAGTTTTCGATCCAATCCGGCAGCTTTTAAGTCCAGGTTGCATTTTTTTAGTGCCCAGTAAGCTTTATGTTTTAACTCCACCGGGAGGTGGCATGTCTTTCCGTAGACAAGCCGATAGGGGGAAGTCCCTATTGGCGTCTTGTACGCCGTTCTGTAAGCCCAAAGAGCCTCATTTAGCCGTTGACTCCAATCTTTCCTCTTTGGTTTTACCATCTTTTCTAGGATCCCTTTGATTTCACGGTTGGAGATCTCAGCTTGTCCGTTGGTTTGAGGATGGTAGGATGTGGACGTCCGGTGGTGGACTTGATAGTGCTTCAAGGTGGCGGCCATCATGCGGTTGCAAAAATGCGAGCCTTGATCGCTGATTAATGCCTTGGGTACTCCGTACCTACAAAACAGGTTAGTGCGCAAAAAATCTACTACAGTCTTTGCATCGTCGCACTTAATGGCCTTAGCCTCTACCCATTTTGACACATAATCTACAGCAACTAAAATGTAAGCATAACCGCATGAAACTGGGAATGGCCCCATGAAATCTATACCCCAAATGTCGAAAACATCGTTGACTAATATGGGTACTTGAGGCATCTCATTTCTAGCCGACACATTTCCTACTCTTTGACACCTATCGCACTTTCTACACTTCTCATAGGCATCTTTAAATATACTCGGCCAAAAGAAGCCGCTATCTAAGATTTTTCTAGCGGTTCTCCTAGGCCCGAAGTGTCCTCCGCATGCAAACTCATGGCAAAAGCTAATCACAGAATCGATTTCACTATCGGGGATGCATCTCCTAAGTATTTGATCCGCTCCTATTTTCCACAAATAGGGATCATCCCATAAGTAATGCCTAGCATCATGCCTAAGTTTCATGCATTGTGCTTTAGTAAAAGAGGGAGGAAATGTACCTCCAACTAGATAGTTGACGATTTGAGCATACCATGGCACTTTTGTTGAGGCTGCATAGAGGTGCTCGTCTGGAAATGACTCGGTTATGTGCCCTTCCTCTTCTTCTCGGACGATTCGGCTCAAATGGTCGGCCACCGTATTTTCGATCCCCTTATTGTCCCTTATCTCCACATCGAACTCTTGCAGCAGCAAGATCCACCGTATAAGCCTTGGTTTGGCCTCTTTTTTCTTCATTAGGTACCGGATGGCCGCATGGTCTGAGAAGACAATTACTTTTGCTCCAAGCAAGTAGGCTCGGAACTTCTCTAGAGCGAACACCACGGCCAAGAGTTCCTTCTCGGTGGTGGAGTAATTCCTTTGGGCTGTATCAAGGGTCCTTGAGGCGTAGTAGATGACTACTGCCTTCTTGTTACTTCTTTGGCCGAGCACTGCCCCTACGGCGTAATCGCTCGCGTCGCACATGATTTCGAATGGCTGCTTCCAATCCGGTGTTTGGATGATGGGTGTGCTAGTGAGGGCCTTCTTGAGTTCATCAAAGGCTTCCTTGCATGCATTGGTGAATTCAAAAGGAACTTCTTTTTGGAGAAGAGTGGATAGAGGCAACGCCTTTTTGGAGAAGTCCTTGATGAACCGTCGATAGAATCCTGCATGCCCAAGGAATGATTGGATGTCTCGGACAGTGGAGGGGTATGGTAAAGTCATGATCAGGTCTATTTTAGCTTTGTCCACCTCTATGCCTTCTTGTGAGACGATGTGCCCTAAGACTACTCCATGAGTTACCATGAAATGGCACTTCTCATAATTGAGCACTAAGTTCATCGAGACACATCGTGCCAGAACCGTGCTTAAGTTGTCTAGGCAGGCATCGAATGTATTGCCATAGATGGTGAAGTCGTCCATGAAGACTTCGATGAATATTCCGATCATGTCCGAGAAGATGCTGGTCACCACTCTTTGAAAAGTCCCCGGAGCATTGCATAGACCGAACGACATTTTTCTGAAGGCGAATGTGCCGAATGGGCAGGTGAATGTAGTCTTCTCTTGGTCCTCAGGTGCTATGGGGATCTGGTTGTAGCCTGAGAACCCGTCCAGGAAGCAAAAGTATGGCTTGCCCGCCAGTCGGTCTAACATTTGATCGATGAATGGTAGTGGGAAATGGTCCTTCCTTGTGACGGCGTTCAATTTTCTGTAGTCGATGCACATTCTCCAGCCGTTCTTGACCCTTGTTGTCACCATTTTCCCTTCGGTATCTTCCTCGACCGTGATTCAAGTTTTCTTCGGGACCACGTGGACTGGGCTCACCCACTGGCTATCCGAGATTGGATAGATGACATCCGCATCCAGGAGCTTCTGTATTTCTTTCTGGACGATTTCCATCATGATTGGATTGAGTCGTCGCTGAGGTTCCCTTGACGGCTTAGCTCCATCCTCGAGTAAGATGCGATGCATGCAAACCGCTGGGCTAACTCCTCTCAAGTCGGCTAGAGCCCATCCAATAGCTAACTTGTGTTGTCTCGGCACTTTTATCAAACGACGCTCCTGGTCTGTTTCCAAGCTACTCTTGATGATTACCGAGAGTGTGTTATTTTCCCCTAGGAATGCGTACTTCAGATGCACGGGCAGGGGCTTCAATTCTATTTCGGGAGCTTGCATTACTGAGGGCAAAAAAGTATTGGATTTGAATAGTTTTACCTCATTGATTTCGTATCCTGGTGTGAGAGGCTCTGAAATTGTTAGGTGGGCTAGTGTTTCATGCAAGCCTTCGGCTAATTCATAAGAGCTTTTGGCTCCATTAAGCACGAGTTCTAAAGGGTCTGCTCTTGGTTCTGGTTTAACTTCTTGGACTAGGTCGTCCAAAGCGTGAACTTCCTCGAACTCTATGGGATGTTTCATTGTTCGGAATATGTCGAAGCTGAACACCTCTCCTTCCACCTCCATTGAGAGCATTCCACTACCGCAGTCTATCTTCATTTTCGATGTTTTGAGGAATGGACGGCCGAGAAGGATAGGTGCATGGTCTGTTGTCCCGCCAGTCTCCATTTTTAGGACGTAGAAATCTGCTGGAAACACCAATTCGCCCACTTGACCAGGACGTATTCTATTTTGCCCTCGGGCTGTTTGCAAGATCGGTCTGCCAGCTGGATAGTGAGACCGGTGGGTTCGAGGGGTCCAATCCTGAGGCACGAATAGAGTGAAAATGGAAGAACGTTGATCGAAGCTCCTAGGTCTAGCATGCAGTTCTCAATTCGGATGTTCCCGATTGTGCAGGGAATGGTGTAAGTACCCGGGTCGCCGCATTTGGGGGGCACCTTCCTTTGTATGACCGCGGAGATGTTTCTACTCATCAGCTCTTGATCATTTCTAGTACTCCTTCTTCGGTTGGTGCAAAGCTCCTTTAAAAACTTTGCATATCGAGGGATTTGCTTGATGGCTTCCAAGAGGGGGATGTTGATCTCGACTTTGCTGAACAATTCAAATACATCCTTGTCCATGACATGCTGTTTTGGTACTCAGGCTGGCACTAGAAATGGGAGCGCGGTGCTGAATTTGGAGGTCTCGGTTCTGGGCACCGGGCGCTCCTTGTGCCCCTCGAACGTGGGAACCGGGCTGGCCGCTGGTACCAGGCCAGGCCTGTGTTCCTCGAGCGCGTCTTTATTTTCCTCGGGCAACTCCGGGCTTTCGTCTTCCTCTCGTTCCATGGGTGCAACGTCTAGCTTTTTTCCACTCCTAAGAGTCACGGCATTCACATTTCCCCTCAGGTTCTGGACGGTTTGTGAAGGGAGTCTGACGGGTTCATTAGTGAGCGCGGACATTGCGGTAGTGAGTTGGGACATGTGCTTCTTCAGGTCGGCTATTCTCCATCATTTTTCGCCTGGTTTTGATGCACAGTAGTGCTCAACTGCTGCACAGTGCCCGACAATTGCTGCACAGTACCCGAGGATTGTTGCACAGTACTCGAGAGCTCCTTCATCATGTCCTCCAGCCACTTGTTCGGTCCTTGCTGATTACTCGAGCTGGCTTGGTACTGATTTGGTCCCTTCTGTTGATATTGGCCCGTCGGGTACTGGTTTGGTCCCCTTTGTTGGTATTGGCCCGCTGGTGGGGCGTTCTGGTTGTACTGCTGGTGGGGCGGTTGGTAGAATGACTGAGCTGGTTGAGGTGCGGCTTGTTGTGTCACTCTTGGAGGGTGATTGTCGTTTTTCCAGCTCAGGTTGGTTGCTTGACCATACTGCCGGCTTGGACCGGCGTGGTTGTTGTTGTTATTGTACCCTTGATATCCCTCTACTACATTGGCCTCCACCGGGTCCTCTTCGATCGAAGTTGGGCATGCATCAGTCTTGTGGTCCGTAGAGCCGCAAAACTCGCAAGGTCTTACTTGAACTGTCTGCTTTCGTAGGATTTGCATCATCATTTCCTTCATCTGTTCTATTTGCTCGGGCATTGAGTTTACCGGTGTCTCGGCACTTGCCACGTTCTTGGTTCGGGTAAACTCATCCTGCCGAGTGGTCTCCTCTCTGAACCAGGCATTTTCAGCAAATTTTGTGACTAGTCGCCGTATGCCGCTTAATGGTAGGCTCATCATTGACCCTCCAACTGAAGCATCAAGGAGCTTTTTGTCTAAGGGATTCAGTCCATCAATCAGGTACTCGATGATGAGCTTCTCGGGTAATCCAAGAGTGCAGCAGCTTCTCTCCAGGTGGATGAATTTCTCCAGGTAGTCGTACATGGTTTCATTAGGTCCCTGCCTTATGTCCTGCAGTTGCCTCCATACTTGCATCGCTTTTCCCGCTGGGTAGTATTTGTCCAGAAATTTCTTTTGCATCTGAACCCATTTTCTGATGCTTCCCGAAGGCAATGAAAGGAACCAGTCGTTTGCCGAGTCAATGAGGGAAAAGTAGAACGCCTTCAACTTGAAGTTGTCTATATTTACTCGATTTGGCTTAAGATTTTGGCAAATGCCATGTAAGCGTTGGAGATGAGTTGTTGCAGATTCTCCATGAGCTCCTGAGAACTTGGGCAAACTGTGGGCCACTGACGTGTCGATGGTAATGTTTTCCAGTTCAGGGCCCTCGTAAATGCACCACGGCTGATTTTCGAAATCTGGGGCATTAAGTTCTCCCATAGTAGGTTCGCGGTAGTTGTTATCCCCATAGTAATCATCGAAGATGGGTTCCCGTCTTGGCACTTGTTGATGTCGAGGAGGTGGGGGATATCTAGGGGGTGGTACTGGACCAGCTTCATTTCGGTCCTCGGGTGGTTCTTGGTTTCTTCGGGCACCTTCCTGATTACGAGCTCTTTGGTTTTGGATGAGCTGTTCCGGATCGTCAAGAAATGGAGGCGCCTCATAATTTCGATCGTACAGGTTCATCTCGTCGTCATCCTGATAGTCATGGTGGCTTCCTTCACGAGACATGGTTATGCAGAAATGGGTACAAAAGAAAAGAACAACTAATCGAAAGCTAACTCCCCGGCAACGGTGCCAATTTTGACGGAGCGCACTGGACTGTCGTTAAGGTGCGATGTTCTCTGTGCAAAATAAATTTATATCTCCGCTACTCATACTCTACTAGTGGGTAGTAAAGGGTAAGTAGGGGTCGAACCCAAGGGAGTCAGGTGTATAGTTGTTCTTTAAGTAGGACAGTTGGGGTTGGTTGTGATTTTAGTACTGAGAGTAGCGTGGGTTGGTTGTGATTTTAGTACTGAAAGTAAATAACTGAAAAATAAAGTGCTTGAAGGACAAGACTTGCGGAAATTAAAGTGCTTGAAGGACAAGACTTGCAGAAATTAAAGTGCTTGAAGGACAAGTCTTGCAGAAATTAAAGTGCTGAAAGTAAGCAGTTGATATGGTACTGAAAGTAAAGTAACAGGTGATATTGCAATTAAAGGAAAGATTCGGTATCAGGGGCCTTGTATCATAGTCCGTTTATCATTGACCTCTAATGATCATACTAAGTGTTCAAAAGTGTATCAAGGCCATTTCAAGCACTCGACTTGCCACACAATCTAGCTCATTTCAAGGCACAGAGCACTTGTTCTATTTAGACTAATACCTCATTTCAAGGTATATTAGCCTATGTGCATCCATTTGATCAATCATTTCCGATCAACCAAATGGTGTTTTAAAGAAGTCGAACTCCTCAGATAAGCTTTGCCATTTCAAGCATCCACTTACCCGAGTATGTTCACGAACCCCACGGAAGAGTTTTGCCATTTCAAGCATCCACTCAACCTTGGAAGTTCTGACCTAATATGTGGCACATAGAACAAGTTTTGAACACAAAGAGGCATTTAAGAGAAGGGTCTAAAACATTGTATGATACTAGTACACCCCTTCAACCGAATGAAGGGTTTAGCTACGAATATCCATGGAACAGGACATCATAGCTAAGTACTTGAAAAGTAAAGGTTTTTGAAAGACAGTAAAGTAAAGTTTTCGAAAGTAAAGACAGGAAAGTAAAAGGAGAGTACTTCAAGAACCGACAAGAGTACTCAGGAACAGTAAGGAAAAGCTTGAGTACTTCAAGAACCGACAAGAGTACTCAAGATCAAACTTCAATATCAAAGTAGTGTGATTACATGGATGGTGCCCAAACTCTAGAGAGATAAGTGAATTGTGTTTTTTAATTTTGGAATGAATTACAAAGGGAAGGAGGAGCTCTATTTATAGGCATGAAGGAGCCATGTGATCACAACACTTGTCATGAAATGGGAGGAGAAGCAAAACATGGCAAGAGGGGAGTGGAGGGCCAAATAGCCGCCGGGCAAGGTGGCAAAAACCTCAAAGCCGCCGGCCACATGTGGCTTCTTCTCCATGGCTAGCCGCCCATGTGGTGAGGAGGAGGAGGAGGAGATCTTTTGCTCCAAAAAGCCATCGGAGCACATGCCTTGCACATGGGTGGCTTGACTTTGCATTCACTTGAGTTCTTGATCTTTGTTGAGGTTTGGAACAAGTCATTGGGACATGTTTGAGTGATTTCACGTTGGGTTCATGAAAGTTGTAAAGCCGGAATCTGGTCGTGGACTGGAATGACTTGTAATCCATTTTTAGCTTTTAGAACTCCTTTTTAGCTCGTTTCATCTCTAGTCCTTGAAATAGCCTGTAGAACAAAAGTGAAACTAACAAGTAAAAGTTGTTAAGACAAAGCGTCTAATTTGATGGGTTTAACTGTCTTAATGAATCATATAAATATGGTCCATCAAGCAGCAACGCCAGATATTAGTGCATCAGCAGCCGATGTTAAGATCACAGAATGAGCTCGTACAAGGCCATGCCCAGCTCACTGCGGATTTCTCCGATCTTCGCCATCAGTCCAGCAGGACGCAGCAGTGGACGCAGGACGCCTTAATGACATTGCTTCGTGAGCAGGGCCACTCAGATTACCCTCCACCACCTCACATTCCTCCTACCGGTAATGACCACGAGGCTGGCCCTTCACACCCTCCTGATGATAGGGACTCCGGTAGTACAGCAGAGCTATTTGGTATTGATGAGGACGCGGACGATGGCGCTGTCTAGCTCTTCATGCATTTCTCATACTGATCTTTTTGACTGCTTTCATATATTGTGGCACGTTACATGATTTTCCTGTTGTACGCTACCATCGCCATGGTTTTCCTTTCTACATGTTAATTGTTGCTTGAGACATGCTTTATGATATATATTTGGCTCGCATCGATTATCCTACCTCCTATTTGGCATTTCCTGTTTTTGCCTACCCTTCGTTACCGATGCTAATCTTTAACTCCTGCAGTCTTATGTTTGGTTTTCTCTATTTCTATCAGCTCACGAGTCGCGTTCCACTCCTCGGGCATCGTTTAATCTCCACAGCAGTCATGCCATCACACACGAGGGAAGTTCCTATGCGCCCTTGCCTTTCTTTTATTTCTTTGCTTAGGGACTAAGCTCAATCTTAAGTGTGGAGTGGGTAGCGCATTGTCACACATTGCATATCACATTCACTCTCGCATATGCTCAACTGTCTATGTACTGCGACTGAAATCTTCGTTTTCTATGATACTCCTTGACTGATTGACATTCTTTTGGATTCGAAGTCTAGGACTTGAAATAGTGAAAATCGTGTGTGTATTCTCTTGAGTCAGTGTCATTGCTAGCCTTTGACTATCACATGTTTTACGTATTTCTTGAAGCATGTTTGAGACTTGGAATTAGTAGGCACCGGTTCAAAACGTCTAAAAACTTAAATATGCATCTCTTTTTCTAGGTGACCTTAGTACTAGTATGTGTCCCCATATACTTGTTGTGATTTGCATGCACCCGCCTTCATTCATACGCTATGTCAAGTTTTAAGTGTGGAGTTAGACAATTGGCTTTCAAGTTTTCCCTCAAGAACAATGTTTTTAATTTTCAAAGCTGGGTGAGAAATTGGCCCCATGCATAGTTGTTTTTGAAAGAAAACCTATTTTGAAATTATAAAAAAAAATACTTGACCTTGTGTTCTGCGAGAGCAGAAAAATACCAAGGACCTCGTGAGAAATGTCACCCCTTGTGTATGGAAAACACTTTTGAAACAATTTCTGCCCCCGTTTGCTTGATGTAGTGTAATTCCATCTTCTCATTGCGTGCAAATCATAACACGTCTTGCGGATTCATGTACTAGGAACTAAGGGACGACCCTCGTGCTTGCACTGAAATCTTGATGCAAATTTTTGTACTATTTTTCAGAAAATCCTTAAGCCAGACTCCTCTTCTCTTACGGGTCATTGCCTAGTCCCTGGCACTTGAGAATGAGCTTTGCGCCAAGAGCCCGTGGACTATCCCTAGATAGCATAGGTGAATGGCAAGCATGTTTTGTGTAACTATCCTTGTTCTTGTTGCGTTGTTATAGAACTATTTAGAACATGTGACGAGTCGCTTGCTAGCCGTGTGTACTGACCATTTGAATGCTTGACTCGTTTAATCTATGATTGTCTGACAACTTTGATGAAGACGTTTGACTTGAAGTCGAGGTAACACAATGAATCCGAAGTATGACATGACTTTACTGTGACACGTTGAGCATCATTCATGCATACACGTTAGTTGGCTGTACAGGGATTTGTAGGTAGTCCCATTCCTGAAAACCTTCACGAGACTATACTCGTCCTACTAGGGCAGCCTAGAGGTTTAAAGGCTTGATGCATAGGCTAAATGCATTCGTGTCCTCTACGACAGTGAGTTATGTTTACTTTGTTCTTATTTTTGTTTAGCTAGTATTGATCACATGTCACTTGAGTGGGTAGTTTTAGAACACATGGTTGTTGAGCATTATATTCACTCGTGCATCTATTCTGCTATTTGTTTGGCAATTGTTCGGGACGAGCAAATCCTAAGTGTGGAGTGTTTTGATCAGTCGATATTCTGACTGATTATTCACTGCATTCGATGAAGGATAACACTTGTTCTCCGGGCAATTTGTCCCTATTTGATGTATTTTCCTAGTGTTTCAAGTAAAAATTGGTTTATCATCACTCCGTGGACGCAAAGTGCCGAAACAACGGGAAATAGCATCGAAAATGGCCCAAAAAAAACTCTACACCAGCAGCATGCCGTGACATGCCGTGACATCTCATTAGTGTCACGAGTGTCACGGTAGGCTTTTTCCTCAGAGAGATCCGAGTGACTCCTAGGCATGCCGTGACATGCCGTGACATCCTCCGAACGTCACGGGTGTCACGTCACCCTTTCAGCTCAGTAAGTTTTGGACATGCCGTGACATGTCCGAATGTCACGGGTGTCACGGCCCCTTTTCAACTCAGTGACTTTTGCCCTTGCCGTGACATGCCGTGACATATCCGAATGTCACGGGTGTCACGGCACCTCGGAAGACAGGATTTTTGGACAGATTTCCTAATCCATTTTTGGCAAGTTCTGACTATTTTGACAACTACTCGATTTTTGGGCTATAAAAAGGCAACGACCAGTGTGTTCTTGGTGTACTTATTTTTGGAGATTAAGAAACCCTAACTTGGGAGAGAAGACAGAGCTTTCATCGTGAGGATCATCGAGCTTCACCGCGTCTTTACGGTTTACTCGTTTCTTCCTTTCAATATACACTGTTTTTGGTTTAATCACCATGAATAGTGAGTAGTCCTCTTATTCTGGGATCCTACGGATCCCGTGCTATGTAACCCTAACTCTCATGTGATCAATTAAAGTTGTTATTTATGCAATTCGAATATTCAATTTCATTGTGTGCTTAATATTATCGTTCCATGCATGTATTTACATCAAAGGGTATGTTTGCATTGCTAGAACGTATCTAGGTTTTATGCCGAAAGGTGGATGGGCCCTAGTGATTAACCGGATTGCATGATATTGATGTTAGGTCATGTTTACATGAACTGACAGGAAAACCTTTAGTTTAATAAATCGAAATCGTTGATAATCCGTGGATGGGCGGCGTTCAACGATTGAGGTTAATCTAGACAATGATCCGTGGATGGGCGGCTTGTCTAGTGTTATTTCGGTTATATTCCATATTCGATAGCATGAATAATTAACGTGACATGATTGCATGATTAGTGGGGTCGGCACGGGTGAAGTATGGATTCTGGAATTCTTTCTCTGATTTAAACACAACCATTTAATTTTCTGTTATTTAATTTCCGCAATTCTCGTGACAACAAAACCTTTTTACAAAATTCATTCGGAATAGCTAAATAGGTCGCACCGTTTGCTAGTACTCACACGCACTGCTCCTAGGATCGACCCTTGGATTACCAAGGTTATAAATATTGTTTGACTGCAACTTGACCCCTAAAACGTATAAATTGACAACTAAAAAGGGTTAAAAATACGCGTGTCAAGCTGCTATGTTGACGGAATATGTATGGTTGTGATTATGAAATTCTGAGCTACAGAAACATACGACCTATAAATATGAAAATATGCAATAGACAAATGTACAAAACCACATCTTTCTGTATTCACGCTTACAATCAAGTTTTCCAATTTTACCCAATGACTTGTTTTCAATGTCCAAGGAATTAAGGCATCGGAAATTTTTAGCAACCACCTGGGGTGATATTTGCTTCGACCATTAATTGTGAGGTAGTCTCTTTTAGTTTCAGTTAAAATCATACTGCATATTAGTATACATGACATATTTATATCACGAAAGGAGATGGATGTACGAAGCTCGTGGTCATGGGGAGTCATACATGACATATTTAGTCAATAATTTTATTGAAACAGCCGTGTCAAAAGGTTTTCTTGCCATCGACAACACAATCCGATGTCCATGCGATTCATCAATATAAGAATGATGGAGGAGCATTTGTACAAATACAGTTTCACACCAAAGTACTTCAATTGGACCCTACACGGCGAAGATCTTGCAGAAATACAGTACGTTAATACGTGCCCAACCATACTTGACCCGAGCAAAGTTAACCCAGATCTTGAATCTCAAGAAGAAATTTGGAGTCATGCTGCCTTCCCAGAGAGGGTTCCTGATTTTTCTAGTCCTGCTGATATTCCTGAGTCGTCTAACTTTGCTGAACATCAAACAGAGAATTGCGAAGCAAATAGATTCTTCAATCTACTAAATTCAACTTCCGAGCCAGCTTACGAAGGTTGCACGACGGAGACGGAGCTTTCGAATAACATGAAAATGCTGGCAACAAAAGCTAACTACGGATTCTCCGAAGGCGCATTTAACGCCATATGTGGAACGATGAAAAATCTAATTGGAGGGGAGAATAAATTCCCATCTTCTTTCAAACAGTCAAAGAAACTCGTAGCTGATCTCGGAATGGGGTACCAACGGATTGACGTTTGCGTCGGCGGGTGTATGATTTACTATGGCTGTGACGAAAGTATGACATTATGTCGTTTCTGCTCCGAACCAAGATATCATCGTCCAAGACGCGCAGACAGTTCTTCGTCGTACCAACGCAATGCGAGAAGCCAAATGTTTTACTTGCCGATTATACCGTGACTACAGAGAATTTTTTGTCGCAAAGTTTTGCAAAAGAAATGTCCTGGCACGCTTCACCCAGAGACGACGTGAATCGCATGGTTCACCCTTCGGACGGGGAATCTTGGAAGCATTTTGATCGGTGCCATCCAAACTTCGCATCGGAGTCACGTAACGTAAGATTGAGATTATGCACAGATGGATTTAATCCATGGGGTATGTCCACTAAACAATACTCGGTTTGGCCTGTCATGGTAACACCCTACAACTTACCACAGTGGTTGTGTATGACAACGAGATTCATTTGGTTAACTATACTAATTCCTGGGCCGTGTAATCCAAAGAAGCGTTTGGACATATATCTAAGGCCTCTTATTGATGACTTGGTACATCTTTGGAATGTTGGGGTCGACACATACGATGCTAATCGCAAACAGAGTTTTACATTGAAAGCAGCTCTCATGTGGACAGTATCTGATTTCCCTGCGTATGCAATGTTATCGGGGTGGTCAACTCAAGAAAAACTCGGTTGCCCCTATTGTATGGACGAAACAAAGACATTCGTGTTGAAGAACGGAAGAAAAGTGTCGTATTTTGGCTGTCAAAGGCGGCTTTTAATAGAAAATCATCCATATCGGGGTAATGCCAGGGATTTCTACAGAGATCGAACCGACTTTGATGGTCCAGTCCAATTTCGATCAGGTCAAGAAGTTTATGACAGGGTTAGAAACTTAAAATATATATGGGAACAACGTATCAATGAGGTTTTCGACGGCTTCGGGGTGGAACACAACTGGACAAAAAAATCCATATTTTGGGAACTACCTTACTGGGTGGACGTGAAGCTTAGACATAACTTAGACGTCATGCACATTGAAAAGAATGTTTTTGAGAATTTATTCAACACCATCATGGATGTAAAGGGGAAAACAAAGGATGACGGTGTGAAGTGCAGAAAAGATATCGGATTGTACTGTCAAAGACCAGAATTGGAACTGAAAACTTACCGCGGTCGTTTGGTGGGAAACAAGGGTAAGTATCAGCTTTCAAGAGAACAACAGAATCTTGTGCTTATTTGGTGAAGTCTCTGAAGTTTCCTGATGGATTTTCATCTAATTTGGGGAATAAAGTAGATTTGAGTGCACTAAAACTAGTAGGTTACAAGTCACACGACGCACACGTATTCATCGAGCGACTCATGCCGATTGCTTTCAAGGGTTTTTTACCAAAACAGATCTGGGAAGCTGTATCCGAAATGTGTACATTTTTCCGAGATATATGTGCATCTTCCCTTCACATTGAGCGAATGGAACATTGGCAGAACAACATTTGTCACACTGTGTAAGCTGGAGACAATATTTCCCCCTTTATTTTTCGACTCAATGGAACACCTACCAATTCATTTGGCTGATGAGGTACTACTTGGCGGACCAGTACATTACCGTTGGATGTATCCGTTTGAGCATTTTATCTACCATCTTAAACAGTTGGGCCAAAAGGGAAACAGAGCAGAGGTGGAAGATAGTATTATTAACGCATACATACGGCTGGAGACTTCATATTTGAGATCCGATTATCTAGATCCGGAGTTAACAACGACCGGTATAGACTTACAACAATAGGAGTTGTTAAAATTAAATTATTAAATATTTTCGGAGGCAGATCGAATTTTATATTTTCGATAACAACAAATCCAAAATTTTATCTCCTTCCAACCAGTTTCTGAAGAATTCTTATCGACACGATGGCGACCGATCTTGATTCCACCACCGGCGGCAGCCGTGAAATCGGACCTGACTTGGCGAGTTCCGCTCCTCCAAATCTCAAGAAGAATTTGAGTATTCTATCTCCTGCACAGGTTGATCTTATCTTATGCGATTCGATTTTGTGAAAATTTTGTTTCTTTTGTTATGAGTATGTTTGATTGCTATGGAGTGAATTCTTTGGTTTTGAATAATTTTGTGGGCAGATTGAGTTGGCGAAAATGCTTGTGGAGATGGGGCAGAGTCATCTGTTCGAGCATTGGCCAGATCCCGGCGTTGATGATCAGGAGAAGATGGCTTTTTTCGATCAGGTAACAATGCTTGGTACTTTTCAAATTTTTTTTCCTAATTTTTTGAAAAATATTCAATTTTTAGATGATTCTAATTTTACTTGTTGATACCTATGATATGATTCGTTCCCATATGAGTTGAGCAGAAAGTATTTAATTTGGTGAAACCCATCTCTGAGATCCAGAAATGCCTCAAAGTTGTATCAAGTCGTCGCAGGCTAACCCATATTGTGCAATATCTAGAGTACAACTAAACAAGCTCACCTCTTTTCCCCTGAATAAATTCACCTCTTTTGCCAAATCTCCTGCATAGGCAAGATGATTCAAAGACTCCTGCTATCAGTATTGGCAAAACTTGCATTAACAGGCTTACCAATTGCTTTCAGGAGTTTCTACCATCCAATTAAAAAGTAGTACTTCCACCAGAGGCTGAACCATATAAAACTTCCTTCACAAAAATCTCACTGTTATTTGACCCATTTTGCTCCATATCAAGAGGACAGCTTTCGCAGTACTTTCCAGTTTACTCTGTCTATGTTGATGTGTGTACTTTTTCCTTTTCTATAAGTGGTTCTCATTTGGAATTCCGTGTTCAATTGTTCCAGATTTCACTGCTTAATGAAAGCTACCCTGGCGGCTTAGCAACATATATTAAAACTGCCAGGGAGCTTCTTGAAGATTCAAGACTTGGAAAAAATCCATATGATGGGTTCACCCCTTCTGTAAGCAGATATTTGTCCCTCATCAGTATTTTATTGAATAGATTTATGTATACGACCTTCGAAACTGAAACCTTATTTTTTTTTGTTCAGGTTCCCACAGGAGAGCAGTTGACCTTCGGAGACGACAGCTTTATTAATTTTGAGGCAACCGGAATTAAAGAAGCACGAAAAGCTGCTTTTGTTCTTGTTGCAGGTGGCCTTGGGGAGCGTCTTGGGTACAATGGAATAAAGGTAATTGATCAACAGCTTTGGCAGGCCAGCTCTAAGTTTACATCTAAAATACCACTACTCAGTACATATTATGTGGAAATATATTTTCCTACCCGAACAGTTCAGTGTCTAATTTCCAGGGACATCTTTCAATGAATGCATTGAACCTTGCAGTTGGCTCTTCCCAGAGAAACTACCACAGGAAAGTGTTTCTTGCAGCATTACATTGAGTCTATACTAGCTCTTCAAGATGCTAGCTGTAGCTATGTTGAAGGTGAGCTAGTAATATGATGTCACTGTTTTATCTGTCTGGCATTCAGAGTGCGTGCAAGACAACATGGGGATTGTAGATTTTCCTTACATTCAGTCTTCAATTTCAAATCTTCTTTGATGTCTGGTTGCTCCTTATCAGTTGGATCTCAAACACAAATCCCATTGGTGATAATGACATCGGATGACACCCATTCACATACTTTACAGCTGCTGAAATCCAATACTTATTTTGGGATGGCTCCCACACAAGTGATTCTCCTGAAGCAGGTATGCCAAGGGTTAGTTGTATTTTTCCCGTTAAAGATGTACCGTATACACAGTATCTGAAAAATGTAATGCAAAGAATTTCCTTTTGTTCAGGAAAAAGTTGCATGCTTAGAAGATAACAACGCCAGGCTTGCAGTGGATCCAAAAAGTAAATATAGAATTCAGGTTGGTGCTTTTTCCCGCTACTCATTATCTGCTGCTTAAAGCGACATTCATACGACGTCCCGTATCATTTTGAATAATGACCTCCTCTTTGAACTAGAACAGACAAAACCGCATGGCCATGGGGATGTGCATGCTCTTCTCTATTCGAGTGGCCTTCTTAAAACATGGTACGTAATATATTTTGGCCACTTGCTCAAAAATCTTTTCCAATCAGCGTGTTTCAGTACTCTTATGCTTAGTCAAAATTTGCTTTTGTTCTACTTATCATGAAGATGGCACTACTCAGGTTTCATTGGATTAGTGTTGTTTGATTGCTTTGGGTTAGAACTTAGAACTCATCCATTTCTATATTAATTATGCATTTGGTTTTTTCAGGCGCGATGAGGGTAAGAGATGGGTCTTGTTTTTCCAAGACACGAACGGGCTCCTATTTAACGTAAGTTTCTTTCTCCAAAAATCTTCAGCGTTGTTGATTTGATTGATAAAAAAGCAAAAGAAAACTCTCTCCATGAGTCAATTTTGTTCTATGTAATATCATTTTGTTCTCTGAAAAGTAGTACTGCAAATTCCATTATACTCCCTTGTTAACTTCATCAAAGTTTTTAAATTGTATGGATGATGTAGGCCATTCCAGCTGCACTGGGAGTCAGTGCCACCAAACAGTATCATGTCAACTCCCTTGCAGTTCCACGAAAAGCCAAAGAAGCCATTGGGGGAATCACCAAACTCACTCATGCTGATGGTACACAATTGCATATTATTGTCCAGTAACATTTGTTTCAGTCTCATTCAATTTTGTTTCTCGATTCTTAAATTACACTACTTACCATTTAGATCTTACAATTGTGATTTTCCCTAACCCATTAGGCTCGCTTTAAGGCTACCCTCTTTTATTATGCAAAATAACTTGCTTAAGGTATAGAAGCTGTCTGTAGGTTGTGACTGCTAATAGTACCAGCATGACACACTATGCGATTAGTTGTTTGTACTTTGTAACTCCCTTTACTTCGGTCTCACTTTAATGCTCATCAAAATTTAAGGGAGAACTATGGTGATCAATGTGGAGTACAATCAGTTAGATCCATTACTCAGAGCTAATGGATATCCTGATGGAGATGTCAATTGTGAGACGGGCTATTCCCCATTCCCTGGAAATATAAACCAAGTGAGTTCTTTTGGCGTTTTGGGTTTCAGCTGAGAGTTGTTGATACACCATGCTATGAAATGAAGCTGAGTCAAAATTTGTGTGCAAAATTTGCCTTGTCTTATATCGACCCTAAAGGATCATATTGAATATTGCAGTTGATACTGGAACTTGATTCATATATTGAGGAGCTCACCAAAACTGGGGGCTCAATAAAGGAGTTTGTAAATCCCAAGTAAGTAGTTATTTTATTGCAAATATCTTTGAACCTTGGTTGCAGTGGCTAGTGCTTTCATGATTTAGCATCAAAGAACTTGAGTGGAAAACAGTGCAAACAAGTCGTAACAGGAAGCTTTTGAGTTGAGGAAGTTAGGTGTCTATCTAAATAGATCAATTAGTCTGCTCTATTGTTTTAATATTTTATCAGAGAACACATGTTTCGCACAGGTTGCCCATTCTCTATCTCTAGTAGACTGTTTCTATTGAATATAACTTCGATTGTTTAATTTTCCATCTAATGTGATACAGATACCAGGATGCTAGCAAAAGCTCATTCAAGTCCTCGACTAGATTAGAGTGCATGATGCAAGACTATCCAAAAACATTGCCTCCCAAAGCAAGAGTCGGATTCACAGTGAGTTTCTTTTCAACAATGTTTCCTTTCTCCCACCCTGGATTAATCAAATATTCTTTTTGGATGAATCAAATATTGTTTCTCATAATCCCATCCTCAGTCTTAGATCTTGAAAAACTGTAAATTGGTATTCTTTGTTGCTATTGACAAGGACTCTCTCTGTAGGTCATGGATACATGGCTTGCTTATGCACCTGTGAAGAACAACCCTGAGGATGCGGCTAAGGTGAAAATTGTCTTATGCACCTTTTTTTGTTATTTTCTAATATGAGCCGCAGAGTGTAGCTGTTGTTTTGTTACTTGTTCTCATGTAACTTTTATGTGCTTGGATCTCTTGATTGAAAGTATGTTCCCTCTAAGTTTTGATGGTTATCGCTTCAATTTTACTTCTTCCAGGTTCCAAAAGGAAATCCATACCACAGTGCAACTTCAGGTGAAATGGCCATATACCGCACCAATAGCCTAATTCTAAAAAAGGTTAGGTTTTTGTTTTATGTTATTCAAGTATCAAACAATTGAAAGTAAGTAAGTTTCTACGACAATAAGGTTTGGTACTTAGCGCCCTCACAACCCCATAAACTTCTTTAGGCTGGCGTAAACATTGATGATCCGGTAAAGGATGTTTTCAATGGACAAGAAGTCGAAGTCTGGCCCCGTATCACATGGCATCCCAAGTGGGGACTCAGCTTTGCAGAGGTTAAGAAAAAAGTTGGTGCGAATTGCTCTATTTCTCAACCATCCACATTGGTCATTAACGGTCGCAGTATCCATTTAGAGAGCCTTTCTCTGAATGGCGCCCTGATAATCAATTCTATCGACGGGGCGGAGGTAAGCAAACCCATTTTTTCCGTAAAAAATGTCCCCTTGAAGTATCCAAACTAACGAGAATCCATCTGGCATCATTTTCTGACCAGGTGAAAGTGGAAGGTGATGTACAAAACAAGGGCTGGACATTGGAAAAGGTGGATTACAAAGATACTTCAATCCCAGAAGAAATTCGAATCAGAGGTTTCAGAATCAACAAAATTGAGCAGCTGGATGTGAACTACGACCAACCGGGAAGTTTCACATTGGAGCCACAATGAGCTGCAACCTCTCCTGTACCCTAAAAGTTGTAAAATGTCTTATTTTCTGTAGGGCATGTATCCTACAGTCACCGCCCATATATTTATTTTACCCTAACATTATTTAAAATACACTTAAAATAATGACTAATAGTTTAATTATATATATTTATGTCCATGAGAATTTGTTGAAAATGAAAATTGAAATTATATTTGCAGAGTACCAAAAGACATATTACCAAAGTGCCATCATCCCTGCCACAGATGTCGCTGCTTTCGCTCTGTTTGATTTTTCTATATCGGAAGCACCTTTTTGACGATGTCCTCGCTCAGCTCGGCAATCTGTGAGTCCAACGCTTTAATCGTCTCCTCCTTCTGCTTCTGGAGATTCGCAAGCGCCTCCTGCAGCTCAGCCTCCACTTTCTTCCTCCCCTCTGCAATCTTCTGCTCCACTTCCGCCGTCGTCTCTTTCTTCATCTTGTTCAACGCCGCCGATATCTCCGCGCGCGCTGCTCTCATGATTGCTGCCATTTGCTCCTCCATCGCCTTAATCTCCGCCGATGTGTCCTTCACCTCGCTCAGCTTCCCCTTAATCATCGCGTCCCGCTCGTCCATGAATTTCCCCAGCGGCGAGTAGTACAGCTTGTCCAACGCGAACATCAAGAACAGAAACTCCGCCATCATGATCGGCAGCGTCAGGTTGAAGTCGAAGAGCGCCGCTTTCGCTATCTCCGCCGCGTCCGACGGCGGCGCGAATGTCAAGCTTGCTGTCGCCGCCGCGATTGCGATGAGCGATTTGACCGAATTGGAGGAAATCGAGACATGAGATTTTGTGATTTTGGGGGCTAGGGTTTGGAACTTGGGAAGCGAGAGCTGAAATTGTGGTGATTTGGGTTTTGAAACTGGAGCTGAAATTGGGATTAGGGCTTTGGAGGACGAAGCCATGATCACGTTCGCCATTGCTCAGTCTCTCTCTATCACAGATTCGATCCCGTCTGCAATTGAACGAAAATCGATTTGTGGCGAAATTATTATCATCACATTTTCCAGAAAAAAATGTTATCTTTCTCACATCCACACATCTAGATGAGGTCATGGTGGTGGTGAAAATTTGGGGATGAACACGTCACGTGTCTCTCACGTGACGAACACATTCTACACTCTCCAGGTGATGACAAAAAGCTTGAAAATGATGTTTTTCATTGCAGCTTAACTTAATTACATGATACAATTAGGGTTTGAAAAGATCAACTTTTGTTAGTTATTTTGCTCAAAATTCAAGTCTGTTTCAGTGGCAGTAGACTAGTAGAGTCAATGAAAGACAATATTAAAAAAATGTCAGTGGGTGTCCATTGGATGGATTCTACTTGCATATGTTTGTTTTGGTCCAGTTGTTTTCTCTGAAGGGTTACGTATCATGGACTGAATTGTATGTGGAGGGTTCCTGCTCAAGTAGATTCGTAGCCGGCCGTTGTGGTTATATTTATATCTAACTGTACTGAATCTTCAAGCTCTGTAGTGTATAGATTACAGTTCTGTAAGGTATGAGGATGTTAGCTTTGTGCTTGCTAGTTTCGGGTTTGGTACAGTTTGCTTATGGGCAATCCACCACTGATCCTGCTGAAGGTTTGCGTTGGCTTTTCATAAGAGTTACATCACATTGCTTGCTTGTGTTTTTAACTCTGAATTTTGCTGGGTCGTTTCCAGTGGCCGCGCTTAGCAAACTGGTGGAGTACTGGAATTTGGGGAAGTACTTGAACATAACAACTGACCCTTGTGCCCAGGGAGCAACTTGGGCCGGTGAAGATGCCAACCCTAAAATTGCTTGTTCTTGTTCTGGAAGCACTTGCCACATCACCCATTTGTTAGTGAAACTCACTCACTTAAGTAGCTCATAGTTTTGGCATCACTGTCTGTTGATGTTATGATAAGACCCTACTTCATTTTTGTTTGTATTTATGTTCGTTACACAGGAAGATATATGCTTTGGATGTCATAGGTCAACTTCCTGATGAGCTCTTCGTTCTTACGAATTTAATGGACCTGTGAGCCATCTACTGCTGTAGCTTTTCTTTCACAACTGTCTAATCTGGACTTGGTTGTTTCTCAAGTTTAGATTTTGTTATCTTGTTTCAGGAATCTGGGTCAGAATGTTTTGAGCGGGCCAATACCACCTGCCATTGGACAATTATCGGACATGCAGTACTTGTATGATATTTTCTCAAAAGTCCATCTTGCAATAATCATTTGGTTGTTCTCCTAAGATTGATAATCTGTAGAATGACTTGGTTTTGTTATAAATTGGGAGCAAATTTACAGAAGCTTGGGCATAAATAATTTCTCAGGAGCTGTGCCTCCGGAGCTTGGTAATCTTACTAAACTGGTGTCACTGTAAGTCACCAGCTCCCGTTCCACATGTTAATAATGTTGCCTCCAAATCTTGCCAATTTTTTCCAAGACATCTTGCTGATATTTCATATTTTGCAGAAGCTTTGGCTCTAACAATTTAGCTGGACCACTGCCTAAGGAACTTGGAAATTTGACCTCCTTACAACAACTGTAAGTACTTAGACTAGGATCATTCTTGACACTGGTGCCAAATCTTCGAACAGTGTAGCGGATATTTATTGCTTCTTGGTTATTTCCTGAAAAAGATTCTCAATTTTCAAATCTGGCAGGTATATTGACAGCAGTGGAGTAAGTGGGCCTATTCCAGATGAATTCTCAAAGCTAAAAGCGCTTCAGACACTGTATGTTAACTTCCACTAGTAAAATGTAATTTCTTCAAGCAGTACGAAAACGTGTTCGATATTTACATGCCAAGGATAGCGTACTCAGTTGTCTTATTTGTTTCTCACAGTTGGGCATCTGATAATCTTTTCACTGGAAAGATTCCAGAGCTCTTTGGGACTCTAATGGAACTTATTGAATTGTAAGCTTCCATTTTTATGCCCTGTATTTTTGTCTTAAGACTGTATGATAATCAGAATTTCTGAAACTGAATGCTATGATTTTAAATAACAGACGGCTTGAGGGGACATCACTGGAAGGTCCAATACCTAGTAACTTTGCCGCTCTTACAAAACTGGAAGGCCTGTAAGCCTTAGAACCATCACAACTGCGCTTTGTCTGCTGCATTTCTGTCTACAATTTCTCTTTGACTAATCGCTCTAGAATGCAGGAGGATCGGAGATCTTGGCGGGCTAGACTCCTCCCTTGAATTCTTGAGAGCCCAAACACGCCTGTCCACCTTGTAAGGGAGTTGTCCGAGTTATGTTATGAAAACACAATTTAATATCCTTCACTGCACAGTGCACACTTTGTTTCATGCTTAACCTTCAGTTTCTCTTCTGTTAAACTATCTGCAGATCATTGAGAAACTGCCGAATCTCTGGCCAAATTCCAGACCTAAGCTTATTTTTCAAATTAAAGTTTTTGTAAGTCACATATTTGAAAAAAGCTCTTTTCCGTCTATGTTTGGGAACGAATTGTCCTCTTAGCAGCTAATTACGAGTTTTTGGTTTTGCCATTTCTACAGGGATCTGAGCTTTAATAAGTTAACTGGTCAAGTACCAAGCTCACTGCAGGATATAGCTTCACTGAGTTACATGTAAGTCACTACCTTAAGTGCTTCATATCCTACACATGGTTCTAAAATTCTGTTTCATATTCAGTTATATAGGAAACAATGCCTTGACCGGAACTCTACCTCCAAACATCATAAATCAGCAGCTCATAGCATTGTAAGCGTGGCCTTGCTTTTTTGAATCATCTGGTTCTACTCACAAGAAACTTATTTTTGTTAATAAATTTTCTGTTGATACCATCTCAGAGATGCATCATTTAATCCCTCTCTTTCTGGCAATCTGCCTCTTAACTCTGTCAAAACTGACCTGTCACTGTAAGCTGAATTTTTGTGTCCTTCATTCAATTTTCTTTTCATGAACAATGCCTTCACTGCTTCAGATATTGTTTTGTGCGGACAATTTGATTAATCCTTTGGTGTTTAGGAATGTTGCTGGGACTAATATTAACTCCAATCGCATACATGACTAGTAAGATCCTCAGTTATCAGTGCTTTATTATTATTTTCTTGGTCACAAAGTCGACGTGCTAATTGTAGTGTTGTGTCGTCTTCACTGACTTACGCCTTAAACGCTTAACTGGTTTCGAATCCAGGAAGGTGTTAGGGATGCTGCGCTGCCTCGATAGCAGTTCCAAGTGCAGTACGAAAAATCCATCGAGTAAGAATAACTAATCCTTTTTAATTCTATATGAAACTTTGAGGCTTCTCCAAGTATCTGAAACTGGATTGATTTGGTGCCAGCTTCATTTTCTGTAAAATGTGGAGGCACAGAACAAACATCAGCACATGGCATCAAATTTAGCGATGACTCTGAAACACTCGGAGGTGCATCTCTGTACACAAGCTCCGATGACAAATGGGCACTGAGCAATGCTGGAACTTTTCTTTCCAATCCCAAGGGCCCAGTCTACATAGCCAAAACCGATTCACAAATCACGGAAACTCTCGAGTCAGAGCTTTACAAAACCGCAAGAATTTCCCCAAATTCATTAAGATACTACGGCCTAGGCCTGAAGAATGGCATGTACCGCGTAGATCTTCACTTTGCAGAAATAACAATGAGCGACACTGCCCTATCCTGGCAAGGCCTCGGGAAACGCTTGTTCGACGTCTACATCCAGGTACTGTTTCTTTCTACAAGGCACAGCTAGTTCTTCAAAATTTCAGCATTCACGGCTAACTCTACACTACATTTTCTCATGCAGGGCGACCGAGTTCTTAAAGATTTCAACATCCAGACCGAAGCAGGCGGATCGAACCGGGCTCTAGTCAAATCCTTTGAAACAAACGTGACAAACACCATCATGGAAATCCATCTCCTATGGGCCGGAAAAGGTACATGCTGCATCCCTCTACAGAGCACATATGGGCCACTAGTATCGGCCATCCACGCCTCTCAGGTTTCAACCAGCACTGCCTCCTCCTCGGCCACCAAAATTGGCAAAATAGCTGGGATCTCAATCGGCTGCGCTGGTGCAGTCATCATAGCCTCCTCTATCTTTTACCTCTGGTGGACTAAGGACTCACCTCAGCACATGCGCGTCCATACTGATTCCCCTAAGCAGGGATTGCGAGTGACAAATTAAGGTCGTTTCGTTACATTTTGCAAAATAAAATAAAAAGGATGTCGTTTTTTATTAAACACCATTTGATTACGCTCCACCAAATATTTTCCTATTTACTTTTCGCTTTTCGGCTTGCTTATGCGTTTACCGGCAAAATAAACGCTGGTAATTTTGGTGTCTTAACTTGTATTATATCTTTATCAACAAAAAAATAAACTGGTATTATATCAAACTTAGGGGACTGAATTTGAATTACCCAGCCCAAACCACCGTCAACACAAAATGTCTTGACTGGTATTATATAAAACTTAGGGGACTGAAATTGAATTACGCAGCCCAAACCACCGTCAACAAAATCGTCAAATGGACGGTGCAGATCTGTTATCATTTATTGTTTGACGCACATTTGTTATACTCTCCTGTGTCTCCCGTTCGCTAGATTTCAGCGATCCCTCCCGAGGAAGACGCGAGGATATCCTGCCGGAGATTCGACATTCCCGCATCCCTACAACGCCGTTCTATCCGTATACATACCCGGTTAGGTGTACCGGTGGAGCTGGATTTGGATCGGACTTTGGTCAGTGTAGATCTCGTCATTGCAGCAACCGGTAAGCTGATTTTTACTGCCGGAAGGGTTTATAAATCTGATCAATTCACTTGATCTGTCTTGATTTAACTTTTTTTTGTATTCTGGTAATTTTGTCGATTGACTTTTTACCTAGAAATTGGCTAAGTGGATTTGTGCTAAATTGTCAGGTCGGTGGTGGATTGATCAATCAGTCGCTGCGATGTCGATCCGGAAGGCGGTAGGAGCGGTAAAGGACCAGACGAGTATTGGGATAGCGAAAGTGGCGAGCAATATGGCGCCAGATCTGGAGGTCGCAATTGTGAAGGCGACCAGTCACGACGAGGATCCGGCTAACGAGAAGCATATAAGAGCAGTTGTGAATTATGTTTTGTCCAGTAATGGATATGTGCACGCTTGTGTAGCTGCTTTGACTAAGAGGTTGAGCAAGACTAGGGATTGGGTTGTAGCAATTAAGTCGCTGGTGTTGGTGCATAGGTTGTTGTCTGATGCCGATCCGTTATTTCAGCATGAGATTATGCATGCTACTAGGAAAGGAACCAGAGTTTTGAATATGAATGATTTTAAGGATGAGGCACATGCCAATTCCTGGGATCATTCGGCCTTTGTGAAAACTTATGCATTGTATTTGGATCAGAAGTTGGAGTTGATGATTTTTGATAGGAAGAGTGACAGTGGTGGGGGTAGTAGTGGTAGGGGAGGTGATCAGAGGTGGAGGTCTCCGCCTGGCAGGGGACAGGATTATGATTATGCAGGAAATAGGGATGAGCCTGTGATGAGGAGATCTAGGTCATTTGGGGAAGTGAATGGGAGGGAGGAGAGAAGGGCTGTCACCCCGCTTCAAGAGATGAAGCCTGAAAGGATTTTTGCTAAAATGGGGCATTTGCAGAGGCTTTTGGATAGGCTTTTGGCATGTCGGCCTACTGGAATGGCTAAGAATTGCAGATTGGTGTTGGTTGCGCTGTATCCTGTTGTGAGGGAGAGTTATCAGCTGTATGCTGATATATGTGAAGTTCTGGCAATTTTGCTCGATAAATTCTTTGATATGGAGTACCCCGACTGTGTCAAGGCTTTTAATGCATATGCCAGTGCAGCAAAGCAGATTGATGAGCTGATTCAGTTTTATAATTGGTGCAAGGATGTTGGTGTTGCCAGGACGTCTGAAGTCCCTGATGTACAGAGAATCACTGATAAGCTGTTGGAAACTTTAGAGGAGTTTTTGAAGGACAGGGCTAAAGGGCAGAAAAGTCCCGAGAAGAGGGAGGAACTCCCCGCGCCTCCACCAGAAGAGCCCGAGCCTGATATGAATGAGATTAAGGCACTTCCTGCACCTGAAATTAAGGCACCACCTCCTCCACCAGAATCAAAACCTGAACCTGAGCCTCCCATGCCACAGTTTACTGATGATTTGGTGAACTTGAGGGATGATGGTGTGACAGCCGACGACCAGGGCAACAAATTTGCATTGGCTCTATTCGCTGGTCCAGCTGCTAATGGAAATGGATCGTGGCAAGCATTTCCATCTGATGGGCAGTCTGATGTTACTTCTGCATGGCAGAACCCAGCAGCTGAAGTTGGAAAAGCTGACTGGGAACTGGCCTTGGTGGAATCAGCTAGCAACCTCACGAAGCAGAAAAATGCGATGGGTGGTGGATTGGATCCATTGTTGTTGAACGGCATGTATGATCAAGGAATGGTGAGACAGCACACAAGCACTAATGCACTAGCTGGTGGAAGTGCAAGCAGTGTGGCACTTCCGGGAAGGAACTCAACTCCTGTCTTAGCCCTCCCAGCTCCTGATGGAACAGTTCAAACAGTTAATCAGGATCCTTTTGCGGCATCGTTGGCCATCCCTCCTCCTTCGTATGTCCAAATGTCGGATATGGAAAAGAAGCAACAGTTGTTATCGCAGGAACAACAACTGTGGCAGCAATATGCAAGTCAAGGGATGCAAGGACCAGGCAGCTTGGCAAAGTTAAATGGCCATGGTCAGGCATCTCCACAAATGATGCCCTACGGGATGCCTCCAGGAGGGTACTACTACACTCAGTGATTATTTTTTATCCCTTTATCCTATACTCACTCAGTATGCTGTTGTTGTGTTGTCATCCTTTTACACATTCCTATGAGTTACCTCATACGATACATGTTATTTGTTTGTTTTGTGTTTGATAACTTTGTTGAGGTATGTGGATGCCATCCTACAGGGATAGTATTAAGGGAAAATACAAGCATTCTACGACCGGACAGTTTTCTTATGTACACATTACTTGCATGGGTAGGTGTTTCTTTTTAGCTTATTTGAATTTGTAGGATTTGCCTCCATAAGTTCATAACCCTTTCAGACATTTTTAAAAGGGAGTGCTGCAATATCAGACATTTTTCTTCCTGCACACTTTTAGTTAATAACTACTAGAATGGAACACAGAAACATGTTCATTTTAGAATGCAGGTGCTGTGCTATAATGGAACTTTTATGAGACCCAGCCTCATGTGTAAATCTGTCTGACAGAGGAGATCCACTCTGGTTCAAGCAGAATTGGAACAACAATCACTACTCTTATAGGCTGCAGCACCCTTGATGGACTCGGACTCAAATCTACTTTGTTTTTGTTTGTTTACATGCATCTCCTTTCACTTTTTGTTTTGTTTACATGGTGCTGAATCTGCTTTCAGCGGCCTCCAGTTTCTCAGCACTGAAAAACAAAATCCCAACTATGGAGCTTTCCTGCACTGTTGTCACCAGTGCAAAGGCATACTTTTTTTTCTGATTGTAACAGGGAAACAGACACAAACCAGGCACTCAGACCCCGTACTTGAAACATGCCGCACTGTTGTCACCAGTGCAAATGCATACCTTTTTTTTTTATTGTAACAGGGAAACAGACACAAATCAGGCACTCAGACCCCGTACTTGAAACATGCCCTCGCTGAATAAGAGGCGCAACGGCCAACTTCGAAATAACCTATGAAGTTCAGGCCAGAGGAAGACAACATGTGACTACACCTGTGACCTAACACCAAATCTAAAAACACACACACACTACATATACACAAATCGACTAAAAGGTCGCCGTAACGGCGACAGAAACAAGCTCAAAAAATGAGACGTTTGAGTCGTTCAAACGCCGATTACCAAAAAAGCTACCAGCCGCCACCTCCATCTGTTCAGCGGCACCCACCAACCACCAATCAGCCCGCCGAAGCACAACCAGCACCCCACCCAACCTCCACAGCACCACCCTACTCCACCATCGCCGGACTTCAACGCCAGGCCAGTGCAAAGGCATACTAATCCCCAGCCCAGCTTCTACACCTCATCCGCTTCTATATGAAAAGCACGTGCCCACCACATGATATTAGCGGACTTGGAGATGTCTGGCCCATGCTCTTGGGCCAAAAGTAACATGTTTTTTTTTTAAATTGTTGAACGAACCGGTCAAACAATAAAGATTGCGGCGACGGTTCGACCGCGTTCCAATCGGACCAGTAAATGACCGGTCGGGGAGACCACTGGGGAGTGTCAGTTTTCGAATTTGGATCGTTTCGAAAGACAGACAGAGAGTGAGTAGCACCGACTAGTTTTTAGATCTACAGATCTCAGTTTCTTTCGTGGATCGGTTCAAAGAATTACGCCAGGTTAGAGAAATCACTCAGTTTTGAGTGGTTTAGAATGGTATCAGATGCGTGGTTTAGTGTGCCAACATTTTTGCTTCAGTTTTACTTAATTGTTTTTATGGAGTCCTACATTTCTCTCTGTCTGTCCTTGGGAATTAGGCTAATGTTGCATCATGCATTCCAATACTTCACCATTTAGATTTTGCTACCATATGAAATGAACAAGAACAGGTATATGCTGATCTGAAAATGTGCAAATGAAATTGAATTTTGTATTATATTTTAATGAAATGCTGAGTGTCCATTCTCTGTTTTGTGAGATTATTATCTTGTGTTTCTTGTTGTATTGATCAATTTGGGTTTTGTTTGCTGGAGTGAAAATTCTCGGTGTTCTGTTTGGCGTATTTGTTGGATTTGGAGGAGTCAAAATTGTATTTTTAATGCGATTTTTGCATTATATGTGGTTTTGTAAGGTTAAATGGTAAAATAACTTGCGCGTGCAAATTTGTCCTTTTGCTGAATAGAGAGTAAAATGGAAGCTGGGATTCTCAGACCTGCCGATGGGCATGTGGAGAGTCGTAATAATGGTTATCGTGAACAACCTCTTCCTGCTCAAGAGGTTGAAAATGCTTTAGGAATAATGAATGACTTGGTAGATTATGTGAAAGAGTGTTCACTGTTGGATGCTCCTGCTACCATTTCTTCTGGATCATCGCATGAAGAGGAAGTCAAAGAAGAATCAGTTTTTCCAGAATCCAAGAAATTTGTGTCAGATGTTCGTCAGGTGATCGCCCATTGTTAAAATCTATGGCCGAATGTTAGTTATAGACTCCCACATTTGACTATTGCATACTGTTCACATGTCTACATATATTTCAGGAGAAAGAATTTAGGGGCTCTGAGCAGCCAAAGCGTCCCAAGGATAAAATCCAAGTTAAGAGCAAGACTGAGAAGCCTCAGAGCTCAACTGAAGCAGCTCGAGTAAACAAGAACAGTAATGTGAGCGACTCAAAAGTCACAACTACAAACACAAATGGTTCTGTCGCTCCAGTCTTACTCCCTAAACCGCCTCTGAAGAGTAGTAGACCATTTAATGAAAAGCAGACAAATTCAATTAAGGTACACTTTTAGACAAAAACTTTGTCTTTCAACGGCATGTCTACCATTTATATCATGTATTTATATTCCCTTCTGCTACATACATAACAGAAAACAGAGAAATCTGCTGGACCTTCTTCTGCATCGGCTCACTGTGAAAGCCTCCAGTACGTGCCTTGTCTATAAACCTGACACAAGGGTTCCTGTTTTCTAGTTTGTATGCTCTATTGTTTCTCCTTAAGTGTTATATTAGTCCTGCAGCAGAAGATGGAAAGCAATATAGGGTTGGGACTCGTCCAAAATATAGTTTCAGCTTTCGGTGTGACGAGCGAGCTGAGAAAAGAAGAGAGGTTTATTTATATCCAAACATATACATCTGTATTGAATTATTTTTTCCTGACATGTTTCTAGTGGGCTTCAAAATGATTCAATTGTCATTTGTTCAGTTTTATAGTAGACTTGAGGAAAAGATTAATGCGCGGGAGGCTGAGAAAAGTACTTTACAAGCCAAGTCCAAGGTAGTATTACAAATGTAAATTGTTTCATCTACACCAGAATCAAATTAGCTTGAGTTTTGGCAAAGTCTTGTTCTCAAAATCCTTTTTTTCTACTTACAACAGGAAAGTCAGGAAGCCGAGATTAGGAAGCTTAGGAAGAGCCTAGCCTTCAAAGCAAGTCCCATGCCTAGCTTCTATCAAGAACCTGCTCCTCCGAAAGTTGAGCTGAAAAAGGTTAGTTCCCTACCTCTATATCCTATTAAATAAATCTTGTGATAAATTATAAAGGTTCCTCATGTTAGTATATGTTTGATCACATATCGTAGATACCCATTACAAGACCCAAGTCTCCCAAGTTAGGGCGCAAGAAGGCGACACCAAAGGACCAGCCCGCTGCAGACACCGAAGATAACACTGTCAGCAGCATTTGTTCTGGTCGTTTAAGTTTGGACGAAACTGCATCTCAAAACAAGTCAACCAAAGGACCAGCTGCTGTCCAGCCTAAGAAGCCATCAAGAAAATCCCTCCCCAAGCTCCCATCTGAAAAGACGACATTATCAGCCAACACAACTCAGTCCCCACTAGAAAAGCCTGCCCCAGTGGATGACTCGAACAAAACACAATCCGCAGCTGATGAACAAAATCAGTCAAACTCCGGACCAGAGCATCCTCAGGTTACAGTACCGCTTGAAAAATAGATCAACCTAAATTTCTGCAGTATTGCCAGGCTGCAGCAACATCTTATAATATACTGTTACAATACAACATCTTATAGATCAACCTATGTTATTTTCCAAGATGTTTTTTTTCGAACAACTTTCACATCATTGTTATTCAAATCAAAACCAATGAGTAGCATTTGGGGTTTAGTATATCAGAGGTCAAAATTGAGGTTTTAGTTAGCGTATGTGCTTGTATTCAGCATTTATGTTCCCTAGGAGAGGAAGTTAGTTTTTATTTGGAATTCCAACTAAACTCTTTTCTTATACTGAACGTTCAATCTCACAGATGTGAACTGAAAACGAGTATTTGCATGGTAGCTTGCAACACAAGTAACACGAGTAGTGACATTGAGTTTCTGAAAGTAGCTCACTAATAAACAACTTCACCAGCAACAAGAACATAGTACAATGATCTTGATTATAGTTGGTGAAGCAAAATGGCAGAGTGGTCTTGCTGTCATAAGCATGGATCCTTCAGGTGCTAGTCAGGTCCATTTCAGATAGGTACTTCGCTAGAGACGCGATCGGTTTAGAAGAATCTACTTCGGCAATCCCAGCGTGCCTGATTTTGATTCGCGCAAGATAGTCAGCTGCTATCCATGGAAAGCTCAACATCACCTGCTGGTCTTCAATGTCCATAGGTCCTCTAAGCTCGAGTGACTTCTTTACCCAGTCTGGATGATATGTCACCCCATACCAAGCTGAAGCCTTCTGTTCTAAAATCTTGTTCCTCTCCTCATCCCCAAGTTGCTCCATATCTGGCTCCAAATTCTCAAAGACATGCCTAAATTCTTTCCGAAGTGAGCTATACGCATGCTTGAGCCGCTCCTTGAGGTCACCTTGTTTCTTACTGTTTGACTTGGGCATGGACCATACATGACCTGTCACAATCTCTTCCTCTCGAGTGACTTTGTACTGAGCCATAAGGCCGCTGATCTGACCATCATAAGTGCACTTCTGATTCCAGGCGTCAGCCACAAAATCAGTTGATCCTTGCACTTCCAAGTCCTGGTCGTATATAACCTTTTTAGGGCTAAAACCCACCTCTGAGTATGGTGCGGTTTCCCCATCGTACGAATCTTTGATTCTACGACAGAGCCTCCCAAGAATCTTCTCTGATTTATACGTTTGAAATGGCTCTTTGCCCATGAAATCCGGGTACATCTTAGGCTTCATATGACTCGGCATGGTCACTAACTTACCCGTTTTAGGGAAGTCCACGGCTGTAGCTGCAAGTTCAGCTAGTTTGATGCATTTCTCGTCAAAAGCTCCACGGTCGCTGCAATCTGCATGAACCACATGCGCATTGCAGATTGCTCCAAGGTTCTCATTCACCATGTTTCTAGCAAAAAAGTCGATGATATCCTGCATAAACCATTCCACCATTAACTTAGAACTACACAAGTCTGCTATGTTTATTTTTTTTGAACCAAGAATATATTTATAGGATTAAAAAGAGATGTACAACAGGCTACCGGGCCTCACCTTCCCTTACAAACAGCAGGGGAAACACAACACCAAGCAAAAAGCATAAAAACAAGGCAAAACACAAATTAGGCAGAGCAAGCAATTCATATAAATCACCAAGTCTGCTATGTTACTACAAGACACAAAAAGCATAAACACAAGGCAACACCAAGTCTGCTATGTTATTCTTATCAAAAAAAAAAAAGTCTGCTACGCTATTGCCACCCAGAAATTCATAAAGTCACAATATATATACAGAATAAATATTTGAGTGCATCTGTTCATACCGCTTGTACAATGCGCCGCGGCATCTCCTTACGCTTCTGTGTATCATATTCCATCGGCGTCCAGCTCTTCTTAGAAGGGGGAACCAAAGTTTCGTCCCAAGTGACAAAATATAGATCTCCGTCAAGATCACTGCCAGAAGCTTCATTGGTGTGAGGCCTCTCGCCATTTTGAGGAAAAACCAAGCAGTCAGTCAGGTGGTGCAAGCCAGGAGCATCAACGGCTTCAAGGATCCGGATATCTCCGGGGTGAAGGCATGGATTCTTGGCTACGACGACGTGTCCTTTGATGACTTGAAGACATTTTCTGGTCTCAGAGAATCGAGAGCCGTGTTTAAGAAAACAGTTTTCTAGTTTTGGGCTTGACACTTGTATGAAGCACTGCCCTTGTTCAAGTACTGCTAACTCGTCCAGGCAGCCCATCAACCATCTTCCTTTAGGAACAAATATTCGAGCCTTTTCCCGAAGACCCCACAATTGCGCAGCTCGGACGCAAGTCAGCATTCCTGCCAGATGAGGCTCAGTTTGAGGCCTGAAACCGGCACTCAGCATCATGGCAGCTGTGTTTCCTTGCTCAGCACATGATGCCATGAGCACATCAAAGGCAGCATCTGCATCAACAAGCATATGATTTAGCTTTGAAATCATTGTTTCCTGCATTTTCCAGAATATATCATCGGTAACTCCTAATGCTGAAAGCAGAGTTACAATTTGCCGATTGAGGAATCCCGGTTGAAATCTTGTCCAAGAGCACACTTCCAATGTCGTATGCCTTGATATGAACTTGACCATACTAGTTCTCAAGCTCAGTCGAATACCATCATTTTTCCCAGGCCAACAAGCAATGACCCCTTTACATCCAGCATATCGAATCTGAAACGCACAGGGAGGATCCTTTTCCAATTTCAATTTTTCTGCAACTTCTTGTGCTAGATCAGGTGTCATAATACCAATCCCATCAGAAAAGACATATGTATTTCTCTCAATGTCTGGATAGTTAAGCATTACTTGATTTCGTGGGACTTCAACTGTCGCATAAGTCGACGAGAAGCACTGTCCCATCCTAGCTGCACATTTTGCCACATTGCGATCAGTAAACTTCCCCATCCAGGCTAAAACTTTTATTACAGTGAGGTCATCATCTTCAGCAAAGAACCAAGCAGAGCTATCCCTCAGTTGATTTGATGAGAATGCCAAGAAAGAATATTTACGGCCACATAAGTGAATCCCGCCATTTAAATAGCTACACACCCTTCTATATATGCTAGTTTTCTGGCTGAACGAGGCAGTTTTATCGATATCCTTAATGATGGAGGCCATGTAAGAGTTCAAAACATTGTTATTCATGCTCTGCATTCCTTCGTCCATGAATGTAACTCTTAGAAATCGATCAGATATGTGTTTGAAATGCCTGAGAACTCTATTAGAGAGTTCAACTTCAGGAGGAAGGCAGTAAGCTTTAGTCGGGGTGATGACAAACCTCCGCACTGCAACAATATCATCTGATATATCTGGGGACTTGACAAGTTTGGGATTGTTCAATAACCATCGTTGGACTTCTTCCAGTCTCTTGCATGCATCAAACAGTGGATGTCTATAAGAGTATATGTGTCGCAGTGCTGCTAAATTCAGTTCTCTGGGTTGGTTCCTCAACAATTCAAAGAATCTATCCGACAATTGGTGTTGGTTCACAATTCCTTTGTGCAAGACACTGTTCACCAAGAATAAAACTTCAAATGAAATACCTTCCTTCGGTTCAATACAGAAGAAAAGGGATGCTGATGAAACCCCATAGTTGGGCTCATCTCGAACTCTAAGCTGTTGTCTTGGATGATCAACTGGAACCCTGCATCCCCGTAGATACTCAATTGCCTTTTTTAATTTGAGGCCATAGCGAGGGGAAAGAGAGACTGTAAAGCAATTACAGCGACCAAATGCCCCGTTAGGAGTAAAATCAGTTGTCCTGATCCAAGGATCATCATCATCCAACAAATCAAACGGAACAGACACTTCTATGTCATCGTCCGCTGTTCTATAGTAAATCAATGGTGACGAAGCCAGTTGTATCAAAATGACCAACGAAGAAAAGTCCTTATACTCTTTAATGGCAGTAATATTTCTTGCAACAAACTCGACCTTGATATCGCATTTGATAACTCCTGCTTGCAAAACTCTTCCATTGTCATTCTTGTTAGAAAACGTGACATCTCTCGTAAAGAGCAACTTGCATGTTGCATCAAATGGATCAACCAAAAACTGAACTCCAGAGTGCGCTTTCCAAGCAACAACAAAATTATCCCGGCTTGACAAAACACCCAAATCCACACTTGCATCTGGAAACTTGTGTGGAGGTGTTGTCCTCCTCCTCTGATTTACATGAAAGGCATTCTCGGGCCCTAAACTCACCTTCAAAACTTTCCTATCATATATCAACTCATTCCGACCAGCAACTTCCAAAGCTTTGTTAACTGATTTAGGAGCAGCGAAATGAACAAATGCGTGGGGATGACCCTTTTCAAACTGATATCCGCTCCCAACCTTATCAGTCTCAATCTGATAATCGGGAAACGATTCTCGAGGAGTCCATGATGTCTTCAATCTACACCTCCACACAAGTCCAATCGTGTCTTCCAGGAAATTCATAAGCTCCTTGGCCGTCACATGCCTGTCAAACCCACCAATACTCACTTGCGTCACAACTACCGCCTTCTCATTCCCCTCTGAGCCCATGCTCCAATCCCAAATGTTTCTACAAGAAAACAAAAAAATGGATGCATTTACAATCTCATAAGTGTATAAGAAGTAAGCAGAAACGAACATCTCGAGTCAGAATCACAGTTAACATTGTATTCCATTCGACTAGTGAGTTTAAAAGTGCTGATGCTGCCCAGTAACATCTATCCAGCCATATAAAATTTTCGGCCTATGTTTTTTGATGGAAAGGTGTATTTTTATTGAAAAAAGACCTACAAGATTACAAGACCCTGCCACAACACAAAAAACACTTGACACGGCAATAAGGCAGCAGCTCAACCATACACAAAAAAAAACCTGCCACAGCCAACTACAGAAAAACTACCTTGTATCAAAAACAGAAACAAAACTATGATAAACCAACAACATCTCAAAATCAGAAATAAAATATTCAGCAGCAATTTTCACCCAATGTTCTCCAAACAACAACATCTCATCAAAATCATCAAACATAACATCATTTTCACAAATATGCCAACCACTCCTCCATTGTGATCGACATTCACTAAACCACGCTTCTAAATCAATATCCAAAATAAAACACCAATAACCGTAAATCGGCGATTCACTGACGCGGCTTCAGTAGCACTTCACGATCAACGGCGGCTCGGACTTGGATTTGGATTTGGGAGAAGTGAAAGAGGGAGGAGTGTGTATTATTCCCTTTAGGAATGTGAATCGTGTGAGAATGTGATTGACTGATTGGGGAAGGCGACAAAAACGGTGTGTGTGTGAATTATAATTGTTTATTTTGTTGTAAAATGTCACGCCGAATGGAAATGTTTTTTCGGGACGGCAAAGGCTTCGCCGTTTCGTGTTGTAAAAACGTGCTAGGGTCATTGTATCATACTGCTGCTATAATACTATTCCAATTATTTTGAAAATAAAATGTTTACTCTATTTTGTAAGAAGAAAGATTACATGAGAAGTGACATGTTTTGTGAGAAATGACAACTAATCTCATTCATTCATTCATCTTTGTTAATCAATAGTTAGGATTAGATCGAATTAATTTATATTATTCGTAGATTTTCAAAGGATAATGCGTACTATTACATTATTCGTAGTTTTTCAAAGAACAATGCGTAGTATTCATATACATAATACTACACATTATCCTGTGAAAAACTACGAATAATGTAATGCTACGCATTATCCTTTGAAAAACTACGAATAATGTAAATTAATTCGATTTAATCATAGCCATTGATTAACAAGATGAATGTATGAGATTAGTTCTCATTTCTCACCAAAATGTCACTTCTCACATGAACCGGACTCATTTTGTAATTTGGTTTCGTTTTTATGGTATTTTTAGTTTCATTTTTTATTTTACCTTGTTTTCAATAAAATTGACCGTGGCTATTGCGATCAAACATCCAATGCGCACTCAAACAGTAACATTTGGGGTTTTCTTTTCAGAAAAATTGTGCCATTTTTTTGTTGTTGGTGAAAACGGTACTGGCAGTGCCAAACTCGTTAGTTTTTGTTTATGTTGTCGTGTGGGGCTAAGTTCTGAGCAAACTAATTGTCACGTAATAACCGGCATTTCTATGGTCGATCCTATGATGTCGTTGTCGGGTTCTATAATGATCGCCGAAATATTGTTCTCACACACAGATGAAAGAAAAATGAGGTAATTTTAATTTGGCATTTGATGTGAGGAGGATGTGTATGGTTTAAAATGGGTTAGATCCAACTAACATATATAAGTGATGATAAATTAGGTGGTCTAGTGGTGTAAACATCTGACTGTATTTTTTTTTTAAAGCTGAGTGTCAAATGGGTAGGCAAGTGAAACTAAAACAGGAACACAAGTTTTAAATGTCGATATAAAGTGATCATAGACTGAGACAAAATGGTGAACACATCAGTCAAACAAGCTGAAACCCATATCATCTTCGGACTCTTCTGCTGCATCAGCTGGCGCAGCCTCTTCTTTGGCAGCTAACTCAGATCAGCTGATGCAACTGGAGCAGCAGCAATGAACTTGCTTGGGTCCTGTATAATTGAAGGAGTAAACAGAACAGGTTGTTAGAACTCATTGTAAAAGGCAGAAAAAAGATGCAACAAGACTGTTGAAACTATACCGCTAGATATTCCTTCACTTTATCAGCTTGAAGGAATAATCAGTGAGGACATTCTTGTACGAATTGATAAACATGTGTGGGTTGGGTAGGAAATGGCTAGTGAAAGAGCAGTCACCATTGAGACACCAACAGCAAACTTGTCCACAAGGTCATCCTCGGTAAGGTCCAAGACTTCTGGGCTGAAGACAAGATCCACTGTCATAAACAGATATGACAACTAAACCATATGAAAATGGCCTGATTCCGAGCTTTGCAAGCAAGGCTGCCTCGGATGATCCAACCTTGTCACCCTTTTTAATGAGCTCAACTGGAGAGATGATAATTTCGACAGTTCCCTTGTTAATCTTAATATGAATGTTCAAGACCCGGAAGAAAGAGGTTTGAGATGGATCAAGTCCAGTATTCCCAGGAGGGACAATAACATCAATGGGAGCTACCAGTCCAACTCGAGCAGGCGCTCCAACCTTGTACTTTGCAACCTCCTTCAGATCACCCTTAGTGAAAATCAGACCCACAAGAAGAGGGAGGAGATTGAGGAAGTCCTTGTTACCAGTCTTTTCAGCATGAAGCCTCACAGAACGCTTCATCATAGTGTTCTTAACCATCAACACAATGGAGTCACCACGAAGACCCTTACGGATCATCTGAAGCTGGTTAGACCCGACATTGTCAGCCGCCACAATCAGAATCTGACTGCAATCATCCAGCAGTTGACATAGCTTTATGCGTCATACGCGATCTTCTTATCAGCTTTGGATGGCTTGTTCACCAGTGTTGCACACTCTAAAACAACTACTTAAACACAAAAGAAAATGGGAACAAACTCTAAATTGATCAGAGGAGAAGAAGCGTAATTGAGGGCCAAGACGAAGCTAAAGCTTTGCCAAGGCAGACAGCGATCGAGCCGTCTCTTTAACCTCTCTGTTGGAGCATAAAGTGCCATATAGGCAAAACACAAATCTGTACAAGACGTCCTCGAATTGGACTGTGCTAGCATCTGTGCAAGGTCTATCCTTCAGTTCCGAAAACTCTGCTCAGTAACTGATTTTTTGGAAAGATAGAAATCTTTCGAATATTCTCGACCGCCACATCACCAAACCGACTCTGATGAGATAAAGATATACAGATCTCAACGGAATTAATTCCTATCTTATCGAGGGTTTTTAGGAAATAAAATCTAGGGTTTTCTTATCACCTAGATCCACACGGCTATATATATAGAAGAGCAGAACTCAGTTTTTCTTCAAGCAACACTTAAGAGACGCCGTGTGGAGAGCCTTAAATCCGTACGCTGAAATCATATCTTGGAGCTTTTAGTCGTCAAGCTTTCATTGGAGGATTAAGGCTGCAAGTTGGTAAGCCTCTTGCTTTACTTGTTTCTTGAACTCATATATTGTTGCTGCGCACTACAACGTCCAGAGATCAAGAAGGTGTTGTCGCTGCTTAGTACCACTCAGGTCTAGCAGATCGACTGTCACAGACGACGACCCACCATTATCTGAATCTACGAGTTGGATTTAACTTCATCAGTCTCGGGAGGAGGTCTGATTGTATAGACGGGAGTCTCTGGATCTAAGGGTCGCTTAGATCACCCAATTCTCTTGTAAGGTAGTATAGGGGATCAGTAGTTTGGAAGGTTGTTCAAACGTCAAACTGTACTATACACCGTGATAGTGAATTGTTCCTTGGACTTGGGAGAAGTCCCCCAGACGTAGGCTACATTGAGCCGAACTGGATCACCAAGTGTTCTGTGTCCTTTACTGTTTTGCACTTCACTTTCATCTACTTTAGTCTGTGCAACCAACTGTACAACAGTGTGTTCAACATCGTGCTGGTACAGTTGAGCTCATCTCACGCGTAGCAATTTCAATTGGTATCAGAAGCAGGTTCTCAACATACGGAGTTGGATCTTGGGAAGCTAGCTACTGTTCTAAGATGAGCATCAAGGAAGGACAAAGCACTACTCGCCCGGTGCTGTTAGAAGGACCTAATTATGGCTACTGGAAAGCCAGGATGAAGGCGTTCATCAAAAATGTGGATGAGAAAGCATGGAGATCTGTGTTAACTGGCTGGAACCCTCCACTGCTGGCAACTGATGACGGAAAGATTGTTCCTAAGCCAGAAACAGAATGGTCTGAACAGGAGGAGCGTCTCGCTATGGGAAATGCCAAAGCTCTAAATGCCATCTTCTCAGCTGTAGACGAGTCAATTTTCAAACTCATCCTGAACTGTGAAAGCGCTAAGGAGGCATGGGATACCTTGTCCACTCACTTTGAAGGAACTGACAAGGTGAAACAGTCCAGGATTCAGATGTTGACATCCAGATTTGAGGAGCTAAAGATGCAGGAGGATGAATCCATCAAGGACTTTAACGCCAGAGTCTGTGACCTTGTGAATGAGGCATCTACCCTTGGTGAAGCTCTACCCGAAGAGAAGGTTGTGCAAAAGATTCTGAGGTCTTTGCCTAAACATTTTGCCATGAAGGTGACTGCTATAGAAGAGGCAAACAATACAAAGACCATGAGCTGGAAAGAGTTGATTGGCAACCTATGCACTTATGAACTGCGACACCTGACTGTACCAGAACCCAAGGTTAAATCTGTAGGCTTAAAGGCTGAGACTGTGCTAGACGATGCATCCATCGATGGAGTAAGCGAGGAACTGGCGTTACTCACAAAGAACTTCAACAAACTGTTGAAGAAGATCAATCGTAAGGGTGCTGGCCAGAACAGCCTGAATCAATCTAAATATCAAGACACCAGGAGAATGGATTTTCAGCCGCGGGAGAGACAGTCTGACCAAAAGGAAAATGGCAAAAGCGGATGGACCAAAGGAATAAAGTGCAGGGAATGTGGAGGTTTTGGCCACATACAAGCAGAGTGTGCTAACACCCTGAAGAAGCAGAATAGCAAGTCCCTGAATGTCAGCTGGAGTGATGACGAGACTGAAGAGAGCGCAGAGGAGGAAGAGACAAGCAACTTTGTTGCTCTGACAAGCATGATAGACTGTGTCACAGACTGTGCCAGGACTGATTCCAAAGACTGTGCCAAGAAAGAAGAAGCCGAGGTAGAAGAGAACGAAACTGAAGAAAGTGATGAAGAAGAAATCACTGATGAATGCATTGCTGAGAAATACGCACTATTGTGCTCAAAGTGGACTGAGCTGGTAGACATCAACAGGAGGCTAAATGCAGGAGTTATCACTCTGAAGCTGGGAAAACAGGAACTGGAATCCAATGCCAGCATTCTTGCACAGGAGAAAGAAATTCTGGAGAAAGAAGTAAAAGAGCTGAAACAAAAGGCTGAAGGAGACGATCAAGAATCGAAAAAACTCTTGGAGGAGATGGGTTCAATCAAGAAGCTCCTGAACAGCCTGAACACAGGGTCCAAGAATCTGGACCAGATCCTGTCTGTGCAGAGGAGAATAAAAGATACTACCGGGCTTGGTTACACTGGCAAGCAGAAAAGTGGTGATACAAAGTTTGTGAAAGCAGGTGGCACAGTTCCTAAAGACAACAAACACAAGACAACGGATAAGTTCGTCTGTGCCAGAGAAAATTACAACCAGTTTCGTGCCCCAAGAGATGTAGGATGGCAACGTGCTAAGGTGTGCTACTACTGCAGCAAACCTGGGCAGATCAAACGTCATTGCTACCGTTATAGACGTGACAGCCAGTACAAAGAACCAACAAGGAAACAAGGCGGCATGATGTGGAGACCCAGGAATGATGAATACTGCTATGTCTCGTACAGTTCGTTTCACAAGGAAGATGAAGAGAGATGGTTCTTTGACAGTGGGTGCTCCAGACACATGACTGGTGTTCGTGAGAATCTTGTCAATCTGAAACCCATGGACGGCCAACATGTGACTTTTGGTGATGGGAATAAAGGAAAAGTTCTAGCCAAAGGAACCCTGAATGTTCCAGGCATGCCACGCCTTGAAGATGTTTACTGGGTTGACGGGTTAAAAGCCAACCTGATTAGTATCATTCAGCTGTGCGATAACAGTAACCAGGTACAGTTCTCAAGAAATTCTTGCCATGTTTACAACAAACACGGAGTTTGCGTAATGGAAGGAGACCGTGCAAGCAACAACTGCTACTTACTAAGCCGTGCTGCAACTCCAGGAGCAGTTACTTGTATGCTGAGTAGGTGCGATGAAATACATCTTTGGCATCAACGCCTGTGATACATCAACTTCAGATCTCTGAATTTCTCTCCAATGAGAAGTTGATTGAAGGTATACCTGTTATTAGAGGTGATATGCAAATTATTTGTGGTGATTGTCAAGCAGGAAAGCAGACTCGAGCAGTACACAAAAAGGTGGATAAAGTTTACACAAAGCGTGTGCTGGAGCTACTACATATGGACCTGATGGGACCTATGTAGGTGGAGAGTCTCGGTCGAAAGAGGTATGCATTCGTATGTATAGATGACTATACCAGATACTCTTGGATCATGTTCTTGCGTGAGAAATCTGAGACTGTGCAAGTTTTTATTCAACTTGCTACTCGTCTGATCAATGAGAGGAGAGATCGTGGAGAAAATCTTTTGTCCATTCGAAGTGATCATGGGAGGGAATTTGAGAATGAGAAGTTTGCTCGGTTCTGTGATGAGCAAGGTATTGTACATCAATTCTCATCTCCCATCACACCGCAACAAAATGGAGTAGTTGAGCGGAGAAATCGAACTGTGCAAGAAATGGCAAGAGTCATGCTACATGCAAAGAACGTCCCTCTGCACTTGTGGGCCGAAGCTATGTCAATCGCCACCTACGTTCTGAACAGAGTTCTGATCAGACCAGGGATGGACAAGACCAGCTATGAGCTCTGGAAAGGAAGAAAGCCCACAGTCAAGCACTTCCACGTGTTTGGTACCGATAGGGAGCAAAGGCAGAAATTGGATAGAAAGTGCGAAGAAGGCCTATTCCTGGGCTACTCTCCAAACAGCCGAGCCTATCGAGTCTACAACAAGAGGTCCAGAACTGTGATCGAGTCAATCAACGTTGTAATCGATGATGCCAAGGACTCACACCTAAGGCAAGAGTCAGATGATGATATGGAGACCCAGGTCACTCAGCCTAAGCATAGACAAGGCTCAGATCTAGACGCACACTCTGAAGTTGTGCCTGAAACTGTGGACGAATCAATCGAAAAGGATGGTGACGTTCAAATGCAAAACAATGAAGCCTCCCAATCTGAGTCTGCTCAAAGGCATGTACCAGATGAAGACTCTGAAAGGGTGCCAGAAACTGTGCCAGAGTATGCCAAGGAGAACACTGATATAATCATGCATGAAGCAGAAGGTAGTGAGGTAAACCAAGCCAGTTCAAGAAGTGGTGACTCAAGCATACAACCATCAAGCAGAATTCAGAAGAATCATCCTCTCACAAGTATCATTGGGAACCCTCAAGACAAGATCAAGACTAGAGGTAAATCTCGTGTTAATTACAGAGAAATGATTAATCATAGCTGCTATTTGTAGAAGGTGGAACCCAAGAATGTAAAGGAGGCCTTGAAAGATGATCATTGGATCACTGCCATGCAAGAAGAGTTGGGAGAATTCACCCGCAACGATGTATGGGATCTAGTTCCTCGCCCAAATGGAGTAAATATCATCGGCACAAAGTGGATATTTAAGAACAAAACAGATGAAAGCGACAACATTACGAGAAACAAAGCCAGGCTGGTTGCTCAAGGATACACTCAGATAGAGGGTATTGATTTTGACGAGACCTTCGCCCCCGTTGCACGCCTGGAAGCTATTCGACTTCTCCTCGCAGTCGCATGTTACTTGAAGTTCAAACTATTCCAGATGGACGTAAAGAGTGCCTTCTTGAACGGTCTGCTATTTGAAGAAGTGTAGCTCAGCCTAAAGGTTTTGAAGACCCACACTGCCCGGATCATGTCTACAAACTAAAGAAGGCTTTATATAGACTCAAGCAGGCCCCTAGAGCTTGGTATGAAAGATTAACGCAGTACCTCATGAGCATGGGATACACTCGAGGAGGAATAGACAAGACGATGTTCGTGAAAAAGGATAACCAACACTTTATCATCGCTCAAATCTACGTCGATGACATCGTGTTTGGTTCTAATTCTCAGAAGATGGTGGATGAGTTCGTGGCCCAGATGCAAAGCGAGTTTCAAATGAGCATGGTGGGTGAATTGAACTACTTCTTGGGGCTGCAGGTTGTACAGTCGAAGGAAGGAATTTTCTTGTCTCAGGCCAAGTATACGAGAAATCTAGTGAAGAAGTTTGGACTGGACAAGGCTACCCACAAGAGAACTCCAGCTGCTACACATGTGAAGATCACCAAGGATGATGCAGGAGCTTCAGTGGACCAGACCTTGTACAGAAGCATGATCGGGAGTCTGCTATACCTGACTGCTTCCAGACCCGATATTTGTCAAGCAGTGGGAGTCTGTGCCAGGTATCAGGCAGATCCGAAGGAAAGTCACTTGCAGCAGGTGAAGAGGATCATCAAATATGTAAGTGGTACTGCTGATTATGGTCTGTGGTACACTAGAGATACAAGTGGTTGTATTGTTGGATACTCCGATGCAGACTGGGCTGGTAACATCGAGGACAGAAAGAGTACTTCTGGTGGATGCTTCTTCGTAGGCAATAACCTTGTATCTTGGTTTAGCAAGAAGCAGAACAGTATTTCACTATCATCTACTGAAGCGGAGTATATGGCTGCGGGGAGCTGTTGTGCTCAAATGCTTTGGATGAAGCAGATGCTCAAGGAAGTGGGACTGGATCAGAATACCATGACGTTATACTGTGACAACATGAGTGCCATCAGCACCTCTAAGGATCCAGTACAGCATTCACGGACAAAGCACATTGACATCCGACACCATTTCATTAGAGAGCTAGTTGAAGATAAAATCATCGGTCTGTTCCACATGCCAACAGAGAAACAACTAGCGGATATTCTGACAAAGCCATTGAACGCTGAGAGGTTTGAGACACTAAGGTCTGCACTTGGCCTTTGTGTCATGAAAAACTAGAAGGCTTTGACGTCAGGGGCAGTCAGCTGAGCAGAACTATTATAAGTGTTGCTGACGTGCCATGTAGTAAGGGGGAGCTGTTTTTAAATCAAACAGAGCAGTATTCTTTATCTTCAGTGCTGATGTAGAAAGACATGAAGAGGAGTTGTCCCTTGCCACTGTTGAGACAAAAAGGGGGAGAATTCTGCAATGTGGTGGTTTTTGTGGCGTTCGTGTTTAAGGGTTATCGGTTATCTGCTGCGAACGTGTCATGCAGAAGAAGTGTTTTGCCTCACATGTCAAGGGGGAGATTGTTGGAGCATAAAGTGCCATATAGGCAAAACACAAATCTGTACAAGACGTCCTCGAATTGGACTGTGCTAGCATCTGTGCAAGGTCTATCCTTCAGTTCCGAAAACTCTGCTCAGTAACTGATTTTTTGGAAAGATAGAAATCTTTCGAATATTCTCGACCGCCACATCACCAAACCGACTCTGATGAGATAAAGATATACAGATCTCAACGGAATTAATTCCTATCTTATCGAGGGTTTTTAGGAAATAAAATCTAGGGTTTTCTTATCACCTAGATCCACACGGCTATATATATAGAAGAGCAGAACTCAGTTTTTCTTCAAGCAACACTTAAGAGACGCCGTGTGGAGAGCCTTAAATCCGTACGCTGAAATCATATCTTGGAGCTTTTAGTCGTCAAGCTTTCATTGGAGGATTAAGGCTGCAAGTTGGTAAGCCTCTTGCTTTACTTGTTTCTTGAACTCATATATTGTTGCTGCGCACTACAACGTCCAGAGATCAAGAAGGTGTTGTCGCTGCTTAGTACCACTCAGGTCTAGCAGATCGACTGTCACAGACGACGACCCACCACTATCTGAATCTACGAGTTGGATTTAACTTCATCAGTCTCGGGAGGAGGTCTGATTGTATAGACGGGAGTCTCTGGATCTAAGGGTCGCTTAGATCACCCAATTCTCTTGTAAGGTAGTATAGGGGATCAGTAGTTTGGAAGGTCGTTCAAACGTCAAACTGTACTATACACCGTGATAGTGAATTGTTCCTTGGACTTGGGAGAAGTCCCCCAGACGTAGGCTACATTGAGCCGAACTGGGTCACCAAGTGTTCTGTGTCCTTTACTGTTTTGCACTTCACTTTCATCTACTTTAGTCTGTGCAACCAACTGTACCACAGTGTGTTCAACATCGTGCTGGTACAGTTGAGCTCATCTCACGCGTAGCAATTTCACTCTCCTAATATGATCCTGCGGACGGAGAAACAAAAAGCTTGAAGCGCTGCTGACGAAGGATCCTTGACTGCACTTGTATAGATTTAAAGGTTTAAGCACACCGTGACATGTTTAAGGTATGGGGGTGTCCAAATCGTTACCAAATTTCTTTTATAAAAAAAACGTTAAATTCGGAAAAGCACACTCATATATGTAAATGACTAAAATAAAATCTTAATGGATACTTTATTTTTAACAATAGTAATTGACTGATGTAACTCTACTAAGGAAGAGCCTCGCCTTCAAAGCAAGTCCAATGCCTAGCTTCTACTGAAAAAGGTTAGTTCCCTACCTCTATATCCTATTACATAAATCGTGTGATAAACTAGAAAGGTTATATTCTAATTGCTCTTACGATTCTGTGCCGCAGCTCCTCATGTTAGTATATGTTTGATCACATATCGTAGATACCCATTACAAGACCCAAGTCTCCGAAGCTAGGACGCAAGAATGTTGGGTTTAGAGAAGATGAGATACTGTTATCTGTTCAAGGTAATGTTCAGACAGTCCTTGAACACTTTGGTAGACAGTATGTGGGACAGCAAATAGAGAGACAACGCAGTGTACTTCCCAGTTCGGCCTCAGCCTACTCTGGGGGGCTTCCCACGCCCTAAAGGGATATAAATCTTTATTGAATAGTATAGAGCTACACGTGGACTTACTCTTACAATCTCCCGAGCGAAGATGCCTAGCCTCTATCACTACTTCACTCAGATTTATGATCTCGGCTCCCCCTCGATCCCCTTCGTCCGAAACTCCTTTCCGAACGTGCTCGATCTTCTCCCGAAGCTCGGTAGCTTTCTCCCGAAAGCCAGTAGTGATCACTGGTGTGTGCAGCGGTAAGTTCAATCACGAACAGTCTGATCAGCACACTGAACAGACTGTATAAGCGCCGGTGATTTTCCAGTGGAGCAATTCAGTCGGCCGTCGCTCTCTCCTTCTCTGATCAAATAAGATATACGCGTGTATTTTTCTCTCAGAAAGCGATCATCATTCTGGACGCCCTAGCCTTCTATTTATATGCTTTGGTGCAGTCCAAATCTGTTCCAGATAATCTGTCAAATATTTAGGAAATATTCCTAAATATTTGATAGATATCTTCATTCCAATCTTAAGGAAGATCATGAGATATCTTTCACGACAAGTCAGCCAAACGGTCTCCAGTCTGATGAAGAGATATTCGTTCGAATATTTGAATATCTACTTCCTCGCTGGCCGACTTCTACCGAAAAAGATCTTCGATCATTAGAACCTTCCGGTTTGCAATCTTGCGTCTGCTCCACGCTGTACTTGAGTTCCAGAATGCGATTGAACTCTCCTTGAACTCTTGCTAGAACTGTCTAAAGACGTTTTGCTAAAACCATGCCACTCAAGGGAACATCAATCTCCCCCTTGGCATTTTTTGGCAAAACCAAATCTGCTAGATCTATCTATCTATCTAGGCTTTAGACACACTTGAGGGAACAAAACAGTCACCTCAAAATACTTCCCCTTTTTGTCATAAACTGGCAAGGGGTCCAATCGCAGTTTGAACAGAATGAAAGAAATGTGCCAGAACAAGCACTGATCAACAAAAAAACGAACAAAAGTGTAGCAGAGTTAAAAAAAAGTTTCAGAATGAACCTTTATGCAGATGAGATCTCATCAGAGTCACCTCCATCGTCCTCATCATCCTCTCCTTCATCATCACTGGGGTAGCGAAGCGCACGAACAAGGTTGTTGATGCGAGTGCGTTGTTCCTTGTCAATGGTGAGGATGATCTCGAGTTCTTTCAGCAGCGTGTCCCTCTCAGCACGAGCGATCTTCAGGCCTCCAGTGGGTTCTTTCCTCGACGATTCCGGAATGTCCTTCCTTCTCTGTCCCGATTCTTGGAGATCATTCTTATGACGACCTTTGAATAGCTTATGATCCACCATGAATTTTTACGGGGCCTTGGACAGACGATCATGCAGAGTCTTCAGTTCTGGAGCCTTGTAGATGATCAACTCATAGATGAGAGATGGGAAGCAGATCTGGTGGAGCGATTGGCTTGAGGTGGCATGTTCAGCAATCTGTTTGAACATGACCCTGCCCAGATTGCAGAGCATCTTGTTCCCAATTTGATACAGCAGCTGCGCCATGTCCTTGCTGACCGAGGAACGATGTGAGGTTGGCATCCAATTGGCTATGGCGATGAAGAAAAGCATCGAGTAAAACGTTGTCAAGTCTGCAACTGGGATGCCCTTGTCTCCCCACGAAGGGTAGGAACCTGCAGTAATGGTGTCTGCAATCTTATCAAAGTCGGGTTCCTTCTCATCTACAGCTGGATCATCCATGGAGAAATAGATGTTGATGAGGTCCGGGTCAATTTCAATTCGTCTTCCTCGAACATAGACCACTCCATAGTCTTTGTCTCCTACCACACCAAACTGTGGAGGAAGGTTTGCAATAGCTTCTCGAGCCAACTGTTCGTTGAATGGTTTGCTCCTAGTCAGGGTCCATATTAGGCACGTTTGTTTCAGAACATGGATGACCTCCTTCCCGTTGTAGCGCTTCTCATCAAGAGTCTTCTCAGGGATTATCTTCCTCTTTAGAACTTACTTCCACTTCTTCGCAGCATCCTTATTGACAAACCATATCCCATTTTTGAAAATACCAGCTGGAGTAACTTCGAAAGCAGGGGATGGGACTTCACATTTCCTAGCATCTTCTGAAACCGGTATTGGAACTTCACGTTTCCTTTTCTTAGATGCATCAGCTCCCCCTGCAACTTGGCTCCCATCTGCTTGACTGGAGACCTCTTTCGCAGGATTCAGAAATACGACTTTCTTCTTTCCCTTCACTTTCTCAGCTCTCTTGAGTTCAGACAATGGAATGGAGTCCTGAGCATCAAACATAGGGATGTCTGTTCTGAGATCCGTCTGAGCAGCTTCATCAACTCCTGTATCTGGAATAACTGAGGTTCCCACCTCAACTTGATCATTATCCCGAATATCACTTGGCACAGCATGTGGAACCCCTTTAGGTTGGGAAGCGTCAGCCAAGTCTACATTAACTTGCACATCTGCCTGATGGGACACATGGACGGTCTTAGTGTGCACACCAGCTGGCTCTCCAACTGGCACACGCTCTGGTACAGAGCTCACTTGAGGCTGGACTATCTCAACCCCTTGCTGAGCCCCCGAATCAATACCAATGTGTTCACTTGGTTTCTCTGAATCTTGACACTGAACCTGTGCCTTTTCCGCTTGCTCAGTCTCCACCTCCTTCTGCAACTCTTGGACTACTTCATCAATGTCCATGTAAATCTTATCGAGATCGTCATCCTTCTCTGGCGGATCCGACTCCTCGAACTCAACATGGACTTGACTTGCCTGCTGCTCACCAACTGGTCCTGGAACTTGCTCTCCTAAACCTTCTTCAGACTCTTCCTAAAGAACTACCTTTCTCTTGCCAGTAGACTCAAGAAATTTCTCAGTTTCTGAATCTGACATAACCACCAGACGACCTTTCACAGCAGTGATCCTGGCTACGTACTTCCTTGGGGAGTCTTGTCTATACTTAACTACTTTCCTGCGGAGCCTTGATGGTCTTACATAGCCGGACGCATGGATCTTATCCCTCCACACATTTGGTCCAATGAGTACCTTGGACACAGGCTTGCACGATCTGTCGACATACACTGCTCCGAGACCATCTTTACCAACATCAGCCCTACTGACTTCTCCATTCTCATCAACCACTACATCTTTTCCCTTATCCTTCTTTATATTTTCGACAATAACATCTTTCACAGGCAACGAGTCAATAACTGGAGCTTTAGGGCTAGAGATTACCTCAGATTGAGAAACAGTCGGCGGTGGAACTTGGCTTATTGATGTCGAACTAGTATCGATTGGTTTAGGAGTCCCCTCCGAAGCTTGCGAGGGCACCACCTTCTGCTTCGCAGCAGGTTCTGGTCCTTTAGGTTCCACGGCGCCGGCGGTAGGGTTTGCTGAGACTTGTCCTTTAACTGTTGCTTTGACATTGGTTCTTGGAGCAGATTCGTCAATTAAAGGCGTCGCCTTTTTCTCCATCGGCATCTTTGGATTCTCCGATTTGGAGATTTGGGTTTTCGCTGCCAGAGCTTTGGACGATTTCTTGGCCATCTTCTTTGGTTCCGGTGAAGTCTTGACAACGGACTTGGATGTTTTCCTTGTGTTTACCATATTTGCTGACGTGTTGAAGCTTTGAGAGATTTCGCCAAGAGTTGCTGTTCTAGGGTTTCGGAAGCGAGAGCGAGACAACAGTAGTTGAGCGATTTGATTTTCAAAATACACAACCTGCCTTTTCAACTTCCCAAAACCATCTTCGAGAATATCATCTCTTTCCTCATAACGGCACGTAAATATCTCCGAAATATTTAAAAAATATTCATCTTCTTAATATGTACCATCTGTTCCAGCTCTCTTCCCCATGTGATCAGTCCAACTGTTCTGCTTGGGTTCTGCATTTGACTGACCACTTCCTCGAACTCTTAGTTTTTGACAACACATAAACCCAAGGAGGATCTGAGTGTCTCAAATTGTGCAGCATCTAATGGTTTGGTGAAGATATCTGCCAACTGCTTGTCCGTTGTCACATGTTTCAGAGTAACAACCTTCTGTTCAACCAATTCTCTGATGAAGTGGTGTCTGATGTCAATGTGCTTCGTCCTGGAGTGCTGTACTGGGTTTTTAGATATGGTGATCGCGCTCATGTTGTCACAGTACAAGGTCATCTCCTCATGTTCCACTCCGTATTCAGACAGCATTTGCTTCATCCATAGCAATTGAGTGCAGCAACTTCCTGCAGCTATATACTCTGCTTCGGCCGTAGAAAGCGAGATGTTGTTTTGCTTTTTGCTGAACCAGGAGACCAGGTTGTTTCTCAAGAAGAAACACCCTCCAGAAGTGCTCTTTCGTTCTTCAGTGTTCCCTGCCCAGTCAGCGTCGCAGTACCCAACCAAGTATGGGTTGGTGTCCTTGGTGTACCAGATTCCAAAGTCAACAGTTCCGCACACATACTTTATGATTCTCTTCACTTGCAGAAGATGACATTCTTTCGGATCTGCTTGATACCTGGCACATACTCCTACCGCATACGCTATATCTAGTCTGCTGGCTGTTAAGTACAAGAGACTCCCAATCATGCTCCTGTACAGAGTCTGGTCGACCTTTGTTCCTGCATCGTCTTTAGTGATCTTTAAGTGCGTAGCAGCTGGTGTTCTTTTGTGACTTGCCTTCTCAAGCTCAAATTTCTTAATCAAGTTCTTGGCATACTTGCTTTGTGAGATGAAGATGCCATCCTCCTTCTGTATCACCTGGAGTCCGAGAAAGTAGTTCATCTCTCCAACCATGCTCATCTTGAACTCTTTCTGCATCTGTTCCACAACTGATCCACCAGCTTCTGTGTGTTGGACCCAAACACTATATCGTCAACATAGATTTGTGCGATAATAAAATCTGACCTTGTGTGTTTCACGAACAGGGTCTTGTCCACTCCCCCTCGCACATATCCATGGTCGACGAGAAATACGGTAAGACGCTCATACCATGCCCTGGGTGCTTGTTTGAGTCCGTACAGAGCCTTTTTCAGCCGGTACACGTGAGCAGGGTGATGTGGGTCCTCAAATCCTTTCGGCTGATCAACGTATACTTCCTCATTCAGAAAACCATTGAGGAAGGCACTCTTAACATCCATCTGGAACAGCCGAAACTTTAAGTGACATGCCAGAGCAAGGAGTAGGCAAATGGCTTCGAGGCGTGCGACGGGGGCAAAGTTTCATCAAAGTCGATCCCCTCTATCTGAGTATAGCCTTGTGCCACTAGATGTGCCTTGTTTCGTGTGATATTACCTGTGGCGTCTGACTTGTTCTTGAAGATCCATTTAGTACCTTTGACATTTACTCCATCAGGTCTTGGAACTAAGTCCCAGACGTCATTGCGAGTAAACTCTTCAGCTCTTCCTGCATGGCTAGGACCCAGTACTCATCAAGCAGTGCTTCCTTTATGTTCTTCGACTCTATTTCAGACAGAAAGCACGAGCAAGCAGCTAGTTCTCTGAAGTTAATCTCCTTGCCACGAGTCCTCATTCCGGCACTTGGTGCACCAATGACCTCTGTAATTGGATGGTTTCTGGCAATTCGTCGAGAGGGTTGTAAGGCAACAATATCCTCTTGAGTATTGACATCATCAGCCTTGTCAGAGGAAGAGATTCCAGTGTGGGTGTCAGTTGTTAGCACTCCTTCTGTCGGATCATCCCCAGTCTGCTGAGACGACAGTGGTGTCTCAGGTACTGTTCCAGGACTGTAGTCAGCATCGTCTGAGACAGCCTGCTCAATCACGTCATCCTTGACTTTGACATTGACTGACTCCATGACAGAGCATGTGCGCTTGTTGAACACCCGGTATGCTCGACTGTTCGAGGAATATCCTAGGAAGAAACCCTCATCACTCTTCGGGTCCAGCTTCTGTCTGTACTCACGGTCATTCAGGATGTAGCACACACTCGCAAAGATGTGGAAGTATTTGACGGTGGGCTTCTTCCCCTTCCAAAGTTGTAGCAGGTCATCTCCGTTCCAGTACGGATTGTCACACGATTGATGATGTGACATGCAGCATGCATAGCTTCTGACCAGAACTTCAAAGGAATTCTCTTGGAATGAATCATCACACGAGCCATCTCCTGAATTGTGCGATTTTTGCGTTCCACTACCCCATTCTGCTGGGGGGTGATGGCAGAGGCGAACTGGTGTGCTATGCCATGTTCAGCACAGTAGGTGGCCATCGTGTTGTTCTTAAACTCAGTGCCGTTATCACTCCTGATGCTCACCAGATTTTCTCCTTTGTCCTCCCTTTCTCTCTGAGGTAAAGTGGCGAGTTGAATGAACTGTTGAGCAGCTTCAGTCTTGTCTCGAAGGAATCTAGTCCAGGTAAATCTGGTAAAGTCATCCACACACACCAGAACATACTTTTTACCGCCATAGCTCTCAACTTGCATCGGACCCATAAGATCCATATGGATCAGTTCCAAAGGTCGGCTAGTGTTGATCTGCGAAGTGTTGAGATGTGAAGCCTTCGTCTGTTTCCCTATTTGGCACTCTCCACAGATTACATCTATATCACCTGTCACAGTGGGCAGACCTCGGATGAGACCAGTTGAGGAGAGCTTCTTTAGGGTCTTGAGATTCAGATGACCCAAGCGCCTGTGCCACAGTGCCATCTCATCCGCTTGACTTGTTAAACAGGCTGATGCAGTTACTGTTCCAGCAGAACCTATGAGGTAGCAGTTGTTGGCTGCCCTGCTACCTTTCATCAGTGTGCCCCCTTCCTTATCCAATACTTGACATGAGTCGTGAGTGAATTTGACATGGTGTCCACCATCACACAGTTGACTAATACTGATAAGGTTCACCTTCAATCCTTCAACGAGGAGGGTATCCTTGAGTACAGGCAGATCCGGAACCTTCAATGTCCCACAGCCGATCACCTGACCCTTTCCCCCATCACCAAAAGTGACAAACTGCCGTTTCGTAACAGGTCTAATGTGTGTGAGATATTTGGAATTACCTGTCATAGGAGCAGAGCATCCACTGTCGAAGTACCATCGATCTTTCTCCATGTGACTTGATGAGATGAATGCGACCATGCACATGGTCTTGCTAGTTTTTGGTACCCAGACCTGTCGCATTCGAGATTTAGTCATGTATTCCATGGCCCTTCGTTCAGCAAGAAACAGGCGGCACTTAGGTTTGATGTGTCCAATCTGGTAGCAGTACCAGCATGTGCGAGAGTCTTTATTCCGTTCTGAGTAAGGCCTTATGTGAGCATTTCGAGTCTTCCTTTGTCTTGCTGGGGTTTTTCTTTGGTTCTGATTCACCTTCTGTCCAGGGTCCTGTTCAGCCACTGGTTTTGCTTTAACAAAGTTGTACCTTTTGAGCTGCCTTCTTCTATGAACCCCAGTCCTCTGTGTCCGGACTCCATCCTTTGAGACCTAAGAATCTCGTTCAAGTTTTTAGAACCAGAGTTTAACATTTTTACCGACTGTTTGAACTGGTTTAGCTTCTTCATGGTGGTTGAATGTTCCATCCTTTCTGATTCCACCTATAGTTCCAATGATTCTACTTGATTTAAGAGGAACACCTCCTTGCGTTTAAAATCAACTATCGTTTTCCTTAGACCCGCCAAGCCTAATGGATGGATGTCACGATTTTTCTCCATTTCAACTTTCAGAGAAGAAATGGTACCCAGAAGTTCTGTTTTTTGTGCAAGCAGAGACGACCTCTCCTGTTTCACATTAGTCAGTTGAGTATTCAACAAATCAACTTTACCTTGGAGTTTCACCTTCTGTGTAACCAGTATCTCGACCTCCTGCCACATCTTGTCTTTTTCAACAGACATACTGGCACTTGTGTCAGTAAGTTTCTTGTTGAGATTGATCACCAACAGCCACTTCTCATACAGTTCTTTGTAAGTTTCCGTCAGAGTCTCCTGTGTGAGTTCTTCATCATCACTATCTGAGGAGTCGTCAGCTGGATGTTCGAACTGAGAGGACATACTTTCACTGGATTTACTGCACTCTCCTATGGTTGCACTAAATGCAACAAAGTTGGTGGTTTCATCGCCTTCCTCCTCATCATCTGACTCACTGTCACTAAGATTTGCAACCATCGCCTTTTTCTTCTTGAGGGTGTTGGCTCATTCTGCCTGAATGTGACCGAAGCCCCTGCACTCGCGGCACTAAATCTCTTTCCCTTTTTTTGAGAAATCCTGCCTATTTTCACTGGTCCTCGTCTTTCCTTTATTCCAGTTGCGAAAGTTGCTTGAGGATGACTGACCTTGCTCAGGACCACGTCTGTTGATTTTTCGGATCATCCTGCCAAAGTTCTGAGCCATCATTGCCAGTTGTTCAGTGGTGCAGCCAGACTCAAGTATGTCTTCGGACACTTCCGCTTTAAGGGCAATTCCTTTCCTGTCTCTGGGTTGGACTTCGTGATTCATCTCGTAAGTTCTGAGTGAACCCATGAGCTAGTCCAGTTTTAGACTGGAGATATCATGCATCTCCTCAATGGCAGTGACTTTCATGGCAAATCTCGGAGGGAGCGATCTCAAAATTTTACTAGCCATTCTTTCACCGTCAATGGGTTTTCCCAGTGCAGCAGCCTCGTTGGACAGGTCTAGAACTCTTGCATTGAACTCAGGGATGGTTTCACTATCCTTCATTTTCATATCCTCGAACTTAGTTGTCACAATCTGCATTCGAGAATTGCGAACTTTGTCAGTGCCTTCATAAGCTGTTTGGAGGATATCCCAAGCTTCCTAAGCGACTTCACAATTTATGATCAGTTTTAACACGTTCTCGTCCACTCCAGAGAAGATTGCATTCATAGCCTATGAATTTCCAACAGCCGCTTTTTCATCTGCATCAGTCCACAGGGCTTCTGGTTTAGGGACAACTTCTCCTACAAGATTTTCCATCATGGTTGAGTCCATCCGATCAAAACAGCCTTCCAAGCCTTCTCATCGAGAGATTTCAGAAAAGCTTTCATCTTGGGATTCCACGAGGCATAGTTTGATCCTTCAAGAAGCGGGGTCGGGTTGTGCTTTTTCCTTCCTTCAGGGTCATCTTGAACAGTTCTAGGATCACACTCAGTATGTCGAGTGTTTGCTCTGATACCAATTGAAATACTGTGATCTGTTCAAGCTACTCTTCAAGGTAATGTTCAGACAGTCCTTGAACACTTTGGTAGACAGTATGTGGGACAGCAAATAGAGAGACAACGCAGTGTACTTCCCAGTTCGGCCTCAGCCTACTCTGGGGGGCTTCCCACGCCCTAAAGGGATATAAATCTTTATTGAATAGTATAGAGCTACACGTGGACTTACTCTTACAATCTCCCGAGCGAAGATGCCTAGCCTCTATCACTACTTCACTCAGATTTATGATCTCGGCTCCCCCTCGATCCCCTTCGTCCGAAACTCCCTTCCGAACGTGCTCGATTTTCTCCCGAAGCTCGGTAGCTTTCTCCCGAAAGCCAGTAGTGATCACTGGTGTGTGCAGCGGTAAGTTCAATCACGAACAGTGTGATCAGCACACTGAACAGACTGTATAAGCGCCGGTGATTTTCCAGTGGGGCAATTCAGTCGGCCGTCGCTCTCTCCTTCTCCGATCAAATAAGATATACTCGTGTATTTTTCTCTCAGAAAGCGATCATCATTCTGGACGCCCTAGCCTTCTATTTATATGCTTTGGTGCAGTCCAAATCTGTTCCAGATAATCTGTCAAATATTTAGGAAATATTCCTAAATATTTGATAGATATCTTCATTCCAATCTTAAGGAAGATCATGAGATATCTTCCACGACAAGTCAGCCAAACGGTCTTCAGTCTGATGAGGAGATATTCGTTCGAATATCTGAATATCTACTTCCTCGCTGGTCGACTTCTACCTAAAAAGATCTTCAATCTTTAGAATCTTCCGGTTTGCAATCTTGCGTCTGCTCCACGCTTCACTTGAGTTCCAGAATGCGATTGAACTCTCCTTGAACTCTTGCTAGAACTGTCTAAAGACGTTTTTCCAAAACCATGCCACTCAAGGGAACATCAGAAGATAAATTGGTGAACTGGATTCGACAATTTTATTCATGGATCAAACTCTAGTTAAATAACTAAATACAAGAACCGTAAATCCTAAACTATAGGATGCACTATGCCACTAACTTCCCATCTTAATCAACTGCTTGACTCAATCTTTAATGCAACTGCATGTATTCCAACATATCCACCCCTAAACTGAAGATTCTCTTCAGTTTACAATGTGTGATCATCTGTTGGCTGGGCTGCTTAACTGTTTCTTGTTGACTGATTCTGTTGACCATCAACTATCTCAGGTTTCTTCTCCTAGGCCGCTCCTCTAGCGTCATTCCTCGATACCGCAGTATCAGTCATCTCCTCAACAAGTGAGAGCCACTTCTCTTCTTCAGTACTTGTTGTATGACTAGAAATCAAAGTCTACTTCACTTACCGCACTGGATAAGTGACCTATATTCCTCATAGGTTTTCACAATAAACAGTTTCCACGAGCACACTCCAAATTGCCAATCTGCCAACTCCCATCTTAGCCTTTCTTAAAATCATTCTCCGGCCAAGTCACACAATTCTTCTTGACATTGTTGAAATGTCCTTTAAACCCATGTTGAGTCCGTTCTCACCGAGTCACTGGTCTCCTCCGATCAGATGCAATGCAACAAACCTTCTCACTGCTCTCATCCGAGCATATGCATCACGTTGCATTTTCCAAAACCATTACCTTTTAGTTAGGCTCCAAAGATTGAATCCTTCTCATGATCAATGTCACTCATGTCATCATCATCTTCATCACACGATGACACCAGCAGCAGCCACTTCATTCTCAATGTGAGTCAACATATGCAGGTCATTACTTGATCTGCTCAACTCCATCTCTACTGCTCAGTGCTCACCAACAGCTTCAAAAGCCCATCTTGACTTGGAAACATCCAAATCAATTGCATGATCCATGTTATCTATTTGCATTAGACTGACGAAAGTCTTTTTCAGCATCTTCGATCTCATTACAATTTCTAAGTCCTTACATAAAGCCTTAATGCCATGAACTTCACAAGAAGCACCCACTACTTCATACACTTTTCATACACCAGTGAATCGCACATTTCACATCACTGTCCATTTAATTGCAATTCCCTCGACTGAGTCTTTCTCCATGACACTCATCACCAATATTGGGCACGCCGTCACTAACAATCTCGGACGGAATTCACTAGCATTGCCATTCAATGCGCCATTCCCAATTTGAGTAGCATGTGATTACTTCCCTCACGCCTCTTCCTTTTAGTTTTCTCTTGTCAATGAAACTGATGTCCCATCTTTTCACGCTGCCAACACAACAAAGCATGCATCCCTTGTTCAAGTCCGTCACTGTGCATGTTTCCTCAACCGTCTGCCCGTTTGATATTACCATCAATTTCTTTGGCCGAGTACCTCTCTGCTGCTTCCTTTCTATCAGACATTGTAACAAACAATTTAACTGCAGTTATCAACTCAACTTTCACAGACGTCCCACCAAAGCAACCAAACTCTAGATCCACGACAGCTTCGCCATAGATGGATTGAACATCTTCTTTTTTCCAGTTCGGGCCTCATATAGTTATCGCACGGTTTCTCTTGATATTTTCCGGCAACCTTCTGGAAGCTCTGCCATCTCCTTCTTTACCTCGACAACTTCCGCAACCGCATCCGAAACACTTCTTTCAACAGCATCTGACGCAACAATGTCTCCACCTTCCACACTCTTCTTTTTCTCAACATGACAGATACGCCTGGGGTTTAGGCCACCATCTCCTTAACTATTCTGACATGTGAAGATCTCAGCAACTCACAAATCTCTTTCAATACCTTCCGCATCTCTACCACCCACGGACGGCCGCCCGTCGGATAGTAGCAGCATAACGGCTACTGCCGCCAGATTACAAAAAAAACAGGATTTAAACCTTCGGCTCTTGATACCAAATGTTCGGTTTAGAGAAGATAAATTGGTGAACTGGATTCGACAATTTTATTCATGGATCAAACTCTACTTAAATAATTAAGGCCCTGTCCACTTTGACTCTATTTTTTGATTTTTAAGTTAAGATAAGTTAATATCAGTTAAGATAAGTTAATATCAGTTAAGATAAGTTATTTTCAGTTAAGATAAGTTATGTTAAGTTTCAGTTAAGATAAGTTACTTTTAACATACTATTCATCATCATCATACCATCATCATCATCATACTATTCATCATACCATCATCATCATACCATCATCATACTATTCATCATACCATCATCATCATCATACTATTCATCATACCATCATACTATTCATCATCATCATACCATCATACTATTCATCATCATACCATCATACTATTCATCATACCATCACACTATTCATCATACCATCATCATCATACAATCACCATCATACTATTCATCACACCATCATCATCATACCATCATACTATTCATCATACCATCATCATACCATCACACTATTCATCATCATACCATCATCATCATACTATTCATCATACCATCATCATCATCATACCATCATACTATTCATCATACCATCATCATCATCATACCATCACACTATTCATCATCATCATCATCATACCATCATCATCATCATACTATTCATCATACCATCATACTATTCATCATACCATCATCATCATCATCATACCACCATACTATTCATCATCATCATACCATCATACTATTCATCATCATCATACCATCATCATCATCATCATACCATCATACTATTCATCATACCTTCATCATCATAATATTACTATTCATCATCATCATCACCCCCATCATCATCAACAGTATATTACTATTCATCATCATCATAAAATTACTATTCATCATCATCATCACCCCCATCATCATCAACAGTATATTACTATTCATCATCATAAAATTACTATTCATCATCATCATAAAATTACTATTCATCATCATCATCATCACAACCATCATCATCATAAAATTACTATTCATCATCATGAAATTACTATTCATCATCATCATAATATTACTATTCATCATCATCATCATCATCACAACCATCATCATCATCATAAAATAATACTATTCATCAGTCAATATAAGTTTCAGTTAAGTTAAGATAAGTTAAGATCAGTTAAGATAAGTTAAGATCAGTTAAGATAAGTTAAATTCAGTTAAGATAAGTTTAAGTTAGTAAAATAGAGTCAAAGTGGACGGGCCCTAAATACAAGAACCGTAAATCCTAAACTATAGGATGCACTACGCCACTAACTTCTCATCTTAATCAACTGCTTGACTCAATCTTTAATGCAACTGCCATGTATTCTAACAAAGAAGGCGACACCAAAGGACCAGCCTGCTGCAGACACCGAAGATAACACTGTCAGCAGCATTCGTTCTGGTCATTTAAGTTTGGACGAAACTGCATCTCAAAACAAGTCAACCAAAGGACCAACTGCTACGCTTAAGAAGCCATCAATAAAATCCCTCCCCAAGCTCCCATCTGAAAAGACGACATTATCAACTCAGTCCCCACTAGAAAAGCCTGCCCCTGTATAAGTATGAGAGTGAGAGAAACGTCGGAGAGATCATCGGAGAAAGAAAGATTGCCGGAGAAGAAGAAGAGAAGAAAATTGGGGAAGAAGTTAGAGATTTGATTAATGGCGACATACATGCCTGATATACAGTTATCAGACAGTTTGAACAAATTACAAGTGAGTGAGCCAAGTTCAAAGATCAACACTACGTTCCCCTATAAATACACATGACTCCTCTAAGAAGTAAAAGTTACATTGTGACCCCTAAATCAAATAACCCTAGAGCCGCCATTGAAGTCGAAGTCGTTCTGGGAATCAACATGATCTTGGAGCTCAGCCTGTGTCGATATGCTCAACACCCCCCCCCCCCCCGCAAGCTCAACGTGTGGAGAGTGCTCAGAACGTTGAGCTTGGAGCTCAGCCTGGATAGCTGGTCCGCAGACAACGGCTTCGTAAACATGTCGGCGGGCTGCTCAACCGTGGGAATATATTGGGGCACAAGTAGGCCAGAGGAGACATGTTGACGCACAACATGACAGTCCAATTCGATGTGCTTGTTGCGTTCATGAAAGATCGGATTGCGAGCAATATGCATAGCAGCATTGTTGTCGCAATATAGAGGAATTGGCTGGGGTACAACAACATGGAGGTCCTTGAGAATGCGAAGGAGCCAGACCAATTCACACGAAGCCTGAGCCATGGCCCTATACTCGGCTTCAGCTTAGGACCTTGAGACTACATTCTGCTTCTTGGTCTTCCATGAGACAAGAGCATTGCCAATCAAAATGGAATAGCCAGTAACCGAACGCCTGGTGATGGGGCAAGACCCCCAGTCAGCATCACAGAAGGCTTGGATATGGAGAGGTTGCTGACTTGGATAAAAGCGTCCCTGTGCAGGCGCAGACTTAAGGTACCTCAATACCCTATGTGCTGCTTGCAAGTGATCATCTGTAAGTGTAGCCATATATTGACTAAGTATATGTACTGCTAAGATAGATCAGGTCTAGTGACCGTGAGGTAGATTAATTGGCCAACCAGTCTTCTATAGACTGCAGGATCAGTTAGAGTAGGGGCAACAGATAGGCTTAACTTGTGTTTAGGATCCATAGGAGTAGCAGAAGACTTGCATCCCAATAAGCCATCCTCTGATACGAGATCAATAGCATATTTCCGTTGATTAATGAATATGCCCGTGGAAGACCTGACTACCTCAATGCCAAGGAAATAGTGTAGCTGACCTAAGTCCTTTATTTTAAACTTCTTGTGAATAAACTGCTTAACAACAGCAGTCAAAGAACTAGAAGTTCCAGTGATAATGATATCATCCACACAGACTAAGAGAGCGAGAAATGTCCCATCTTTGTCGTATGTAAATAGAGAATAATCATTAAGATTAGGTATAACTCCAAACATCACCAAAGCATCTCTGAATTTTTCAAATCATTGACTAGGTGCTTGTTTCAAGCCATTGAGACTTTTATTGAGCTTGCAAACTTTTACTTGCTCTTTTTCTGCTTTATAGAAACCAGGGGGAGAATCATGTGAACTTCTTCTTCTAGACTGCCATGTAAAAAGGCATTATCAACGTCTAGTAGATAAAGGGGCCACCCTTTAGATGATGCAACTACAAGAAGTGTCCTAACAGTGTTCATCTTGACCACTAGGGCAAAAGTTTCATGATAATCCAACCCCTCAAGTTGTGTGAAGCCTCTGGCTACCAATTTGGCTTTGTACCTTACAATAGTGCCATTTGACTTTCTTTGAATCTTGTATATCCATTTTGAACCAACTGCATTCTTTCCAACTGGTAGATCAGTGATTTCGTATATATTGTTGGCTTGTAACTCAGCTTGCATAGCTTGAACCCATGCATGATCTTTGCTGGCTTGTGTATAAGTTTTAGGCTCATTATCTGATAGAATTTGTAAGGCAAAATGCTGATAGTCAGGACTGCATTTAGAGTAGTTGACATACTCACATATGGGGCAATTAGTCTGTCTTGAGAGAGTAGTGTTGTAGATGAAGTCTTTGAGCAAAACAGATGGTTTAGGGGGCCTGGTAGATCTTCTAACAGGTCAATCTGTTACCTCTGAAACTGAAGGAACATTTTCAGACTGAAAGTCCTTATCATGCTGTTCTGAGGCACATTGATGATAATCTGAATTGCTAGTGAGCTCAGAGATATCAGGCATATCACAAATATCATTGGCATCAGGTTGAGAGACAGCAGGACATTTAGGCAATAGAGTGTTAGACGTAGCAGCATCAGTAGAAGATATATTAGCAAAGGGAAACATATCTTCTTTGAAAATAACATCTCTACTAACACTGATACCTTGCGAGTTCAAGTCATATACTTTGTAGCCCTTTTGTCCAAATGGATAACCAATGAAAACACAAGCTCTTGCTCTGGAGTCAAACTTCCCTTTGTGAGGTAAAATATTTGTGACATAACATAGGTAGCCAAAGGTGCGCATATGATCAAAAGTGGGAGGTGAGCCATGTAAGACCTCATATGATGACTTATTTTACAGGATCACTGAGGGAATTCTATTTATGATATAGGTGGCAGTGAGGATACACTCTCTCCAGAATATATCAGGAATATGAGAATGAAATTTCAGAGCTCTTGCTATCTCAAGTAAGTGTTTGTGTTTTCTTTCCACAATGCCATTTTGTTGAGGACTGTAGGTGCATGATGCATGATGAATGCATCCTTTTTCAGATAGAAATGTAGATAGTCTATTGCTGAGAAATGCACTCCCATTGTCTGTTTTCAAAACTTTAATGGAGCAGTTGAACTGAGTCTTTATCATGTTAAAGAAACTGATCAACTGGTCCACTGCTTCTGCTTTTGTACTGATAAGGAGAGTCCATGTAGCTCTAGACATGTCTTCCACAATAGTTAAGAAATACTTAGCACCAATTGTTGTAGGAGTTTTATAGGGATCCCAAATATCTGCATGAATCATTGTAAAAAGAACAGTGCTTGTGGAAACACTATCTATAAATGGTAGTCTTCCTTGTCTAGCCAAAGGACAAATATCACAATGTAAGGACTGAGAATTACAACTGAGATTAGGAATATATGTCTTTAGACTGTTTGCCATCTTAGCAAAAGGTACATGTCCAAGTCTTTTGTGCCAAAATAAGACATTATCAGATCCTCTTTGCACTGTAAAACAAGTACTGGAATTACGTGCTTTAAATTGATACAGTCCCTGATTTACTTCACCAATCCATAGAGAATTCAGCATTGCTTGGTCCTGAATAGAACAACCTTTGTCAGAAAATTCTATAACCAAATCCAAATGAGAATCATTGACTAACTTGGCAACGCTGATGAGATTAAACTTGATAGAGGGTATCAGTAGAACTATGGATGCACAACCGGTCCGGACCGGAATTTTTTAAAATCTTGGAACGTGGACCGGATTTTTGTGAAAAGTGGATCGGATCTGACCGAATACCCTTATTTTTACGGTCCGGACCGGACCCGAACCAGAGCGGAATTTTACGGGCCGGGTCGGACCGATAGACCGGAAATTATGAAAATTATGGACCGTGGACCGGACCAGAATTTTTACGATCCGTAATTTTTATGAAAATTATGGACCGTAAAATCCAATCCGGTCCGGTTTTCCAGTCCGGTCTCAATTTGTGCATCCCTAAGTAAAACATCAAGCAGTGTTATGTGCTCACTCAAGTCACAATTACCAACATAATTCACCACAACCTCTTCACCATTAGGCATAAGAATATAATGAGGTGTCTGAAGTTTCTTTATATTATTTAACCAGTGTTTGTGAGGTGTTATATGATCAGTAGCACCACTGTCAATTATCCAGTCAGTTTGACAAACTTTAACTGCAGCTAAACATGTCATACATGCAATGTGCTCATTTTGCTGATTAGGCATGCTGAGGAAATTCATGAGCCTGTTCAACTGGTCTTGATTCATCCTGACAGAGCTAAGCTGTTGCACAACACTGCTGTCGCAGTTAGAAGAGATATCAGACTTTGAGGTATTTTTCTGAAAATCAATAGAATCAGATGTGATGACATTATTTGATGCACTTTTATTTGGTTTAGAGTTGGATGCTTGTCCCTTATAGAGCTTATGTCCAGGAGGATAGCCATGTATCTTGTAGCATGTCTCTTTTGTGTGACCTTGAAGCTAGAAATTAGTGCAAAATAGATTTCTTCTATTTCTGTTAAGTGGATAGTTGTTTGCTCCTGTCCTTTGCACTTGTCTGTTGTTGTAAGACAATTGATGCTAAGAGGAACCTTGTTATTTCTAGTAGTTATGAGTGTCCTGCTGTTGTGAAGCATATAGGGCATGCATTTCAACAACAGTTGGTCTCATAATACCTCTTTGCATTTCATCATCAAGGACCATGTGATAGGCTTCATCAAGAGTAGGTCTAGGCTTCATTGATGTTGTTTGAGTTCTAACAATGGCATGGACATCATTAAGACCAGTTAGAAACTGCATAAGCATATAGGTTTGTTTCCTTATCTCCATGGATTGAGTAGATTTACAGTTTACTCCCCGCACACATAACTCTTCATGCTCAAGAGCTTCTCCCTCTCCCCACAGTTGTAGGAGTTTTCCGTAGTATGTAGCAACATCCATCACTCCTTGCATAAGAATGACAATTTCTTTACGCAATTGTAACAACCTTGGACCAGTGTTGGCACCTGCAAATCTCATTTGCAGTGTATTCCAAGCATGCATACAGTCTGTACAGTGTATAATAGAACTTCCAATTTCCTTAGACACTGAGTTGATAATCCATGAGAAAATAACATTATTGCATTTCTCCCATCTAGTGAGTTGATATGGATCAATTGGTTTAGGAAATCTACCTTGCACAAAGCCTAGTTTAGATTTGATTCCTAACACCATTTCCATGGATTTTTTCCAGTTAATGAAGTTACCTACACCAGTTGATGAGTCGTATTTATACGACTCGTCGAATCAATTAATCCCATTTATTTTGACACTTTATTATGGGAACAGTTACTTTTTAGTATGGTTTTACATTTCAGGTGTTTCGGAAGCTCTAGGAGGAAACGCGCATAAAAGACTTTGTGTCAAAAACACCACAATGGCAGATCAGGCCTTCAGAGGTTCGACGGAGTGCTGGGAATCGACCATTGATCAGAAAACTACGAGCTACATGCCAATGCGTAGCTGACTCAATTCCCTACAACTCTCTAGTTCACACTGAGAGCAGCCAAGGTCATTTAGAAGGTCAAATCCAGAGTCGAAGTCGGAACTAGCGCACAGAAAGGAGAAATCCACTCAGTGTGGATCGCGTCCTGTAACGCGTCAACGCTGGGCGCGGCGCTAATGTGCATAATGGGCGCGACGACGAGGTAATGACGTTAGCAGTCCGAAATTTGATAATTCAAGCCGAAAAATAGATTTAGAAACCCAGTTTTGCTATAAATAAAATGTTTGAAGTAGAGTTTCTAATCATCCATCATTCTACATTCAACTCAAGTTTTGAAGACGACTCTGGAGGAGAAGGCGAAGCTTTCAACGAGAGAAGTGATTTCTAATTATTTTTTATCAAAAATATTTGTGTTTATTTTTATGACGATGAGTAGCTAAATTTCTATTTCAGTTTAGGATTTCACACATTGTGACTACGTTTTGAGATTTTTGTTCTTAATGCAATTTTATGTTTCTCTAGTTCTTGTTCTTCATCGTATGGATTAATTTGTGAGGTTAAGTGGAAGCTTTGTCGCAAAGCTTAATCAAACAATTAATTCTTACCGTTAACATCTACTGGGATACTTTGTCGTAAAGGTAGATAGTAACACCTATCCTTAGTAATACCTTTGTCGGATTATTGAGTTTAAGAAAGAACTAGAAGTCTAACACCTTTGTCGGGTTAGATTGTGGCGTATCACCTTTGTCGGGATACTAGGGTAGTTACCTTTGTCGAAACAACCACACTTAGAAACTTGAGATTTGATCATTAGTTGTCGATGATAAACATGTCACAATAGAAATCCTAAGCTGAATGTTCTCTCTGATTGTCTTTGTTAGTCTTTTTCTCTTTTGCACTCACAATTGCTAAAAATCCCCATTTTTTCTTTAATTGTTTACAGTTACAGCTTCAACAACACCAGCTCCCTTGGGTTCGACCCTGCATTATATGTTTTTCCATGATTATGTGTAGCTAAACTCTTAATTCAGTTTATGATTTCGTTCGTTGTGACTTATGTTTTGAGACTCTTTTCTTAATGCAATTTCTTGTTTCTCTAGTTCTTGTGCTTCATGACATGAATTAATTTGTGAGGTTAAGTGGAAGCTTTGTCGCAAAGCTTAATCAGACAATTAATTCTTACCGTTAACATCTACTGGATACTTTGTCGTAAAGGTAGATAGTAAAACCTATCCTTAGTAATACATTTGTCGGATTATTGAGTTTAGGAAAAAACTAGAAGTCTAACACCTTTGTCGGGTTAGACTGTGGTGTATCACCTTTGTCGGGATACTAGGGTAATTACCTTTGTCGGAACAACCACACTTAGAAACTTGAGATTTGATATTTAGCAGTCGATACATGTCACAATAGAAACCCTAAATTGAATGTTCTCTCTGATTAAATTCTTCTTGTTATTTTTTCTTTTGCACTATAAATCACTTAAACCCCCCTCTTTTCTTATTTCCAGTTACAGTTTCAACAACACCAGCTCCCTTGGGTTCGACCCTGCTTACCGCTGCACTAGCTTTTAGTAGGAGAAATATAAATATTAAATTTCACACGTCAGACGACGCGCGTCACCAGTCAATGGTTGAGTAACAAGAGGAGCACTGAAATTTTCAGAGTTACTTACAAACAAAGGATCATCCGAGAGCTGAACTGTTTCGTTTTGTTTCGCTACCACTGTGTTTGCAATCGCTGCAGCAGGCTGAGTACCAGACAGTTCAAATGCTGAGGAAGTAGCCATTGTAGTGAGAAAAAGGAGCAAAAACCAGAATGAGCACAAAACAGAGCAGAAGATGCGAATATGATGATTGATCGACGATCAGACAACACAGGAGTGATCGGAAGGCTCTGATACCATGTAGAAGTATGAGAGTGAGAGAAATGCCGGAGAGATCACCGGAGAAAGAAAGATGACCGGAGAAGAAGAAGAGAAGAAAATTAGGGAAGAAGTTAGAGATTTGATTAATGGCGTCATACATGCCTGATATACATATATCAGACAGTTTGAGCAAATTACAAGTGAGTGAGCCAAATTCAAAGATCTGCACTATGTTCCCCTATAAATACACGTGACTCCTCTAAGAAGTAAAAGTTACATTGTGACCCTTAAATCAAATAACCCTAGAGCCGCAACTGGAGTCGAAGTCGCTCTGGGAATCAACACGATCTTGGAGCTCAGCCTGGATCGATATGCTCAACAGGCCCAATGGATGACTCGAGCAAAACAAAATCCTCAGCTGATGAACAAAATCAGTCAAACTCCGGACCAGAGCTTCCTCAGGTTACAGTACCGCTAGAAAAATAGATCAACCTAAATTTCTGCAGTATTGCCAGGCTGCAGCAACATCTTATAATATACTGTTACAATACAACATCTTATAGATCAACCTATGTTATTTTCCAAGATGTTTTTTTTCGAACAACTTTCACATCATTGTTATTCAAATCAAAACCAATGAGTAGCATTTGGGGTTTAGTATATCAGAGGTCAAAATTGAGGTTTTAGTTAGCGTATGTGCTTGTATTCAGCATTTATGTTCCCTAGGAAAGGAAGTTAGTTTTTATTTGGAATTCCAACTAAACTCTTTTCTTATACTGAACGTTCAGTCTCAAAGATGTGAACTGAAAATGAGTATTTGCATGGTAGCTTGCAACACAAGTAACACGAGACATTGAGTTTCTGAAAGTAGCTCACTAATAAACAACTTCACCAGCAACAAGAACATAGTACAATGATCTTGATTATAGTTGGTGAAGCAAAATGGCAGAGTGGTCTTGCTATCATAAGCATGGATCCTTCAGGTGCTAGTCAGGTCCATTTCAGATAGGTACTTCGCTAGAGACGCGATCGGTTTAGAAGAATCTACTTCGGCAATCCCAGCGTGCCTGATTTTGATTCGCGCAAGATAGTCAGCTGCTATCCATGGAAAGCTCAACATCACCTGCTGGTCTTCAATGTCCATAGGTCCTCTAAGCTCGAGTGACTTCTTTACCCAGTCTGGATGATATGTCACCCCATACCAAGCTGAAGCCTTCTGTTCTAAAATCTTGTTCCTCTCCTCATCCCCAAGTTGCTCCATATCTGGCTCCAAATTCTCAAAGACATGCCTAAATTCTTTCCGAAGTGAGCTATACGCATGCTTGAGCCGCTCCTTGAGGTCACCTTGTTTCTTACTGTTTGACTTGGGCATGGACCATACATGACCTGTCACAATCTCTTCCTCTCGAGTGACTTTGTACTGAGCCATAAGGCCGCTGATCTGACCATCATAAGTGCACTTCTGATTCCAGGCGTCAGCCACAAAATCAGTTGATCCTTGCACTTCCAAGTCCTGGTCGTATATAACCTTTTTAGGGCTAAAACCCACCTCTGAGTATGGTGCGGTTTCCCCATCGTACGAATCTTTGATTCTACGACAGAGCCTCCCAAGAATCTTCTCTGATTTATACGTTTGAAATGGCTCTTTGCCCATGAAATCCGGGTACATCTTAGGCTTCATATGACTCGGCATGGTCACTAACTTACCCGTTTTAGGGAAGTCCACGGCTGTAGCTGCAAGTTCAGCTAGTTTGATGCATTTCTCGTCAAAAGCTCCACGTTCGCTGCAATCTGCATGAACCACATGCGCATTGCAGATTGCTCCAAGGTTCTCATTCACCATGTTTCTAGCAAAAAAGTCGATGATATCCTGCATAAACCATTCCTCCATTAGCTAGACTTCGAACTACACAAGTCAGCTATGTTTTTTTTTTTTGAACCAAGAATATATTTATAGGATCAAAAAGAGATGTACAACAGGCAACCTGGCCTCACCTTCCCTTACAAACAGCAGGGGAAACACAACACCAAGCAAAAAGCATAAAAACAAGGCAAAACACAAATTAGGCAGAGCAAGCAATTCATATTAGTCACCGAGTCTGCAATGTTACTACAAGACACAAAAAGCATAAAAACAAGGCACCACCAAGTCTGCTATGTTATTGCCACCCAGCAATTCATAAAAAGCACAATATATATACAGAATAAATATTTCAGTGCATCTGTTCATACCGCTTGTACAATGCGCCGCGGCATCTCCTTAGGCTTCTGTGTATCATATTCCATCGGCATCGAGCTCTTCTTAGAAGGGGGAACCAAAGTTTCGTCCCAAGTGACAAAATATAGATCTCCATCAAGATCACTGCCAGAAGCCTCATTGGCGTGAGGCCTCTCGCCATTTTGAGGAAAAACCAAGCAGTCAGTCAGGTGGTGCAAGCCAGGAGCATCAACGGCTTCAAGGATCCGGATATCTCCGGGGTGAAGGCATGGATTCTTGGCTACGACGACGTGTCCTTTGATGACTTGAAGACATTTTCTGGTCTCAGAGAATCGAGAGCCGTGTTTAAGAAAACAGTTTTCTAGTTTTGGGCTTGACACTTGTATGAAGCACTGCCCTTGTTCAAGTACTGCTAACTCGTCCAGGCAGCCCATCAACCATCTTCCTTTAGGGACAAATATTCGAGCCTTTTCCCGAAGACCCCAGAATTGCGCAGCTCGCACGCAAGTCAGCATTCCTGCCAGATGAGGCTCAGTTTGAGGCCTGAAACCGGCACTCAGCATCATGGCAGCTGTGTTTCCTTGCTGAGCACATGATGCCATGAGCACATCAAAGGCAGCATCTGCATCAACAAGCATATGATTTAGCTTTGAAATCATTGTTTCCTGCATTTTCCAGAATATATCATCGGTAACTCCTAATGCTGAAAGCAGAGTTACAATTTGCCGATTGAGGAATCCCGGTTGAAATCTTGTCCAAGAGCACACTTCCAATGTCGTATGCCTTGATATGAACTTGACCATACTAGTTCTCAAGCTCAGTCGAATACCATCATTTTTCCCAGGCCAACAAGCAATGACCCCTTTACATCCAGCATATCGAATCTGAAACGCACAGGGAGGATCCTTTTCCAATTTCAATTTCTCTGCAACTTCTTGTGCTAGATCAGGTGTCATAATACCAATCCCATCAGAAAAGACATAGGAATTTCTCTCAATGTCTGGATAGTTAAGCATCACTTGATTTCGTGGGACTTCAATTGTCGCATAAGTCGACGAGAAGCACTGTCCCATCCTAGCTGCACATTTTGCCACATTGCGAGCAGTAAACTTCCCCATCCAGGCTATAACTTTTATTACAGTGAGGTCATCATCTTCAGCAAAGAACCAAGCAGAGCTATCCCTCAGTTGATTTGATGAGAATGCCAAGAAAGAGTATTTACGGCCACATAAGTGAATCCCACCATTTAAATAGCTACACACCCTTCTATATATGCTAGTTTTCTGGCTGAACGAGGCAGTTCTATCGATATCCTTAATGATGGAGGCCATGTAAGAGTTCAAAACATTGTTATTCATGCTCTGCATTCCTTCGTCCATGAATGTAACTCTTAGAAATCGATCAGACACGTGTTTGAAATGCCTCAGAACTCTATTAGAGAGTTCAACTTCAGGAGGAAGGCAGTAAGCTTTAGTCGGGGTGATGACAAACCTCCGCACTGCAACAATATCATCTGATATATCTGGGGTCTTGGCAAGTCTGGGATTGTTCAATAACCATCGTTGGACTTCTTCCAGTCTCTTGCATGCATCAAACAGTGGATGTCTATAAGAGTATATGTGTCGCAGTGCTGCTAAATTCAGTTCTCTGGGTTGGTTCCTCAACAATTCAAAGAATCTATCCGACAATTGGTGTTGGTTCACAATTCCTTTGTGCAAGACACTGTTCACCAAGAATAAAACTTCAAATGAAATACCTTCCTTCGGTTCAATACAGAAGAAAAGGGATGCTGATGAAACCCCATAGTTGGGCTCATCTCGAACTGTAAGCTGTTGTCTTGGATGATCAACTGGAACCCTGCATCCCCGTAGATACTCAATTGCCTTTTTTAATTTGAGGACATAGCGAGGGGAAAGAGAGACTCTAAAGCAATTACAGCGACCAAATGCCCCGTTAGGTGTAAAATCAGTTGTCCTGATCCAAGGATCATCATCATCCAACAAATCAAACGGAACAGACACTTCTATGTCATCGTCCGCTGTTCTATAGTAAATCAATGGTGATGAAGCCAGTTGTATCAAAATGACCAACGAAGAAAAGTCCTTATACTCTTTAATGGCAGTAATATTTCTTGCAACAAACTCGACCTTGATATCGCATTTGATAACTCCTGCTTGCAAAACTCTTCCATTGTCATTCTTGTTAGAAAACGTGACATCTCTCGTAAAGAGCAACTTGCACGTTGCATCAAATGGATCAACCAAAAACTGAACTCCAGAGTGCGCTTTCCAAGCAACAACAAAATTATCCGGGCTTGACAAAACACCCAAATCCACACTTGCATCTGGAAACTTGTGTGGAGGTGTTGTCCTCCTCCTCTGATTTACATGAAAGGCATTCTCGGGCCCTAAACTCACCTTCAAAACTTTCCTATCATATATCAACTCATTCCGACCAGCAACTTCCAAAGCTTTGTTAACTGATTCAGGAGTAGCGAAATGAACAAATGCGTGGGGATGACCCTTTTCAAACTGATATCCGCTCCCAACCTTATTAGTCTCAATCTGATAATCGGGAAACGATTCTCGAGGAGTCCATGATGTCTTCAATCTACACCTCCACACTTGTCCAATCGTGTCTTCCAGGAAATTCATAAGCTCCTTGGCCGTCACATGCCTGTCAAACCCACCAATACTCACTTGCGTCACAACTACCGCCTTCTCATTCCCCTCTGACCCCATCCTCCAATACCAAATGTTTCTACAAGAAAACAAAAAAATGGATACATTTACAATCTCATAAGTGTATAAGAAGTAAGCAGAAACGAACATCTCGAGTCAGAATCACAGTTAACATTGTATTCCATTCGACTAATGAGTTTAAAAGTGCTGATGCTGCCCAGTAACAATTTTCGGCCTATGTTTTTTTGAAGGAAAGGTGTATTTTTATTGAAAAAAATACCTACAAGATTACAAGACCTGCCACAGCACAAAAAACACTTGACACAGCAATAAGGCAGCAGCTCAACCATACACAAAAAGACCCTGCCTCCATTGTGATCGACATTCACTAAACCAGGCCTCTAAATCAATGCACTCGAAATTTGATGCTTCTATCAGTGAAAATTGAAAGTTGAAAGTTGATGCTTCTACCAGGCCTCTACGGAATGCTTTGAGCTCACCGGAAATTTGATAGTTGTCAGTGTCTTCGATCGGTGACGGTTACTGATAGATTTGAAAATTTTATAAGCGGGGGTGGGGTTTAGTATTGTCGGGGATCACTTGCAGGCTAAGTATCGGAAAGGGATCACTTGCAGGCTAAGTATCGGAAAGTGAGGAGAGTGACGACAAGCGAGTGAAAGCGACTGGAGTGTGACCGAGATGGAGCACGCTTTTAAGGAACACGATCGTCACCGTTCAGTACCGAATGATGCGATTCCGTCCGGGTCCACTATACTTTCCGGATTTTAATGGAGAGAAGACGCCGCGATTTTTTTTTTTTTTTTTTTGATGAAGTTTGCAAGCCAACCGAGTTACTACCACATGACTTTTGCTTGCCAAGGGCATAATAGAAGCTGGCAAGCTAAAGAAGCTGACACTCAAACACCGTTCAAAGATCAACATGCCCGGCGAAGGAGCTTCAACAAAGGTAATTCCGTCTAAATATGGAAAAACACCGCCATACTGACGGAAGACATAAGGCCAGCCCGAAATCGGCAGGCCAAGAACTAACACTAGACAGACACCACCAAAATGAGGCTTCCAACCGTACAAACCAAAACAAACAGCCTCGCCGCATCAAGACGCCGAGATTTTCAAATTAGAGGCTTTTTTAAATATATTCGGATCAAAACAAATCAAATTTATAAATAAGGGAAAAGTACAAATTGGTGCCTCGAACTATCACTCTTTTCCAATTGAAGGTCAAAACTATTAATTTTTCCAATCAAGGGCAAAATAAAAAATAAATTGACCAATTTTCGAACACCGAGCACCGTAACTTCACTGTGATTAAATTACGAGCACCAATCATGTGAGTCATGTGAAAATAACCAGATGATCTCATAATAAACTCTTAACATATTAAATCGATCTTTCTTCTTTAACACCAATACACTTTTTTATTGAGTCGTTATTAACGGGATTCACATGATTGAGTTTGTAATTTGATCACGGTGAATCTACGGTGCACGGTGTTCGAAAATTGTCAATTTATTTTTTATTTTCCCTTGATTAGAAAAATTGATAGTTTGGACCTTCAACTGGAAAAAAGCGATAGTTCGGGGCACCAATTTGTACTTTTCCCTATAAATAAAAATTAAAAATCCAATCAAATATTGCCACGTGTATATTTCGACCAATCGGAATTCGGGGTCTTTTATTAAATATGGAAAATTAAATTAGACTTGTTTGTGATTACAAAACATAAACGAGGGGTAAAAATGTCAGTCTGTTATAACGGTGTTAAACAGTACACGTACATCGGAAAACGAAAAGAAAAAATGAAGAACCAACCATTTTAAGTCTGATCATTATCTCTTTAAGTCTGATCATTGTCTCTTTAAGTCTGATCATTTTCTTTTTAAGTCTGATCATTTTTCTTTTTAAGTCTGATCATTTTCTTTTTAATCTGATCATTTTTCTTTTTAAGTCTGATCATTTTCTTTTTAATCTGATCAATTTTAAGTCTGATCACTACCAATTTAAGTCGGATAAAATAACAATTTCAAGTCTGATCATTGTCTTTTTAAGTCTGATCAATTTTAAGGCTGATCATTTTCTCTTTAAGTCTGATCATTATCAATTTTAAGTCTGATCATTATTTCTTTAAGTAACAACTTACCCTCTATTTTTGTGCCCTTAGTGGGCCTAGTTTTTCCGGCAATGGCAATGGCTTCTTTATTTCTTCATATTCAAAAAAACAAGATTTTTTAGATCCGACGGGATGAAATCTCATTTTTTTTTCAAGACTTAGATTTAGATCATACCACAGATATCTATTTAGTATAATATGATCTAAGGTGTGGCTTCCTCCGAAGACTCCTAAAGATTCACATTAGAATAAGTTCTGAGCATTGTCTCTTTTAGTCTGATCATTATCAATTTTTAAGTCTGATCATTACCCATTTAAGTCTGATCAATAATAATTTTAAGGCTTGTTATTTTCTTTTTAAGTCTGATCAATTTTAAATCTGATCATTACCAATTTAAGTCTGATCAATAACAATTTTAAGTCTGATCATTTTCTTTTTAAGTCTGATCATTGTCTTTTTAAGTCTGATCAATTTTAAGTCTGATCATTGTCTCTTTGAGTCTGATCATTATCAATTTTAAGTCTGATCATTGTCTGTTTAAGTCTAATCATTACCAATTTAAGTATGATCAATAACAATTTTAAGTCTGATCATTGTCTTTTTAAGTCTGATCAATTTTAAGTCTGATCGTTATCAATTTTAAGTCTGATCATTGTCTCTCTAAGTCTGATCATTATCAATTTTAAGTCTGATCATTGTCTCTTTAAGTTTGATCATTTCTAATTTAAGTCTGATCAATAACAATTTTAAGTCTGATCATTTCTTTTTAAGTCTGATCATTATTTCTTTAAGTCTGATCATTATCTCTTTAATTCTTATCATATTATCTACTTTTAAGTATGAGCATTATTTCTTTAAGGCTGATCATTATCTATTTTTAAGTCTGATCATTTTCAATTGAAGTTTAAGTCTGATCATTGTCTCTTTAAGTCTGATCATTATCTATTTTAAGTCTGAGCATTATTTCTTTAAGTGTGATCATTATATTTCTTTAAGTCTGATCATTGTCTTTTAAGTATGATCATTTTCAATTGAAGTTTAAGTCTGATCATTGTCTCTTTAAGTATGATCATTATCTATTTTAAGTCTGAGCATTATTTCTTTAAGTCTGATCATTGTCTCTTTAAGTCTGATCATTATCTATTTTAAGTCTGATCATTGTCTCTTTAAGTCTGATCATTGTCTCTTTAAGTCTGATCATTATCTATTTTTAAGTCAGAGCATTATTTCTTTAAGTCTGATGATTGTCTTTTAAGTCTGATCATTATCAATTGAAGTTTAAGTCTGATCATTGTTTCTTTAAGTCTGATCATTATCTATTTTAAGTCTGAGCATTTTTTCTTTCAGGCTGATCATTGTCTTTTAAGTCTGATAATTATCAATTGAAGTTTAAGTCTGATCATTATCTTATTAAGTCTGATCATTGTCTTTTAAGTCTGATCATTATCTATTTTAAGTCTGATCGATCATTCTATTTTAAGTCTGATCATTAAGTCTTTAAGTCCGATCATTATTTATTTTAAATCTGATCATTAACCATTTTAAGTCTGATCATTATCTATTTTAAGTCTGAGCATTATTTCTTTAAGTCTGATCATTGTCTCTTTAAGTCTGATCATTATCTATTTTAAGTCTGATCATTGTCTCTTTAAGTCTGATCATTATCTATTTTTAAGTCTGAGCATTATTTCTTTAAGTCTGATGATTGTCTTTTAAGTCTGATCGTTATCAATTGAAGTTTAAGTCTGATCATTGTTTCTTTAAGTCTGATCATTATCTATTTTAAGTCTGAGCATTTTTTCTTTAAGTCTGATCATTGTCCTTTAAGTCTGATAATTATCCATTGAAGTTTAAGTGTGATCATTATCTCTTGAAGTCTAATCATTGTCTTTTTAAGTCTGATCATTATCTATTTTAAGTCTGATCGTTCATTCTATTTTAAGTCTGGTCATTAAGTCTTTAAGTCTGATCATTATCTATTTTAAATCTTATCATTATCTATTTTAAGTCTGATCATTATCCATTTTAAGTCTGATCATTCATCCTTTGAGTCTGATCATTAACTCTTTAAGTCTGATCATAACAAATTTAAACTCTGATAATTATGAATTTTAAGTCTGATCATTACCAAATTTAAGTCTGATCATTACCAATTTTAACTCTGATTATTGTCTCTTTAAGTCAGTTCATTGTCTAATCCTGATCATTGTCTTTTTAATTATGATCATTGTCTATTTTTTTAAGCCTGATCATTGTTTCTTTAAGTCTGATCATTGTTTCTTTAAGTCTGACTATTACCAATTTTAAGTCTGACTAATACCAATTTTAAGTATGATTATTACCAAATTTAAGTCTGAATATTTCCAATTTTAAGTCCGATTATTACCAACTTTAAGTCTGATCAACACCAATTTAAAGTCTTATTATTGTCACTTTAAGACTGAACATTACCAATTTGAAGTCTGATCATTATCAGTTTTGAGTCTGATCGTTAGCAATTTTAAATCTGATCAATTCCAATTTAAAGTCTGATCGTTGTCTATTTAAGTCTGATCATTTCTAATTTTAAGTATGATTAATTCCAATTTTAAGTCTGATCATTGCCAATTAAAATTCTGATCATTACAGATTTTAAGTCTGATCGTTACCAAATGTGCGTCTGTTCATTACCAATTTTAAGTCTGATAATTGTATTTTTCAATCTGATCATTATTTCTTTAAGTTTGATCATTGTCTCTTTAAGTCTGATCATTATCAATTTTGAAAATATGGAATCTTTTTCGGGGTATTTTTTAAATTATGCAAAATTCAATTGGACTTTTTGAGAGTACACAACATAAAGCAGGGGTAAAAATGTCATATTTCTGTCATAGAGTACGTTTTAATAAAAAAAGAGAAAAAGAAATAACGTACAACTGTAGTTTGATTTTATCACTCAACAAGAAAGAATGAACAACCAACAAGCTCAGGCGAACGAACAACCAACAAGCTCAGGCGAAACGAAGTTTGGCAGTTTTTCAATATGACCAGTGAACGTGGCTGTATGTTTTCTTTTTTTCTTCAGAGTTTGTGCTGTCTATGTTTTCTTTTTGGTTTCAGATGTATGTTTTTAGGGTTTTCATCAATCCTATTTTTTTTTGCACGTTACTACTGCACATTATCAATTTTATTTCTGATAATTACCAAGTTAAGTCTGGACATTAATAATTTATGTCTGAGCATTTGTCTTTAAGTCTGGACATTAACAATTTATGTCTGATCATTATCTCTTTAAGTCTGATCATTACCATGTTAAGCCTGATCATTACCAAGTTAAGTCTGGATATTTGTATTAAGTTTTCATTTCTAAAGGCATTTGTTTTTAAGTCTGATAATTAAATAATTAAAGTATGATCATTAACAAGTTAAGTCTAATCATTAACATTTTAAGTCTGATCATTACCTAGTTAAGTTTGATTACGTTTGCATTTCTAAACGCATCTGTGCATTTTAACTCCGATCATTACCTAGTTAGCATGTTAAGTCTAATCATTACAAATTTTAAGACTGATCATTAGTAAGTTAAGTCCGATCATTATCAAATTTAATTCTGATCATTATTAAGTAGAGTCTGATTATTAAATAGTTATGTCTTATAATTACTAATTTAAGTCTAATCATTTGAATTAAAGTCTGATTTTTAACTAATTCCACCTCTGTTTTTATGTCCTTTCTAAACATTAGTACGTCTAATAGGAAATGATTGCAAACTTACGGATCAATGTTTCAAAAATTACTGAAGATATGGCTGAATATCAAGTGTCCGGACTTTTAAAAAAAATCCAGAATATAAAAATGAGGTTCAGTTGAATAAAATCACTTCTGAATGATGACATTCCGAAGGCATCAAAGAAAAAGAGGACATTTGATGATTTTCAAGAGACAATGTCTCCAGAGTTTGAACAGAACGGTACGATTTTGTCTCTCTTATAGTTTATATTTTTTTTTGTCTGATCATTTTTAATTCTGATCATTATTCTAATTACTACAGATGCTTCTCAAGATGATGTTGATGATGTTGATCAACAAGCTGATGTTGATCATCAACACATGGATGAAGTTAAGGATTTGTTAGAAGATGTTAATTACTTGGTTGAACAGAACGGTACTATTTTTTCTTTCTTAGAGTTTAATCATTGTTTATTTAAGTCTGATCATGGTCCATTTAAGTCTGATCATTCTGTATTTTAAGTCTGAACATTATCATTACAGATGCTGCCAAGATGTTATTCAAAATGTGAAGTCTGTATATTTATATTTAGTTTGATTATGTGTGCATTTCTAAAGGCATCATGTTTAGTCTGATCAATTTTAATTCTGAAAACTATTCTGATCAATACAGATGCTTCCCAAGATGTTATTCAAAATGTTCAAAAACTTGTAGAAGATGACTTTTAAGAGAAAACTATGTTTTCAATGCCTCCAGATTTTAGATCAACACCTCCAGGGCCCCATTCATTCACACCCTCTCTAAATGAAAAATCTCGGGATGTTGATCATTTTGATAATATACTTCAACCTGGGGATTCGTTTGTTCTGCCTGATTTACCAATTTTACAACCAGTTGCAAATGATGATGTTGTCATTCAACAAATCAAAGATTGTCTTATTGAGTCAACAAAAGATGGTACAATTTCTTCTTTGTCAGAGTTTATGATGTATATGTTTTTTATGGTTTTCAACTGTGGTTGTATATAAGTCTGATCATTACGAATTTTAAGTCTGATCATTGTCATTTTTAAGTCTGATCATTCATTCTTTAAGTCTGATCATTGTCCATTTAAGTGTTATCATTGCCTATTTAAGCCTGATCATTGTCATTTTAAGTCTGATCACTGTCTATTTAAGTTTGATCATTGTCTATTTAAGTATGATTATTGTCATTATAAGTCTGATCATCGTCATTATAAGTCTGATCATTGTGATTTTAAGTCTGATCACTAACATGTTAATTCTGGATATTTCTATTAAGTTTGATTATGTGTGCATTTCTAAAGTCATCGTGTTTAGTCTGATCAATTTAATCTTGATCAATACATATACTTTTCAGAGAACTGCGTAGTTCCAAATATAACTACTGAATAGAACGGTACGATTTTTTCTTTCTTAGAGTTTGTCCTGTATATGTTTTTTTTTATGTTTTCAACTGTGCATGTATATTAGGTATTTTAGGCGTTTCCTTCAATCCTATTTCCTTTTTTAGCATTCTATGACTGATTGTTTAAGTGTGATGCTTATGACTATCTTTGAGTATTATGCTTCAGTCTGTATTTAAATCTTTGAGTCTGTTCTTAGTCTAGACATTACCAAGTGTAGTCTTGACATTACAAAGTTTAGTCTGAACGCTACCGTTTTTAAGTCTGATCATTGTCCATTTAAGTCTGATCATTTTTTATTTAAGTTTGATCATTTTCTATTTAAGTCTGATCATTCTCATTTTAAGTATGATCATTATCTATTTTAAGTCTGATCATTACGAATTTTAAGTATGGTCATTAAAATTGTAGTTTATGTCTGATCATTGTCTATTTTAAGTCTGATCATTGTCTATTTTTTAATCTTATCATTGTCATTTTAAAGTCTGATCATTCATTCTTTAAGTCTGATCATTGTCCATTTAAGTGGTATCATTGCCTATTTTAAGTCTGATCATTGTCATTTTAAGTCTGATCACTGTCTATTCAAGTTTGATCATTGTCTATTTAAGTATGATTATTGTCAGTATAAGTCTGATCATTGTCATGTTAAGTCTGATCACTAACATGTTAATTCTGGATATTTTTATTAAGTTTCATTACGTGTACATTTCTAAAGTCATCGTGTTTAGTCTGATCAATATAATCTTGATCAATACAGATACTTTTCAAGATCCTGTTATTGTCTATCATGTTCAAAATCTGGGTGAAGATGCTGCCAAAGACACTGCTAACCCTTCTAGTTTGCCCATTGTACAACCAGAGCTACATAATAAGCCAGTATATGATATAACTTAAAGAGATGCTTCCAAAGATAGTGTTATCTCTGCTAGACTGCCTGCTTTTCAACCAGAGAACAATGTAGTTCCAAATATAACTACTGAACAGAACGGTACGATTTTTTCTTTCTTAGAGTTTGTCATGTATATGTTTTTTTATGTTTTCAGCTGTGCATGTATATTAGGTTTTAGGCGTTTCCTTCAATCCTGTTTCCTTTTTTAGCATTCTATGACTGATTGTTTAAGTTTAGTCTGAACGTTACCGTTTTTAAGTTTGATCATTTTCTATTTAAGTCTGATCATACTCATTTTAAGTCTGATCATTCTCTATTTAAGTCTTATCATTCTCATTTTAAGTCTTATTATTGTCTTTTTAAGTCTGATCATTGTCATTTATAAGTCTGATCATAATAATCTGATCATTGGCCATTTAAATCTGATCATTTGGTCATTTAAGCCTGATCATTTGGTCATTTTAAGTATGATCATTGTCATTTTAAGTCTGATCATTGTCATTTTAAGTCTGATCATGTTTCCATTTTAAGTCTGATCATGTGTCCATTGTAAGTCTGATCATTGGTCATTTAAGTCTGATAATTGTCATTTTAAGTCTGATCATTTACATTTTAAGTCTGATCACCACCATGTTAAGACTGGATATTTTCTATTATGTTTTATCACATGTGCATTTATAAATGTCATCGTGTTAAGTCTGATTATTGTCATTTTAAGTCTGATCATTGTCCATTTAAGAGTGATCATATTTTATTTAAGTCTGATCATTGTCATTTTAAGTCTGATAATTTGTTCATTTTAAGTCTGATCATTGTCATTTTAAGTCTGATCATTTGTCCATTTTAAGTATGATCATTGGTCATTTAAGTCTGATAATTATTATTTTATGTGTGATAATCAACATTTTTAGTATGATCAACACCATGTTAAATCTGGATATTTTCTATTATGTTTTATCACATGTGCATTTATAAATGTCATCGTGTTAAGTCTGATTAATTTAATTCCGATCACTACAGATGCTCCCCAAGATGCTCCTCTGAATGTAAAAAATGTTGATAATGAAGTTCAAGAAATCAAAGATCGTCTTATTGATTCAACAGGAGATGGTGAAGATTTGATTGAACCGAACGGTACGATTTTTTCTTTCTCAGAGTTTTTGATGTATATGTTTGTTTATGGTTTCAACTGTGGATGTTTCTAAGCATGATCATTGTCTATTTATGTCATATCATTGTTCATTTAAGTCTGATCATTGTCTATTTAAGTCTGATCATTGTCATGTTAAGTCTGATCATTGTCATTTTTAAGTCTTATCATTGTAATCTGATCATTGTCCATTTAAGTCTGATCTTTTGGTCATTTTAACTCTGATAATTGTCATTTTAAGTTTGATCATTAACATTTTAAGTCTGATCACTACAGAGGCTCCCAAAGATGCTATCATACCTTCTAATGTCAATCCAAGATTGAGGAGGCGAGGTCATGCGTTGAAATCTCCATTCCAAAGCAGATTAACTCCTCTGTCTACTAACTTAACAAAAACAGAAAATAGAGTATGGTAGTGGATATTTGACCCTATAGTTAAACATAGAGAGTAAGTCTGAACATTATGCTTTTAAGACTGTTTTTATGTCTGGATATTATTCTTTCAAATTCGTTTTATATGTGTATAATAATTGAGTAAGTCTGAATTTTCTTTTATGTTTTTCTGTTTGCAGAGAATTTTCTTTCCTGTTTTTTTATTAAAAATGGAAAGGCAAAAGCAACGAAGTTTGACTTTCGGTCACTTATGTTTGAAAATTATATTGAAAGTAATATAATCGACTGCTGGGTATTTCTTTTGAACACACGTGAACTCATTATGAGTCAGTCAACTGTACAGCGGTTTTTCCTCCCTATCAGAACAACTGTAAGTGCAGTCTCTATAGTTTTTTTATTTTATATATGAGACATAAATTAACTAAGTTCATTTTTTTTGTCAGAGTTTTTGTCTTCAGAACACCCATGGCGACAAGGAAAGTAGGTTCATGACTTTCAAAGAGAGTATGGAAAGTACAATAAAACAGTTCGATGAGAAGAGTTTTTTACGGCGAAGCTGGTAAAAACTAATCTTATATGTTATATAAAAGATTTAGTTAAACATTTTTTGTATATTTTTAAATGGTTTTTTTTCTTTTTTAGATTTTCTTCGCGATCTGGCACTCCCTTCATTTCTTTGTTGTGTGTTTCAACTTCTTTCAAAGAGGATTGAAATATTAGACAACTCAGCATCTAATTCAACTATCAAAGATAAATACAGAGAAAGTGTGCCAAACTTGGTATGTGTTATTTTAATTCTAAAATATAGTCTTTTTATGTTTCATGAAGTTTTTTTATTCATGAACAATTCTTCTTAATGTCTGAATAATTTGCAGGTAACTCATGTCATATCTTTTTTTGAAGAGATAAATTTTACGGATAGTAGTTGGATTGCAGACGCAAACCCCATTCGTGTTGAAATGAATTGGAGGACTCGATACAATGGTGTTGATTGTGGTATATTCTCCATGAGACACATGGAGACTTATTTTGGAGACGTAAAAGGATGGGTATCAGGCTTTTATTCTGAAAATAAAGAGGTAATGTAGTGAATGCAATCTAAAATTTGAAATCTCAAAATAGGTGGCATATTAAAATTCTTTATTAATGTAATTTTTTTTTTCAGCAAAGAGATCAATTGAGAAAGTTGCGAGTTAGATATAATCATCTAATTCTTATGGATTCTTTTTTTTCTCGAAAGAATGATGTGATATCATTGATCAAAAGGATGTACAAACTAACTCTAAAACTGGCCGGGTAAAACCAACCACAAAGACCCTGATTGTTTAAGTTTAGTCTGAACGTTACCGTTTTTAAGTTTGATCATTTTCTATTTAAGTCTGATCATACTCATTTTAAGTCTGATCATTGTCTATTTAAGTCTTATCATTCTCATTTTAAGTCTTATTATTGTCTTTTTAAGTCTGATCATTGTCATTTATAAGTCTGATCATTATAATCTGATCATTGGCCATTTAAATCTGATCATTTGGTCATTTAAGCCTGATCATTTGGTCAATTTAAGTATGATCATTGTCATTTTAAGTCTGATCATTGTCATTTTAAGTCTGATCATTTACATTTTAAGTCTGATCACCACCATGTTAAGCCTGGATATTTATTATGTTTTATCACATGTGCATTTATAAATGTCATCGTGTTAAGTCTGATTATTGTCATTTTAAGTCTGATCATTGTCCATTTAAGAGTGATCATATTTTATTTAAGTCTGATCATCGTCATTTTAAGTCTGATCATTTGTTCATTTTAAGTCTGATCATTGTCATTTTAAGTCTGATCATTTGTCCATTTTAAGTATGATCATTGGTCATTTAAGTCTGATAATTATCATTTTATGTGTGATAATTAACATTTTTAGTCTGATCAACACCATGTTAAGTATGGATATTTTCTATTATGTTTTATCACATGTGCATTTATAAATGTCATCGTGTTAAGTCTGATTAATTTAATTCCGATCACTACAGATGCTCCCCAAGATGCTCCTCTGAATGTAAAAAATGTTGATAATGAAGTTCAAGAAATCAAAGATCGTCTTATTGATTCAACAGGAGATGGTGAAGATTTGATTGAACCGAACGGTACGATTTTTTCTTTCTCAGAGTTTTTGATGTATATGTTTTTTTATGGTTTCAACTGTGGATGTTTCTAAGCATGATCATTGTCTATTTATGTCATATCATTGTTCATTTAAGTCTGATCATTGTCTATTTAAGTCTGATCATTGTCATGTTAAGTCTGATCATTGTCATATGTTCGTGATTAAATACCATGACGAGGTGGATACGAGTTGCGTCATATGTTCGTCTACATTCAGTCAGTTTATACTGGATATGTGACGGAACTGATATTCGTCAGTTTATCCTATTTATTCCGTCACTAATTTCTGTAGGTCAGGCAAACACATTATTTGGCTCGTGATGTTCCAACAGTATTGAGGGTTGTCGGGGGACATTATTGACAAACATTTATTAACAACAAATTTTCCGTCTACATTACCTTACAAATCCGACAATGCGTTGCAAATCCTACACTGGTGACGGAATTAGTACAGAAAATAGGCGATTTTCATACCACCGACAGTACAATGAACCTACTGGTTTGAAGGGCCTATAAAAGTAAGACGTTTTGCATGTAAACACTAAAAGGGGAAAACATATAAAATCCTAGAGACTATGAATCAAAATCGTCGTATTCCTTGACCTGTTGTTCGCGTTCTCGAGCCAGTATTAAAGTCGGATCTGTCCTCGTACTAAAAAAGGTTCATACAACTGCCGTCTGTACAATTTTATGTAATTATTTGTTTGACAATTCATCAATTTACTTACTATAACTAATCTAGGTTTCAGTTTGGTGGGATCGTTCTAACAAATGTATCCTAAGTATTACTGGAAAAAATCTCGGCATGCTGTACGTGGATGAAAGCTCGCCGCCATGATGTCTCATTTACCTTTATGTTATAATACCTAAACTTTCTGTAACATTATTAGTCAGCTGCGAGTTTTTTTAAAGCTCTTTTTTGATTTCTTGTGTAGGTCAGTCAACCACATTATTTGGTTATGTTTCATGACCAGCTCCATTCTGTTCTCCTCCCTCTTCTTCAGAACTTCTCGCTCATCTTGATCGGATGAGGACTTTCTAGAGTAACCACTGGGAAGCATACTTCAAGATTCCTGATTCCCAGTGATTACTTTAGAAAGTCCCCATCCAATCAAGATGAGTTAGAAATTTTAAAGAAGACGGAGGAGAACAGAATGGAGTTAGTCATGAAACATAACCAAATACTGTTTTTCACTGACCTACACAAGAAATCAAAAAGGATCTTTCAAAAAAAAAACTCGCAGCACAACTAAGGCCTACCACATCGCCTAGTAAGTAGGCGCTGTCTGTTAGTGACATACAACGGCGTTTCCTAAATAAGCGCTGTCTACAACGTCACTACAACAGAGTCAGTAAATAAATATTGTACCGTTAATATTTATCCGTTGTAAAATTTCGTCGATATTTCGTTGTAATTCCGCCACCTCGTAACGGAAAGATCCCGATGTGTTGATGGAATATTAATCATCACCATTCTCTTACCATTCCGTCACTTAATTTTAATATATCCGTTGGGAAATAAATGGACCGTTAATATTTATCCGTTGTAAAATTTTCGGGGATAATTCGTTGTAATTCCGTTACTAAGTGACGGAATGGAGCTGCTGTGCTGACGGAATATGGATGGTTGTGATTATGAAATTCTGAGCTACAGAAACATACAACCTATAAATATGGAAATATGCAATAGACAAATGTACAAAACCACCATCTTTCTGTATTCACGCTTATAATCAAGTTTTCCAATTTTACCCAATGGCTTGTTTGTAATGTCCAAGGAATTAAGGCATCAGAAATTTTTAGCAACCACCTGGGGTGATATTTGCTTCAACCATTAATTGTGAGGTAGTCTCTTTTAGTTTCAGTTAAAATCATACTGCATATTAGTATACATGGCATATTTATATCACGAAAGGAGATGGATGTACGAAGCTCGTGGTCATGGGGAGTCATACACCAATGATGTTTTCATCGCCGGAGTCAATAATTTTATTAAAACAGCCGTGTCAAAAGGTTTTCTTGCCAGCGACAACACAATCCGTTGTCCATGTATGAAATGTAAAAATCGGCGATTCATCAATATAAGAATGATGGAGGAGCATTTGTACAAATACGGTTTCACACCAAAGTACTTCAATTGGACCCTACACGGCGAAGATCTTGCGGAAATGCAGTACGTTAATACGTGCCCAACCATACCTTACCCGAGCACAGTTTACCCAGATCTTGAATCTCAAGAAGAAATTTGGAGTCATGCTACCTTCCCAGAGAGGGTTCCTAATTTTTCCAGTCCTGTTGATATTCCTGAGTCGTCTAACTTTGCTGAACATCAAACAGAGAATTGCAAAGCAAATATATTCTTCAATCTACTAAATTCAAGTTCCGAGCCAGCTTACGAAGGTTGCACGACGGAGACGGAGCTTTCGATTAACATGAAAATGCTGGCAACAAAATCTAACTACGGATTCTCTGAAGGCGCATTTAACGCCATATGTGGAACGATGAAAAATCTAATTGGAGGGGAGAATAAGATCCCATCTTCTTTTAAACAGTCAAAGAAACTCATAGTTGATCTCGGAATGGGGTACCAACGAATTGACATTTGCGTCGATGGGTGTATGATTTACGTTGGCTGTGACGAAAGTATGACAGTATGTCATTTCTGCTCCGAACCAAGATATCGTCGTCCAAGACGCGCAGACAGTTCTTCGCCGTACCAACGCAATGCGAGAAGCCAAATGTTTTACTTGCCGATTATACCGCGACTACAGAGAATTTTTTTGTTGCAAAGTTTTGCAAAAGAAATGTCCTGGCACGCTTCACCCAGAGACGACGTGAATCGCATGGTTCACCCTTCGGACGGGGAATCTTGGAAGCATTTTGATCGGTGCCATCCAAACTTCGCATCGGAGTCACGTAATGTAAGATTAGGATTATGCACAGATGGATTTAATCCATGGGGTATGTCCACTAAACAATACTCGGTTTGGCCTGTCATCGTAACACCCTACAACTTACCACCGTGGTTGTGTATGACAACGAGATTCATTTGGTTAACTATACTAATTCCTGGGCCGTGTAATCCAAAGAAGCGTTTGGACATATATATAAGGCCTCTTTTTGATGACTTGGTACTGATAGCGCGAAAATATATGCATTTTAGGCGACCTCTATGCTTATTGTTTTTATTGTTCTATTACGATTTCACTTGCTATTTGATGCTTTGTGGTTCTTTTCAGGCAAATTACAGAGTTTAAGCTGAGAATACAAGTTGGCAGTGATTTTGGGGCAAAACCGAGCATTTTGGAGCAAGAAAACACAAGTTGGAAGTCGGAGCGCAAATTTCTCAAGGTCATGCGTTCGCATGGTTCAAAGCATGCGCTCGCATACGTGTGCTTCGTTGCCCTGCTAGCCTTCGCAGCCTTGTGCGTTCGCACAGTTCACCTCATGCGGTCGCACAACCCAGACCAGACACATGAAAATCTCGTGCGTTCACACGCATGGCTCTGCGTGCTCGCACTCGATCAAATTTCCCAGCCTGCAGGAGACCATGCGAATGCATGCGTTTGCGGAAAATAAAAATACGTTTCTTTTGAGGGGAATTTGGATCGTTTTTGAGAGAGATCGAGTTTTTTGGGGGCTAAGAGGAAAAGAACAGACGTGATGTGTAGAGGGACGACGTACGCGGAGAAGGAGAACTCTCGGATTAACTTAGGAAGAACTTCAACAACAAAGATCGAAGATCGGATCCTCTAGTGTTCTTGAATCTCTATATCGGTTTTAAAGTCCTAAACTTTACTTTTCATATGGTTGTTTGCATTTTTATTGTTGATTTCGTTTGTGAACTCACCATGAGTGAGTAGTGACCTTGATTGGGGATCAATGGATCCCCTAGACATGTTTGTGACGATGTAAACACCTTGGATGCTAATGGTGAATGAGTTTGCACATGAATCTTCTTCCTTTGAACTTAATTTCTCGAATTGCCTATAAGATGTTTGTGAAACGTTCTCAATAGGAATTCTGCTTGATCTCATGCTTGATGTAGCTCACGTTGATCATCATGACTTCAATGAACTAAATGAAGAAGCATTAGGGTTTTGTGTTAGTTAGATAACACTTTTAACCTAATCAGAATTGCTTGAACTTAACAAGAACATGATTATCTAGTCAATAAAGCGCAAGTGTGAGGCTAGACATTCATATTCTATAGTGCCAATAGAGCGCAAGTGTGAGGTACTATGCGAGATGTAACCTCTTTGTACTAAGTTGTAGCGCGAGTTGAACTTAGTATTAATGTTGCATAAGCCATTTTCTAAGCATGTGCATGTGATTTCATCATTGGTGTCTCATTTCATTGTCGCAATAATTGTCTAGGTGGAGAAATTGATTCCTAGTCATCTTTTAATTGATAGTTAACCACTTTTGGATAGTACCCTCTACTATCATTCTCTTAGAAGAACAAACCCCCCCCCCCCCAACCATAGACATCCTAATTAGATCGTTAGCATTATTGGTTTAATCACCTATTCTTTGGGTACGACCTCGGTTCACCCGAGTTAATACAAATGTTTTGATTGCCGTGACTTAGCACAAGTGTTTGGATTCTATTTGAATACTTAGCTATATTTTCAATCGATCAAACGGCGCCTTTGCCGGGGATGGGTTAATTAACTAGGTGCTAATAGATAGTTTAGTTTGTCTACTCTTCCCTTGCTTGATAGTTATTGCTTGTTTTGTGCTTAAATTGTGTTTGCTTCTCTTGCTTTTCATTGCTAAGAATTTCTTTTGTTCTTGCAGGCATTCGAATGATCACAAGATCCAAGGGACAAAAACATATAGAGCAAGGTTCAACGTCAAGTACTTCTCACCCTTCTCACCCAACCGCTAAGAGAGGGAGAGGTAGACCTCGAAGGAATACTCCGCCTCTTGCTCCTTTTCCTCCTGCTTTCCAAAGTCCGAGACCTCGTCCGCCTCCACTCCTAAATCCGATACATTATACACCACCCAGATTTAGAATGGAAGATGAGGTAGAGAATCCTCCCGTCCGACAGAATAACCTTGATGGTCAGAATCCTTTACAGAATCCTCCCGTCCGACGGAATCCTCCCGCTCCTCCAAGGAACCGGAATGACCGAAAGTATAGATATGATGATAAGGATGATGAGAGTCCTGTCGGGGATTACATGACCCCTACGCTTGAAGGGAGTGGTTCTGCTATAGTACCTCCGGAAGAGGATGCATTTGATTTTGATGTGAAGTCTTCTTTAGTCCACATGGTGACTAATGATCAGTACCACGGAATTGGAAATCCTTCAACTCACTTGGCTAATTTCCAAGAGTATTGCCGTACTGACAAGCCAAGAGATGTGCCCGCGGAGTATGTATACTTGAAGCTCTTTCCCTCTTCGCTGAACGGAGATGCAAAATAATGGTTGCAAAACCAAGAAGCGGGATCTTTTAGGGCTTGGAATGTGCTAGCAAATGCTTTTCTTGCCAAATTCTTTCCACCGTCGAGAACAAAGAAGTTCACAGATTATATATTGACCTTTTCTCAGAGGGACAATGAGTTGTTTCATCAGGCTTACGACCGATTCAAGCACTATTTGAGGGAGTGCCCTCACCATAATTTTCGAAAGGCGGACCTTATGAGGTACTTTTATCTCGGCATGAACAAAGATGCCAAAAGCCAAATGGACACAGCTAGTGGCGGTGCGATCATGGATTTACCGGCAAGCCAAGGATTCAAAGTCATAGATAAGATCGCTACAAATTCTGATAGATACCAAGGAGTTGATCACAAGAAGATGGCTAAATCTAGAGAAGATTCTTCCAGTTATGTGACTAAAGATCAGTTTGGTGATTTGGTCAAGAAAATGGACAGTATGATAAGTATGGTTAATGATTTGGATGTATCTAAGCCAGAGAATGACAAAGGGAAGAATCCGATCCAACAACCTTGTTTTCTATGCTCTAGTACGAAGCACTCTACGAAGGCTTGTCCCGATGGGAAATACGAAGATGATGAGGATGTTTGCGAAGAGGCGCATTATGTCAATCAACAAAGGAATTATGCTCCAAATCCTAATCCTCCCACAAGAAACTATGAGCTTCGTCAAAGGAGAATGTCCAACAACCCCGGTTTCCCTTCTAAACCTCAAGGGCAAAATAACTACCAAGGGAATTACCAAAGACAAGGGTCTAGCTCCAACCAAAATCAAGGGCAGAATTCTCACTCTAATCAAGGCCAAGGTTCCAACCAAAATCAGGGGCAAAATTCTCAATATTCCAACCAAGGGAACTATCAAAGGCCTTCTCAAGCCAAACCCCCTATGAATGACCAAGGGATTTCTCATCAACAAGGACAAGCTTCTTCTAACACTCAAGATAATGCGATGATGTCTATGATGGCACAAATGTTAGAAAATCAAAAGGAGACTAACAAGAGGATGGAGCAATTAGAAGCTCATAACAAAATGCTTGAGAATCAAGTGGCTCAACAAGCCGTAGCTTTGAAGCAATTTGGGAAGCTCCCTTCTCAACCGGATGTAAATTCCACCGAGCATATCAATGCCATCACATTAAAGAGTGGAAGAGTCTTGCCTACTCCTCAAGGAAAACCGAGTCCTAATGACAAGGAGATAGAAGCGGAAGTTTCCAACGAAAATTCTGAAGTTGAGCTTCAAGCTCCTACGGAAGAAGAGGAAAAGGAGGAAGAACCGGTTTTGACAAGGAGATATCTGCCAAAGATACCTTTTCCTCAAAGGCTCAACAAAAGCAAGCTAGATACTCACTTCCAACGATTTGTGGAGATGTTGAAGAAGTTGTATGTCACTCTTCCATTGCATGAGGTAATCACTCAAAATCCTACTTATGCAAAGTTCTTAAAAGATATTGTGTCTAATCGTAGAGTTATTGAAGAATCTAGCATGGTAGCCTTGAATGTTGAGTATAGTGCTATTGTTCAAAGTAGAATGCCTAAGAAGATGCAAGATCATGTGTCTTTTTCCATTCCTATCTCTTTAGGAAAAATCGAAATTGATAGAGCACTGTGTGACTTGGGAGCTAGCATTTCTTTAATTTCCTATTCATTATTTGAGAAAATTGATATGGGTGAGCTCCATCCTACTACTATTTCTTTGAAACTAGCCGATAGAAGCTCTAGAATTCCTAGGGGAGTTCTTAGGGATGTGCCTATTAAAGTTGGTAAATTCTTTATTCCAGTAGACTTCTATGTGCTAGAAATGGATGATGAGCAAGAAACGCCCGTTATTCTTGGTAGACCTTTCCTTAACACCGTTGAGGCGGTCATTAGATGTGGCGAAGGGTCTATTGAATTGAAAATAGGGAATGGGAAGTTAAAAAAATTTCTGAAAAATGCCATGAGAGCTCCTATTTCATCTTTTGAATGCAATTTGCTTGATATATCTTGTGAAAATCTTGAGCTAACATCGTTTGAGAGTGAAGTCATGAAGTTAGATGATTCTAGCATGTTCTTTACCTCATTGATGGATATGGAATATGAGGAAATGTGCGACCTGACTTTGGCCGAAGGAGAGCAAGTATTGGATGCCCATGAAGGTAAAGAATACCCTGTGCCGAGAGGTAAGGAATTCGAAGGAGAGTTGAAACCTCTACCTTTGAATCTCAGGTATGAGTTTCTTGGGTCTAATTCTACTTACCCCGTTATAGTTGGTGCAACTTTGAATGAGCATGAAACGTCCAAACTTTTGCATGTTTTGAAAACTAATAGAAAAGCTCTAGGATACTCTGTTGATGATCTTAAGGGAATTAGCCCTTCATTATGCATGCATAGGATAAATATTGAAGAAAATGCAAAACCTTATAGGGAGCTTCTAAGGAGATTGAACCCTAAGCTTAGCGACGTTGTCTTTAAGGAAATTACTAAGTTAAGAGATGCGGGCATCATTTACTCGGTTCCGGATTCGGAATGGGTAAGCCCCATCCATGTCGTCCCCAAAAAGGGAGGACTTACGGTTGTGCAAAACGATAAGGGGGAGTTAGTCCCTACAAGAACCGTTAGTGGATGGAGGATGTGCATCGATTATAGAAAACTGAATAAGGCAACTAAGAAAGATCATTTCCCCATTCCCTTTATTGATCAAATGCTTGAGAGACTTGCTGGACATGAGTACTTTTGTTTCCTAGATGGTTATAGCGGATTCTATCAAATTCCTATTTTGCCGAATGACCAAGAAAAAACTACATTTACATGTCCGTATGGAACTTTTGCATTTAGGCGCATGCCCTTTGGGCTATGCAATGCACCGGGAACATTTCAAAGATGCATGATGTCTATCTTTAGTGATTACATTGAGAAATGCATGGAAGTTTTCATGGATGACTTCTCTATTCATGGAACTTCATTTGATGATTGTTTAACTAATCTTTCTCATGTTCTTGCTAGGTGCATTGAAACAGATTTGGTGCTAAATTGGGAGAAGTGCCATTTCATGGTTCAAGAAGGAATCGTGCTTGGACATTTGGTGTCTAAAAGGGGGGTCGAAGTTGATAAAGCAAAGGTTCAAGTCATTGAGCAATTACCACCACCGAAAAATCAAAAAGGAGTTAGAAGTTTTCTAGGTCATGCCGGCTTTTACCGGAGATTTATTAAGGACTTCTCAAAGATTGCCAAGCCATTAACTCGCCTCCTATGCAATGATGTGCAATTCAATTTTGATGAAGAGTGTATAGAGGCATTTGAAAAGCTCAAGCAAGCTCTTGTATCGGCACCCATAGTGCAACCACCGAATTGGGATCTTCCGTTTGAGCTTATGTGCGATGCGAGCGATTTTGCTATTGGAGCTGTTTTGGGACAACGAGTTGATAAGAGACTCCATGTAGTCTACTATGTGAGCAAGGTGCTTGATAATGCTCAATTGAATTACACTACCACCGAGAAAGAGTTGCTAGCCGTGGTGTATGCTTTTGAAAAATTCTGACCATATCTTGTTGGGTCTAAGACGATTGTCTACACTGATCACGCCGCTATTATGTATTTGATGGAAAAGAAAGATGCAAAGCCGAGACTTATTCGTTGGATTCTTCTTTTGCAAGAGTTCAATATTGACATCAAAGACAAGAAAGGGGTCGAAAATGTAGTAGCAGATCATCTCTCGAGAGTTGAGTTTTATGATTCAAAAAGGTTCTCAACACCTATAGAGGACTCTTTTATCGGAGAATATTTGCTGAGTGTCAAAGATGATGCCCCATGGTACGCGGACTATGTGAACTACTTGACTTGCAAGGTTCTTCCGAATGACCTTGATCATAATCAAAAGACGAAGTTCTTGCACGACGTTTCGAGGTATTTTTGGGATGACCCGTTCTTGTACAAGCTATGTCCAGATGGAATTTATATAAAAGGAATTATAGCTTGTTGTCATTCTTCTTCTTATGGTGGTCATGGTTCTGCTTCAAAGACCACAGCTAAGATTCTTCAATCGGGATTTTACTGGCCCAGTATCTTCAAGGATACGTATGAATTCGTTAAGTCTTGTAACGAGTGTCAAAGAACGGGCAATATTGCTAGAAGGGATGAAATGCCTCAGAAAGGCATCTTAGAGGTCGTAGTATTCGATGTATGGGGCGTAGATTTCATGGGACCTCTACCATCTTCGCAAGGTAATAGCTTTATTCTAGTAGCGGTAGACTACGTTTCTAAATGGGTTGAGGCCATAGCTTCCCCATCTTGTGATGCTAAAGTGGTAATCAAGATGTTTAAGAAGATTATTTTCCCAAGATTTGGGGTTCCAAGAGCGGTGATAAGTGACAATGGTTCTCACTTCAAAGAGAGAAGATTCGAGTCTCTGCTTAAGAAGTACGGGATATTCCATAGGTGCTCTACCCCATATCATCCCCAAGCAAATGGACAAGTCGAAGTATCAAACCGCGAAATAAAGAATATTTTGACAAAGACAGTTGGGAAGTCAGGGAAAGATTGGGCGTTGAAGATTGATGATGCCTTATGGGCGTATAGAACCGCTTTCAAGACGCCAATCGGAATGTCTCCGTACCGGTTAGTATATGGCAAATCTTGCCATCTTCCGGTAGAGCTTGAGTACAAAGCCATGTGGGCTATCAAGGAGCTGAATTTCGATATGAAAGCTTCGGGAGAGAAGAGACTCCTTCAACTGAATGAGTTAGACGAAATCAGGTTGAACTCATACGAAAGTTAAAAATTTTATAAGGAGAAAACTCGGAGATGGCACGACAAGCTTATTCTGAAGAAAGAGTTCTCGGTAGGAGATAAGTCTTGCTATTCAACTCCAAGTTCAAGTCTAGGTGGTTTGGACCGTATAGAATTCATAAAGTTTTCGATGATGGCCACCTAGAGCTAGTTGACAACCAAGGGAATGTGTTCAAAGCAAATGGGCAGAGAGTTAAAGTCTATCATGCTGCTGATGGAGATCAAAACACGTTGGAAGCACCCTCGTGAATGCTATCTGCAATACCGCTAGAGAAGGGATCCAGCTCGGGACTTCTCTTATTGTGCTTCTCGATATGTAAAGCCACGGCTCCGTCTTAGCCAAGACGTTAAACTAGGCTTGTGAGTGTTTCTCCCCTGATCTTCAAAATGTCTATTTTGATTGGATTTCTATTTGCTTCGTGCACAAATTTGAAGATATGAACTATGCATGGGTGAATGCCTATATTTGATGATCTACGTGCGATTGGAATGCTTTTAGAATGATGATTTCTTAACATATGCTTGGTGAATTTGATGTCTTGATAGGATACAAGTGTGGGGTTTTGAAATTTTGTGCATGAGTGTTGATGTACGATTTGAGTTTGGCTTAGAAATTCTTGTCCGTAGCTCCATGCGTTCGCATAGTTTCCTTCATGCGTTCGCATAGTTTGCCTTTTCTTCATTTCGTTATGCTTGCATAGATTTCATGCGCTCGCACATAAAAACAATGCCACTGTCTATTGCGTCCGCATAGTTTCATTCGTGTGTTCGCATACCAAGCCTTAATTCTCATTTTGCCAAGCTCGCATAGATTTCATGCGCTCGCATTGAAAATCCATGCCCCTGGAAATCGTTGTGCGTTCGCACACTCGATTATGTGCGCTCGCATATCCCTTGAAAGTTACACATTCTCAGTTGTCTGCAAGCTCATGCGTTTGCACAATGTCCTTTGTGCGTTCACATGAGTCGATTAGTATATATATAAAAGTCAAAATTCAATTTCAAAATTCAACCCTAACTATTTCGACCGTCTGCCTCTGCTCGCTCGCCGTCCGTTTCTCCGACCTTCTGACCTTCCGGCTGCCGTTGATTGCTCCCAAGCCGACGCTTCACGTCGCTCGCCGTCCGTTTCTCCAACAAAACCCCAAATTCCACTGAACCCTAAGTCCCTCCTCCGTCTGTTTCTCGCCCAAACCGCCACTTCGCTCGCCGTCCAATTCCACCATGGGCAAGGTTAAAGTGACCCCCTCTTCTAAGAAGCCTTCCATGAGTCCCTCGAAGAGCATATGAACTTCAAAGCCACCAATTTCCAAGAGGTCCAAAGGAAAGGAGAAGAAGAGCAAGGAAATTGAGATATTGTATGTGAAATCTGATTCTGCGGGTAGGCATTATGGCCGTACTTTGGTGGATTCTACGAGGTACATTATGGCGCCAAGCTCAGTTAGTAGAGCTGATGGTGATTTAGAAAAGGATTCGCCTCCAACATCGCCTCGAGCCGATGATTCCAACAAATTCACCATGCCGAAGCCGTACGAGTTTGATGGCCCGATCAGATTCCACTATGCGAAGGATACTGCCTTGCATAGTGCTCTTTCAAACGAAGGTAAATGGCCAATCCCTCTCCTATTTCCTGAAATTGATGATTTGAAGACTTTGGAAGTTTTTGATGAGATTAAGTCATTGCTTGGCAATAGTGGATTGAGTTTTATTTTTCGGGATGATCCCGGGTCGTATCATGAAGTTACTATGGAATTTCTTAGCTCGTTTAGTTCTGTGCATAAACTTAGTATGGATGAAAGAGAGGAGACCGTTAAATGCTGGAAGTTTGCTATGGGTGATTATCAATGGGAGGTGGATTCGGAGGTTTTATGTGATTGGTTTAGATTGCCTAGGGATGGTTTATTTCCTGAGGTGGTTGATGATGATGTTTTTAAGTTTTGGAAAAGAATTTCGGGGTGTGAGTATACCAAGGAGGAGCAGCACAAGTCTACTAGCATTCGTATACCTAAATGGAGCATTATTCATAAATTCTCAGCGGGTATAGTGTTTGTTCGTACTAGCTATGGTAGACTTGTCACAATGCTTGAGAAGGGGCAGAAAGTGGATTGGCTATGGTGCATTACTAAGCTTCAAAGAACCGGGGATTGGGAGGTGGTTCCTTTGTGACATGGATTGCGAGGAAGCTGAATTTCACATTTGGGGATATGGAGAGTGACAAGCTGAGGCTCACTTTGAAGCAAATGAGGTCTAGGCATATATTGGGTAAGGGGCTGAAGTGGAACAATGATGAGGAAGAAGTTGAAGATGAGGCAGATGATGAAATTGAAGATGAGATTGACAAGGGCGCTGACCGTGCTATGCCCTCTTCCTCGCATGCCATGCCTCCTCCTTCCTCTACTGACTCGAGTCTTGGTCTGATTTTATCACGTTTGGATGCCATGACTAGAGTGCAAGACAAATTGGTGCGAAATCAAAATCTCCTTGCCACTTATGTCTCGGAGCACAATGAATGGGAGGAGAGGACTTTACTTGCCATTACCACTCACTTGGATATCTCCTCTAGTGTTGACTTGCCTCCTAGATCGCCATTTCTGCGTAGATCGCCTTCGCCTCCATCTCCGCCTTTGTTTCCTACTGCTAAGGGTAAAGAGAAAATGGGTGAAAATGTTCAGAAGAGTGGAGAAGAGGGCAGCATGGATCTGGAAGATGATAGCATATGATTAACATTTCTATATGTGTCGTGCTTTTGTTTTGTTTTGTTTATGATGGCTTGTGAATGATGATGATGTTTTCTTTCTGGGATGTAAACGTTGTTGATCACTCTTATGATATGTGTTACATTCTTGATATGTTTTGAAGGTTGTATGATCATCTACGTGCGTGTTGATTCATAGGGGTAAACATGTTTTTGAGTCTCATTTCTATACTGCCCAGTGCTGTGCGTTCACACAGTGCTATTAGTGCGTTCGCATGCCCTGTTTATTTCTCCTTTGTGCTTTGGTCGCATGACTCTATGTGTTCGCAAGCGAAATCTGTGCCACTGCCTGCTTCCGTGCGTTCGCACAAGTAAATCCATGCGTTCGCATGCTCATCTTTCCCAGCGTTTCAAGCCCTCATGCGTTCGCAAGATATCATTCGTGCGTTCGCACAGTCATTCAACTCACTGTTATGCCTTCATGCATTCGATGATGTGTTCTTTTGATGAGTTATAAGTTGATTTGCATGATGTTGACATGTTTACGATGATGATTTCTTTACCTTGTGTGCTTAACACTCTCGTATTTGAGTTTCTTGTCTTATAGAGGAAAAAGGGGAATCATTCATCGATTCTTTTGTGCAAGATTCAGTCACCCAAGAACTAGGCGCGCGAAGCAACATCTCTTACTTTGAAATGGCTACCTCCAAATGAGAGAAGTTTTTCTTAACTTTTTCTTTGCTTTTCATGATATTCATTGCTTAGGGACTAAGCAATTGCTAAGTGTGGGGTGCCTATGTTTTGACTACACGAGATGTTTGTGCTTGCTTGCCGTGTTTTCATGTTTAGAATTAAATCAATTTGCATGTTTAGAGGAAAACACTTACACTACTATGACATTCATCCAAAAACTCGAATTTTTAATGAAAACAAAAAGTCTAGGCAAGGCTACACTTTCGAAAAATGTCATTCCAAATTCAACTAGTCGTGCATGATTTCACTTGATTGATCCTTTAGATGACGGATTGGATTGTTGACTTTCATTCTTGAGGATCAAAGCATCTACTAGCACTTCTTTATCTTTTATTCTATGCTTTTTCTTGTTGAGGCTAGAGAGTTGATCTTTGAAAGCATGAACTCGAGAAAAAATTTATTAAAATATATATATATATATATATATATAGAGAGGAGTGTTCAAATGAGGACACCCAAATTTGGTAAGGACGTAGGGACAAATCTCATCCATTAGATCATCATCCATCTAACCCCCCCGTGCTTTGTGGGCGCGCCACGTGTCCAAGTTCCCAAAATCCAATAAAGCAAATAGTAAAACCCACCACCAAAAAGTAAACAGTAAAACCCACTACCACATGTGACACGTGGCAGCTTGTGGATCATTGGATGAACCTCATCCAATGGCCAAGATTAGTCCCTACACCCTCACCATAAGACATGTCCTCAATTGAACGCCCCCCTATATATATATATATATATATATATAGGGGAGCACTCGGTTGAGGCATGGTTGGTAGAATGAGGCTGTAAGGCATGATCTTGGCCATTGATGATATTGATCTAATGGTTGAGATTTAAAGATGTGGTAGTGGGATTTTACTATTTGCTTTTTGCTTTTTACTGTTGGTAGTGGGTTTACTATTTGCCACGTGGCGCGCCCACAAAGCACGGGGGGTTAGATGTGTGGTTGAGATCGTGCCTCACAGTCTCATTCTAATTTGAGTGCCTCATTTGAACGCTCCTCTATATATATATATATATATATATATATATATATATATATATATATATATATAGAGGAGTGTTCAAATGAGGACACCCAAATTTGGTAAGGACGTAGGGACAAATCTCATCCATTAGATCATCATCCATCTAACCCCCCCGTGCTTTGTGGGTGCGCCACGTGTCCAAGTACCCAAAATCCAATAAAGCAAATAGTAAAATCCCACTACCAAAAAGCAAATAGTAAAACCCACTACCACATGTGACACGTGGCAGCTTGTGGATCATTGGATGAACCTCATCCAATGGCCAAGATTTGTCCCTACACCCTCACCATAAGACATGTCCTCAATTGAACGCCCCCATATATATATATATATATATATATATTATGGTGAGGGTGTAGGGACTAATCTTGGCCATTGGATGAGGTTCATCCAATGATCCACAAGCTGCCACGTGTCACATGTGGTAGTGGGTTTTACTATTTGCTTTTTGGTAGTGGGATTTTACTATTTGCTTTATTGGATTTTGGGTACTTGGACACGTGGCGCACCCACAAAGCACGGGGGGGTTAGATGGATGATGATCTAATGGATGAGATTTGTCCCTACGTCCTTACCAAATTTGGGTGTCCTCATTTGAACACTCCTCTATATATATATATATATATATATATAGGGGGGCGTTCAATTGAGGACATGTCTTATGGTGAGGGTGTAGGGACTAATCTTGGCCATTGGATGAGGTTCATCCAATGATCCACAAGCTGCCACGTGTCACATGTGGTAGTGGGTTTTACTATTTGCTTTTTGGTAGTGGGATTTTACTATTTGCTTTATTGGATTTTGGGTACTTGGACACGTGGCGCACCCACAAAGCACGGGGGGTTAGATGGATGATGATCTAATGGATGAGATTTGTCCCTACGTCCTTACCAAATTTGAGTGTCCTCATTTGAACACTCCTCTATATATATATATATATATATATATATATATATATATATATAGAGGAGCGCTCAAATGTTATGGCCTTCTTAATGTGTTATGTGTTACACAAATCTCATCTTTTAGATCAAATGATCTAAAGGTGCAAAATGAAAGTCAAAAAGTGACCAAGTTGTTTGTCATCTTGCACTTTTGTCTTTTACCTAAAAGACAAAAGTGCAAGATGTAATCTGGACCTTTAGATCAAATGATCTAAAGGTGCACAATAAAGTAACACATAACACTTTAACAACTCATAACATTTGAGCGCGCCCCTATATATAGATATATATCTATATATATATATTGCCTTCAGGTGACCTTAGTGACCTTGTTTGTCTTGTGGATTTGTCTTGTTGGTTCATCATGCTCCATTTTTAACACTTAGCCCTTTGTCAAAGTTCTAAGTGTGGGGTCAAAAGAGGGCAAGAAAAAAAAGAAGAAAGAAAAAAATGTGTAATAAGCCCCGAGTTTCTCCCTTATGGTTGATCACCATTAGGAAGTGAGTTTAAAGCATTATGTGCTAAGCGCCGAGGGTTAGGAAGGTAAGTTCCCCCTCGAAAGTGCTTAGTACGGCCAAAGGCCATGCTACCCCTTAAAGTTGCACTTAGACTTGATAATCGGCTATTCCACCATTCTCTAGCATGAAAACTAATGAGACAATTGAAACTTACTAGCAAGAATTCACTAAGGGACGAACCTCGTATTCTTTTATACTTAGGCATGATATGATATGATTTGCAAATGGATATAAAAGTCTTAATGTTGGAACTCCTCTTCCCTTATGACTAAGTGACCTCTGCGTCCTAGGCTTGAGAATGAGTTCAATGTCACAAGCCAATGTACTAGCCTCCTTGCTAGCATTGGTGAGTGACCCGACAAGATTTGTTGGCGACTATTAGATTATTTTCTTGAAATCTTTGATAGAGAAAATGACTAGAATACTTGATTAAAGGTTTGTTAGTCTTTGCTTTGATTTGCTTGAATGTCATTATTCATGAATTTCCATAAGGATTTGAAGAGGTTTCATGTAGTGATTGAAATGCACATATGCAGTTTGAATACATTATGAACTTCATGGAAAACACCTTGCCCAGTGCTTTGACATTTGTGAACTTAAAACGCCTATTTGGACGGTTGTTCTTTTTGTGGGATTTGTGAGTATTCCCATGCCTGAAAACTCTCAGGAGACTAAAACTCCTCCACTAGGGTAGCCTAGGGGTTTAAAGGCTTGGTGCATTCACTAAATGCACTCGTGTTACCTACGAAAGTGGTTAGTTAGAAGTAGGATTTGTTTCTTAGTGCTTTTAGTTAGTTTTCTCGACCATATGGAGTTTTCTTTGAACCGATCCTGAGTGAGTGAAGTGCAATATTGTTGTTGATATCTATGATTAGTTTTCTCGGGACGATCAAACATTAAGTGTGGGTGATGGACCCAAATTATACGAATCATAAACACCGTAAAACCCCCTTAATTAGACTGTTGGTCTATTTAACTTCTACTTGTTAGTCCCGATATATTTCTACAGGGTATTTTGGCGCTTAGAGAGGAAACACGCTAAGGAGAGGATTTTACGCTGAAAAGATATTAAGAGTTATTCCAAGGTCAAGATCAGACGCTGACTGAAGAAATCTCAAGGATCCTGACATGGAATCACTCCAAACAAATCAAACCGGAGAGGAATTTGCATTGAAGACTTAACCGACCGGGTGGGAAAATGCCGCAGAACCAACCGACCGGTTGAAGCAGTTCCAGGCCCTCTGCCGAGCTAACCAAGCACTCAATTCAAGTCGCTCGAGCAAACCACCTCATCTGACAATTCCACCTCGACCAAAATGTTCCAAATGGAAAATAAGGTGGAAGTTGTCGAGACTCCAAGGCAAATGCTCGAGCAGATTGGTAGTTAGCTCAATTCAAAGGCAAAGGCCCGGCGCGCATTGGCACCCAAACCAAGTCGCTCGACCCGACGGATGCATCTGGCGATTCTGGCTCGACCAAGATGTTTGGAATGCCCAACAAGTCGGACAATCTCGCTTCCCAGACGAAACGCCCGAGCAGATTGGCAGATTGGCCCAATTCCATGTAAAAGCCTCGCGCATAGGCACCAAGACCAAGTTGCTCGACTAAACCATGGAATTTGGAAAATCTGGCTCGACCATTAGTCTTAGAATCACTTGGCCATTCCAAATCAACTATCAAAATGCATGCTTGGACAAGATGACCGGCCACCATGCTTGGAGGTGGCCAAGGGAGGAGCTCCTCCCCATTCCACCACCTGCTACCGGCGGCTCCTCCTCCATGGTGACCGGTGGCTTTGCTCCTCCCCCATGTGGCAGCTCCTCCTTGCTCCTCCTCCTCCTCCCTTGGATCAAAGACACTTGCCACCATCTCCACCACCCATCTCCTCCCCTTATGCCTATAAATACAACCCATCCATCTCATTTGTAAATCATCCCATTCTCATCCAAATATCACTTATCTCTCTAAAAATTGTAAGTTTGGTTTTGGAAATAAAAGCTTGCTTCCTTGGCGCTTCAACGGTTGTAAGTATTTCTTTGTATTTAATTTACTGCTTTTATAATGTTTAGCGCGATAAATAGTAGCTAAACTAGTCGATCGGTAGAAGGGGTGTACTTGTATTATAAAATGTTTTAGACTATTTTAGTATTTATTCTCTGTATTCAAAACTTGTTCTATGTGCCATATATTAGGCGAGAACTTCCAAGGTTGAGTGGATGCTTGGAATGGCAAAGCTCTTCCGTGGAAGTTCGTAAACATACTCGGATAAGTGGATGCTTGGAATGGCAAAGCTTATCTGAGGAGTTTGACCTCTCTAAAACACCATTTGATTGCTCGGGAATGACTGATCAAATGGATGCACACAGGCTAGTATACCTTGGAATGGGGTATTAGTCTAAATAGAACAAGGGCTTTACGTTTTCTGCAAAAGTCTAGACGGTGTGTGCAAATCGAGTGCTTGGAATGGCCTTGATACACTATCGAACACTTTTGCAAAAGACTAGACAGTGTGGCAAATCGAGTGCTTGGAATGGCCTTGATGCACGTTTGAATACTTAGAAGATTCACTAAGGGTCAATGATAAACAGGATATAATACAAGGCCCCTGAAACCGAATGCTTTCTTTTAATTGTAATAATTATCAGTTACTTTCCAGTACTAAAACCAACCAACCAACCAATCAATCACTTAGCTGGTAGCTTTAAAACCAACCAATCAACCTGAAACACATACCCCGCTAGTATAGTTTTCAAAGAACAACGTATCCCCCTAATTCCCTTGGGTTTGACCCCTACTTACCACTTACTACCCAGTAGTGTAGCCGCGAGTAGCGGACTATTATAAATTTATTTGTACAAATCGCTCCGACGACAAGCGATCTGTCAAATTGGCGCCGTTGCCGGGGAATTAGCCATCGGATTAGTTGTTCTTTCCCCCCCTATGTCCTCATGACGCAACCCCCTTCGTATGCATGGGCAACACGATATCTGCCCCTGTTCGGAGGAACGGATGGAGAAGACCCAGTACAACACTGCCGAAACTTCCACCACGTCTGCTACCACATTAAACCTGCTAATGAAATGTTAGAGGAATTTAAGCTTAAATGCTTCAAATTCTCTCTAACTGATTTCGCAACGATCTGGTACTACACATCCACCGCTTGCAGTGCAGAACGTTACATAGATCTCTGCGTTCCATTCCTGAAGGAATTCTCCCCACCATCCTTACGCCAAGAAACTCGTGAGAGAATCATGTGCCTTCAACAATCCCGGGATGAGACCTTGGACGAATATTACACGAACTATGATGCCATTGTCTCAAGCTGCCCGCACCATGGATTCACGAAGAAGGTTCTTCTCCAAAAATTTCTTCGTGGGATGAGGTCCGAAGAGCTGGGAAGAGTTAACGAAGTAATGAGGAGATCAGCCAGAAACTTCACCATTGCAGACATGTGGTACCTCATAATTGGCCTAGCCGCTGCCACAAGACGAGTACCCCAAACTGACGAGGAAATGCAGATAAATGAAGCTGACCCTGAGGCAGACAAAGAAGAAAATACCGAGCCGTCAGAAGAGACTCCTGAACCGTCAGAAGAATCAGATATGGAAAGCACCGGAAGCAACGAGGTTGGAGTCCAGAACACCACTGACGAACTGCCCAATTCATACCCGACTATCATTACCCGGGCAGCCGAGACTATCTACGACCAGTTCCTCACTGACAATCATAACGAGGTAGAACCAAGCCTTAAGATGCAAGCTTCCCGACTTTTCCCTTCGATCAATAGACAAATCGCCGAAAACTATGTGATCCATGAAGAGGCTGAAAAGAGGATGGGAAAAGGGCCTCTGCAGAATGACTCCTCGATGGAGCAGTGTTACACCGTAGCTGGACTAGACAGTCCCAAACACAAGAACTTCAAAGGGCTAGTAATGAAAGATCCCTCACATCCTCCGGGGTATTGGAAAGAAAATATCCCAAAACAAAGGAGTCCTGACCCAAGCACATCATCTCGCAAGAAATCGGGAAAAGGCAAGGCAAGAAGCAACACAGGAACGGTGGCAAAATTCGATCTGAGCCACCCATGGGACCCAAACCAGTGATCCACAACTGAGGTACTGTCGAGCCAACGACGTTAAACAAGTGCACTGGTCGGGAGGTAACCCGACACTATCTTACTTTCTGTCATTTAAATTCTGTCATTTAATTTTCTGTCTTAGTCATTCTCACATATATATAGTAGCTTGCATGACTTTTGAACTAAGGCACGCCTTCGTTCAAAAGTGTGGGGTGAGAACCACCTTTGTATATAAATAACATGCTTGCTGTTTTCTTTTTTAATAATATCTTTTTGAAAATATGAACTTAAGAATGTGAAAAAGATAGATCATAATTCATGCATTTACCTTGTGAAAATTCAACTGTCTAAAAACTTAGAACATAACTTTTCATTTGTCCTTTGTGCTGAGATTAACTAGGGATGTGGAGTTGACATAAATCGCCCTAGAAAGGCTTGGGAAGCAATCAAAGGATCAGATCAAACTATATGGTTTTCGAAGTCAGTGGAGGCTGCACTTCGGGTTTCAGTGAAGATTGAAGTCATCTCCGCCATGCAGTGTTTATGCAAAAAGAAAAGAAAAGGCGAGGACGGGAATCAGACCGTCCTCTCTCTAGTTAAAGTAGCCGAGAAAATAGATGAGCGACCCTCATCTTGACCCGCGCGAAACAACAACGATGAGAGGAGCGGGGAGGTATTTCCATAGGCTTGCGGGCGATGATTGGACCTCCCAAAAAAGGCTTGAGAAAATGGACTTGCAAAAGCCACAAAAAGGCGAAAAGCTCGAAGAAGCAATTCAAGAGGCCAAAGGCCCAACATGGTGAAGGTTTTAACCGAACAAAAAAGTGAAGTACTCAAAGAGTCAAATCAAAGGCCAAAGGCCAAAGGCCGATTCACTACAAAAGCAGTCCCTCGCCAAAAGAAAAATCAAAGTACTCAAACCAGTGAAACCCGAACCAAATCACGTGCTAGAGAAAACTACAAGAAAACCATATAGTGCGAGACGGTCCCGAAGTTGCAGTCCAGGAACCTAAAAAGGGCTATCTCCCGAGACATCCGGAACAATTTGCATCTCGGCACGGAGGTACAAGTATTAAGTTTCTTCTATTTATTTACACAGTTCAATTTGGTAAATAGTAAGTAATGCATGAATTAGGATAAATCGAGTCCCACAGTCTAATTTTCATATAATCCAAAACCAAACTTAGAATGCCGCCCTTTAATAGCATTGTTCGGGACGAACAACTAAAAGTGTGGGGTGATATGATGGACCCAAATTATACGAATCATAAACACCGTAAAACCCCCTTAATTAGACTGTTGGTCTATTTAACTTCTACTTGTTAGTCCCGATATATTTCTACAGGGTATTTTGGCGCTTAGAGAGGAAACACGCTAAGGAGAGGATTTTACGCTGAAAAGATATTAAGAGTTATTCCAAGGTCAAGATCAGACGCTGACTGAAGAAATCTCAAGGATCCTGACATGGAATCACTCCAAACAAATCAAACCGGAGAGGAATTTGCATTGAAGACTCAACCGACCGGGTGGGAAAATGCCGCAGAACCAACCGATCGGTTGAAGCAGTTCCAGGCCCTCTGCCGAGCTAACCAAGCACTCAATTCAAGTCGCTCGAGCAAACCACCTCATCTGACAATTCCACCTCGACCAAAATGTTCCAAATGGAAAATAAGGTGGAAGTTGTCGAGACTCCAAGGCAAATGCTCGGCAGATTGGTAGTTAGCTCTATTCAAAGGCAAAGGCCCGGCGCGCATTGGCACCCAAACCAAGTCGCTCGACCCAACGGATGCATCTGGAGATTCTGGCTCGACCAAGATGTTTGGAATGCCCAACAAGTCGGACAATCTCGCTTCCCAGACGAAACGCCCGAGCAGATTGGCAGATTGGCCCAATTCCATGTAAAAGCCTCGCGCATAGGCACCAAGACCAAGTTGCTCGACTAAACCATGGAATTTGGAAAATCTGGCTCGACCATTAGTCTTGGAATCACTTGGCCATTCCGAATCAACTATCACAATGCATGCTTGGACAAGATGACCGGCCACCATGCTTGGAGGTGGCCAAGGGAGGAGCTCCTCCCCATTCCACCACCTGCTACCGGCGGCTCCTCCTCCATGGTGACCGGTGGCTTTGCTCCTCCCCCATGTGGCAGCTCCTTGCTCCTCCTCCTCCTCCCTTGGATCAAAGACACTTGCCACCATCTCCACCACTCATCTCCTCCCCTTATGCCTATAAATACAACCCATCCATCTCATTTGTAAATCATCCCATTCTCATCCAAAAATCACTTATCTCTCTAAAAATTGTAAGTTTGGTTTTGGAAATAAAAGCTTACTTCCTTGGCGCTTCAACGGTTGTAAGTATTTCTTTGTATTTAATTTACTGCTTTTATAATGTTTAGCGCGATAAATAGTAGCTAAACTAGTCGATCGGTAGAAGGGGTGGACTTGTATTATAAAATGTTTTAGACTATTTTAGTATTTATTCTCTGTATTCAAAACTTGTTCTATGTGCCATATATTAGCCGAGAACTTCCAAGGTTGAGTGGATGCTTGGAATGGCAAAGCTCTTCCGTGGAAGTTCGTAAACATACTCGGATAAGTGGATGCTTGGAATGGCAAAGCTTATCTGAGGAGTTTGGCCTCTCTAAAACACCATTTGATTGCTCGGGAATGACTGATCAAATGGATGCACACAGGCTAGTATACCTTGGAATGGGGTATTAGTCTAAATAGAACAAGGGCTTTACGTTTTCTGCAAAAGTCTAGACGGTGTGTGCAAATCGAGTGCTTGGAATGACCTTGATACACTATCGAACACTTTTGCAAAGGACTAGACAGTGTGGCAAATCGAGTGCTTGGAATGGCCTTGATGCACGTTTGAATACTTAGAAGATTCACTAAGGGTCAATGATAAACAGGATATAATACAAGGCCCCTGAAACCGAATGCTTTCTTTTAATTGTAATAATTATCAGTTACTTTCCAGTACTAAAACCAACCAATCAATCACTTAGCTGGTAGCTTTAAAACCAACCAATCAACCTGAAACACATACCCCGCTAGTATAGTTTTCAAAGAACAACGTATCCCCCTAATTCCCTTGGGTTCGACCCCTACTTACCACTTACTACCCAGTAGTGTAGTCGCGAGTAGCGGACTATTATAAATTTATTTGTACAAATCGCTCCGACGACAAGCGATCTGTCAGTGGGGTAATTTGATAGCGCTAAAATATATGCATTTTAGGCGACCTCTATGCTTATTGTTTATATTGTTCTATTACGATTTCACTTGCTATTTGATGCTTTGTGGTTCTTTTCAGGCAAATTACAGAGTTTAAGCTGAGAATACAAGTTGGCAGTGATTTTGGGGCAAAACCGAGCATTTTGGAGCAAGAAAACACAAGTTGGAAGTCGGAGCGCAAATTTCTCAAGGTCATGCGTTCGCATGGTTCAAAGCACGCGCTCGCATGCGTGTGCTTCGTTGCCCTGCTAGCCTTCGTAGCCTTGTGCGTTCGCACAGTTCACCTCATGCGGTCACACAACCCAGACCAGACGCATGAAAAACTCGTGCGTTCGCACGCATGGCTCTGCGTGCTCGCACTCGATCAAATTTCCCAGCCTGCAGGAGACCATGCGAACGCATGCGTTTGCGGAAAATAAAAATCAGTTTCTTTTGAGGGGAATTTGGATGGTTTTTGAGAGAGATCGATTTTTTGGGGGCTAAGAGGAAAAGAACAGACGTGAGGTGTAGAGGGACGACGTACGCGGAGAAGGAGAACTCTCGGATTAAGTTAGGAAGAACTTCAACAACAAAGATCGAAGATCGGATCCTCTAGTGTTCTTGAATCTCCATATTGGTTTTAAAGTCCTAAACTTTACTTTTCATATGGTTGTTTGCATTTTTATTGTTGATTTCGTTTGTGAACTCACCATGAGTGAGTAGTGACCTTGATTGGGGATCAATGGATCCCCTAGACATGTTTGTGACGATGTAAACACCTTGGATGCTAATGGTGAATGAGTTTGCACATGAATCTTCTTCCTTTGAACTTAATTTCTCGAATTGCCTATAAGATGTTTGTGAAACGTTCTCAATAGGAATTCTGCTTGATCTCATGCTTGATGTAGCTCACGTTGATCATCATGACTTCAATGAACTAAATGAAGAAGCATTAGGGTTTTGCGTTAGTTAGATAACACTTTTAACCTAATCAGAATTGCTTGAACTTAACAAGAACATGATTATCTAGTCAATAAAGCCCAAGTGTGAGGCTAGACATTCATATTCTATAGTGCCAATAGAGCGCAAGTGTGAGGTACTATGCGAGATGTAACCTCTTTGTACTAAGTTGTAGCACGAGTTGAACTTAGTATTAATGTTGCATAAGCCATTTTCTAAGCATGTGCATGTGATTTCATCATTGGTGTCTCATTTCATTGTCGCAATAATTGTCTAGGTGGAGAAATTGATTCCTAGTCATCTTTTAATTGATAGTTAACCACTTTTGGATAATACCCTCTACTACCATTCTCTTAGAAGAACCCCCCCCCCCCCCCAAACCATAGACATCCTAATTAGATCGTTAGCATTATTTGTTTAATCACCTATCCTTTGGGTACGACCTCGGTTCACCCGAGTTAATACGAATGTTTTGATTGCCATGACTTAGCACAAGTGTTTGGATTCTATTTGAATACTTAGCTATATTTTCAATCGATCAGGTACATCTTTGGAATGTTGGGGTCGACACATACGATGCTAATCGCAAACAGAGTTTTACATTGAAAGCAACTCTCATGTGGACAGTATCTGATTTTTGTGCGTATGCAATGTTATCTGGGTGGTCAACTTAAGGAAAACTCGGCTGCCCCTATTGTATGGACGACACAAATACATTCGTGTTGAAGAACGGAAGAAAAGTGTCGTATTTTGGCTGTCACAGGCGGTTTTTAACAGAAAATCATCCATATCGGGGTAATGCCAGGAATTTCTACAGAGATCGAACCGACTTTGACGGTCCAGTCCAATTTCGATCAGGTCAAGAAGTTTATAACAGGGTTAGAAACTTGAAATATATATGGGAACAACGTATCAATGAGGTTTTTGACGGCTTCGGGGTGGAACACAACTGGACAAAGAAATCCATATTTTGGGGAACTACCTTATTGGGTGGACGTGAAGCTTAGACATTACTTAGACATCATGCACATTGAAACGAATGTTTTTGAGAATTTATTCAACACCATCATGAATGTAAATGGGAAAACAAAGGATGACGGTGTGAAGTTCAGAAAAGATATCGAATTGTACTGTCGAAGACCAGAATTGGAACTGAAAACTTACCGCGGTCGTTTGGTGGCAAACAAGGGTAAGTATCAGCTTTCAAGAGAACAACATATTCTTGTGCTTATTTGGGTGAAGTCTCTGAAGTTTCCTGATGGATTTTCATCTAATTTGGGGAATAAAGTAGATTTGAGTGCACTAAAACTAGTAGGTTACAAGTCACACGACGCACACGTATTCATCGAGCGACTCATGCCGATTGCTTTCAAGGGTTTTTTACCAAAACAGATCTGGGAAGCTGTATCCGAGTTGTGTACATTTTTCCGAGATATCTGTGCATCTTCCCTTCACATTGAGCGAATGGAACATTGGCAGAACAACATATCGGTCACACTGTGTAAGCTGGAGACAATATTTCCCCCTTCATTTTTCGACTCAATGGAACACCTACCAATTCATTTGGCTAATGAGGTACTACTTGGCGGACCAGTACACTACCGTTGGATGTATCCATTTGAGCATTTCATCTACCGTCTTAAACAGTTGGGCCACAAGGGAAACATAGCTGAGGTGGAAGCCAGTATTGTTAACGCTTACATACAGCTGGAGACTACGTATTTGGGATTCGACTACCTAGATCTGGAGTTAACAACGACCGGTATACGCTTATAACGAAATGAAGTAGCGACATCAGATTTCGAAGATCCTTAGATTTCTATTTACAATTAACCAGGAGTTGGTGGAAGCAAAATTAAACGGAGGGTATTAGACAGCCGAGAATTTTAAAAAGCAACTCATTACATCTTTAGCAACACGCCTGAACTTGAACAATATTTGGCGTTATTTGATACCGGCTTAAGACAAAGACGTCCGCGATTCAATGATCAGCAAATATACAATGCTATATTAACGGATTTTCTAGAATGGCTGTGTTCCTATGTAAGTGTAATCAACTTAACTTTCATATCATTATGTAGCAAATTAAACTGTACTTTCACTTTCGTGTTCATCCAAATTATTATGTTCAGGTTTGGGAGCTGGGAGAAACATTAGCACTACGGCAGTGGATTCACTACTTATCCGCTGGTTTTCAATCCGACGCTGCATGTTCGGCAACATACAAAGTGAACAACTACAAATTTCACATTGAAAGCCATGGTGAAGGGAGGAACACGGTGAATAGTCATGTTTACGTGAAAGGAACAGAGGGTACACACTACTACGGGGTGATTGAAGAAATAATTCATATGAGATGTAGAACCAACCATCGCCTAAAGGTTGTCTTGTTCAAATGTCGTTGGTACGACCCTCAGTTTGTTAGGTCATACCCGTCTAACGGGATTGTCATCGTGAACACTCATAGACCCTACCCCCATTACGACCCTTACATTCTTGCCCAGCAAGCGGTACAAGTTTACTATGTGACGTTTCCGGGATTAGCTACACAAAATAATCAGGGTTGGGTTGCAATTTGTCCTATGAAACCAACAAACGCAATCGACATGGAAGTAGCAAATGTTCCGTTCCAAGATGAGGGTCAAATGGGAACTGAAATGCCTGTATTGGTCAACGAAATCAGATCTGATGAGGTTTACGAGTACAACGAAGAAGACGGCAACGACGAGCACGTAGTTGATAATCCAGATACCGAAGAAGAGTCTGACGAATCGTCGTGAATGAATCAAGATAATCCAAATACACTTATTGTATGTTTTGCATGTTCAATAAATTGTAAATCAAATTCAATAAATAAATCGTCAGTACGAAAAAATTATTTGTACTTGTAATAATTACTTTTGTTTTAAGTAAATGCAAAGGGCTGGAACAACGCTTAATATATGCGCTTAATATGGTTGTTAATGTAAATGTAAATGCACTTTTCTGAAAAAAATGATAAGTAAACAGCGCTTAATATATATGCGATGTGTAAAGCTGTCAGACACAGCGCTTCGTATGTACACGATGTCTTAATGTAAACAGAATACATCGCTTGAATGGTAAGCGCTGTAGAAAATAACCAAATACTACAGCCCCTCATATATATGCGTCGTATTAATTAACATATAAGACTGCGCTTAATAGGAAGAGCGTTGTCATACGTGAATGTAGACAGCGCTTAGTTCAAAAAGCACTGTCGTATTTCAATCTAAAAAATCCCCCGCCGTATTCGCCCGCCTGAACAAGTAAGAATATTTACCTAAAATAGACTAATTACGAAAAGGTAACGGTTATTTGACGGAATTACACCGGAATTACGAAAAGGTAACGGTTATTTTACGAATTGAAATTACACGCGTCAGTGGAAAACCCTCATTATCCGTCTTCCAAAACATCCGTTGTACTCCGCCGAGTTCTTCAACCGATTTTAGCCGATTTCGGAAGCAAGTTTTGTTGCCCAGGTATGGAAAAGTCGTCGTCTTTATCCTGTCAGCTTGATTTCCGTAATTTATATTCCGTGGCTGCGTTTGGTGTTGTTCGAATGATATGCGTGTGTTTCTGCTAGATAGTTCGACGTTTGTTTGTCGTATAAAGTGTTGATTGCACTGTAAAAAAATGTTCCAAAAATGGCCGATTGACATAATTGTGTTTGTTTGACTGTGTAGGCTGTATTCGGGCAGGTATGAATTATTTTCATTCGTTATCGTTTTGTGTAAGTTTATCCAAGAATGTTACCCTTTTGGTACAATTTGTGATTGTTGTCATATTCTGATAATGAAATGCTTGTAGCTCATCGTCCTTAGGTACAATGTTGGCTTGAATGTCACACTTTTGGTACAATTTGGGTTCAATTTACTTTTGTCATACAGATACAAGCTACTTGCTGCTTTGATTGAATTTGTTGATTAACAAAACTATTTGTGTTCGCTTGCTAGTTTGTTTGCCAAGTTGTTGTATATTTGTGTTTTAAAAATACTGATTTAAATTTTGTGGCAGGGTATATGGGACCAATCAAGCGCAATGTAGCCGGTAAAAGGAATACCGGGGCTGGTAGAGGTACTGGGACTTCATCACAAACGCGGCTAACTGACATACGCCAACCGAGACAGTTGAGCCAGAACATGCAACATCAGCCTTCAACTGGGGACACAGTCAAAGAGATGTGTACAGACCTTCTATTCTGGTACAGGAGCCTACCACTGCGAGACAAGGGAGCAAGAACAGGCAACGTACACCATCGTCAACCAGGGACAGACGTCCAAGTTCAGACCTTTATAGGCCTTCTATGCATGTACAGGAGCCTACCCTTGATCCGATGGATGACGACGGAACCTTACCAGAAGCGGATGATTACAACTTGGATGACCTGTTGAATTTGGTGGTGGAGTCGGCGGGGAACAGAGAGGTTGACGAGGGAGCCGAAGAGAGGGACTCACCTTCTGCATATGAGGACGATCACGATGACACAATTCGGCCAGAGCTCGTTAGAGGAGGGACTTCGGCCGGTGGCGGACTCGGTGAGGAGACACTGTTGGGTTCGATGCCACGTGATGATCGGCCTTGGATCACTCCAGCTGGGGATGACAAGTGAGTACTTTTATTGTACATATATTTGTGCAGCTTGTTTTACTAACCTTATTGTAAATGTTACACCTTGTGTATTTTTTCAGCTTTGACCCCCCTTCAGCTGTTAACAAAATCGGGCTTCAATGTATTGGACCTGGTTTTAAGGTTGGTTGGACCACAATGGGGACGTGTGATCCACAAGCTCCGGTGAAGTGGTTTCGACACTTTAAGGTAAAATGTATTAAAATTGTATTTAGTTGCGTATATTTTTGTCATTTGTTTTCTACATGCAGATATGTGTTCTGTACATGTACATGTAGAGCTTGTACCGGTGGGATCCGATCCACAAGATACCTGGAGAGGCTTCCGATCCGGGAAGACTAAAGGCCCGAAATGGTTGACCGAAGATCACAAAGCTGCGGGAAAAGCTCGATTTAACACGGACCAAGCATTCATAGCCCGGAGTGAAAAGAACAAGCAAACTTATTCTGCCCAGCATGCCAGGAGCGGCCCAGCCTTGCACGCATTTGGGTCTAGACCAGCACACTATCACTTTGCGAAGATGGTAATACATACTATTTAAAAATAATTTAATTTTCAATATCATTTATTATAACACATTTATCATTAAATTTGCAGGAAAAGGATCATCAAAGACAAGTGTTGCCAACTGATATGTTTGACAAGAAATACAAGCGGAAGGATGGAACGTATTTGATACCCGACGGGGAGAACAAAAGGGTATTACACTTACCAATTATATTTGTTTATTACATTTGTTTATCTTATTATATTTTATTATCAGTGTTGCCAACTAATATGTTTCTTATTGTATTTTCTTATTACATTTGTTTCCTATATTAAAAAAAATTTGTTTCATTTGTAAAAATGCTGATGCTGAAGCTATGGTCCTGAAGGATCGCGTCGGAGATGAAAGGGTACCGGAGGAAAAGCTGGTAGAGGCCGCTGCAACTGTCATGGGGGTTCACCCGAGGTCGGAGATACCGTATCTGTATGGCCCTGCAGCGATATTGGTGTCGGACAAGTTCTCTTCAACGGGCAGCCAGTCGTGTGCGAGCTCGCAGAGATCGAAGGCCCAATCAGACGAGTACACTCAGGAGCTGATGCCGCGTTTAGAGTGCATGGAATCCCGACAGGAAGCTAAGCTGAGGCGCATGGAATCCCGACAGGAGGCTGAGATGAGATGCATGAAGGACAGCATAGATCAAATGATGCAAATGCAGGCTGCGATGATGAGGATGCTCACTACTCCTGGATACCAACCGCCCTCCAGTCAAAGCCCGAATGGAAACAACCGTGGTCCTCCTAATCAGAGATCCCATGAAGACAACCGCAGAGAGTAGACATTTTAATTTTATTTGACTCGACTTCTGTTTTATAATTATGACTCGTCATTTTTTAATTAAATATGGAAATTTAGAATTTAATATTTGAAATAATCACTGGAAATTTAATTGAAAAATAGGAAATTTAAATAATTTAATCACTGGAAATTCAAAAAATAGGAAATTTACACATGCCGGAAAAATGACGGGATGTAGACGGAAAAAAAGAAGACGGAATTTCGATGGAATATCGCCGATAATATATTGTGCCGGAAATTTAGCGGAAAAATGACGGAAAGCTGAGTAGCGTAAGAATGTCGGAAAGTTAACGGCATATCGATGAAATATTGCCGATAATTTCTTTTGCCGGAACTTTGCCAAAAAGTTGACGGAATATTTGAATAGCGTAACAAAGACGGAATTTTGACGAAATATTTGAATAGCGTTACAAAGATGGACTAATGACGGAATATGGACGGAACTAATGACGGAATATATTATTGATGGAACATGGACGGAATTTAGACGGAAAAGTAAGATGACGGAATGTGGCCAGATGATAGACGCAAAATATTGAAAACGGAAATGTGTTTGAATATAGACGGAAAATACTATTGACGAAATTCAGACGGTATTTTTACGGAGAATCTCAACGGATACATGCCGGATTGACGACGAAATTTTAATTAACGGAATGGTGACGGAATGTCAACTGAACATTGACGGAATTAAATGACGAAATGTAGACGGAAACTTTTTACCGTCGGGAAAATTTCTGCCACCGTCATCGTTGAAGAAAAAATTGACGAAAATTCGGATTATTCGGTCAATGTTCTGTCATTATTCCGGCGGTTTCCTGACGTCGGAAATTACCAAAAATTAGTAGTGGCGGTACTTCCGCTTTATCGATGAGACTGTAAGTACATTGCTTTTATTTTTTTATGTTCCAAGAGTTTCGTTTTATGTCTTATTTTATTTCTCTTATATCTTAAGTTTTTCCTTATGTCTGAGCAGTTTCCTATTCTTTATCTTTTCTTGTTAGCTTTACTCTCTGCATGAAGAATATGGGAGTCGACGACATAGATATAAGGATTTCGAACGCAGTATGAAATTTACAAAAGAGACGTCCCCTGACTTAGATATTAGGAAAGCTAAACTGGTAAACTAATCTCCTATTATGTAAAACGGATTAAGTCAAGACAACATTTTTTTTTAACAATTATTCTGTTCTTAATTATCAGGTTTTCTTTCCCGTCTGTAATTCGTCACACTACTTTGTTGTCTGTTTCAATTTCTCTGAAAGGACTATAGATATATTAGACAATGCAGGAGGAGAAGCATCCATTGAAAAAAATATATGGAGAAAGTGGTCCAAACCTGGTATGTTTTATTTTAATTTTTGTGCATAGTATGATAAGTCTATACAATTTAAGTCTGATAAGTCTGATCATTATCAATTTAAGTCTGATCATTATCTTATCAATTTTATTCTGATCATTATTAATTTTAGTCTTATTAGTGGGAACATTATCAACTTTAAGTCTGATTATTATCAATTTAAGTCTGATCATTATTCATTTTAGCTTTAAGCCTGATAATTCTGATGCGTATGATCATATATCCATTTTAAGTATGATCATTATCAATTTTAAGTCTGATCATTACCAATTTTAAGTATGATCATTACCAATTTAGGTCTGATCAATAACAAATTTAAGTCTGATCATTGTCTTTTTTAGTTTGATCATTACCAATTTTTAAGTCTTATCATTTTTTATTTTTGTCTGATCATTACCATATTTTAGTATGATTATTATCAATTTTTAAGTCTGATCATTACCAAATTTAAGTCTGATAATTGTCTATTTAAGTCGGATCATTACCAATTTTAAGTCTGATCATTTACTATTTTAAGTCTCATCATTACCTATTTCAAGTATGATCATTATCAATTGAAGTTTAAGTCTGATCATTGTCTCTTTAAGTCTGATCAGTGTCTATTTTAAGTCTGAGCATTGTCTTTTAAGTCTTATTATTATCAATTGAAGTTTAAGTCTGGTCATTGTCTCTTTAAGTCTGATCATTATCTATTTTTAATTCTGAGCATTATTTTGTTTAAGTCTGATCATTGTCTCTTTAAGTATGATCATTATCTATTTTAAGTCTGAGCATTATTTCTTTAAGTCTGATCATTATCAATTTAAGTTTAAGTCTGATCATTGTCTCTTTAAGTCTGAGCATTATTTCTTTAAGTCTGATCATTGTCTCTCTAAGTCTGATCATTATCTATTTTTCTGAGCATTATTTCTTTAAGTCTGATCATTTACTATTTTAAGTCTCATCATTACCTATTTCAAGTCTGATCATTATCAATTGAAGTTTAAGTCTGATCATTGTCTCTTTTTCTATTAATGATACTTTTGTTTTGCCTGATTAATTTTTCAGATACAAAATTTCAAAACTTATCTTCTAAAGATTAATCATAATCATCCCGATAAATCTCGGATATCAGTAGATACACCAAAGAATCAGTTAGAAATGTCATGGAGGACATTTTCTAATGGAAATGATTGTGCCATCTTTGCAATGCGACATATGGAGACCTATTATGGGGAAGCCGTTGCGAATTGGTATAGTGGATTTGCCCCTGAATCTGAACAGGTAATCCTAAATTCAAAGATACATTTCAAAATATCTAAATTACGGGTGAATTAAGTTTTGATTATCCAAATAAATTTTTTACAGCAAAAAGATCAAATAAGAAGACTTCGAAAAAGATACCTACACAAAATGTGGCTTGCTGATTCTAATCCATTGAAATGTAAAGTAGCTGAAGCTCTTCATCATCATGTTGTTGCGAAGAAAGAAGAGGAGCATGACGAGTAGAAAGATGAGGAGACTGATATTTTTGAAATATAAATCGCATGAACAATATGTGATAACTCTGACCAAAATATGGGTCGAGTACTATCATTTTTTTGGATATCCTTGAACATTTTTCCGATATATCTTAACATTTGTTTTAAATCACATTCAAATCTGATCATTATGTTAAGTCTGAAGATTAACTAAATAAGTCTGAACATTTTTTCTTTATGTCTGATCATTCATTCTTTAAATCTGATCATTTGTCTCTTTAAGTCTGATCATTACAAATTTTTGGTCTGATCATTATCTATTTTAAGTTTGATCATTCATTCTTTAAGTTTGATCATTATCAATTTAAGTCTGATCAAAAACAATTTTTTAGTCTAATCATTAACAATTTTTAGTTTGATCATTGCCAATTTTAAGTCTGTACATTACAATAGTAGTTTAAGTCTGATCATAGTCTCTTAAGTGTTTTCATAATCATTTTTAAATCTGATCATTACCAAATTCTTTAAGTCTGATCATTATCAATTTAAGTCTGATCAAAAACAATTTTTTAGTCTAATCATTGTTTTTTTAAGTCTCATCATTAACAATTTTTAGTTTGATCATTGCCTATTTGAAGTCTGAGTATTATTTCTTTATGTCTGATCATTATCAATTGAAGTTTAATTTTGATCATTGTCTCTTTAAGTCTGATCATTATCTATTTTAAGTTTGAGCATTATTTCTTTAAGTCTGATCATTGTCTTTTAAGTCTGATCATTATCTATTTTTAATTCTGAGCATTGTTTTGCTTAAGTTTGATCATTGTCTCTTTATGTCTGATCATTATTTATTTTAAGTCTGAGCATTATTTCTTTATGTCTGATCATTAACAATTTTAAGCCCGATCATTATCAATTGAAGTTTAAGTCTGATCATTATCTTTTTAAGCCTGATCATTATCTATTGTAAGTCTGAGCTTTATTTCTTTAAGTCTGATCATTGTCTCTTTAAGTCTGATCATTATCTATTTTTAATTCTGAGTATTATTTTGTTTAAGTCTGATCATTGTCTCTTTAAGTCTGATCATTATCTATTTTAAGTCTGAGTATTATTTCTTTTTTAAGTCTGATCATTATCAATTGAAGTTTAAGTCTAATCATTGTCTATTTAAGTCTGGTCATTATCTATTTTTAAGTCTGAGCATTATTTCATTAAGTCTGATCATTGTCTCTTTAAGTCTAATCATTATCTATTTTAAGTCTGAGCTTTTAAATTTTGTTAAGTATAAAAAAAAGTCTGAATATTTTTTGACATAGACTAAAATGAATAATTTAGCAAAACAAGTGTCTTTTATATATATATATATATATATATATATATATATATATAAAAGAACAGAAAATTATGAAAATTTGATTGGACTCTCTCCTTGCAAATTTGATTGGACTCTCTCCTCTTCTTGACATGGCTCTACTATGTTCTGTCCTTGACAAGCAGCAGATGCCCCTGCTTCTTGGTCAGCAAGTTTCAATGGACAGTTTCGCTTATCATGAAGAGCTTTCGTACCACAATATGTGCACAACCTTTTCTTCTTTGATTCTTCTATGCATATTTCCCTTGTGGTTTTTAACCTTTTTCCACGTCCTTTGTTCCTTGCAACGTTGGGTACTTGTATATTTACTTCTGTTGGTTGTGGAATGCCAAGAACATAACTAAAAAATTCTGATTTAGATTTTGACATCTCTGTTATTTCATCTGAGTGAAACATTCCATGTAGATTCTTCACACTTTCAAATAAAATCTTCATTTTTTCCTCGTCATCTTTTACAAGCTGAACAATCGACCGAAATTCAGACCAAATCTCCGAGACTAAGGATGATTGCATCAGAATAGAAGAAGAATTCATAGATGTCTGCCTGCATATAATACCGTATGACTGGAACTTGTTGCAACTGCAAACTGCATTACTCGTAGAGATTGCAAATGACACCTGATTATAAGAAATGTGATCATAAAAAAAAGAGAAATTAGTGTTTGAACATTTTTCAGATATATTACTGAACGAACAGTTATATTAAAATTTAACTCACTTGGCAGCTTGATCTTGTCCGATCTCTCTCTTTTATTGTATACAATCTTATGTCTCCGTCTTTCAATACCTCTTCAATGGAACATTTGTACACACCAGCCTCAATCTTAAACTCAGTTTCTTTAAAAAAAATTGTGTGTGAATATTTCAGCTGCGTGTCTAGCAATTTTAAGTGGACATTGAACAGGAGGAGATGTTGTATCATTTTCACAATCCAACTGAATTCTAGTTTTCCTTTGTTCCTTCATAGCAGTACGAAAGCCAAGGTAGAACTCAACAAAAGTCATGTAATGATGAATATACCTTCCAAAGAATGAATTTTCACTTTCAGATCTGGAGGTTATTCTTAATAGATTACCCATAAGCACATGTTTTGAATAAACTGGAATCCAGGTTGATCGTTTGTCAAACATATCAGCTAACCATTTGTTGTTCTCAACCTTGTATTCTCGAATAACATTATGCCATCCATCTTCAAAATCAGATGGTTCATTGTGGTGTCCTCAAATTACCGAACCAATTTTTTTCAGAAAATCAGTTAGATTACATAAAGGACCTACCTGGACATCATAAAACAACTAGTTATAATTAATGTTTTTTCAAGATAAGTTCTGGATATTTATAAATTTAAGTCTGATCATTACCAAATTAAGTCAGACCATTAATAAGTTAAGTCTGATAATTATAATTTTAAGTCTGATCATTACCACGTTAAGTTTGAGAATTTATCAATTTTAAGTCTGATCATTACCGATTAAAGTTTGATCATTAACAAGTTAAGTCTCCATATTTATAAAAAATTTAATTTCAACTCAATATGTAAACAATTTGTCATGCATAATTTAAAACTAATTACCTTTGCTTTCAATTTCTCTGCTATATGCCACATGCAAAATCTGTGATAGCTTCTATCAAATACTTGAGCAATTGCAAGTTTCATTGCAGGGTCTTGATCAGTAATAATAATATTTAGCTGTTCAGAGAGTAGATTCTTAAAGCAAGGCAATAGCCATGTGTAAGAATCTATGTTTTCATTTGATATAAGCCCTGCTGCCAAAGTGACAGACCTACGGTGGTTGTCCACTCCTGTAAAAGAAACAAAAATCATATTATACGTGAAAGCAATGAATATTAAATATGTAAATGACTCAGGATTTTACTGCGCATGAAGGATATTTACACTAAACATTTTAGACATTAAGGTTTATCTCAAGAACAATTCAATGATTTACGATTTAAATTTCTTACTTGTTCGTCCGGTATGTTGCATAAAAAGAAACCACATCAGCAAAAAATTTACAGTCCTTCATTGATATCTTGTCAGGAAAGAATAACCGAGACAGAGCCCCTTCTTCATTAATATAATGCTCAAAAGAAAATCCAGCATCAGAACTCTTCTTCTCCGTTAAATAATTCACAATCATCTAAGCATCTCCTCCACCAATAAAACTTTTTAAATCCCTTTTGAAAATTTTGAAATCAACTACTAAAGCCCCAACATTAGAACTCCCACCGGAAATTTCTGATACTATCCGATGAGCTTTTGTTTCTCCTATTTTTATATTTCCTCCAGCAACAATGAAATGCTGATGTTCAAGACTTAATTGTCTATTATTACGTAAAAACTGCTTCCCCAACTCAGTAGCCAATCGATGATTATGCTTCTCTTCAAATACACAGACCTGATATTTACCACCATCTACAAGCTTGACACGTATTTTAGCTAAACAACCACATCGAGTAGTCTTCCTGCCTCTTGTTTCTTTTTTTAAGAGGCTATCTTTGGGTTTTTTTTCTTGTTAACACCCTCACGGTGACACAACATATGTTGAATGAGCACTGTAATGCCATCTTCATGAAGTTTCTTGGTACCATTGCGCATTGTAAACCCACAAATATCTGCATATTTGTCATAGAATTCAAACGCATCGTTCAACGTATCAAACAAAAGCCCTATGAATGGCTTATGCTCATCAGGACACGGTTTGTAGAACGGCAGACCAGAAGGGGTAGAAACAGATTTATTTGAACATTCTAAATCAACACATTCATTCTCAGTCTCATAGCTAATGTCCCCTGTATTATCAAGTAAAGAATAGTTTCAGTGTAGATGTGAGAACATTATTAAATAAGCGTTAACATTAGACAAATAAGTCTGAAATTTTTTTTATCGATCAAGTATGATTTTTATGCATTACCACAAAACTACCGACATTGTTACACTATCACATTATAAAAAACTAACTATAGACATTAACATACAAGTCTAATCATTATCAATTTATGTCTGATCATTAATAATTTAAGTCTGATCATTAATAATTTAAGTCTGATCATTATCAATTTTTAAGTCTGATCATTATCATTTTAAGTCCGATCATTAATCATTTTAAGTCTGAACATTATGTCTGAACATTAACAATTTAAGTCTGATCATTAATAATTTAAGTCTGATCATTATCAATTTTAAGCCTGAAAATTATCAATTTAGGTCAACTCATTTTCAATTTAAGTCTGATAAGTCCAAAAATTATCAAATTAAAGTATGACATTTTCAACTTAAGTTTGATCATTGTAAGACTTCCTTAATGTAAAAATGCGCAGATTAAGACTGGAAACACCGTACAAACTAAATAAAAATACAGAAAAGTATACAGTAAATACGGAAACTAAAACAGAAAGCAAAACAGTTTTTAATCAAAACCGGAACAATTTTTTCGAACCTGCAACGACGCTGACTAAATCATCCATCTCTTACTACGACTAACCCTAAATTCTAAACTGAATTAAATAGTTGATCAGTCGAGATTTCGACTAGTTAATTGCTCCATACGATGAAGGATATCACTCGTTCTCCCGGCCAATTGTCATTATTTAACCTCTTTTCTAGTGTTTCAGGTCATTTATCATATACCTAATACTTTTGGATTGATCCGAAGCAAAGCAAAGCAATTGGTGAAGATTTGAGCAAAAAAAGGGCAGACAGACCTTGGAGACGTATTATGCTTGTCCTGGGCGCATACGGTGTCCAAATGAGTCGAAATTTAGCTTACTGAAAAGCTAACCCGATGGCCTACAACTTTGTAGTTGACACCAAGAGCAGATTCAAAGGTTTAGACCTCGAAAAAGGCAATTGAAGTCAGGTCCCGTGACTGCCCGCGACGACTTTGGTCACGGACGTTACGGGCCAACTCAGAAAGTTGTGAAAATTGAAGACCCCGTGACGACCTCAGGTCACGGGCGTTTTCCCCGTGACGTCCCCCTATGTCACGGGGAATACGGGTGTCACGGGCATCGTCAGTGCAGAATTATCAGAAGTTTCCTAATTTAATTTTGGAAGTTTTCTGGGCCTTTTTTATAAATCGATCAATTGGGCTATAAAAGAGCAACGACCAGAACGAATTTGGTGTGCTTATTTTGATATTGAAGAACCCTAATTTGGGAAAGAAGACAGAGAAGATCGCGAGAGATTGAGGATCAACGAGCTACATTATCTACGGTTAACTCGTCCTTATTTCTCTCTTATTACACTGTTTGTGGTTTAATCGCCATGAATAGCGAGTAGTCTTCTTAATTCTGGGATCCTACGGATCCCGTGCTATGTACCCAACTCTCATGTGATCAATTAACGTTTTTATTTATGCAAATCAAATATTCAATTTCATCGTGCTTAATTTATCGTTCTATGCAAGTATTTACATCAAAGGGTATGTTTGCAAGCTAGATCGTACTTAGGTTATATACCGAAAGGTGGAAGGGCCCTAGGGATTAACCGGATTGTATGAAATTGTATGAGAACCTTTAGTTTAAATAATCGAGATCGTTGATAATCCTTGGATGGGCGGCGTTCAACGATTGAGATTAATCTAGATAAAAATCCGTGGATGGGCGGCTTATCTAGTGTTATTTTGGTTTAATTCGATATTCGATAGCATGACGAATTACATGATAATGATTGCATGATTAGTGGGGTTAGCACGGGTGAAGTATGGATTCTGGAATTCTTTCTCTGATAAGTACAATCCTTTTATTTTCTGTTATTTAATTTCTGCGACTTTCACACCAAAACAAACCTCTTTTAATCGGAGTAGCTAAATAGGTCACATTGTTTGCTAGTAATCACACACCTGTTCCTTGGATCAACCCTTGGCTTACCAAGGTTTATAAATTTTGTTTGACTACGATTTGACCCCTAAAACACATAATTTGACAACTATAAAGGGTTAAAAATACGATTGTCAAAATGGCGATGTTGCCGGGGGACAGCGTTTAGTGTGATATTAGATTTAACGTGTGTAGTTTAGACTATTCCATTTTTTTATTACTTCCTTGTACATACTCTTTATACTTCTGACCTTCACTAATCACTTTTATTTTGAATGTTGCGAGGATGTTCTCTTTTGGTCATAAAGACGCCTACCCAAGGGAAGAGCCTTATTGTCAGACATATTCATATGATGCAAATTGGGAAGGAAATCAAAATCAGTTCAATGATCAACATTATTATCAAGATGATCCATATTATGAGAGCTGCCAGGATCACTCGCAGTAGCAACAGTCTCAAGACACTGGTGGATTATTGCGTATAGAGTCTATGTTGGCTAGCTACTTAGCTGGGCTAGAAAAGACGTCTCGAGAGTCTGCTGCAACGGACCAGTTGCAGCAGCAACATCAGTTTTATGATCAGTCGTATTATCGAGATGACTACTATTATGAGAGCTACCAGAACCAGTCACAGCAGCAACAACCTCAGGACACTGGAGAATCATCACGTATAGAGTCTATGCTGACTGGTTTCATGCAGAACAAGATAGGCGAGCTCAAGAGCATTGGGCCAGGATCGATAAAATTATTGAGACGGTGGAACATGTCACAATTAGGCAAAGAATACTAAAGGACCAGCTAGAGGCACAAGCTGTTGCAACCGCCGATGAATGCAGAGATGAGGACATTGAGATGGTAATGGCCAACCATCAAGAAGTTGAAGTCTATGAAGCATATACATCTTCAGTTTTATCTCCAATCAATGTGAAAGATGATCAGGATAAGAGAATGCTTTCTAAACCAGAACAACATGTTTGTGAGGATGGTTTTGAGGCATTGAGAACGGTCGCCAAGGTTTATATTAGGTCACATTGTTTGCTAGTAATCACACTTTTGTTCCTTGGATCGACCCTTGGCTTACCAAGGTTTATAAATTTTGTTTGACTACGATTTGACCCCTAAAACACATAATTTGACAACTATAAAGGGTTAAAAATACGATTGTCAAAATGGCGTCGTTGCCGGGGAACAGCGTTTAGTGTGATATTAGATTTAACGTGTGTAGTTTATACTATTCCATTTTTTTTATTACTTCCTTGTACATACTCTATATACTTCTGACCTTCACTAATCACTTTTATTTTGAATATTGCGAGGATGTTCTCTTTTGGTCATCAAGACGCCTACCCAAGGGAAGAGCCTTATTTTCAGACATATTCATATGATGCAAATTGGGAAGGGAATCAAAATCAGTTCTATGATCAACATTATTATCAAGATGATCCTTATTATGAGAGCTGCCAGAATCACTCGCAGTAGCAACAGTCTTAAGACACATGTGGATTATTGCGTATAGAGTCTATGTTGGCTAGCTACTTAGCTGGGCTAGAAAAGACGTCTCGAGAGTCTGCTGCAACGGACCAGTTGCAGCAGCAACATCAATTTTATGATCAGTCGTATTATCGAGATGACTACTATTATGAGAGCTACCAGAACCAGTCACAGCAGCAACAATCTCAGGACACTGGAGAATCATCACGTATAGAGTCTATGCTGACTGGTTTCATGCAGAACAAGATAGGCGAGCTCAAGAGCATCGGGCCAGGATCAATAAAATTATTGAGACGGTGGAACATGTCACAATTAGGCAAAGAATACTAAAGGACCAGCTAGAGGCACAAGCTGTTGCAACCGCTGATGAATGCAGAGATGAGGACATTGAGATGGTAATGGCCCACCATCAAGAAGTTGAAGTCTATGAAGCATATACATCTTCAGTTTTATCTCCAATCAATGTGAAAGATGATCAGGATAAGAGAATGCTTTCTAAACCAGAACAACATGTTTGTGAGGATGGTTTTGAAGCATTGAGAACGGTCGCCAAGGTTTATATTAGGTCACATTGTTTGCTAGTAATCACACACCTGTTCCTTGGATCGACCTTTGGCTTACCAAGGTTTATAAATTTTGTTTGACTACGATTTGACCCCTAAAACACATTATTTGACAACTATAAAGGGTTAAAAATAAGATTGTCAAAATGGCGCCGTTTGCCGGGGAACAGCGTTTAGTGTGATATTAGATTTAACGTGTGTAGTTTAGACTATTCCATTTTTTTATTACTTCCTTGTACATACTCTATATACTTCTGACCTTCACTAATTACTTTTATTTTGAATGTTGCGAGGATGTTCTCTTTTGGTCATCAAGATGCCTACCCAAGGGAAGAGCCTTATTGTCAGACATATTCATATGATGCAAATTGGGAAGGAAATCAAAATCAGTTCTATGATCAACCTTATTATCAAGATGATCCATATTATGAGAGCTGCCAGGATCACTCGCAGTAGCAACAGTCTCAAGACACTGGTGGATTTTTGCGTATAGAGTCTATGTTGGCTAGCTACTTAGCTGGGCTAGAAAAGACGTCTCGAGAGTCTGCTGCAACGGACCAGTTACAGCAGCAACATCAGTTTTATGATCAGTCGTATTATCGAGATGAATACTATTATGAGAGCTACCAGAACCAGTCACAGCAGCAACAACCTCAGGACACTGGAGAATCATCACGTATAGAGTCTATGCTGACTGGTTTCATGCAGAACAAGATAGGCGAGCTCAAGAGCATCGGGCCAGGATCGATAAAATTATTGAGACGGTGGAACATGTCACAATTAGGCAAAGAATACTAAAGGACCAGCTAGAGGCACAAGCTGTTGCAACCGCCGATGAATGCAGAGATGAGGACATTGAGATGGTAATGGCCAACCATCAAGAAGTTGAAGTCTATGAAGCATATACATCTTCAGTTTTATCTCCAATTAATGTGAAAGATGATCAGGATAAGAGAATGCTTTCTAAACCAGAACACCATGTTGGTGAGGATGGTTTTGAAGCATTGAGAACCGTCGCCAAGGTTTATATTAGGTCACATTGTTTGCTAGTAATCACACACCTGTTCCTTGGATCGACCTTTGGCTTACCAAGGTTTATAAATTTTGTTTGACTACGATTTGACTCCTAAAACACATAATTTGGCAACTATAAAGGATTAAAAATAAGATTGTCAAAATGGCGTCGTTTGCCGGGGAACAGCGTTTAGTGTGATATTAGATTTAACGTGTGTAGTTTAGACTATTCCATTTTTTTATTACTTCCTTGTACATACTCTATATACTTCTGACCTTCACTAATCACTTTTATTTTGAATGTTGCGAGGATGTTCTCTTTTGGTCATCAAGACGCCTATCCAAGGGAACAGCCTTATTGTCAGACATATTCATATGATGCAAATTGGGAAGGAAATCAAAATCAGTTCTATGATCAACATTATTATAAGGATGATCCTTATTATGAGAGCTGACAGGATCACTCGCAGCAGCAACAGTCTCAAGACACGGGTGGATTATTGCGTATAGAGTCTATGTTGGCTAGCTACTTAGCTGGGCTAGAAAAGACGTCTCGAGAGTCTGCTGCAACGGACCAGTTGCAGCAGCAACATCAATTTTATGATCAGTCGTATTATCGAGATGACTACTATTATGAGAGCTACCAGAACCAGTCACAGCAGCAACAACCTCAGGACACTGGAGAATCATCACGTATAGAGTCTATGCTGACTGGTTTCATGCAGAACAAGATAGGCGAGCTCAAGAGCATCGGGCCAGGATCGATAAAATTATTGAGACTATGGAACATGTCACAATTAGGCAAAGAATACTAAAGGACCAGCTAGAGGCACAAGCTGTTGCAACCGCAGATGAATGCAGAGATGAGGACATTGAGATGGTAATGGCTAACCATCAAGAAGTTGAAGTCTATGAAGCATATACATCTTCAGTTTTATCTCCAATCAATGTGAAAGGTGATCAGGATAAGAGAATGCTTTCTAAACCAGAACAACATGTTTGTGAGGATGGTTTTGAGGCATTGAGAACGGTCGCCAAGGTTTATATTAGGTCACATTGTTTGCTAGTAATCACACACCTGTTCCTTGGATCGACCCTTGGCTTACCAAGGTTTATAAATTTTGTTTGACTACGATTTGACCCCTAAAACACATAATTTGACAACTATAAAGGGTTAAAAATACGATTGTCAAAATGGCATCGTTGCCGGGGAACAGCGTTTAGTGTGATATTAGATTTAACGTGTGTAGTTTATACTATTCCATTTCTTTATTACTTCCTTGTACATACTCTATATACTTCTGACCTTCACTAATCACTTTTATTTTGAATGTTGCGAGGATGTTCTCTTTTGGTCATCAAGACGCCTACCCAAGGGAAGAGCCTTATTTTCAGACATATTCATATGATGCAAATTGGGAAGGGAATCAAAATCAGTTCTATGATCAACATTATTATCAAGATTATCCTTATTATGAGAGCTGCAAGAATCACTCGCAGCAGCAACAGTCTTAAGACACATGTGGATTATTGCGTATAGAGTCTATGTTGGCTAGCTACTTAGCTGGGCTAGAAAAGACGTCTCGAGAGTCTGCTGCAACGGACCAGTTGCAGCAGCAACATCAATTTTATGATCAGTCGTATTATCGAGATGACTACTATTATGAGAGCTACCAGAACCAGTCACAGTAGCAACAACCTCAGGACACTGGAGAATCATCACGTATAGAGTCTATGCTGACTGGTTTCATGCAGAATAAGATAGGCGAGCTCAAGAGCATCGGGCCAGGATCGATAAAATTATTGAGACGGTGGAACATGTCACAATTAGGCAAAGAATACTAAAGGACCAGCTAGAGGCACAAGCTGTTGCAACCGCCGATGAATGCAGAGATGAGGACATTGAGATGGTGATGGCCAACCATCAAGAAGTTGAAGTCTATGAAGCATATACATCTTCAGTTTTATCTCCAATCAATGTGAAAGATGATCAGGATAAGAGAATGCTTTCTAAACCAGAACAACATGTTTGTGAGGATGGTTTTGAAGCATTGAGAACGGTCGCCAAGGTTTATATTAGGTCACATTGTTTGCTAGTAATCACACACCTGTTCCTTGGATCGACCTTTGGCTTACCAAGGTTTATAAATTTTGTTTGACTACGATTTGACCCCTAAAACACATAATTTGACAACTATAAAGGGTTAAAAATAAGATTGTCAAAATGGCGCCGTTTGCCGGGGAACAGCGTTTAGTGTGATATTAGATTTAACGTGTGTAGTTTAGACTATTCCATTTTTTTATTACTTCCTTGTACATACTCTATATACTTCTGACCTTCACTAATCACTTTTATTTTGAATGTTGCGAGGATGTTCTCTTTTGGTCATCAAGACGCCTACCCAAGGGAAGAGCCTTATTGTCAGACATATTCATATGATGCAAATTGGGAAGGAAATCAAAATCAGTTCTATGATCAACATTATTATCAAGATGATCCATATTATGAGAGCTGCCAGGATCACTCGCTGTAGCAACAGTCTCAAGACACTGGTGGATTATTGCGTATAGAGTCTATGTTGGCTAGCTACTTAGCTGGGCTAGAAAAGACGTCTCGAGAGTCTGCTGCAACGGACCAATTGCAGCAGCAACATCAGTTTTATGATCCGTCGTATTATCGAGATGACTACTATTATGAGAGCTACCAGAACCAGTCACAGCAGCAACAACCTCAGGACACTGGAGAATCATCACGTATAGAGTCTATGCTGACTGGTTTCATGCAGAACAAGATAGGCGAGCTCAAGAGCATCGGGCCAGGATCGATAAAATTATTGAGACGGTGGAACATGTCACAATTAGGCAAAGAATACTAAAGGACCAGCTAGAGGCACAAGCTGTTGCAACCGCCGATGAATGCAGAGATGAGGACATTGAGATGGTAATGGCCAACCATCAAGAAGTTGAAGTCTATGAAGCATATACATCTTCAGTTTTATCTCCAATCAATGTGAAAGATGATCAGGATAAGAGAATGGTTTCTAAACCAGAACAACATGTTTGTGAGGATGGTTTTGAAGCATTGAGAACGGTCGCCAAGGTTTATATTAGGTCACATTGTTTCCTAGTAATCACACACCTGTTCCTTGGATCGACCTTTGGCTTACCAAGGTTTATAAATTTTGTTTGACTACGATTTGACTCCTAAAACACATAATTTGACAACTATAAAGGGTTAAAAATAAGATTGTCAAAATGGCGTCGTTTGCCGGGGAACAGCGTTTAGTGTGATATTAGATTTAACGTGTGTAGTTTAGACTATTCCATTTTTTTATTACTTCCTTGTACATACTCTATATACTTCTGACCTTCACTAATCACTTTTATTTTGAATGTTGCGAGGATGTTCTCTTTTGGTCATCAAGACGCCTATCCAAGGGAACAGCCTTATTATCAGACATATTCATATGATGCAAATTGGGAAGGAAATCAAAATCAGTTCTATGATCAACATTATTATCAAGATGATCCTTATTATGAGAGCTGCCAGGATCACTCGCAGCAGCAACAGTCTCAAGACACGGGTGGATTATTGCGTATAGAGTCTATGTTGGCTAGTTACTTAGCTGGGCTAGAAAAGACGTCTCGAGAGTCTGCTGCAACGGACCAGTTGCAGCAGCAACATCAATTTTATGATCAGTCGTATTATCGAGATGACTACTATTATGAGAGCTACCAGAACCAGTCACAGCAGCAACAACCTCAGGACACTGGAGAATCATCACGTATAGAGTCTATGCTGACTGGTTTCATGCAGAACAAGATAGGCGAGCTCAAGAGCATCGGGCCAGGATCGATAAAATTATTGAGACTATGGAACATGTCACAATTAGGCAAAGAATACTAAAGGACCAGCTAGAGGCACAAGCTGTTGCAACCGCCGATGAATGCAGAGATGAGGACATTGAGATGGTAATGGCCAACCATCAAGAAGTTGAAGTCTATGAAGCATATACATCTTCAGTTTTATCTCCAATCAATGTGAAAGGTGATCAGGATAAGACAATGCTTTCTAAACCAGAACAACATGTTTGTGAGGATGGTTTTGAGGCATTGAGAACGGTCGCCAAGGTTTATATTAGGTCACATTGTTTGCTAGTAATCACACACCTGTTCCTTGGATCGACCCTTGGCTTACCAAGGTTTATAAATTTTGTTTGACTACGATTTGACCCCTAAAACACATAATTTGACAACTATAAAGGGTTAAAAATACGATTGTCAAAACGGCGCCGTTTGCCGGGGAACAGCGTTTAGTGTGATATTAGATTTAACGTGTGTAGTTTATACTATTCCATTTTTTTATTACTTCCTTGTACATACTCTATATATTTCTGACCTTCACTAATCACTTTTATTTTGAATGTTGCGAGGATGTTCTCTTTTGGTCATCAAGACGCCTACCCAAGGGAAGAGCCTTATTTTCAGACATATTCATATGATGCAAATTGGGAAGGAAATCAAAATCAGTTCTATGATCAACATTATTATCAAGATGATCCTTATTATGAGAGCTGCCAGAATCACTCGCAGCAGCAACAGTCTCAAGACACATGTGGATTATTGCGTATAGAGTCTATGTTGGCTAGCTACTTAGCTGGGCTAGAAAAGACGTCTCGAGAGTCTGTTGCAACGGACCAGTTGCAGCAGCAACATCAGTTTTATGATCAGTCGTATTATCGAGATGACTATTATTATGAGAGCTACCAGAACCAGTCACAGCAGCAACAACCTCAGGACACTGGAGAATCATCACGTATAGAGTCTATGCTGTCTGGTTTCATGCAGAACAAGATAGGCGAGCTCAAGAGCATCGGGCCAGGATCGATAAAATTATTGAGACGGTGGAACATGTCACAATTAGGCAAAGAATACTAAAGGACCAGCTAGAGGCACAAGCTGTTGCAACCGCCGATGAATGCAGAGATGAGGACATTGAGATGGTAATGGCCAACCATCAAGAAGTTGAAGTCTATGAAGCATATACATCTTCAGTTTTATCTCCAATCCATGTGAAAGATGATCAGGATAAGAGAATGCTTTCTAAACCAGAACAACATGTTTGTGAGGATGGTTTTGAGGCATTGAGAATGGTCGCCAAGGTTTATATTGAGTTGGAGGATGATGACTCTTGTACGGAAGACGTCTTAGAACATGAAGATGCATCTCCCTCCACTACGAGTGCTTCAAAAGGTTATTTAGTTGAACACACAGAAGTGAACATCATTCCACCAGTTCCTCTTGACGATCAGGATAAGAGAATGCTTTCTAAACCAGAACAACATGTTTGTGAGGATGGTTTTGAGGCATTGAGAACGGTTGCCAAGGTTTATATTGAGTTGGAGGATGATGACTCTTGTACGGAAGACGGCTTAGAACATGAAGATGCATCTCCCTCCACTACGAGTGCTTCAAAAGGTCATTTTGTTGAACACACAGAAGAGAACATCATTCCACCAGTTCCTCTAGACGCTAAAGAGCCATCAAAGGATCATAGGTACGAAGACTTTGTTGATGTGCACATGAGCTCGTTTAAAGAGGACCCTCGCATACGGATACATACGATAGTGAAGGGAAATTCTGAAGGATATGCACTTGAGGTCTTATCTAAAGAGTACAAAGGAAGTGTGCTTGTTGGAGCTAGTTTTGAAGATGCATATATTGCCGCACAGCCTCCAGACAAGTTTCGACAGTTCTTGCCTTACGTCTTGAAACTGTTATTAGGGAGCTTCTACAGTCCCTTGATTCTTAAGGGTCTCGAATTTTTGAAGGGACTGCATGCTCTACTTAACGTTCATGTCATACTAGATGGACGTAAATTTCAATGGGATTTGAAGGTGAATTGACACTATCTCCCTTGGTGAGTCTTGCCAAGACGTTAAACTAGGCCTCTTCGGGGAGTAACTCGCGCTGTAAGTATTAGTTAGTTGCATTTTTCATTTGCATTATGTGTGGACATTTCAAGGTTATAAGTGTGGAGTGCCCCTCCACGATTTTTGATGCTAACCTATCACTTGTGAAGCTCTGTGTTTTATCTATATATCCACCAGCTTATAAGTCGTATTTCACTCCCCGAGTATCACTTAATCTCCATGGATATCAAGCCATCACACACGAGGGAAGTTCCTATGCGCCTTTTTTTTATCTTATATTTCTTCGCTTAGGACTAAGCTCCTTTTTAAGTGTGGAGTGGGTAGCGCATAGTCACATACATCGCATGTCACACATTCACTCTTGCATATGCTCAACTGTCTATGTATTGCGATTGAAATCCTCATTTTCTACGATACTCCTTGACTGATTGTCATTCTTTTGGATTCGAAGTCTAGGACTTGAAATAGTTTTATTCATGTGTGTATTCTCTCGTGTCGGTATCATTGCTAGCCTTTGTCTATCACGTGTTTTACGTATTTCTCGAAGCATGTTTGAGACTTGATATTAGTAGGCACCGGTATTAAACGTTAAAAACATAAATTGCATCTCTTCTTCTAGGTGACCTTAGTACTGGTATGTGTTTCTCTATACTTGTTGTGATTTGCATGCACCCGCCTCTATTTATACACTATGTCAAGTTTTAAGTGTGGAGTTAGAAAATTGGTTTTCAACGTTTTCAATCAAGAACAAAGTTCTGAATTTTCAAAAGAGGGTGAAAAATTGACCCCAAGCATAGTTTTTTTTGATGAAAAAAAAAACTAGAGAGCAGAAAAATACCAAGAGCAAAGTGAGAAAAGTCACCCCTTGTGTACAAAAAAAAACAGAAAAAAATATCAAGGGCAAAGTGAGAAAAGTCACCCCTTGTGTATGGAAAATTTTGCGAAAAATTCTGCCCCCTTTTGCTTGATATAGTGTAATTTTCCATCTTCTCATTGCGTGCAAATCATGACTTGTCTTGTGAATTTATGTGCTAGAAACTAAGGGACGATCCTCGTGCTTGCACTGAAATTTTGATGTGATTTTAGTACTATTTTTCAGAAAAATTCTTAAGCCAAGCTCCTCTTCTCTTACGGGTCATTGCCTAGTCCTTGGCACTTGAGAATGGGCTTTGCGCCAAGAACCCGTGGACTATCCCTAGATAGCATAGGTGAATGGCGAGCATGTTTTGTGTAACTATTTATGTTCTTTATACGTTGCGATAGAATTTTTTAGAACATGTGATTAGTCGATTGCTAGTTGTGTGTACTGACTGTTTGAATGCATAACTCGTTTAAACTATGATTGTCTGAAAACGTTGATGAAGATGTTTGACTTGAAGTTGAGGTAACACGATGAATCCGAGGTATGACATGACTTTACTGAGACTTGTTGAGCATCATTCATGCGTACACGTTAGTTAGTTGTACAGGGGATTTGTAGGTAGTCCCATTCCTGAAAACCTTCACGAGACTATACTCGTCCTTCTAGGGCAGCCTAGAGGTTTAAAGGCTTGATGCATACGCTAAATGCATTCGTGTCCTCTACGACAGTGAGTTATCTTTTTGTTTTTGTTTTAGTTAGAATTGATCACATGACACTTGAGTGGGTAGCTTGGATATTTATGGTCGTTAAGCAGTACAGTCGTTTGAATATTTATTTTGTCAATTGTTTGACATTTGTTCGGGATGAACAAATCCTAAGTGTGGAGTGTTTTGATCAGTCGAGATTTCGACTAGTTAATTGCTCCATACGATGAAGGATATCACTCGTTCTCCCGGCCAATTGTCATTATTTAACCTCTTTTCTAGTATTTCAGGTCATTTATCATATACCTAATACTTTTGGATTGATCCGAAGCAAAGCAAAGCAATTGGTGAAGATTTGAGCAAAAACAGGACAAAACAGGGCAGACAGACCTTTGCGACGTATTATGCTTTCCCTGGGCGCAGACGGTGTCCAAATGAGTCGAAATTTAGCTTGTTGGAAAGCTAACTCGAAGGCCTACAACTTTGTGGTTGACACCAAGAGCAGATGCAAAGGTGTAGACCTCGAAAAAAGCAATGGAAGTCAGGTCCTGTGACTGCCCGCGACGACTTTGGTCACGGGCGTTACGGGCGCTACGGGCCAACTCAGAAAGTTGTGAAAATTGAAGACCCCGTGACGACCTCCTATGTCACGGGCGTTTGCCCCGTGACGTCCCCCTATGTCACGGGCGTTACGGGTGTCACGGGCATCGTCAGTGCAGAATTATCAGAAGTTTTCTAATTTAATTTTGGAAGTTTTCTGGGCCTTTTTTGGAAATCGATCGATTGGGCTATAAAAGAGCAACGACCAGAACGAATTTGGTGTGCTTATTTTGAGATTGAAGAACCCTAACTTGGGAAAGAAGACAGAGAAGATCGCGAGAGATTGAGGATCAACGAGCTACATCGTCTACGGTTAACTCGTCCTTATTTCTCTCTTATTGCACTGTTTGTGGTTTAATCGCCATGAATAGCGAGTAGTCTTCTTAATTCTGGGATCCTACGGATCCCGTGCTATGTACACAACTCTCATGTGATCAATTAACGTTTTTATTTATGCAAATCGAATATTCAATTTCATCGTGCTTAATTTATCGTTCTATGCAAGTATTTACATCAAAGGGTATGTTTGCATGCTAGATCGTATTTAGGTTATTTACCGAAAGGTGGATGGGCCCTAGGGATTAACCGGATTGTATGAAATTGTATGAGAACCTTTAGTTTAAATAATCGAGATCGTTGATAATCCGTGGATGGGCGGCGTTCAACGATTGAGATTAATCTAGATAAAGATCCGTGGATGGGCGGCTTATCTAGTGTTATTTTGGTTTAATTCGATATTCGATAGCATGACGAATTACATGATAATGATTGCATGATTAGTGGGGTTAGCACGGGTGAAGTATGGATTCTAGAATTCTTTCTCTGATAAGTACAAACCTTTTATTTTCTGTTATTTAATTTCTGCGATTTTCACACCAAAACAAACCTCTTTTAATCGGAGTAGCTAAATAGGTCACATAGTTTGCTAGTAATCACACGCCTGTTCCTTGGATCGACCCTCGGCTTACCAAGGTTTATAAATTTTGTTTGACTACGATTTGACCCCTAAAACACATAATTGGACAACTATAAAGGGTTAAAAATACGATTGTCAATAGTCAGACGGATTTTCAAACAAGCAACTAAATTGGAAATAAATTAATTATGATAATAACCATATATGTAGAATGACTATAACGCCCCTCCCTGTTTGATAATTATAAATTTAAGTCTGACCATTGTCTCTTTAAGTCTGATAATTACCATTTTAAGTCTGACCAATAACAATTTTAAGTCTGATCCTTTTCTTTTTAAGTCTGATCATTGTCTTTTTAAGTTAGATCAATTTTAAGTCTGATCGTTATCAATTTTAAGTCTGATCATTGTCTTTTAAGTCTGATCATTATCAATTGAAGTTTAAGTCTGATCATTATCTATTTTTAAGTCTGAGCATTATTTCTTTAAGTCTGATCATTGTCTCTTTAAGTCTGATCATTATCTATTTTAAGTCTGAGCATTATTTCTTTAAGTCTGATCATATTCTTTTAAGTCTAATCATTATAAATTGAAGTTTACGTCTGATCATTGTCTCTTTAAGTCTGATCATTATCTATTTTAAGTCTGAGCATTATTTCTTTAAGTCTGATCATTGTCTCTTTAAGTCTGATCTTTATCAATTGAAGTTTAAGTCTGATCATTGTCTCTTTAAGTCTGATCATTATCTATTTTTAAGTCTGATCATTATTTCTTTAAGTCTGATCATTGTCTATTTAAGTCTGATCATTATCTATTTTAAGTCTGAGCATTATTTCTTTAAGTCTGATCATTATCTTTTAAGTCTGATCATTATCAATTGAAGTTTAAGTCTGATCATTATCAATTGAAGTTTAAGTCTGATCATTATCTATTTTAAGTCTGAGCATTATTTCTTTAAGTCTGATCATTGTCTCTTTAAGTCTGATCTTTATCAATTGAAGTTTAAGTCTGATCATTGTCTCTTTAAGTCTGATCATTATGTATTTTTAAGTCTGAGCATTATTTCTTTAAGTCTGTTCATTGTCTCTTTAAGTCTGATCATTATCTATTTAATTCTGAGCATTATTTCTTTAAGGTTGATCATTGTTTTTTAAGTCTGATCATTATCAATTGAAGTTTCTGATCATAATATTGTCTATTTAATTCTGAGCATTATTTCTTTAAGTCTGATCATTATCTTTTAAGTCTGATCATTATCAATTGAAGTTTAAGTCTGATCATTGTCTCTTTATGTCTGATCATTATCTATTTTAAGTCTGAGCATTATTTCATTAAGTCTGATCATTGTCTCTTTAAGTCTGATCTTTATCAATTGAAGTTTAAGTCCGATCATTGTCTCTTTAAGTCTGATCATTATCTATAAGTCTGAGCATTATTTCTTTAAGTCTGATCATTGTCTATTTAAGTCTGATCATTATCTATTTTAAGTCTGAGCATTATTTCTTTAAGACTGGTCATTGTCTTTTAAGTCTGATCATTATCAATTTAAGTTGAGCATTGTCTCTTTAAGTGGTCATTATCTATTTTAAGTGTGAGCATTATTTCTTTAAGTCTGATCATTGTCTCTTTAAGTCTTATCTTTATCAATTGAAGTTTAAGTTTGATCATTGTCTCTTTAAGTCTGATCATTATCTATTTTTAAGTCAGTGCATTATTTCTTTAAGTGTGATCATTAACTATTTTAAGTCTGAGCATTATTTCTTTAAGTCTGATCATTATCAATTGAAATTTAAGTTGATCGTTGTCTCTTTAAGTCTGATCGAGCATGTTATTATGGTCGGCGAATGCTTTTAATAACTCTTGGCTCCTGCTCGATTTATGTTGTTACGAGAGAAAAAGTGATCCCTCTAGTTAGGTATGAGGCCAATCGGTGCTTATATTGTGGAAGCTAGTGTCGATTAGATTGTTATTTAAACTTACTTTCCTTTTTCAGCTTTCTAAATCATTTGTTTTGTAGAGTCCGGTTCCGTGAGAAAGGCTTTATTGGTGAGAAATGAGAACAGATCTCAGCTATTCATTTTTGTTAATCAATGACTAGTATTAAACAGATTTTATTTTAAATTGGTAATTATCTCAATGTCAGGGCCGGTCCTGACATTTCACGGGCCCTAGGACAAAAAAAATTGGGGGCCCTGTTAAAATATAAAAAATATTCAAATTTATTTTTTGGTCCTGACATTTCATGGGCCCCGTTAAAGAAGAAGAAAAAAACGAGTTATTAATCAATAATCAGGTAGTTGACTCTTTTCTTTTTTTTATTTTTTTAACTGTTAGTGCAATTTGGCCTTCTTTTTCAATTATAACAAAAAAATGAATTTTTTTAATCAAATTATAAGATTTGTGCTCTTTTACCTAATATAACATATAATTTTGTATAGAAATATTGAAAAAAATGGGCGCCCACTTGATAGTGGGCCCTTGGCTTTGTCCCACCCCATTTTGCCTTAAGGGCCGGCTCTGCTCAATGTTTAATTAGTCATTAAGGGTAAATTAGGCAAACTAATTAACCCCAAATTAATCGCATCGACCTGTGCCGGAAACGAAGACGGCGGGAAACCGATACGACTGAGTCGGAGCTTTGGCGTCGGGAACGAAGATGACGTCGCAAACCAATTCGACTGAGTCAACGAGCACAACCGTGTCAGACGCTGCCGGAGAAAAACCAGTCTGATTCGATTTCCATGGGAAAGATGAAGGTGCCGCTGACGGGCGTCGTTGTACCCGTCAAAAATAATTGTTTCTTTATTTCCGACTAGCAAGTGGTAAGTTGGGTGGTATCCACAAAGATTGATATATGAATCTGTTCACTAAGTATTCAAACAAGTAAATGGAAAACAAAAACACAGGCAACAATTATCACTTATCAATAGAGCAATTGTCACACGAATTCAGGTATGTAATATCAAAGAGAAGTGCAAGCTAGAACTTTCGACTGTGATGCAAGACTAAATCATTGACAAATCTGTTTTGATTCCTAATGTTCTACAACTTAGAGCTTCCCCGCTAGGGTTACACTCCCCGTTCTTGTTCTAGTACTTAATCTCGCGCTAGCGATAATCAAGACCCTAACTCGCTAGAGTTGCATGAACATATAAACAAGTTGTCCTAGGGTGTTTAATCCAAGTGGTATATTACTCGTGTCCTAGTTCACTATCCCCGCTAGGTTGCTAGTAAACTTGACAATCGGAATCAACAAACAAACAAGAGCTCCCCCGCTAGGGTTCCACTCATGCTAGCACATCAGTTCCATAAACACTGCATAGTAATATGACGCAAAACATAGAAATCAATAGAAGTCTCAAGTCAATACATCACAATTTCGAGTTCTAGCCTACACGTCTCTTGCATTAATGTCCCGCGGAGGTCTCAACAATTACCGAAATGCAGTAGACGTCCGCGCTCTTAATTGTTCAGGCCTACGCGCCCAGCACTGGCTCAGCCTTCAAACACTTTGGACTTCATTCCTTCGATGCAAAACATCTTCTAACAGGCTCTCTTTAGCCGATATTCCTTCCATGGTCTCCGAATGTACCAGAGAACGAAAACTACACACAGGTAGTGAAATAACATACAGGCAAACACTAAGAGACGGGGTTTTAACACAGAAAATAGTCGTACAACTACGACTTATCAGCCGCGCGCCCCACGCTCACTTTAAGTGAGCCGCGCCCAAAGTAGACATTAACTTGTTAATGTCTTCGTTGAGCGCGGCGTTAATGTCTTCTTTGGGCGCGGCTCACTTGAAAAGCTACGAATATTGTATTCAAAGCTACGAATAATATGCTACGAATAATATACTACGAATATTGTATGTAATTGCTACGAATATTGTATGTAATTGCTATATAATTGCTATAAATATTGTATGTAATTGCTACGAATATTATGCTACGGATTTTGATTTGATTGCTACGAATATTATGCTACGTATATTGATTCAGTTACTACGAATATTATGCTGCGTATTTTGATTCAATTACGACGAATATTGTGCTACTCAATATAGTTCGTAGTAATTACATACAAAATTCGTAGCTTTTCAAAGGATTATTTGTCATTTACACAGTGATCCGCGCGCTCCACCCTCACATTAAGTTAGCCGCGCCCAAAGAAGACATTAACAAGTTAATGTAAATGCTGGGCGCGGCCTTAATGTAAAGGTTGGGCGCGCGGCGACCCGATTACTGTTCATCTGTCAAACACAAACGCAAAAATCGACTGATGTCGGCTGTGAGTGGAATGAACGGCGATGCGTTTGTGACACCTCCAAACGCTGAACGGCGACTCAGCCGAACGCCGTGAAGATTGATTACGATTACGTTAATCCAATTACTAATTTACCCTTTCACCGTAATTAAAACGCAATTGTGCGAATAAGTTAGGATTGATTAACGGTCATTAGATTATTAATCTAATGGTCATTAACACTTCTCATTTCTCACGAAACATGTTACTTCTCATGTGATCTTTATTCTTGTTTTGTATAGCAGTTTTTTCAAAAATAAAGTTGAGTTTAAGAATGATAATGTTTTTATCGGATTTATTCTAATCTCTTCCTTCCCTTCTTTAAAGGTTGATTTTATCGGATTTTTTTTATTTTATATATTTTTTTACTGTCAAATGTCACGCCGAAAAAAAGGCTTCGCCGTTTCGTGTTGTAAAAACGTGCGAGGGTCATTGTTTCATACTGCTGCTGTAATACTATTCTATTTATTTTATTTTATTTTATTTTGATGAAACCTATTCCATTTATTTTGAAGAGTGCGGTTCAGGTACAAACCACTCTTATATATAAAAACTACAAACCAAATTTCAAGCTGACACGTGTCCAAATTTATAGAAATCTCGGATATAACACGGAGGGGTATTATGGTCATTTCACATATTTCGGTATGATCAGACTTAAACATGGAATGATCACACTTAACTAATCAGACATAAAAAAGGAATGATCATACTTAAACATACAATGATCAGACTTAAACTATTACTGTAGCAATGATCAGACTTAAAACATGAATAATCAGACTTAAAAAATACAATGATCAGACTTAAACTATTACTGTAGCAATGATCAGACTTAAAACAGGAATGATCCGACTTAAACATACAATGATCAGACTTAACTATTACTGTAGCAATGATCAGACTTAAAACAGGAATGATCAGACTTAAAAAATACAATGATCAGACTTGAAAAAAGAATGATCAGACTTAAACATACAATGATCAAACTTAAACTATTACTGTAGCAATGATCAGACTTAAAACAGAAATGATCAGACTTAAACTATTACTGTAACAATTTTTAGGACGATTATACACTCGCAGCTGTTATGTATTTTCAAATATGTCCGTTTCAAAAAGCGCCCCGAATTCCGATTGGTCGAAATAGACACGTGACAATATTTTATTAAATTTTTAATTTTTATTTATAAATGATTTGTATTTGATCTGTTTTCTATTTCGAAAATAAAATGTTTACCCTTGATCCCCGTAAAAAAAAATTGGCATAGTTAAAAAAAGAGAGAATAATATTCAGTCCAGTTCAGGCCCAATACGTGAACAAGGCCAGGCCTCCAGAAGCGTGGATTCCCAGTATAAATTACATACGCTCCTCACCGGGTCGGATTTCTCATTTCACTCCTGCATCGCAAACCAGTCGCTCTACCAAACCCTAGCCTTAATTTTGCAGATTCGAAGGTAAATTGGAGCGCTTAAACCTCCTCAAAACCCTTAATTATCGCAATTCCGTTGCAATTTTTTGTGCTTCTGGTTTGAATTTGGAGCTGGATCTGATGCTTTGATGTGCTGCGGTGGTTTGCAGAACATGGCTGATTTGAGAGAGAAGGAAGACTATGAGGAGGAGCTTCTCGATTACAATGATGAGGAAGATAAAGCTCTGGATGTTGTTAACAACAAAGTTAATGGCGAAGCAGGGAAAAAGTGAGGCCATTTTCTTCTTCAATTTCGATTTGAATATTTCGGTTGCTTGCTTAAGTTCTGTTTACTTGTTTAGATCCGGAGTCTAGGTCATGACTAAGTTTTATGATTTGTGAAATTTCTTAGTTATCTAGATATATGATGTTTGGTGCTGATGCTGATGCTGAGCTTTGTTATTTCATCTTGTTATTATCGATTTATGTATTTGAGTTTGATTGGGAGAGTGGATACTTTATTTATTCATGCATTATTTAAGGACGTTTCTTATTTTTTGTTCAGTCTCATTTCAGTGTCTAGTTTAAGCCGTGCAGCTTCAGTTTTGTATAAGGATGTCCAACCAGACTTACCCAATGATGTATCTGTTTTGGAAGAACATAAGAATTGTCATGTTCGTTTTTTGATTATTCACCTGGATTTTTTGATCTTAACCCAAAAATACCATTATTATTATTTGCTGGAGATGGTGCTACTGTAACTGATCATGTTTTTATTTTCCCTTGGTTAGGGGCTATGTTGGAATTCACAGTTCCGGGTTCAGGGACTTCCTTTTGAAGCCAGAGCTTCTTAGAGCCATTGTTGACTCTGGGTTTGAACATCCTTCTGAAGGTAACATCTTACATTTGTTTGAGTTCAAGCCGTACTCAAATAGTTTCTATGCTGTGGTGCATCAAACTATTGGCTGCAGCATATCTGAATGTATATGTAACATTTGATTAATGTAATCTTAGTGCATGCATTTAAGCGTTTCTGGCTTTCTGCATGCTCCACACGGGTGAGTAAGTATCTATTTTTGGATTCTTTCCTGTTAATCTCTTCTGCATCTGCCTACTTATCCGATTATCGCATGTCTTAACACTATTATTCTCTTTGTTGCCCTTCGACTGTTTGTGGTTGTATGGTAATGTATTGTTTCTACTAATGAATTGTTCAGGGTGTGATGATTCTCTAGCATGCTATGGTCACATATGCTTATCTTAATATACATCTTATTACTGATTTATTCTCCAATTAGTTTGAGTCAGTACAAGCCGATTAGTGCCCCTCATAATGTGTCTCATGTGCAGGTAATCATTTCTGTCACACTCATGAATTTGGGGAATGGTAAACAACTTTCAATTTAAAGAACCACGGAGATCATTTTGACTTATTGCGGGTTCCTTCGCCACAATTTTCTTTGGTTCTTTCTTCATTAGTGCAACACGAGTGCATACCTCAAGCTATCCTTGGCATGGATGTGATATGCCAAGCAAAATCAGGAATGGGAAAGACTGCCGTTTTTGTTCTTTCTACAATGCAACAAATAGAGCCAGTTGCAGGTCAAGTTGCTGCCCTTGTCTTGTGCCACACACGAGAGTTGGCATATCAGGTATGATGAGTCTTTGTACAACTTTAGTTTGTTAAAGGGCAATTAGTAATAAATGTTTTTAATGGTCACTCGTTCTTTGTGTTCGTCTATTACTTTTCAGATATGCAATGAGTTTGAGAGGTTTAGTACATACTTGCGCGACATCAAGGTTGCTGTTTTTTACGGTGGCGTCAACATCAAAGTTCATAAGGACATGCTGAAGAATGAAACCCCTCATATTGTTGTTGGGACGCCCGGGAGAATTTTGGCTCTAGCAAGAGAGAAGGACCTCTCATTGAAGAATGTGAGGCACTTTATCCTTGATGAATGTGACAAAATGCTCGAGTCATTAGGTATGTCATCTTAATGTTTATTGTTCGTATAATTCAGTAAGTTCTGTTCACTTTGGACTCATTCATGTCTTTTACCATAACAGACATGAGAAGGGATGTCCAAGAAATTTTCAAGTTAACTCCACATGATAAGCAAGTTATGATGTTCTCTGCTACTCTGAGCAAGGAAATAAGGCCTGTTTGCAAGAAGTTCATGCAAGATGTAATGTCCTTGGCCAGCTTAACTGAAATTTCAAGTCTTGCATTTTCATATTGCCTGAACTCTGCAGGTTCCTAGTGATTTGTTGAAAAAGTGGCGATGCTAGCACTATATGCCTTGCACCACTTGTTTTATCTGTTTTTCTTGTCATGACTGGCTGCCGATATAATAGTTGGGGATTTGGCTCGGCATATAAAACAAATCATTCAGACAGTGGACGTATGCCTAACAACAAAATGAAGAAGGATATCAGTGTCGTAGGGCTTCTTATGTGTCTATTGATATACTTGGGTCTGCTTCGTGGGCATCCTTCTCTGACAGCTTTTGCTCATGATTGGGCATGGTTTTCAGTGTCACCATACAATTGGAGCTACATAAATAGGAAATATTAGTTGTTACATTCAGCAACCAAGTTGTGCTTGTCTTGGGATTTGAAGGGGGCTCCCTGTCAGGCGTTTATAGACAGTATCGTATACATAATTATAGAATATTAGAACAGTTAAGTGGACGTGATATGGTGCCTGGGGAAGAGAGCGGACGGAGGTTCTAACATTCTTTCTGCTGGATTCACTTATTTGAGAAAGACATCTAATCTGATTTCATGACATTCCTTACAGCCAATGGAGATATATGTTGATGATGAGGCAAAGCTAACCCTCCATGGGCTTGTACAGGTACAACCAATAATGATCAAGTTTCTTGTGGTTGATTGTTTCCATGGATCTTATATAGTTTCCTTTTATCTTTGTAGCACTACATCAAACTGGGCGAACTAGAAAAGAATCGCAAGCTGAATGATCTACTGGATGCACTGGACTTCAACCAAGTTGTCATCTTCGTCAAAAGTGTGAATAGAGCATCCGAGCTGAATAAGCTTCTTGTAGAGTGCAACTTTCCGTCCATATGTATTCACTCCGGGATGTCTCAGGAAGATAGGTTTGTACTTCATTTAATTTGTTGATTTAGTATTGGAAGATGGTTGGGGAATGTCCAATTCTAGTGCTGGATTGGTTAGTCTCCAGTCGACAATAATCATGAACTGTCTGTTTAAAGGTTGACTCGCTACAAGGGTTTCAAGGAAGGACATAAAAGAATATTGGTAGCTACGGATTTGGTTGGCAGAGGAATTGATATTGAACGTGTAAACATTGTTATAAATTATGACATGCCAGATTCTGCGGATACATACTTGCACAGGGTAACTATACTAACTAATTGATTGTTTTTTTTTTCTTTATTCTTAATATGGTTACTCAATGTTGCTGTTGTGTCTTGACTATTACGTAATTTGCAGGTTGGCCGAGCTGGTAGGTTTGGAACAAAGGGGCTTGCAATCACATTTGTTTCATCGGCATCCGACTCTGATGTTCTCAATCAGGTATGTAACTGTCATGCAGTGCAAGGGTTTATCCAAGTAGCTAGATATCCTTATGGCCTTTTGCGTGACATGTAATGCAGGTACAAGAGAGGTTTGAGGTTGACATAAAAGAGCTACCAGAGCAGATTGACACATCTACATACAGTAAGTATTTGTTTACTTCACATTAAAGACCAGGTGGCTGATTTATTCAAAGAACGGGGGAATATGTATGAATAGCTTATAATCGTTTGCAATGGTTCTTGCAGTGCCGTCATAGAATGTGCGAAGGAAAAACAGACCAACAACTATGTTAAGATATGCCTAGAGAGCATTGCTACTTTACTACCTTTGTGGAGCACAAACAGAAGCATTGGGCATGTAGTGTTATAATTCTGAAGTTCACAATTTTATATTGCAACTCCCCAAGTATTTTGTGTTTGTTATTCCTTGTTTATTTTGGCACTCTACCGTTCTGCTGAATCCAAAGTGAACATGAAGCTGGTATGCGGTCATTATTGTTGTACGTTCATCATTGAGCCATTGAGGCCGTAACTCCATATATAAGAGGTGGCCTTGGCATCGGGATAAATCCCTACTTGCATAGAGCAGCGATAACTATCCTGAAATCTAACAGAATACCGCCATATCATTTCGATTTCATTCCCATTATGTGCTCATCGCAAATATCTTTTTTAGTGATTTTGACTCGCCTTGAAAGTCTTTTTTGACCATTCTCAAATCCAAAAGAAAAAAGAATTTAATAAATCCATTGATTTTCTTTTCATCATTGACGGAGAAAAAAAAAAGGCTTATATTAAAATATAAATAAATTGATAGTGAATTTTTACATATCAATCACCATTCGAATACATCTTATACATGATTCACAAAGGATGAATAACACTCCTCACAAAATTGAGGGGTAATACTCAAAGGAGTCGAACCCTTTCGCTTATATTGATTAATAAATAGAGAATTTACCACCATTCAAATTTAGGTGTTGTTCTTTTAAGTTGAGTTTAATTATATTTAACTTAAATGAATTTAACTTCACTGAAAAAAAAAAAAAACAGAGAACGAAATTGAAGCAAATTTACCATCAAAAATAAAAAGAAATTGAAGCAAATTTTAAGTCCATCTTTCATCACTCATTTTCAACCAAGCTTAGGAGATCAATATAAAGATTGTAAATAAACTAAAATATGAGATTTTGTTGTTTGTTGTTAACTACGAATCACTTGAATTTATTTACCGACATTCATCTTTACGAACCCCCCATTGAAAGGGGATTTAAGAATTCGTGGAAGATACTTAAAAGTCATGCTATAAGTGTTAGTGGGAGTCAAAATGACATAATTATAACTAAGTTTACTTTGCACAACTTCATTCGTATCCATAGATATTCGATACTCACTTTAGGTAATGAGTTGATGCCAGGAACTACAGCTTTGAACTTGTTTGATAAATATTGAATGGAGTACATGAAACAAGTACGCGACATGATAAAAATTCATTATTATATAACATTTCCAGATAATGTAGTGGAAATAAAGATGGATGAAGATGAAGTTACATAGTGTCAAGTAATCATCAAATACAAGAATACAAACAAAATTGTTCGAACAATATTCACAATCTTGAGAAAATAAAAATAGATATTTAAAAAGAAGCATGGGCGTGTTGTTCCTCCCTCGCGGAGGTGTTATTTGTCCCTCGTGGCGTTTTGTATCTGCATGTAAGTGCTGGTGTCTCGTCTATTCCTTTCATGTACGCGTGGAGGCGCTAAGTTTCAAGATAATGCTCGTGGGTTCAAGGTAGAAGTGTCTTACGACCTGTACTTCAATGGATGCAATTCAAGTATTGAATCCAGGTTCATGTCGTGTGTGCATGTGCTTCTAGTATTCACATGTACCCGATGAAGTTCTCATGCAATATGTATAAGAGATATTTGTATGATGATTGAAATGTATAAGATGTAAAAACCCTCTATTAAAAATAAAAAAAAACTTTACATTGACACATGTATGAATTTCCATTTCTTGACTTGTAAAAGATAATCCCTCCTTAAAAGCTGATCATGATTACATCATATTTCCATATGTTTTCAGTAGACATGTTACCATTTTTTTCTTTGAAAAACGATTTAACTTTTTTGTTTTGTTAAAGATACAGTATCTTTTTTATTCAAGTGCTACAGTGTCTTTTTTATTGAACCATACTTTTCTTTAAAAAAAGGTAAGGATGTGTGTTACCATTTTATGAAGCACTGGAGATGAAGAAACTTGTATATAACGATAACACGCATAAAGGAATGCATGATACTGTCAAAATAAATCGAGTAGAATTCAACCTAGTGGATAGCAATATTTTTACGACATGGTAATATTTTTTCCTTTAGCTGTGACAGTTAATTTGATTATTGACTGATAATCTTACCTTGCCGTGTTGTAGAGGAGCCTGGTTTTTGCAGTCCTTTTCATCTCAGCTGCATTTTGTTGTTATAAAACGAATGCAGCCGTGCACGATGTGACCAAATATGGCGCCACAGGAGATGGCACGTCAAATGACACTCCTGTAGAACTCAGATCTTATCTTGTAAAAAATACATTTCGATGACTGTCGTAACAATTCAGCAACTTGAGGGTGTTTTTACCTGTTTTACTCACACAGGCCTTCGAAAAAGCGTGGGCTCGTGCTTGCAACAGCAATGAATCGGTTACTTTGGTGATCCCAGAGGGAAATACATTTTTAACCTATCCAGTCCGCTTCCAAGGACCCTGCCAAGCTCGAAACATCGAAATTCAGGTAAAAAGTCAAAATGCATATCGGCTCAATCTACAGTAATACTGTATGGCTGATTTACTTTTTAGTTGGCGAATAGTTACTTACAATGTATGAATTTTCATTTTTTTTCAGGTACTAGGAAATGTTGTCGCGCCCACAGACAAAGGTGCCTGGAGAGGATGTCCGAAATGGATATCTTTTGGAAATATTTCAAACCTGGTGGTCAATGGAACAGGAGAATTTGACGCTCAAGGAGAAACCTGGTGGACAGGACCCCTGAAAAAGGCATGCCAACATAAGCCAACGGTATGCAAAAATTCAGTGAAATGGCACTAAACATTTTTTTTAAACTTATTCGAAAAGAAAATTAGAATTAACTTTTTCTAAAATTGATCTGCAGAGCCTACATTTCGATACCTGTAACGAGGTCTCAATAAGCGGCATACACAGCAAAAACAGCCCTAAGAATCATTTCAGTATCGCTCGGTGTAACAACGTCTCAATCTCCAATATACATGCCACCGCGCCCGAAGACAGTCCTAACACTGATGGAATTGATATTTCATCTTCAACAAATGTCCGTGTAACCGATAGTGTAATTGGCACAGGTACTTTTAAATCAACAGACACTTGTCATTTTCCACATTGCTATATTTTTAGGTTTAATTTGTACTAATGCACGCTTTCATGCTGAAAATTTCTTCCTCAGGCGATGACTGTATCGCTATTAATAATCACTGTTCTGGCATCCAGATTACCAACATCGAATGTGGTCCAGGTCACGGTATAAGGTCAGAATCAGATCGTCCAGTTCATTTTTATCTGGAAGACATTCGGTTCATTCGTATCTAAAGATTCTCTGATTCATCTGTAAATCCATCAGTGTTGGAAGCCTGGGAAAACATCGAGAAGTTGTAGCTGTTGAAAATATTCTTGTACAAAATTGTACCATCACTGGAACCCAAAATGGAGCAAGGATCAAAACTTGGGAGGTACGAAGCTTTAATTTCCTCTCTCGAATTTCATGACATGAAAAAAAATTGGCATCCTCTTTGTTTCAGGGAGCAAGTGGATATGCAAGATCAATTACTTACAGAAACATCACACTGGTAAATGTAAGACATCCGATCATCATCAACCAGCACTACATGGATAAGCACGCCTCATTACTCGAGAACGTAAGCTCTGGTTCGAGCAGATGATCAGCCTTTTCAAGATGTGGAGAACTTTTAAACTCTATTTCTTCTTTAATTTGCAGGAGTCAGGCGTGGAAATCAGTAATGTGACTTTCAGTGGCATAACCGGAACATCTGCTAATAAATATGGAATCGATTTAAATTGTGTAACCACAGGACCAGGCTGCACCGGCATTGTGATAGAAGATGTGGATATAATGAGGGCGTCCGGTGGTACTACACCTCAAGTTAACTGTACCAATGCTCATGGGAGAAGTAGGAACACGACTCCTGAAGTCAATTGCCTAATCGAGGAGCAATCAATTTTTGAAGTACATGAGCTGCAATTATGAATGCTGTTCTTAGCAACACATATCTCATCCTCTCTAGTTAACAAAACCATAGTTGTACCTGAAATCAATCAATAAACACCGGTTTTCAACATCATCAAAGAAATCTGTACTTTGTTGCTGATGAGAAATTTAAGAAGTCCCTTTATTTCACTTACCTGGATGATCATCTATAATACTTTCGAGCACTCAGCATTGCTCAACATGGATGGCCAGTTTCTGTTAAATATATCCTGTAACATATCCTTATGTATTCTTCCTGTATTGTCTTACATACTCGTAGTCGTACGTATTTGGTATATATATTATCATAATTTTAATGTACGTTCAACCTTTTTTTATAATAAAGCGAATTCATCCAATGAAACCAAAACGGAAAACTGCCTCCTACAATGAACTAAACCGGCCACAAAAACCACCTAGACCAAAACACCAGGTACCATAAAAGATAACAAGAACCTGCTATATCAAGACTTTTATACCTTTTCTTATAAAAAAAAAGACTTTTATACCTTTATCCACAGTCCAGCTATAAAAGATACTCCCTGTTTTAGTGTTTTAAATCCGCTCTAATTTTAGTCTAAGTAAGTTCCACATCCTAAGCATTAGCTGCTGAGTTCTCTTCCATGAAAATCCGCCTGTTTCCAGCTCTCCGGGATTCATAAATTGCAGCGTTGATAATGAATGAAGCAATGATATTTCTGCTTCACAACCCCAAGCTCTCCTCTTGAACCATCCAATAAGGCCCTGTCATGAATCGCAGCACTCACCGATATCAGTCAGCTTCAAGAACAAGTGTATAGGCTTGGCCATGGGGCATTTGAAAAACAAGTGTTGTTCGCTCTCCTCCTTGGACTCACACCAGCAGCAAGACTTACCACCATGAAACGAGCCCCCGAGGTTATCTTTTGTGGTCAACCTGTTCCGGAAAGCTAACCAAGCACAGAAGTTGTGCTTGGGATGAGAGATTTTGTTCCATAACAGGTCAGCTCAAATTGACCCACACCTGTGAAATGCTAGCTGAGTAATTGATCGTCTGTTCATGCAATCCTTACCAATCGACTGAGTTCAAGACGATGGCATAACTATTCAGTTCATCAATCTTGTAGTTCATCGTATCTACCAGTCCTTTTCGACTACTGAAGAAGTCTCTTGTCAGAACCACAGCGCTGGACCTGGATACAAAATATTGTGCAGTAGTAGTCAGTCATTCGATAGAACAGAGGCATTTTCTGGCAAATTGCGGGTCTCCTTAATCTGCAGAATCAAAGTGTTCAAAACGGAATAAATGGTATCAGAGTCTCTGTGTGCCTGGTCCCGAGCAATAAAGACATGAACTTTGTTGTCTGATTCAATCCAGCTACATCCGGGTTCTTTCACAGTTCCGCTCAAGTCCATCCTCTCCCGGACTTTCCTGGCATCTGCCCATTTTCCATCAGATGCCAGAATGTTGGATAACAAGACATAGGATGCACTGTCATTTGGATCATTCTGGATTGCCATCTCTCCAGCATATCTGCCCAACTCAGTGTTTCCAGCAGCCCGACAAGCACTGAGCAAGCTGCGCCATACTATTGCCGCTGGCTGAATTGGCATTTGCTGTATGAAATTATACGCTTCTTGAAGCTTGTCAGCACGACCTAGGAGCGAAACCATGGATGCGTAGTGTTCAGTTCCAGGTTCAATACCAAAGCCTCGCATTGCTGTGAAGTGTCTGAAACCATCTTCTACAAAACCCACATGGCTACAAGCTGATAGCACAGACAGAAAGGTGACCGAATTCGGTTTTATACCTTCATTAACCATGGCCTCAAACATTTTTAAAGACTTGTCTGCTTCCCCGTGATGGGCATATTTAGAAATTATTGAATTCCATATCACAACATCTTTCCAACATATGGAGTCGAACATCTTGTGAGCTTCTTCTATGCTTCCGCACTTGGCATACATGTCCACGAGGGCATTCGCTACGTAAAGGTTATCGTTGAAGCCAAACTGGAGAATTTGACAGTGGAACTGTTGACCATTCCGAAGACTTGCTAAATTGCCAGCTGCTGAAACCATGGCAGCAAAAGTGAAGGCATCCGGTTTCTGCTCTGATATTTGTAATTCTCGGAAGAGGATGAGAGCCTCCTCGTCTTCAAGCTGTTGAGTGTACCCAAACAACATTGCATTCCATACAACCGTGTCCCTTTCATTCATAGCCTCGAATATAAATCTGGCTTCCTTCAAGCACGCGCATTTAGAATACACGTCAACTAAAGAAGTCCCGGTTAGTATGTCTAGAGAGATACCCACTTTTATTATGAGTCCATGGATTTGCGTGCACAAAACCAAGTTACATAGTGAAGCTGCAACACCTAGAATGCTTACAAAGATTAAGTTACTAGGTGATAAATCATGTAACCTCAACTCACGAAAAAGATCTGATGCCTCAACGAGTCGGTCCAAATTTGCGTACCCTTCAATCATGGCACCGTAGGAGATTATGTTGTGGCTGTGTATGGTGTCAAAAACTCTCATAGCGTCAATTAAAGAATCACATTTTGAATACATGTCAATCAACCCATTTGTCACAAATTCATCTCCCTCGAGGTTGGCTTTAAGAGAATAAGTATGGACTTGTCGTCCAAGCTCAATAGCCTCCACTGAGCCGCAAGAATTGAGAACACTGGAGCACGCAAATGCATCAGGCTTCCAACTGAGCCTAAACATATCAGCGAACAACTTCATTGCTTCTCTGTCGAATGAATTTTGCATGTATCCAGAGATCATCGTGGTCCATGAAACGAGATTCTTAACAGCCATTTGATCAAAAAGTTTCCTTCCTTTATTCACTCGACTGCATTTCGTATAAAGATCAATTAGCACATTTGTCACTGAAATATCACTATCCAATCCTCTCCTAACCCCATAACAATGAATCTGCTCGCCACCTTCCAAAAACTTAAGAGCTGAACAAGCACTCAATGCACTTGAAATAACATACATATCTGGAAGAACCTCAGTATCCACCAACCGATTAAACAACACCAACGCCTCATGACCCCTTCCACATTTGACATACCCGGATATTATCGTAGTCCAAGAAACAGTAGTTTTCTCTTCTAACTCAACAAATATCATCCTCGCTCGATCAATATCACCCTGCTTCGAGTAAAAATCAGTAAGTGAAGTGCCCACAAACACATCCTGATCAAATCCTGATTTCACAACAAAACAATGAACTTGCACTCCCGGGCCAGCTCCACCTAACTGCGTACATCCTCGAATCACACCTGCCAAAATAAACTCATTCACACTCAGTTCCGACCTCCTCAAACACTCCAACAACACCAAGACCGCATCTTCACTCAACCCATGACCGTTATAAGCAGAAATCATAGTTGCCCAAGATACCAAATTTCTCTCCGGCATTTTATCAAACAACAACCGTGCATACTCCATACCCGTAGCCGCACACTTACCCAACAACTTTAACATCAAGTTCGCCAAATAAGTATCTCCACTGAGCCCAAGTGCGACAATCTGCGCATGCACTCTCTTGCAATGCGCGACCTTGTCACCGTTTTTGGCGGGCATGTGCAAAAGATCAGCAATTGTCCACATCATGGTTCGGAGACAGGGCAAAGAGACACATGACCCGTGTCGAGGAAGATCAATGGGACATGGTTCTGCAGAAAAGCTGCGAGCTTGGTGACCGGAGTGGCGAAATCGTGAAAGGATTGCATATGAGCCGACATTGTATCTTCTCATTCTATGTTGCTTTGTCTCATTCTTCAGCCAAAATATGAATGCGTTTGTGTGTGTTAGTTAGCGATCAGGGTCTCGTAGTTGTTATAACATTCTATTTTGACCCTTTTTTGTCTAAAAGTAATTGAGAAAAGTACATATTAGGATATCTACACCAATTTGAGCAATAATAGAGACATTTTATTACTCTCATGCATTAGATAAACAAAAAAACGAAAAGCAATCCTCTCCATTTTTTTTGATATATATAAACGCCAGAAGCGGCTACACAAACTGTCCATGAAGGGCGCAACATCTAAAAAGGGTACGACTAACACCTCGGCCGACCGACCGCGGTGGCCGACACTAGAAAACCTAATGAAGCACGGTCGTACCCTTCAACAATCAGTCCATAAAGGACAGCCAACAAGGTCAGCCATAGGTGACAGATAAAGCAGTCCGACAAGACTGAAAGTATAGTCAGCCAAAGGCTGACAAAGTAAGGTAGCATATCCGGCTACAAACTAAACTACAGACTTTAAAACTGTACATACTAACAACTACATCACCGGATCCGCGTGTGCGCCACCTCCATCCATGGTGCTCCACAACCAAAATCGACTATGAACTCCACAGTGAAGACATCCGGCAACAACAATCCGAGCCACCGTTCGCCTCAACGCCAAGCAACAGTCAAAGGAAACACCAAACCGTACGCCCGTCCATCCCCGACAGCTGATCAGCCACACGATCCGTCCCAAAACGTGCCACCACCACCGGCGACTGGAGCTGCGCCAACACGGACCAAACAACCCCACCTATGAACACAAAAAGACACACACCCAACCAGACCACCCCCACCACCCAGAACCACCATGGAACCGCCCCCAACCACCATCAGAACCCTGAAATCCAGCTCAAGCCTCCAGCAGCGAAACCGTCAGAAGGCCAAAACCGGAAGAAGAGAGGATGATAGCCGAAAGCATGGTCGGCTCCGACAGGGAGAAAGGTCGGCTGAGGTGGGAGAACACGACTTTGGTCGGGAGACTTCTAAGAGCTTCTAAAGGCTTCGAGAGACTTACAATCCTTTCCATTATAGGTGAACAATAATGGAGAACGTATTGAAAAGAAAAGTATCAAGGGTATCCACAGACCACATGCTTTATGAAGAAAAAGAAGAGTGTTTTTTGTTGATTAAAAAATAAATAAATATCAGAAATATCAAACTGAAGAACATTCAACTATTCAAATCAAAAAATAAAAATATTTTAAAATAAAGAAAATTAGAAAAAATTCCCAAAAATTAAAGAATTTTGGAACAAAATATAAAATGAAATTATAGAAATGATAATGTCGAATAATTGAAATGGTATGAGCATTGTTTTTTTGCTTTCATTGCTGCAGAATAATTTTGAACCCGCCCTGATGCTAAGGTAGAACGGTTAGGGTTGACTCCGGGTAAGTTAAATTTACGATTTAATTAATAGAAATTAGTCTCCATAATTCGAACCATACAATAGGCTCTAACACGTCAATTATTTAATCACTAATATATATTTAAAATAGAAATTACACTAAAACTACCTTGTAACTGCCTACCGAAACTACATCATAACTTCAGTATTTTTTGTCTGTGATTTACATAAATATAATTTCTAAAAGTATAAAGTATGTCCTATCAAAAAAAAAGTATAAAGTTATGTTTAAGTACACAAAAGTGATACAGTTATTATTTAGGATTGGGTTTACTCGGTAATAATTCCGGCTCGGGTTAGGGTTCAACTAAGTGAACTGATTATTGTTTGAGGTGGATTAGGAACCAACTAAATCCGTCGCCTGACGCGCGTCGTCTAACGCGTCAAATTTAATATTTATATTCTCCTGCTATTGGCTAGTAAAACGGCAAGCGGGGTCGAACCCTAGAGAGCTGGTTTGTGAAACTGTTCCTGTATGCAAATAAAGAAGGGGGGGTTTTTGTGTGAGCAAGTATTGTAAAAACATAGGAGAAAAGAATAACGAGGATTTCAATCAGCGAGAAAATTCAGTCTAGGGTTTCTATTGTGAAACGTTTATCATAGATATCTAATGATCAATTTTATATTTCAAAGTGTGGTTGTTCCGACAAAGGTAACAATCCAAATATCCCGACAAAGGTGATATGCCACAACCTAACCCGACAAAGGTGTTAGGCTTCTAGTTCTTTCCTTAACTAAACAATCAGACAAAGGTATTATTTAGCTTAGGTGTTACTATCTACCTTTACGACAAAGTATCCAGTAGATGTTAACGATAAGAACTAACTGCTCAATTAAGCTTTGCGACAAAGCTTCCACTTAATCTAAAAAGTTAATTCATAAGAAGAAGCACAAGAACTAGTAAAACATAAAACAGCATTAAGAACAAAAATCTCAAAACGTGTTCACAATGTACGAAACCCTAAACTGAAAGAGAAATTTAGCTACTCATTGTCATGGAAATAAACACAAATAGTTTTGATGAAAAAGAAGTAGAAAATCTCTGTATCGTCGAAAGCTTCGCGTTCTTCGTCTTCTCCAGACCTGTCTCAGTCTTTGTAGAATAATTGATTCTGATAATCCTAGCCCAAGCTTCTTGTTTATAATAAACTGGGTTTCCAAATCTGGTTTTGGGCTTGAATTATCAAGTTTCGGACTTGCTGACGTCATCAAACGGCTTGCTGACGTCTGCCCTCGTCGTCTGGTCGCGTTCGGAAGCAACATTATCGGCGCGTTCGTAATCAACATTAGCGTTAATGCTAATGTCTCTTGCGGACGCGATCCGTACTGAGCTCGGTCCCTTCTTCTGCGCGCCATTTCCGACTTCAACTCTGAATTTGACCTTCTATATGACCTCGGATGCTCTCGGTGTGAACTAGAGAGTTGTAGGGAATTGAGTCAGCTACGCAGCGCCATGTAGCTCGTATATTTCTAATCAACGGTCCATTCCCAGCACTCCGTCGACTGTCCAAAGGTCTGATCTGCCATTGTGGTGTTTTTGGCATAAAATGCCGTCTTTAATGCGCATTTCCTCCTAGAGCTTCCGAAACACCTGAAATGCAAAACAACACTAAGAAGTAACCGTTCGCATAATAAAGTGTCGAAATAAATGGGTTTAGTTGATTCGACGAGTCGTATAAATACGACTCATCAAACCACCCACACTTAAACTTGTTCGTCCCGAACAAGAACTAAGTAATAGAAGGAAAAATAAATGCAACACCACAATTTCTTCGACGTCCTAGATAATGCTACATGAATATAAGTTGCTAGTCTAGACTCGCTTTTCTATGCATAACTCAATCGCTACTAGAATCATCATGCTCATTATAGAATTAACTTTGACACATGTTACCTTTGAGCTGAAATTCAAATTAATTCGGATGAATGGGAGATAGTCCTCTTTAGACCCATGATCTGCACTCGTTGTCCCGAACTCTAGCTATATGGTTATATTTCATTGCTTTTTCTTGCACGTGATTCATTCGAGCTTCAAGGTTTTGAGTTCTTTTGCTTGGACAGCTCTTGTAGTGAGTTGTCTTTTGATGGATCAGTGGTGTACTTCACTTTGTTGCGTGTAAAACTTCACAAATAACTGATTTTCTTTTCTTTTGCTACTGATTGTGACTGCTTGTCCGTGACTCTGCTCTTTTGATGGAGGTCCAATCATCGCCCGCAAGCATATGGAAATACCTCCCCGCTCTCCCTCATCCTCGTCCTTTTGGCGCGAGTCAAGCCGAGGGTCGCTCGTCTCGGACTAGAGATTGGACGGTGAGATGTTTCCCCATCTCACCTGACCGCATAAGCACTGCAGTGGCGGAGCAGACTCGTAACCATATTGCCTCGAAGTGCTAGCCTGCACGAAATCCATATAACCATACAACTCGAAATTCGGTCCTTTGAATGCTTCGTCAAATCTCTCTAGGACATTTCTATCAACTCCACATCCCTGTTTATCTCAACTCAAAAGGCACGTAGCGGGTTAAATTCACATGTAGTCACACAATTCAAATTTCACGAGAGAAACGCATCTAATCAGCTCATCTATTTCACATCATCAAATTCAATACTGCATATCCAGGAAAAAGAGAGAAATTCATAATTTTTTTAAGGGAAACGTGCAGACACCGTACAATATGCAAAAAAAATAAACATGGAGACGCAACAAACTGACTCTCCCACCCCACACTTTTGAACCAAGCCGTGTCCTCACGGTACGACTTTAGTTCAAAGACAACAGACAATGCAGACATAACAAACTGATGGACTCTGACAAAGAGAAAAAGAAACAAAGAAAAAGGAAAGGGAAATAGGCACTCCCCTAGTCAGAATCTGACGATGAAGCTGGATGAGGAATAGCAAACTCCGGAGGAAATGGATCTCCGAACTCCCATCCTGGTGGTGCTGGCACTGGCTATGTTCCTAGTGGCAGAAAAAACTGTAATGCTCGAGCCACATTGAAGGCTATGTCTAGCTGCTGCCTAGGAGGCACAGCTGCTGGTGGCTCTAGTGCGCTAGCACGTCTCTGTCGAGCTGTGAGGACTCCCCTCTCTCTCGTGTAGGATGTCGGCGGATAGCAGCTGATGAGGACTCAGGTCTGGCCCTAGGAGCAGAGAGGCGGCGCCGATCAGTAGGCATACCTGTGTGGTATCTCGGGTCATCATGGTACGTCCATGCGTACTGCTCCCTCATGCGGGGACGCCTACGAATAGCATGTCCACTGGTGAAGTAGGCAATGTCAAATTCAGCTAGAGGGATGTACTGATGAGTCTCCGAGCGTGGCTGCCCGTGTAGACGGCGCGGCAAAAAGGTGATCATCCCTCCACATGCTATTGGTCCTGTCGACGTATGGCGGTGCTCCCAGAAATGGCATGCTAAGTGGAAGAAGTCGAGCGGCTGCCCTTGGTCAAAGGCATTCAAGCAGATCATATCGGGGAAGGTCACCTTGTTGCCCCCGTTATCTCTGGCATATAGCGTGCCTCCTAGCACCCTCTGTAAGTAGTACAATGCAGGATCCCGAATACATTTTGCCCTCGAATCAGATGGCTGAAATACACCGGCATCCCCCACCTTAATTCTATCCCAAGCATCTACCAATCGGACTTCATCACGAACAAAATTTCCATCTGCGGGCCAACTAAATACTTCATTCACCTGTGCGGGGAGAGTGTGATAGAACTCGCCTCGGTGCCTGTAGCGAATACCCTCATGGTCCTGTCTCCCTACATAGTTGAAGGATGCTAAGAACTCGCAAGTGTCCTCGACATCTGTCTCCTGGCTGAGGGTGAGGAGGCCTGGCCATCCACTCACCCGAAGTATCTCTCGGACCCGTTCTTCAAACCCACTATTACTCAAAAATTCGGCCTCCACAAATGTGCTGGCCACGTGCCGTTTGGCCATAAATTTAGCATACAACTCCTCGAACGATAGCTCTCGTGCCTCTCGTGGTGGCATATCGAAACACGGTTCAAAACTGAAGAAAACTGCACTGGGTCAACACTTGATCAAACTGAATCAGTGTGTCTCGCGTTCGCTCGACATGTTAGTCGCCGCGTTCGATAGACACGTTAGCTAATGTTGGTGTCGAACGCGGAAAGCTAATGTCTACCCCGAACGCGCTGAACCTGCACTTCGTCTTCCTCGATCGGTTGTCCGATTGGTAACTCTGAAACTCAACCCTTAATCACTGTTTCTTCACCAAATCCCCACGGAATATCCCTCTAGCACTCTTTTCAACAAACCAATTGACAAATCCCAACGTCGAAAACCAAATCTTGTAAAAATTTGAACGGAGATTTACCTTGATTTGGTCTCGTAATGATCCGATTTGAAAAAATAGCTCTGGGAATGATTGTGGTTGTTGATCTGAGCAATCCTACTGCGAAATCCTCGCGCAAAAGCCTCAAAAATTCCTGGCGATTTGGGCGTTCGAGCGGCGGAGGGTGTGATGTTGAGTTTGGAATGGGGGAGAGAAGCTCGAATTAGGGTTTTTGCGCCGGTCAACCATCTGTCGCGTTCGGAAGAGACGTTATAAGTTGGTCAACGTGCTAATGTCGACTCCGAACGCGCATATAATGTTCACTCCGGACGCGGTTCTAATGTAACTATCGAACGCGATCCGCATTGACTGGCACCTGTATTTTACCTGCAAAACAACTTCCTTTTCACCAAAACCAAGTCAAGATAGACCGGTTAGATGTCAAAAAACTAAATAAGACTCAAACTGACACACAAGACACGAAAACAGAGAAAAACAAAATTTTTGCCGGGCTGCCTTCCTGTGAGCGCCTTTGTTTTACGTCGTTGGCTCGACGATACCTCATTATGCTTCAGCGGGAGGTTCGGCGAGTTCGAAATCCTGAACAGGTGTTTCGATTTCGCCTAGTTAGTGCTTCACCCGTTGTCCATTGACCTTGAAGTGGTCTCCATTCCTCGGGTTCTCCAGCTCAAGTGCTCCATGGTTGAAAACTTTCGTCACCGTGTAGGGACCTGTCCATCTAAAACGCAGTTTGCCAGGCATTAGTCGTAAACGTGAAGAAAATAAAAGTACCTGCTGGCCAATCTCAAATGTGCGTCGTAGGATGAACTTGTCATGGTACAGCTTGGTCCGCGCCTTGTAGTCTGATTGGCTCTCATAAGCCTCTAGGCGCAGCTCCTCAAGCTCACAGAGCTGTAACTTCCTCTCCAGTCTTGCTTTCTTCAAATCAAAGTTGCACGTCATAAGCGCCCAAAAGGCTCTGTGCTCCAGCTCGACCGGGAGGTGACATGCATTTCCATACACCAGTCGGAAAGGCGAGGTGCCTATTGGTGTCTTGTAGGTTGTCCTGTATGCCCAAAGTGCATCATCTAGTCTCTGACTCCAGTCCTTCCTAGTCGGTTTCACCATTTTTTCTAGAATCCCTTTTATTTCTCGGTTAGAGATCTCTGCTTGTCCATTCGTCTGAGGATGATAAGCTGTCGAGGTGCGGTGGTAAACGTGGTACTGTTTCATAGCTGCTGCCATCAGTCTGTTGCAAAAATGTGTCCCTTGATCACTGATTATAGCTTTAGGCACTCCGTATCTGCAAAATATGTTAGTGCGAAGAAAATCCACAACAGTTTTAGCATCATCGCACCTAGTAGCCTTAGCCTCTACCCATTTAGACACATAGTCCACTGCAACAAGAATATACAGGTAACCAAACGATGCAGAAAAAGGACCCATAAAATCAATCCCCCATATGTCAAAGACATCGTCAACTATAATAGGCATTTGGGGCATCTCATTCCTAGCAGAAATATTACCTACTCGCTGGCATCTATCGCATCGCTTACAATGATCGTAGGCATCTCTAAACACATATGGCCAATAAAAACCACTATCTAAAATTTTTCTGCTAGTCCTCTTGGGGCCAAAGTGACCACCACATGCATGCTCATGACAGAAACTAAGTACCGAAGCAATCTCATCATCAGGAATACACCACCTAAGTATTTGGTCTACGCCAATTTTTCATAAATACGGGTCATCCCACACATAGTATTTCGAATCGTGCTTAAGTTTCAGAGAGCTTTTGAGTAAGAGGGTGGAAATTTACCTCCAACCAGGTAGTTCACAATGGGAGCATACCATGGTATTTTACCTGTAAGAGCATACAAGTGCTCGTATGGGAAGGTTTCTGTGATCTGTCATGTATCCTCTTCTCGTACTAATCGGCTCAGGTGATCAGCTACAGTGTTCTCTATCCCCTTCTTGTCCTTGATTTCTAGGTCGAATTCATGTAGCAGCAAAATCCATCTGATCAGCCACGGCTTGGCATCCTTCTTCGTCATCAGGTACCTGATAGCTGCATGATCAGAGAAAACAACTACTTTAGTACCAAGCAAATAAGATCGAAATTTCTCCAAGGCGAAAACTACTGCTAGTAATTCTTTCTCAGTGGTCGGGTAGTTTCGCTGAGCTGCATCCAGATTTCTCGAAGCGTAGTAAATCACTACTGGCTTTTTGTCCACCCTCTGTCCTAGTACAGCTCCCACAGCATAGTCGCTGGCATCACACATAATCTCAAATGGCTGGTCCCAATCTGGTGCTCGAATAATGGGCACACTGGTGAGGGCCTGTTTCAGCTCGTCGAAGGCCGCCCTACATGAATCCATAAACTCAAAAGGAACATCATTCTGCAAAAGGTTAGATAGAGGCAGAGCCTTTTTCGAGAAATCCTTAATGAATCGACGATAAAAATCAGCATGTCCAAGAAAAGATTTGATATCACGCACCGTGGAAGGATAAGGAAGAGTAAGAATTAAATCAATTTTTGCCTTGTCAACCTTAATACCCTCATGTGAAACAATATGACCAAGGACCACACCATGAGTAACCATAAAATGACACTTCTCATAATTGAGTACCAAATTCATAGAAACGCAACGTTCAAGTACTCTACTCAAGTGATCCAAACATGCATCGAAAGTGTCACCATACACAGTGAAATCAGCCATAAACACCTCAATAAAAGTACCTATCATGTCAGAAAATATGCTCGTAACCACTCGCTGAAAAGTGCCGGGTGCGTTACACAATCCAAAAGACATACGTCTAAAAGCAAACGTACCGAAGGGACATGTAAAGGTAGTCTTTTCCTGGTCCTCAGGTGCAATGGGAATTTGATTATACCCAGAAAATCCATCAAGAAAACAAAATAAGGCTTACCTGCCAGCCTGTCGAGCATCTGGTCAATAAACGGAAGAGGAAAGTGATCCTTATGCGTCACGGCATTCAACTTCCTGTAATCGAAGCACATGCGCCATCCGTTCTTGACTCTAGTAGTCACCATCTCACCTGCAGCATTCTTCTCGACTGTGATACGCGTCTTCTTTGGGACTACATGAACTGGGCTCACCCACTGGCTGTCTGAAATAGGGTAAATCACGTCAGCATCCAGCAATTTCTGAATTTCCTTCTGAACTACCTCCATCATGATCGGGTTCAATCTCCTCTGAGGCTCTTTAGAAGGCTTAGCTCCATCCTCCAGCAAGATACAGTGCATGCACACGGCTGGGCTGATTCCTCTGATGTCTGCAAGTGTCCATCCAATAGCGAGCTTGTGGCTACTCAGCACCTCGATCAATCGCCTCTCCTGGGCTGTTTCTAGCCCGTTTTTTATGATGATGGGCAGCGTGTTGTTCTCCCCCAGGAACGCATATTTCAGGTGCTCAGGTAGAGGTTTCAGTTCCAGTTCAGGTGCCTGCACAGTAGAAGGTAAAAACACGTTAGATTTAAATAAACGAACCTCATTAACTTCATACCTGGGTGTGAGTGGTCGTGCAATTGCCAGCTGAGACAGCACATCAAGAATCGTCTCAGCGAACTCGTATGAGTCCTCGTGCGAGTAGACCGCTCTCCCGAGTGCGAGCTCGAGTGGGTCCGCTCCTCTCTCCGGTGTCACTTCCTGGACAAGATCGTCCAGCGCATCTAGAGCGTGTACCGAAGCAAAATCTGGTGGGTGTTTCATGGCCTGGAAAATATCGAAGCGAATCACTTCGCCCTCCACCTCCATGGAAAGTGTGCCGCTGTCATAGTCGATCTTCATCTTTGAAGTTTTTAAGAATGGACGACCTAGTAAAATAGGAGCGTGATCCGTCGGGTCGCTGCTGTCCATCTTAAGCACGTAAAAATCAGCGGGGAACACCAGTTCCCCCACCTGCACTAGGACGTCCTCGATTTTGCCTTTCGGATGCTTACATGATCAGTCTGCTAGCTGTATGGTTAGACCTGCAGGTTCTAATGGACCAATACGAAGACAAGAATATATAGAATATGGCAGCACATTAATAGAAGCACCAAGATGGAGCATGCAATTTTCAATACGTATGTTACCGATAGTGCAAGGAATAGTATAGGTGCCAGAATCACCACATTTTGGGGGTACCTTGCGCTGAATGACAGCGGAGACGTTCTTACTCAGCAATTCCTGGTCGTCACAAGTGGATCGCCTTCGGTTAGTGCATAACTCCTTTAAGAACTTTGCATAGCGCAATTTGCTTGATCGCCTCGAGGAGTGGGATATTGATTTCCACCTTGCTAAATAGCTCCCACGCATCCTTATCCATCATAAGCTTCTTTGGGGCCCTGACCTGCATGGGAAACGGAAGAGAAAAGTCAGTTTTGGAATTTTCAGCAGTGGGGATCGCGTTCGGACTCAACGTTACAGGCGCGTCCATGTCGGACATTAACGGCGCGTCTGCGTCGGACATTAGCGGCGCGCTAATGTCTCTTGCGGGCGAGATCCGCACTGTTTCAGCCTCCTTTTCGCTGTCGTTCAATTCTTTGCCGCTTCTGAGTGTGACTGCATTGACGTTGCTTTTCGGGTTTGGAATGGTCTGCGACGGGAGCCTTCCTGGATCATTCTTCAGCTCAGAAACTGTAGTGGCTATCTGGGACATCTGCTTAGACAGCTCAGAAATTGCTCCATCGGTCTTGGCATGATATTGATGCATGGTGGTGGCGAGGTCCTTCACGATGTCCTCTAGGGACTTGCTCGATCCGTGCTGACTCGGGCCTGCCTAGTTTTGGTGTTGTCCTCGCGACTGATACTGGCTCGGCCCGTTGTATCCTCCCTGTTGTTGGCGGTATGGTGGACGGTAATACTGCTGGGACTGTTGAGGCGCGACCTGCTGCGCTGGTTCCCTCGGGGCATGGTTGTCATTCCTCCAGTTCTGCCCGTTAGCTGCTTGCCCATACTGTCGGCCCGGCCCGGCTGTTGTAGTTTTGGTACCCGTCCATTGCATTGATTTCGCCTTGGTCTTCTTCCACTATGGTCGGACAAGCATCTGTTTTGTGGTCTGTTGCACCACAAAACTCACACGGCCTTGCCTGGACCGGCTGCCTCCTCATTAATTGCATCATCATCTCATTCATCTGCTTCATCTCTTCGGCCATTGAGTTCACCGGGGTGTCGGCCTTTGCAACATTCTTGGTCCGGGTGAATTCCTCTTGCCGACTGGTCTCCTCTCTGAACCTTGCGTTCTCAGCCACGTCTGCGATCAGCTTCCTGATTTGACCTAGGGGAAGGTTCATGATTGTGCCTCCAGCCGAGGCGTCTAGCAGCATTTTGTCCAGGGGTCTCAGGCCATCGAGCAGGTATTCTATGATAAGCTTCTCTCGGAGTCCGAGGTTGCAGCAGCTCCGTTCCAACTTGTTGAACTTCTCTAGGTAGTCGTACATTGACTCGTTAGGCCCTTGTCTAAGCTCCTGTAGCTGCTTGCGAACCTGCATTGCTCTAGCGGCTGGGTAGTACTTGGCCAGGAACTTCTTCTGCATCTGGTCCCATGTCTGGATGCTACCTGAAGGCAAAGATAGAAACCAATCGTTAGCTGCATCAGTCAAAGAGAAGTAAAAGGCTTTCAGCTTAAAGTCCTCCACTTCGACTCCGTATGGCCGAAGGTTCTGGCAGATGCCATGGAAACGCTGCAGATGCGTGGTGGCCGACTCTCCTTGGCTTCCCGAGAACTTGGGAAGATGATGCACGACTGCCGTGTTGACCACTATTGCCTCTAGCTCAGGCCCTTCATAGATACACCATGGCTGGTTCCGGAAGTTCGGGGCAGAAAGTATGAAATTTCTCTCTTTTTCCTGGATATGCAGTATTGAATTTGATGATGTGAAATAGACGAGCTGATTAGATGCGTTTCTCTTGTGAAAATTGAATTGTGTGACTACATGTGAATTTAACCTACTACGTGTCCTTTTGAGTTGAGATAAACAGGGATGTGGAGTTGATATAAACGTCCTAGAGAGACTTTGACAAAGCGCTCAAAGAACCGGACTTCAAACTATATGGTTATATGGATTTTGTGGAGGCTAGCACTTCGAGGCAACATGGTTTAGAGTCTGCTCCGCCACTGCGGTGCTTATGCGGTTAGGCGGGACGAGAAAACATCACACCGTCCAATCTCTAATCCGAGTAGCCGGGAAAACAGACGAGCGATCCTCGGCTTGACTCGCGTCAAAAGGACGAGGATGAGGGAGAGCAGTGAGGTATTTCCATATGCTTGCGGGCGATGATTGGACCTCCATCAAAAGAGCAGAGTCACGGACAAGCAGTCACAATCAGTAGCAAAAGAAAAGAAAATCAGTTATTTGTGAAGTTTTACATGCAACAAAGTGAAGCACACCACTCTGATCCATCAGAAGACAACTCACTACAAAAGCTGTCCAAGCAAAAGAACTCAACACCTTGAAGCTCGAACAAATCACGTGCAAGAAAAAGCAATGAAGTGTAACCATATAGTGAGAATCCGGAACCACGAGTGTAGATCATGGGTCTAAAAAGGACTATCTCTCATTCATCCGAATTGGTTTGCATCTCGGCTTAAAGGTAACACGTATCAATTTATTCCATGTTTAGCACAATTATCTTAGTAGCGTTGAGTCATGCATTGAAAGGCAAAGTCTAGACTAGCAGCGCATAATCATGTAGCATTATCCAGGGCGTCGAAGAATTGTGGTGTTGCATTTATTTTCCTTCTATACCATAGTTCTTGTTCGGGACGAACAAGTTTAAGTGTGGGGTGGTTCGATGAGTCGTATTTATACGACTCGTCGAGTCAATTAATCCCATTTATTTCGACACTTTTATATGCGAACAATTACTTTTTAGTATGGTTTTGCATCTCAGGTGTTTCGGAAGCTCTAGGAGGAAACGCGCATAAAAGACGGCATTTTATGCCAAAAACATCGCAATGGCAGATCAGAACTTTGGACAGTCGACGGAGTGCTGGGAATAGACCGCTGATCAGAAAACTACTAGCCACATGCCATTGCAAAGGTGACTCAATTCCCTACAACTCTCTAGTTCACACCAAGAGCATCCGAAGTCATATAGAAGGTCAAATCCAGAGTCGAAGTCGGAACAGGCGTGCAGAAAGAGAATCAGACTCAGTGCGGATCGCGTTCGAATGAGACATTAGCAATACCGATAACGTCAAAGACGAACGCGACCAGTACCGATAACGTCTCTTTCGAACGCGATTTCTAATGTTACTACCGAAAGCGACGATGACGTCATCAACGCGTTTTGGTGACGTCACCAAGGCCGAAAATTGGAAATTGAGCCCAAAAACAGACATGGAAACCCTATTTTTTGCTATAAATAAGATCTTTGAGTTAGGGTTTCCATCATCCATCATTCTACGAAGACCAAGACGGCTCTGGAGAAGACGCAAGCTTTCGACGAGAGAGAAGACTTTTCTACTTATCATTGTGTTTTACATGATCATGTGTAGCTAAACTCGTTATTCAGTTTAGGGTTTCGTTTATTGTGACACTTGTTTTGGGACTTCGCCCTTAATGCTATTTCATGTTTTACTAGTTCTTGTGCTTATCTTATGAATTGACTTGTTAGATTAAGTGGAAGCTTTGTCGCAAAGTTTAATTGAGCAGTTAATTCTTATCGTTAATATCTACTGGAAACTTTGTCGTAAAGGTAGATCGTAACACCTAGATTTAATAATACCTTTGTCGGATTATTTGTTTAGGAAAGAACTAGAAGTCTAACACCTTTGTCGGGTTAGGTTGTGGTGTATCACCTTTGTCGGAATACTTAGGGTTGTTACCTTTGTCGGAATAACCACACTTAGAAACATGAGATTAGATATTTAGCAGTCAATGATAAACATGTCACAATAGAAACCCTAAGCTGAACTCTCTCTCTCTGATTGGAAGTCTTTTGTTATTTTTCTCCTTCGCACTCTTTACTGTTAAAAAACCCCTTTCTTAATTACTTACAGGAACATCTTCAACAACACCAGCTCCCTTGGGTTCGACCCTGCTTGCCGCTACACTAGCTCATTGCAGGAGACTTATAAATTAATAAATTTGACGCGTCAGACGACGCGCGTCAAATTTTGGCGCCGTTGCCGGGGAGCTGCGCTTCGGTGAAGTTGTTTCTTTTTCTTTTTCTTTTTTTTGTTTTTGTTTTGTTTTATGGTTCGCTATGTCTTCTTATTATAGTAGAGAACCTTGGAATGATGAAGACGGTGAGGAAGATGGATACGAGGGCAGCAATGTTGCGTTTTGGATGATTCGGAATCTCCCCCAATTTGGAGGTGCCATCGGAGAAGACCCAGTGAAACATGTACAAACATTCCACTCCATCTGCAGCCGCATAAAGCCTGAAGACGAGCCATTAGAGAGGTTCAAGCTTGAATATTTTAAGTTTTCTTTAACTGACTCCGCAAATTCTTGGTTTTACTCATCATGTGCAAATTATGTAAGCAATTATTTGGATCTACGAGCCCTATTTCTAAAGGAGTTTTCTCCCCCATCCTTTCGATTTGAGGTCTGCGAGAAACTTCGTACCCTTGAGCAATTCCAGGGCGAAACATTCTACGAGTACTTTGTGCGCTTCGATACCCTTCAGGGAAGCTGTCCACACCATGGATTCCCGGATTTATTTCTTCTTCAGAGATTTCTTGAAGGGATGATGCCACTTGAGCGTAATATGCTTGATGCTGCAGCAGGTGGTTCGGTAATGGATTTACGCATGTATGATCTCTGGGACCTGATAGATGATGTGGCACAGAGATCAAGACCAAGACGAGGTCAGATGCACCAAACGAATGATAAGGCGCAAACAGTAGAAGCTGATTCAGTACAGATCGTGCCCGACATCATATGCAACACCCCCATTAAAACCATAACGTTGCAGAGCGGAAAGGATTTGAACGAAGTAGCAAAGGAATCCACCTCAGACCAGATCGCGGATGGCGTACATGTTAATGTCATCCGCGGTCCATTAAAAGGCACAGCACCCGCGCCCGCAAACTATGAAGAGACCGCGGCAGAGCAGTTGACCGCGGATGAAGAGCATGTTAAAGCCGCGGATCAAGAACATGTTAACGGTCTGCGGGAACACTTAAAGTGTTCACTACCCGCGACCTGGTCTGCCCCAAATTTTGAAATTGATCCTCTTATATCGTTTTCTATGCAGGTAAGAGCTCCGGAAGAGCATATGATCGACCAGAATGAGCTAGGTGGCGAGTTGGAGGCGAAGCAAGAGCCAGAAAAGCCAACGATGGAGCACCCACTCGCAACGAGTCAACAAGCACTGCCTGAAAAGTGTAAGGACCCAGGTGTCTTTACAGTCACCCGTGATGTTGACTCTTATGTTTTGCAGATGGGAGATGCTAGAGATGATGATCCTCCAGCCCTTATTTTGGGACGATCACTCCTCTTTGCCACAAAGACCAAGGTTGACGTGGGAACATGCTTGATGTCACTGGCGTTTGCTGGCAAGAGACCGAACTTCTATAGTTACGAGGATTCCGACCGTCCATACATGAGGAAGCGACCGAGACATGGCACGTTTGGATGGAAACCCGGATGGAGAGACACGAGAGCACCACTGGATGAGGGCCATGAACAGCACAAAGGAGTAAGGAAATTTGACCTCACACGCCCATGAGATCCTAACTTGTGATCCCTAAAGAGGTAACGTCGAGCCAACGACGTAAAACAAAGGCGCTCGCAGGGAGGCAACCCGGCAATTTTTTCGTTTTTTCATTTTTTTTCTTTCGTTTTATTTTTATTTGAGTCTTGAGTCATGTTTTCACATTGCCTTTTGGGAAAAGAGATGTTTTTTATGCAGGAAACAGGTGCAACTCCGTGCGGATCGCATTCGACCGCAACATTATCTCGCCGCGTTCGGTGTTAACATTAAGTTAACGTCTCTATCGGACACGGCACGTAACGTCTGAAGCGGACGCGGCTTACCGTTGACCAGTGTTGACCGACTCGATTGACCAGAATTTACACCGTCACGTGACGACACGAGGGGAGTGCCTGTTCATTTTTTTTATTCTCTATTGTTTTCCCCTATGTTTGTGTCTTGCATTGTTGTGTCTTTGAATTTAAGTCGTACCGTGAGGACACGGCTTAGTTCAAAAGTGTGGGGTGGGAGAGTCAGTCAGTTGTGTCAGCACGTTTATTTTTTGCACCTGCATAGTGTCAGCACGTTTCCCTTTGGGAAAAAATTGAAAGTATGAAATTTCTCTCTTTTTCCTGGATATGCAGTATTGAATTTGATGATGTGAAATAGACGAGCTGATTAGATGCGTTTCTCTTGTGAAAATTGAATTGTGTGACTACATGTGAATTTAACCTACTACGTGTCCTTTTGAGTTGAGATAAACAGGGATGTGGAGTTGATAGAAACGTCCTAGAGAGACTTGACAAAGCGCTCAAAGAACCGGACTTCAAACTATATGGTTATATGGATTTTGTGGAGGCTAGCACTTCGAGGCAACATGGTTTAGAGTCTGCTCCGCCACTGCGGTGCTTATGCGGTTAGGCGAGACGGGAAAACATCACACCGTCCAATCTCTAATCCGAGTAGCCGGGAAAACAGACGAGCGATCCTCGGCTTGACTCGCGTCAAAAGGACGAGGATGAGGGAGAGCAGTGAGGTATTTCCATATGCTTCCGGGCGATGATTGGACCTCCATCAAAAGAGCAGAGTCACGGACAAGCAGTCACAATCAGTAGCAAAAGAAAAGAAAATCAGTTATTTGTGAAGTTTTACACGCAACAAAGTGAAGCACACCACTCTGATCCATCAGAAGACAACTCACTACAAAAGCTGTCCAAGCAAAAGAACTCAACACCTTGAAGCTCGAACAAATCACGTGCAAGAAAAAGCAATGAAGTGTAACCATATAGTGAGAATCCGGAACCACGAGTGTAGATCATGGGTCTAAAAAGGACTATCTCTCATTCATCCGAATTGGTTTGCATCTCGGCTTAAAGGTAACACGTATCAATTTATTCCATGTTTAGCACAATTATCTTAGTAGCGTTGAGTCATGCATTGAAAGGCAAAGTCTAGGCTAGCAGCGCATAATCATGTAGCATTATCCAGGGCGTCGAAGAATTGTGGTGTTGCATTTATTTTCCTTCTATGCCATAGTTCTTGTTCGGGACGAACAAGTTTAAGTGTGGGGTGGTTTGATGAGTCGTATTTATACGACTCGTCGAGTCAATTAATCCCATTTATTTCGACACTTTTATATGCGAACAATTACTTTTTAGTATGGTTTTGCATCTCAGGTGTTTCGGAAGCTCTAGGAGGAAACGCGCATAAAAGACGGCATTTTATGCCAAAAACATCGCAATGGCATATCAGAACTTTGGACAGTCGACGGAGTGCTGGGAATAGACCGCTGATCAGAAAAATACGAGCCACATGCTATTGCAAAGGTGACTCAATTCCCTACAACTCTCTAGTTCACACCAAGAGCATCCGAGGTAATATAGAAGGTCAAATCCAGAGAACAGGCGTGCAGAAAGAGAATCAGACTCAGTGCGGATCGCGTTCGAAGGAGACATTAGCAATACCGATAACGTCAAAGACGAACGCGACCAGTACCTATAACGTCTCTTTCGAACGCGATTTCTAATGTTACTACCGAAAGCGACGAGCGTTTTGGTGACGTCACCAAGGCCGAAAATTGGAAATTGAGCCTAAAAACAGACATGGAAACCCTATTTTTTGCTATAAATAAGATCTTTGAGTTAGGGTTTCCATCATCCATCATTCTACGAAGACCAAGACGGCTCTGGAGAAGACGCAAGCTTTCGACGAGAGAGAAGACTTTTCTACTTATCATTATGTTTTACATGATCATGTGTAGCTAAACTCGTTATTCAGTTTAGGGTTTCGTTTATTGTGACACATGTTTTGGGACTTCGCCCTTAATGCTATTTCATGTTTTACTAGTTCTTGTGCTTATCTTATGAATTGACTTGTTAGATTAAGTGGAAGCTTTGTCGCAAAGCTTAATTGAGCAGTTAATTCTTATCGTTAATATCTACTGGAAACTTTGTCGTAAAGGTAGATCGTAACACCTAGATTTAATAATACCTTTGTCGGATTATTTGTTTAGGAAAGAACTAGAAGTCTAACACCTTTGTCGGGTTAGGTTGTGGTGTATCACCTTTGTCGGAATACTTAGGGTTGTTACCTTTGTCTGAATAACCACACTTAGAAACATGAGATTAGATATTTAGCAGTCAATGATAAACATGTCACAATAGAAACCCTAAGCTGAACTCTCTCTCTGATTGGAAGTCTTTTGTTATTTTTCTCCTTCGCACTCTTTACTGATAAAAAACCCCCTTTCTTAATTGCTTACAGGAACATCTTCAACAACACCAGCTCCCTTGGGTTCGACCCTGCTTGCCACTACACTAGCTCATTGCAGGAGACTTATAAATTAATAAATTTGACGCGTCAGACGACGCGCGTCAAATTTAATATTTATAAACTCCTGCAATAAGCTAGTGTAGCGGCAAGCAGGGTCGAACCCAAGGGAGCTGGTGTTGCTGAAGCTGTATCTGAAAACAAGGAAAAGGGGGGTTTAAGCAGTTGTGAGTGCAAAAGAAGAAAAATAACAAAAGCCTTCCAATAAGAGAGAACATTCAGCTTAGGGTTTCTATTGTGACATGTTTATCATAGATATCTAATGATCAAATCTTTGTTTCTTAGTGTGGAATTCCGACAAAGGTAATTCCTAATGTATCCCGACAAAGGTGATACAACACATCTAACCCGACCAAGAGTTAGATTTCTAGTTCTTTCCTAAATACAATAATCCGACAAAGGTATTATTTTATCTAGGTGTTACGATTACCTTTACGACAAAGTTTCCAGTAGATATTAACAATAAGAATTAATTGTTTGATTAAGCTTTGCGACAAAGCTTCCACTTAACCTCACAAATTAATTCATGGAATAAGCACAAGAACTAGAGAAACATAAAATAGCATTAAGAATGAAAATCTCAAAACGTGTTCACAATGTACGAAACCCTAAACTGAAAGAGGAGTTTAGCTACTCATAATGGAAAAACACATAATGAAAAATAGTAAAATCTTCTCTCTCGTCGAAAACTTCTTCTTCTCCTCCAGAGCCGTCTTGGAGAAGAAATCGCGTTCGAAAGAGACGTTATCGGTACTGGTCGCGTTCGTCTTTGACGTTATCGGTATTGCTAATGTCTCCTTCGAACGCGATCCGCACTGAGTCTGATTCTCTTTCTGCACGCCTGTTCCGACTTCGACTCTGGATTTGACCTTCTATATGACCTCGGATGCTCTCGATGTGAACTAGAGAGTTGTAGGGAATTGAGTCACCTTTGCAATGGTATGTGGCTCGTATTTTTCTGATCAGCGGTCCATTCCCAGCACTCCGTCGACTGTCCAAAGGTCTAATCTGAAACTGTGATGTTTTTGGCATGAAAAGCCATCTTTTATGCGCGTTTCCTCCTAGAGCTTCCAAAACACCTGAAATGCAAAACCATACTAAAAAGTAATTGTTCGCATAATAAAGTGTCGAAATAAATAGGATTAGTTGACTCGACGAGTCGTATAAATACGACTCATCAATAGTCGGCCTCTTCCCTGACGACCGGCTGCTGTAGTGGAGGCGGTGGGACGATGCGCCGAAGAGGCGGCTGCTAAGGTCTTGCTGGGGCCGGCGGCTGTAGTGGCGCTGGGGGAGGTGGTTGCCTCGGGCCAGCACCGTTCTGTGCCACTAGTGGCCTTTGATTCATTCTGGCGGCCCCCCTGTCGGTACGGTTCCGGTCTCGAAAGAGTTGCTCCGGGTCATCATAGAATGGAGGTATAATTGCGTTTTCATTTACCGGAGCGAGCTCGTTGTTGTTGTTCTGGTCATCACCAACCTGACTACCTGCGCGAGACATGGTGAAACACGTAGCAAGCACGAAAAAATAACTAAATAAGAATAAAAATAAAACAGAAAATAAAAAACAAAAAGAAACAACTTCACCGAAGCGCAGCTCCCCGGCAACGGCGCCAAAATTTGACGCGCGTCGTCTGACGCGTCAAATTTAATATTTATATTCTCCTGCTATTAGCTAGTAAAGCGGCAAGCGGGGTCGAACCCTAGAGAGCTGGTTTGTGAAACTGTTCCTGTATGCAAATAAAGAAGGGGGGGTTTTTGTGTGAGCAAGTATTGTAAAAACACAGGAGAAAAGAATAACGAGGATTTCAATCAGCGAGAAAATTCAGTCTAGGGTTTCTATTGTGAAACGTTTATCATAGATATCTAATGATCAATTTTATATTTCAAAGTGTGGTTGTTCCGACAAAGGTAACAACTCAAATATCCCGACAAAGGTGATATGCCACAACCTAACCCGACAAAGGTGTTAGGCTTCTAGTTCTTTCCTAAACTAAACAATCCGACAAAGGTATTATTTAGCTTAGGTGTTATTATCTACCTTTACGACAAAGTATCCAGTAGATGTTAACGATAAGAATTAACTGCTCAATTAAGCTTTGCGACAAAGCTTCCACTTAATCTAAAAAGTTAATTCATAAGAAGAAGCACAAGAACTAGTAAAACATAAAACAGCATTAAGAACAAAAATCTCAAAACGTGTTCACAATGTACGAAACCCTAAACTGAAAGAGAAATTTAGCTACTCATTGTCATGGAAATAAACACAAATAGTTTTGATGAAAAAGAAGTAGAAAATCTATGTATCGTCGAAAGCTTCGCGTTCTTCGTCTTCTCCAGAGCTGTCTCAGTCTTTGTAGAATAATTGATTCTGATAATCCTAGCCCAAGCTTCTTGTTTATAATAAACTGGGTTTCCAAATCTGGTTTTGGGCTTGAATTATCAAGTTTCGGACTTGCTGACGTCATCAAACGGCCTGCTGACATCAGCCCTCGTCGTCTGGTCGCGTTCGGAAGCAACATTATCGGCGCGTTCGTAATCAACATTAGCGTTAATGCTAATGTCTCTTGCTGACGCGATCCGCACTGAGCTCGGTCCCTTCTTCTGCGCGCCAGCTCCGACTTCAACTCTGGATTTGACCTTCTATATGACCTCAGATGCTCTCGGTGTGAACTAGAGAGTTGTAGGGAATTGAGTCAGCTACGCAGCGCCATGTAGCTCGTATTTTTCTAATTAACGGACCATTCCCAGCACTCCGTCGACTGTCCAAAGGTCTGATCTGCCATTGTGGTGTTTTTGGCATAAAATGTCGTCTTTAATGCGCATTTCTTCCTAGAGCTTCCGAAACACCTGAAATGCAAAACAACACTAAGAAGTAACCGTTCGCATAATAAAGTATCGAAATAAATGGGTTTAGTTGATTCGACGAGTCGTATAAATACGACTCATCATCGCCACACGTACTAGTTCGCATGATTGAATTAATAATTTAATGATGAGATGACTACACGTTCGAAATTATGCTAATTTATTCTTACTTTTGCTCTAATCGGAAGTTTTGATAGTTTAAAATTTTCGAGATATTAACTAGCGACGCTTCAGAAACTTTTCTCTTTCCTTCTCGAATACTCCCGAAGCAACCGAAGCAACCGCAGTTTTCTCAATTTCCTCCGCCGGCGACAATAGCCTTTGGCCAGGGCTGGTCCGTCCTTTCCCGGAGCTGCTCTTCCACTGCTTCTACCCCGCCGGTTGTCGTCCCTCGCCCGGCGTCGGTTGGGGTGCGTGGAGTGGGTAGCGGGGACGGTTTTCATCCGTGGCTGGAGGTCTTTCGACGGGTCGCCGGTGCCTGTTTTGGGTCGGTTTGTTATGGGTGGTGCGTGGGGTGGCGGCAGCAGCACGGACGGATGGTGGTGCAGGCTGATGGACGGCGGGCGGAGGCTGTCTTTGGGTTTGGCTCTGGTTTGGCGGGTGGTTGGGTATGGATTCGATTTGGGTGGCGCTGGATGTTGGGAGCTGGCCTGGATGGTGGTCGTCGGTTAGCTGGCGTGGTTCTCCGGGTGGCCTGGGTTCGGTTGGTGTTTGCTGTGCTCTTCACCTTTTGACCAGTGGTGCCGGTGTGCCCATTTCTTAGTGTTTCAGTTTTCTTAGTTGTTTGCAGTGTAGTTTAGCTATTTTTAGCTCTTTAGTTTGTAATTTAGTTTAGTTTGGTTTAGTTTAGGTGTAGTTTAAGTTTAGTTTTTTGGTTAGCTGTCTCAGCCGGGCGTCCGGTCTGAGCTGTCTTATCTCAGCCGATTTCGGTCTGAGTTGTTTTAGTGTTTTTAGTTTTTTAGGTTCAGGAGCTTGTCTCCTGCTTTGTATCAAAGGGCACGACGGTGCGTTACCCCTTACCCGTGTATGTGTGTCGGCCACTGCGGTCGGTCCGACCAGAACAGTCTTCTGTTTGATCGTGCCCTTTATAGGACTTCTGTCCTTTCCGGGATAGTTTGTTCTTATTTTATAAAAGTAGAACTTCGATCAAAAAAAAAATTCGAGATATTGATTGTACTTTTTCCCAGTGTTATTAAAACCGGACCGGCCCGGCCGGTTCGACCGGTTCGACCGGGAACCGGTCACCAGACCGGTCCGATTCTCAATTCGGATCGGAAATGTCATTGACCCGGTCAGTAACCGGTTGAACCGCCGGTTTCCGGTTGAGCCTTGACCCGGACGGGTCAACCGGGTTGATGTTACTTTCACAAAACACAGCCGTTTGCTGTTAAAAAAACTTTGAATTAAAAAAAAAACAAACAGAAGACAGAACTCAGAAGCACGCCCTCGCATCTCGCATCGCACGCATCGACGCCCTAACCCTAATTCCAATTTCACGCATAGTCGCACTCGCATCTCGCATCCCGCATCGCATACGCATCGCACTCACATCTCACGAAAGTCGGCGAGGTCTGGCGGAGTTTCGATCTCGTCTGGCGAAGTTCCGATCCCGATCCCGATCCCGATCTTTTGTCTGGCAAAGTTTCGATCTCTTGTCTTCTGCTCAAGTTTGTCTCGAAGGTCTGGCGCACTTCTGCTCAAGTTGAACTTATCAGGTACTTGCTTTCCCAAATCTTCACATATTGTTTTTGAGTTTTCGCATTCCATCTTATGGGTCTGAGCAGTCGCACTGATTTCTCTGTTGAAATCCTATTATAATGTTCACTCTTCACTGCCTTTATTTTTTTTCAGTTAGAAATGTCTACGCCTACGGAACATGAATCACAGCCCTCATCACAAGAAGCATCATCTAATCAGAGAGCGATTAGATCAAAAACAGATCCTGCTTGGGGACATTGCAAGCAACTTGTTGAAGATGGCGGGAAGATAGCTTTGTTATGTATACATTGCAACAAGATCATAAGAGGAGGTGGCATTAATAGGTTCAAGTGTCACTTGGCTGGAGAAAAAGGGCAGGTTGAAGCATGTAAGAAAGCGTCTGCAGATATTCAACACCAAATGAGACAAAGTATTGATGCAGTAAGGAGTAAAAAGAGGAGGGTAGAAGAAGAGTATGAGGATAGTTATCCAATTCATGAGCAAGCATTGGCCACACCTAGCACAAGTCAAAAGGGAAAGAAGAGTGTTCCTCATATTAGTAACTACTTCATGCCTAGAACAATTGCAGGAGCTCAACCAACAATTAAAAGTGTTCTGCAGAGTAAAGAAGTGATGGAAAAGTGTGATATTGCCATCTCAAAATGGATGATTGATGCTTCGGTGCCTTTTAATGCGGTCAATTCCACATATTTTCAACCTATGATTGATGCTATTTCTAGCATGGGTGCTGGTTACAAAGCTCCAAATTTTTATAGAGTTCGTGGACATTTATTGAATCACTGGGTCGGTGAGGTAAACAAGCTTGTTGATAGTTACCGTAATATTTGGAAGAACACCGGATGCACTCTCATGGCAGATGGGTGGACAGATCGTTCTAGACGAAGTCTTATCAACTTCTTGGTTTATTGTCCTAAAGGGACTATTTTTCTGAAATCTGTTGATGCTTCGGATGTCTCAAAAACTGCAGCAATGCTACACAAGCTTTTTAAGGAGGTGATATTATATGTTGGTGCTGAAAATATTGTCCACATTGTAACAGATAATGCTGCAAATTATGTTGCTGCCGGCAGATTACTAGAAGCTGAATTTCCGAAGTTGTTTTGGTCTCCTTGTGCAGCACACTGTATTAATTTGATGTTCCAGGACATCGGAAAGTTGGAGGAAGTAAGTGAGGCAGTGACACATGCATCCAAGATTACCAAATACATATACAATCATTGTTATGCATTACATTTGATGAGGCAACACACAGGTGGAAGAGAAATACTCCGTCCAGCCCCTACCCGCTTTGCCACTAATTTTATTGCATTGCAAAGTATATTGGGTCAAAAGGACGCATTGAGAGGAATGGTAACATCAAGAGAATGGACAACCTCTGCTTATGCTAAAGATACTAAGGCAAAAAAGTTTGTGGATCAAGTCTTGGATTCTTCTTTCTGGAAACAGTGTGGTGCTATTGTGAGACTTACTGAGCCACTTGTGCGTGTGCTGCGCATTGTTGATAGTGAGGATAAACCCGCAATGAGTTTTCTCTACAGAGCTATATACAAAGCTAGAGAGGAGATGGTGTATAGGTTTAGAAGGAACAAGAAGAAAGTAGAGCCTTACTTGGAAATCTTGGATAAACGTTGGGATTTCCAACTTCGAAAAAATCTTCACTCCGCGGGTTATTGGCTAAATCCAGCTATCCAGTTCAACAATGATGAGTTTGATAAGCACCGAAACACCATATCTGGCCTTTTGGATGTCATTGAAAGGTATTCTCATGGAGATGTTGATTTGCAGTCTAAGTTGACAAGTGAGATGAGATTATTCAAAAATGCGGAAGGTGATTTTGGAAGGCAAACTGCAATTCATGAGCGAAATACGGTGCTGCCAGGTAAATCACCACCATACTTGACTAATGAAGAGGTGGATGCTTTACGCAATGATCTTTCAAGTATGACTATACAACCAGTTTCGGATGATACCGGTATGCTTCTTTGTTTACTAATGATTATAACCATATTGATTGATATTATTATTGTGACTTTAACTGACATGTTATAATACTATTGTCATAGGGGAAATGAATTTGGATGACAACGAGGATGAAAATGAGGATGAAGAAGCACATGATAATACCATTGGAGAGGCGAATCAAAATCCAAGCAACTTAGATGAAGTTCACCACCATATCTATTTTCCTTTTTAAACTTTTATCTTTTGGCATAACTTTTCAATGTTATTGCGATTTGTGACTTAATACTAAAATTGCAATTGTTGTTTTGTTATTTTCTTATTAATGTGTGATATTTGAATTCTAAATTTGTTATAGTTATAGACTTATAGTATTGTATACAGGTTAAATTTTATTAAGTTTCAAAACAGGTAAATAAATATGTATATTATATATATATATATTATTTTATTATTTTTAATTCGTGCGGGTCAAACCGGTTCGACCCGGTTGAACCATTGACCCATCGACCCAGTGACTTGACCGGTTCGATGACCGGTCCGGTTTTAATAACACTGCTTTTTCCCATTTTTTTATAAATTTTTTTATTACCCTATCTCATTTCAATCTTTGCCGTCCAAGTCTTAATCAACTACTACTAATCATCAATCGACGGTGGAAATTCATCCACATCACCACGTCAAATCTCGTTGTTAATCATTTCCACGTGGATGGTCAAGTACCTGTCCACGTCATCACACATCAACAGAGAAAAAGCGTTTCAGTACAATGCGACACCTCCGACAACTTCCCAAGCTCCGTTTCGAAGTTTTCCGATCAGATTCCCGCGCGAAGATCAACGAAGCGCTTCAATGTTTATGAGAGCCTCGTCCATGTTGACGAGTCGTCCACTATATCTGCGGCTTGTTCGCCGAGAGGTTTCTCGATTTTACTGCGATCGTTCCACTTCTTCTCAACCTAAACGTCCTGGTGAGTTCAGTTTTCGTGCCTCTTTAAATTCGATCGGGCAATTTGACGTGATGCGGTACATGCTTCGGATTTTGTTTGTGCCATTTCCAAATGTGATTGCGCGATGTAATGCGAAATGAAGATCAGATGTTTGATATAAAATTTAGGGATTTGTTGTAATGTTGGTTTATTTTATTTTTATTTTTATTTTGGTGCAGGGCCTCTTGCGCAATACAGGGGCTTGATTGAGCAAGGGAAGCTGAAATATGATCCTTTTCAGGAGAAGGTTGCTCAAGAATTGGAAAATGTTCTCGGAAGATTGGAGCAGTACGAGAAAGACATGGAAGAGTATCATGTGTGATGCGTATTTATTTACTAAGTTTCTTTATGCATTTGTTTAGAAAGTATTGAGAAATGATGGGATGTTTGATCTTCTATAGGTAAAACTGGCTGAATGGGAAGACAAAAGGGAGGCTGAGAGACGCAAGCTTATGACAGAAGAAGCCAGGAATCAACAGGAAGGAGATGGATGGAGTAGTGTGAGGAAGGGAAAGAATAGGTTCCTGGATGCATGGAAGTCAAGGTACAAATGCCATTAGGTATCACGAGAAGCAGAAGATGTAGTCTTCTTTGCTTATAAACATTTCTTTTCTGACTTAGGAAACTGTCTGAGAAGGTTGAAGTGGAATCTGGAGTTGGAAAATGGGTTTCATACCTCAACCGTGAGAGAAGATTGGACGTGGCGGTTGGTCGGCGTCCAGCTGCTCCCCCAGCCCCCAAAGGATTATATTTATATGGAAATGTAGGAAGCGGTATGTCCACGAATTTTGCTTACACCAACTATAGAACAAATGATAGTGATTTCTTTCCCTTACAAGTCCGACCTGATGTACATGACAGGCCCCTCCGATATTTATCAAATTCATAATATATCATTTTCCAGTGTACATGTTCTTGGATTTATCTTCTGATCTTCCATTTGTGTAATGATTGATCCCAATAGGGAAGACAATGCTTATGGATATGTTCTACAATGCGACAGAAGGAATCGTTAAACATAGAAGAAGGTTTCATTTTCATGAGGTACAGTGGTGTCATTATATTTCTTGCACCCTGCAGTTTCTATAGTTTGGATTCTTAAATAAAAGATGTAACATTCGCACTTCAGAAGACATTGAATAACTTGAACAACACTACTTCTAAGAAGTGTCTATTGTTTTCTTGTATGATCTTCATAATCGTTGATATTATACCATCATTCTAGAAATCAAATCTCACATCGTTCTTTTCAGGCAATGCTTGAAATCAATGAACAAATGCATAAGCTGTGGAAAGAACAAGTTGAAGAGAAGCCATTACAATCTGGAATCGCTAGTTGGATTTCTAGTCTTCCATTTGACTCGAATGTAAAGGAATGGCTAGCTGCAGAAGAGAGGTATCAAAAAGAAGCTCAATGGAAAAACATTCTTCCTGCTGTAGCAGATAAATTCCTGATTGATAGAGAAGCTGGACAACGGGGAGCAAGCATTCTTTGCTTTGATGAAATCCAGGTAAGGGACTTGATGAAAGTTATATACTTACTCTATTGAGCTCTGGAGATAACCAACCTTTATCTTCCAGAGAATGTAAATTTCATGGTATAGACTTCTACTGTATCAGTAATGACTCAGTGTAGCCTATCTGTAGATGTCGTCAATTTTTGCCTTTCGGAATTTTTCTTCACTGAATGATACCTCGACTTTTATGTTAGTGATTGGATAAAGCTACAAGTGAACTGGGAGATACCCTCACAATATGTAGTTATATAAGTAGATTAATGCTGTGAGAAAATGCTTATGAATCAGTTATGATAGTCTCTTGTCATCAGACATTTCGTTTACGGAAATTATCTGATCCATTTGTGGCTTCTGATTGCATACTGTGCTGCAGTCATTGGGTCCTTATGCCATTGTTTTACCAGAACGATCAATATCCATAAGGTTGATATTTTAAAACAGTTGACAAAAGGCTCTTGTGTTGTTAACCTGCTTCTAGTGGTAGAACTTTTGTTCATTTTGGAAAAAAAGTGAGCATGCAGCCAGCTTTGGCTCAATGAAACTTTTTTATGACTATTTATCTGTATTACAGACTGTTGACGTGTTTGCTATTATCGCCTTATCGGGAATTCTAAGCAGACTGTTGAGTTCTGGGACTGTGCTTGTCGCTACGAGCAACAGAGCGCCCAGAGATCTGAATCAGGTTCTTTCTATGCTCTTCATGCTTTAGCTTGCCAGATCTGCTCTGTTTTAACTGTATGCAATATTAGTAGATTATTCGTGCAATAACTGAAACTGACACCTTCTGAAGGTTGCATAGAAATGTTTATCAAAGGCATTCTGTTTACGTCCGGGAAAGGATTCCAACATCCCTTTTTTGTTACTCGGCCTCTATGTTATTGAAGTGGAAATTCACGATATGCTGTGCTTGCTTCTTATCATAGAGATAAGGTCGTAGTGGAATGTAATATACACACTTCAGTATTTTCTGCATGTAGGATGGGATGCAAAAGGAAATCTTCGAAAAGCTCCTTAAAAAGTTGGAGGAACATTGTAATATTACGCTGATCGGAAGTGAGATTGATTATCGCCGCCTTATTCCTCAAAGAACTGTTGAAAAGGTAATGTTCTGTTCCACTTTAAGTGCAGATGAAAAACAATTCGCGATGAACCTTTTTCAGTCCTGGTTGTTGGTGGGTTAACCATAATTTTTGAGATTTTATTAATATGGATTATGGCATATGCCATTGTTCTATTCAACTCTGAGGCTCATTTAAACTCTAAGCTTCGTAAAATAAAATCAGATGTTCTCAATCCTAGAGGAACTACTTATATATCACTGCACGCCCTTCTCGGCCATGAGTCATGACGAGACTGTCTATGCAGGTCCAATATTTTTACCCTCTAGACAGTAGTCAATGTGTGGAATTCGAGAACATGTGGAATGAAGTTACGCAACAATACGGAGGAAAGATTGCATCTGAAATCATTCCAGTGATGTTTGGGAGGTATACACAATCTTTTAAGCTTTTCGCTATGCCTCGCGCGGTTTAATAAAGTATGAACTGCTTACTTCAGAAAATTGGAGGTCCCTCAGAGTTGTAGCGGAGTTGGGCGGTTTACATTTGAATATTTATGCGGTCGGCCGGTAATTTTTTTTCCTTTACTAGATTTATTAAATATAAACAGCTTCTGCCACTTTATCCACGGGCCTCTGTAGTGTTAATTTGGTATTTCGTGTCATTCGTTATTACTTTCTCATGTTTGTTTTCTTTTGGACTTGATATACTCATGTCAGTTAGGAGCGGCAGACTACATTGCAGTGGCAAATAATTATCACACAGTTTTTATGTCTGATATACCTGCCATGAGTATGCGTATACGGGATAAGGTACTTCTGATTTTCTTCATTGGTATCTATAGTGATGACTTTGACCTGTGTGATTTCATCATGTTTAGTCAAGTTTTGGATGCTAATTAACTGAACATCTGACACTGGAGTCTCTTACACTTGGGATAGTTGCCACAGACGCTATTTGTTTTTTTGCTTTCATACGAATTATTTGTTTAGGCGATATGTAAAATCCACACTTGATTAAGCTTCCGCTTTTTTACAGGCTCGTCGATTCATTATTCTTGTTGATGAGTTGTACAATCATCACTGCAGCTTGGTTTGTTCAGCTGCTACTTCTATAGAGGAGTTGTTTCAAGGAACTGAAGATGGAACACTATTTGATTTAGAGAGGTGAGTTAAGTCATACACCCTTCTGTGCTCGTTCATTTGTGGTTCTATGTGAATATTGTGGTTTAAAATATCGTTTGCAATGAATTGTTGGACATGCCAGCTTCCAGTTTGAGACGGAAATGGAAGATTCAAAGCTGCGACGGAATGTTATGATGGATGCTAGTGTCAGCTCAGTAGGCTCACCTGCAGCGATAATATCCATGATGTCTGGGCAAGAGGAAATGTTTGCTTTCCAGCGAGCAGTAAGTTCGTTAACCCAAATTAGCCTGCAGTTATTATATATACAAACCTTCTCCCCTCTAAAATCAAATACCAACGGCACAGGTCTCTCGGTTGATTGAGATGCAAACACCACTGTACCTGCAGGGTGTTAATCAGCTTCATCCTTATTTACAGAAAAATAAAGGAAGCCAACAGATCTCCCAATTCCTCAACTACTCACAGTCTTCAATACAGGCATGATTGTCGGTGTCAGGGTACGTCAACCCTTCCTGTGTTGCTTCTATTAATTCTACTCGCAGCATTGTCCATATGGTTGACTGTAGAGTAACCCAATAATATGTTGACATTTCAAATCGAATTATTTACATCTTGAGAAATCGTTGTTGGCATCAGAGTTTTCAAAAAAAAAAAATGTCCCTCAATTGTCAGGAACGGCCATGATGGCATAAATATACAACACTAGCTGACTTGCATATAACACTTTGTGCCAATCTTTGACGCTTTAGTGTCCCAACCCGCCCACATTTTGCTTCATGATCATAATAACCTCCCTAGCCGAGGGCCGCAAGCTGGGCGAGCCGCCAACGCACATAGCGGCTATCTCACCCATCACGCGCGCTTCTTCCAAATCGTATTCCCCACCAAGTCTCCGATCCACTAAATCCGGGCTCAGATGACCCGACCCGTTCAAAACCCGACTCGTCAACATCCGACCCGTTTTGCAACAAAAGGCTTCCAAACCCGTTAAAAGCTCCATGAGAACTACGCCGAAGCTGTATACATCATTTTTCTTTGATGCCATTCCGGTGCGGAGGTAATGAGAGTCGACGTAGCCGGGAGAGCCGGTGATGACGTGTTTGCGAGACGGGATGAGGGCCGCGGAGAACCCCACTTTAGCTGACCCGAAATCGCACAACTTAACGTTGAAATTCGAGTCGAGTAAAATGTTGGAGGATTTAATGTCTCCATGGACTATGTGAACCTCGCATTGCTCGTGGAGATACTCGAGAGCAAGTGCCACCTGGTACGCTATTAAAATTCGCTTCTTCCATGGAAGCGAGCAAGCGAGAGAGTTCTTCATTCCGACAGAAGAGCGTAGATTCTCTCGCAACGTCCCGTTGGGGACGTATTCGAACACGAGAGCTCCTCGATCTGCAAAATTAAAAAAAATCCCAACTTGATCAGTAAATAATAGCATATGAAGTTAAGATAAAACACGATAAAAAATCAAATACTTTAACAAACCTTGATCGTCGCAATAGGCATGAAGCTTGACGATGTTCGGATGTTCAAGCTTGAGCAAGATACTTAGCTCCTCCTTGAATCCATGGTTCAAACGCTCGCTGCTGTTATGTATTTTAAAAGCACCGACGACCGACATATGTTGCTTGACCAGCAAGGTACCGTAATAAACGATGCTGAACCCGCCTGAATCGATCACTTTCTCGAACCCATTTGTACAAATCTGAACCTCGTTCCAACTCAGTCTACTAACCCCAACTCCTCCCAACCCCGATACAGTCTCGATGTCGGCATCATCGCTCACAATTCTGTTCTTCCTCGGTCGAATTCCGAATCCGAAACAGGCGAACGACGCCATCAAGAAAAACAGAGTAAAAAGCAGAGCTGTGATTGCAGAAACAGAGACTGAGATTATTGAGTTGGGATTGGAATTATTGTGATTGTGAATGAATTTATTTAGAATTAGCGTCGGTGGGGGAGGCGGATGGGGTTGGGGTTGGTGGAGAGTCAGGAAGCAGCCGAGAAGGAAAGGAGAAATGTTGAAAAATGAGATGAATGGGATCCACCAGCAGACAAGGGATTGAGGTATCCAATCTGAGCGTGTGGGTTTCACTGGTTGGATTTTTTGTCGGAATATCTAACTTGTAATAGATTCCGACTCACTACTTACCGGCAAAATTGAAACAGAGCAAATACAGAGCAGAACCAGACATGGTTTATTTAATAAAATATTTTATTTTTATTAAAGTCCACCATTGTTGTTGGAATATTTTTATATTTCTTTTGTCTATTATTTAATGATATTACTGTGGAAATTAGACATGAAGTCACACGTGGCTTCTTCCATTCCCATGACATTTAATATTTCCATGTTAAATTTTTTTTTTTTTTTTGATACAAACAAGACGTACAACAGTCAGGAGACAACTCCTCAAATGAAAAACATTACAACACTGAAAATATAGCTAACTAACACAGAGAACAAGGCAGCGTAATCCGTGTAGAGCATCAGTGGCTGTAGGGTCCTCACCCACAGAGAGTCAGCATGAAAACGATGTACACCAAGGTGGCCAAACAGATGAAGCAACTCGGAAACCAACTTCAAGTCCTTCGGTCTAGCGCCGGCCACATTTCTTCAAAGAGATCCAGCGAGACAGGAGTCTGCCACTCCAGTTGGAAATAACCTATCATCATCACATATACGGCAGGAGAAGAACCTATCCTTAAGTACAGACAAAGAAGCCGGACCAGGCCGACCAAGCTACTAACCGGAGTAAACCCTAAAGGATACACCGGTACCAAATAGGTGAGTACATATAATATGTACAAAGTTACAGAAGGTCCTAACTATAAGGACAGCCAAAAGGAAACCCACTCCCCGCCGGTCAAAGCCTCACCACACAAAATCAGGCATGTCACTGCCACAACCCCCGCACCACCCCAATAGCCAGCCCGAGCTGCCAAAGCACCAGCGGCGCTGGCTGACGGGAAAGAGACCAAAGAGGGTGAAGGGGACGAGAAGAGGGCAGGGAACGACATGGATGATTCTGGCGGGAGGGCTTGGACGGGTGGATGGCGTGGGAGGGAAGAACCGCTGGTGTCTCCGGGAGGAAGCGAGTGTCGGGGAAGAAGGGAGAAAACACCGAGAGAGTTCTAGCGTCAGAGAGAAGATTTCCATGTTAAATTTAAATCAACAACTAATGCTGTTATAAAAAAAACAACTAATGCTTAGTTGAGATGGGAGTACAATTCATAATTTAAGTTAAATGATGAAATCAAAAGTTTTTTTTTGATTAAAACGCCACAGAGGCTACAAGCGGAACTAACTGCCCACAAAGGGCACCCACCCAAGAAGGGCACGACAAACAAGTTGGCCGACCGACCGCAGAGGCCGACACTAAATAACCTAATGAAACACCGTCGTGCCCTTCGATGAGAACAGGAGTGCAACTCCTGAGACCTAAAAAACTATACAAAGCGACTAAACAGGCCGCCATCATGGCGACAAAGACAAGCTCAAAAAGAGGCGGTTGAGCCGCACAACCGTCAACTTGCCAAAACGTCCACCAGGAGTCACCCCCATCAGCACCACGAAATCCACCCATCACCCTCAGCCTGTCAGAGCATCCGTCAGCAGCCTCACCAAGCTCCAAAAAAACGCCATAACCGCCAACCAGCAAGCCACCGCCCGACCAATCGCCAACCGACCATCCTCCTGCCACCAGATCCGGAGCACTGACCACCGAACAGCAGCACATGCATCACACAGCGAGCAGCACGGAGAAACAGACGAGACGACCGCCTCCGACGATGAAACCGCCATGGGGAGAAGGAAAAGGCGCCGGAGATGACTTACGGCACGAGGAAATCCGCAGTGGAGACGAAAGAGATGGAGATGGTGCCTGGCGAAAAAAGGAAATGCAAAGTTGTAGTAGGCGGTGAGGGTTCGGCGCTGGGAAGATGAGAGAAGGGGGAGGAACTCTCCCGAACCTTTTGATGAAATCAAAAGTTTCTCATTTCTCCTATCAAAAAAAAAGTTTCTCATTTCCAATCTTAAATTTGGAAAAAGAAAAAAAATTGTATTTCGGATTATTTGAAAAATGTTTATTATTATTATAAATTAATTATGAAAACTATATTTTGTTTATGTTTAACTTTAATAAGATTTTTTTTAATAAACTAGCTGAAACATTTATAAAGACAATATAGAGGACTTAGAGCTAGAGAAATTCTAGCTGGGACCAGTTCCAACAATATAAACCTGCGAAATAGATAACTGGACTACTGCTTCCTTGGCCTCACGCCTCAGATGGTGGGCCCTATAGCTAATCACTAGCAACATCATAATCGAAATAGGAACCATAAGCATACAGAAAAGAAAGTATTCAGTGAACACATTCATTGCTTCTTCCTTCAACGACGTCCAGAAGAGCACAAAAACACAGTCTCAACGATTTCATTTTATATGTGATTGCTTTATGTAACGAAAGAGAGGTTAGGGTAAATTATTTTCTTGCTTTTTCTATTAATCATAAGGGCTATATATATATATACAAGTGTGATGTATCATTTTTGAAATCTACACCCCTAAGAAAATATTTACAACCATAATAATCAAATATATAGTATATTTCCTAATAATATAATATATTCCCTAATAGCCTCCTTCAAGCTCATGGGAGCGCAGCAACATAAGGTTGGAATACAGAGTGGCGAACTGAACCGTACCGACCGCCTTGGTAAAGATATCTGCAACCTGATCAAAAGAGCGAACATGCCGAACAATAAGAGAACCATCTTCAACTTGTTCAACAAAATGATAATCAATCTTGATGTGCTTGGAGCGCTGATGAAAAACAAGATTGCCAGACATATATGTAGCACTCAAGTTGTCACACATGAGGATAGGCGGTGGGGATAAGGAGCCTAAAGCTCCTGAAGGAGTTGTTGCAACCAAATAAGCTCTATAACTGTAAATGTAATGGCTCTATACGCTGCGTTTGAGTTGGATTTAGCAACAACATGCTGCTTCTTAGACGACCAGCTGAAAAAATTACCACCATAATAGATAGCAAATCCATGTTGGGAGTGACAATCATCACCATTAGAGGCTCAACCAACATCTGAGAATGCAACAAGACGATGATTTGTACAAGGGCAGATAACAAGACCAGAGTCAATAGTACCCGTCAGGTACCTGAGAATGCGCTTCATAGCAGACCAGTGAACGTCAGTGGGCTGTTGCATAAACTGACATACTCGATTAACAGCATAGGAGATCAACAGTCGTGTAATGATGACATACTGAAGAGCACCAACAATACTCCTATATAGATAAGGATCATCAAACAGGATCACCATAATGGACAAGACGCGACGCTGACTCGGCAGGGGAAGTAATAGGCTTAGCGTCAGCCATCCGAGTACGATGTAGCAGATCACGAATATACTTCTGCTGAGACAGAATAATGTTGGATTTGTGTCGGACCAACTCAATGCCCAAAAAATAGTATAGCGGACCAAGATTACGTAATGAAAACTTTACATTCAGTAAGCTGATAAACTGTTAGATTACTTTCGAAGTATGATCGTGCAAAATTTCTTTCCGACTAAAAACTGATGATAAAATTGAGACCAAGAACATGTCAACAATAGTCAATTAATATAATATCGAGATCGATCACATTATCAGCCAACTATGTATTATACAATAATGTTGGTAAATATAATTGTATAGTGAGATGCAGAAATGTCTTCTTAGGATTCACTTCTCCAACATTATGTTTTCCACGACTACCAAAGAGTTATAGAATAAGCTAACTATTGATCTTTAAATTATTAAATGTTGTTAATTAACATATATCGAACACAATCCAGCACCAAGTCATATGTTTAAATCTTATCTGATTGAGTTGGTAGAACACTTGCCTTGTAATAGCAAGGTTAAGGGTTCGAACCTTTCCGTGACATTTTCCTTTCCACAATTTTGTGGAGGGGTGCTTGTCGTCCTGCCTACGCGTGGACGTGTTGTCCCTTATTCGCGGAGGTGTTGTGTCCTACATTTTCGCAGGTGTTGCCTGCATGATGTGCGGATGTGCTTATTTGATCGTGGGTGCTTTCAAGATAGAGGTGCCTTATGACCTTTTTTTTTTCCAACGTGGACGATTCAAGTATCAATCTGGGTTGGTATCTTGCCTGGCTCGTGCTCTAAATTCTAGTGATTATACTCGAGTAAAAAAAAAGTTCATGTAATATATACAAGACGTATTCGTGTAATATTTGATGAGATTATAACCAATAATAAAAAAGTTTTATCTGATCTTTAAGAAAAAGAATATCTGCTCCTTGATAAACGTGTCCATTATTAATTTATGTTCAGATCAGTGTTATTAAAACCAGTCACCGGACCGGTTTGGTTTTCTTATCAGACCGGTTTGCATTCGACCCGGTCAAGACCCGGCTGGTTGACCCGTTTTTTCATTAAAATCGTGATTTTATCGGTTCGATTTGGTCTGAAAAATTATTTATTTAATTTTGACTTGGACAAGACTCGAACTCAACCCTCTCTTAATAGTTATTCTCTTTCCTTCCACTAGGCTAAAGATGATTGTTGTTTTATTATTTGTTTCAATAATGTATATTCATTTATCAAATCTATAAAAGTTATTACTTATTATCAATTTAACTAGAAATTCACTTAGTCTTATAAATCCCTTATTGTTGTGACTTGCAAATTAAGACTAAAATTGTTATTGTTATTCTAGTATTGATTTGTACTTTATCAAATTCTAAATTTGTTATGGTATGTTGTTGTAATCGGATCATAAACATGTAATATTTATTCAAGTCATAAATATGTTAAATTATAATATCATATATAAGTTTTTTTGTTTTTTTAATATGTGCGGGTCAATCCGGTTCAACCCGATTGAACCACTGATACATTGACCCAGTGACTTGACCGGATCGATCCACGGGTCGGTTTTAATAACACTGGTTCAGATGGTCCAATATTAAATAGGTTTTGTTTGGTATGAAATATTCCATTAAGCTACGGCCAAAATATTCGACTTTCTTTTAACTAATGATAGTTTTAATATGAAAGGTAAGGGGTCATACACCTATCCAATTAAGAGAAAAAGGATATATTTTTATAAAAAATACAAACCAATTACAGTTCTTGATTTGATCATTTGGACGTCTGAGATTAAATCTCGTATAAGTTTAATTTCTAGGTGACGAATTATAAAGTATTGGTGACGAACTATGTCGTATTTTTGGTTTCTCACGACGAATTATAACCTTGTTTTGACGAACTTTACATTTTGCACCAAATGCTTTGCACCTGATCTTTACTCCCTATTAAGATATCAATGCCTAATTGGGCTTAAGGACTTAAACCCAAAATAAGGACATGATCCAAAAGTAAAAGAAGAATAAGCTGAACCCAACACTGCAAATTTTTCCAAATTTTCCGTCAAAAAATTCCGTCTCAATAACGTCAGAAGAAACGGCGACGGTATATAAAACGGTACATTTACGACTCCATTCCGTCACCAGGAACATTTTCGAGATATTTCCGTTATAATTCCGTCAACACTAATTCCGTCAACACATTTCCGTCATTGTTCAGTTACTTGAAGACAGCGCTTAATTTGTAAGGCGCCGTTTATAATATCAATTAAGACATCGCTTCAACAGGGAAGCGCTGTCTTCTTTGCGAACCATATTTTTCGGAAATTGTTTTTATATTACTTTGTAGTGTATTATCAATTAATTTTAACGTATAATCAATCTGCGTTACACAAATGATTTCAAATATAATTTATTATATAAAAAACATTACTTAATTAATTAGGGGTTAATTGTCAATTTGCATTACGAATTCAGTTGGAAAGCACTATATTTTATTTAAATTCATTGAATACAAAGTTGTCACTGATTGATTTGTAACAACATCGTGAGCAGTCCAACATTATGCAATCTACGGGTTGGTTGACAACGACAAAAGTGAATTCCTTCCTGTCCTTCGCATCATACGATGATTATCGAAGATCATCTTGCACCTCCTCATAAAATTACCCCGAATGCGACTGTCATATTGTGCATCCTAGGTAGCTATACTCTACAAGCAAATCATTTCTAAGACCCGTTAACTTTTGTCATCCAAAGGAAAGTAAAACATTTTCTGAGTTATCGTTTTGTACCTGAAACTCCTGGAACCATATTTCCTTGCTGCTGTCTGGGATCATGGTCCATGATGCCCACGTTGCGTCCCAACATTTTAAGATGCATTCTTGAGCAATCCTTCGATTAACAGGGAATGGGAAGAAACTGTTACAAAAGTAGGGATTACATAATGGCCGCGTTTATCAAAACAGACAATATGAAGAGAACAATAGTAAGTTGTTACGCGTGTCTGCCAATCGGTACAACGTGATCTCTACGAGCAAATCCGCGTGGATTGTCAGGGAAACTCACACGGTCAAATGAAGGACACATGTTGACGATTGAAAGGAAGTATGTTGCTAATGAATGTGGTGGGATGAATAATTTCAAGAGTTCTCACATATATATAGCGCAACAATGAAATATGGTTGCATAAATTGTTCCGTCCAAATTCCGTCAATTTTCCGTCATCTCTTGACGGAAATAACATGTTATAGCGACGGAAATTCAGCAACGGTCTATAATTAACGGGAACTTTGTAAAGGAATAATGACGGCAATATGACGGACAAATGCAACATATACTGGAAATTGCCAACGAATTAAATAGATTTGTGATTTGCAACGTCTTACAATTATGTCATAAATTTTATATTACAATCATATATGTGTTCGAATTGAATTTGTACTTGGAAATTGCCAACGGATTAAACGGCTGCAAATTTATGTTCGAAATCGGGACTCGTAGAATAAAATTTATTTGAAATGCGTTAAGGCATACTGATTATATCTTTAAAAAATTGATTATTACCAGAAATCCAAATTGTAAAATTGAATTGATTTGAAATTTTGAAATCGGGACTCTATAGACAGCGCTTAATTAATACGCGTTGCATCAGGTATACTTAAAACATCGCTTACCCATAAGGCGCTGCCTTAAGTACATTATACACGGCGCCTAACAAACGAAGCGCTGTCGTAATTGACATTATAAACGGCGCCTTCCACATTAAGCGCTGTCGAAAGTGTGAATAAAAATTGATATTTTTGATTGTTCCAAACAATCCCGTGCACAATACCATTTTCTTAATATACATTGACTCCCGATTACATTGCTCAATATTATCAACAAAAACAAACAAATTACATTGCCCAGCATTATATATATACAAAACATTTGTATTCGTTTAAGTCCGCATTCATTGATTTACACTGGATATGACGTGATTTACACTGTATTATCTGATTGTCGCAAGTAATCTATCAATTCATTAGCAAAGTCGCACCTCATATCATTCAGGACATTGTTACCATACGAGTCCTCTTCTGTTGGGAAAGACTGGGAAAAAGCGCACAGTTATCAAATTTAACGATATGTAGACTAATGGTTGATGATCTATTATTATCGGGGCATATATTTACCTGTCTGATGTCGTCATGAAGAGATCCATTGGTTTGATGAACGAACTTCATTATGTCGCGAATATATTGCAACACGTAGTAGCCACACACTTCAGTGTTGAAGGGCTGTCTGGGGCACTGAAATAAGAAATGATTTATAAAATTAAATCAAACATATTAAGTAAAGGAATAATCTTTTCTGTTGTTATCTGTTAAGTCCATACCGTTACAGTCCTCCACTGTATAGGTGAATCTGATGGGAGATTGAAGTATGTACGCATGCCCATGTAACATTAATGTAATTAATATAAGTTGTAGCACATATAGTACTGGTAAGAAATAGCGGATTAGCATAGTCGTCGTTACGTGTTGACGAACTTGATTGCATCATCCACCGGTGGGTTTGCGAGTGGATCAAGCCAAAGGACCAAGCGCTTCTCAGGGAATATGACAATTAACATCCAATGCCACCTAATAAATAATTATGTCAATGTTATATTCGTATACAATGCATTTCATCGAAAACACAGAACACTACGATAAATTGAAAACTTACTTTTTGACATGGACGTAGGGGAGGAAGTAGCAAAAATTATGAACGTAGTCTGGCATTTGCAATCTCCTCTCGAAGCAACCCACCCTCGTATCGAATGCGACGGCCGGAGTCATATGACTCGGTCTGAAGTATCCAAACCTAATGCCCGGTGGGATCTTATCGCGTATAAATCTGTTGCCATTTCAATAACTAAGTGATCCAGTCAAAAAATTTCATTGTTAACAACAATTAATAAAAAAATAAAAAAATTTACCATATCTACACTTCAACTGCGGTTGCACTCAAAGCTTCCAATGAGGTGAACTGCAAAATGTCAGATTTTTCCAGCTGGATATAACAATCTTCACCGAAAACTTCGCTAGCAATGTACACCGAATAGACAGTCGACGTGGCCATCATTTTCGCGTGTTCGTACAAAAAACGGCAATTCATTGTCATTCCTTCAAGAGTTTCGTTGTCAAAACTGCTGCATTGGAGTTTGAAAAATCTGTACTCGTCATATCCCTGTGCGGGAAACAAAAAAATCGATGAACCTATTTACATTGCTATAGTTATAGGTGTTTATTGTCATATAACCAAATTTACTCATCAGCTACCTTTTCATCAATGTCTACCAGACATTTCGGCCATCCCACAAAATCACCCAGTGCATCTGATACTTTCTCCTTGAGCCCCAACTTCATTGGAAGCTATGCCGATGGTTCAAGATCAATCTCTACAACCACCTTCACCATCTCATCAGGCAGCTCTTGACACTGGACGAAGCGTCCACGCATCACTCTGCCAAGTGCTACAAGTATCCTGCCCTGATTCGAACCTCCTTCTTCCACGTGCAGCAAGCATTTCTTCCCAACCTGAAATGGAAAAATTCAGACACAGTAACGAAGTAAATTGAAATTTCTTCGTAATTTAAAAAAGGCCTGAATATTACCTTGGGTATATCTCCAAATGGGTCATCATCGGAACCAATTTGAGGGCTATGAATTGTAAGAGCGTGCGAAGTGACAGTGGACTGTGTGGTCGACGAAGAAGACTGGTACTCAAATACTTTCTTCCAACCTACCAAACACCCCACCCCCGTGTTCGTCCAGGGTACTCGTCCTTTCCTATGGCCTCTGTTAATATGTCACGTCGACCATGGCATATAAATTTTCCGTCCCTCGCTTCTCCAATTCATCCTGATACCGAAGTGAATGGACGTTCATCACAGTCACAGAGAGTTACGTAATTATTTAGTGTAATCATAGAACTTACAATTTTGTCGGCAACCTCCCTCATATGGTCATTCACGTACTCTTTATTAGTCCTTTGGTGCCCCCTCTTCCAAACCTCATGCCTTCCAACATCGATTTCAGGGTCATCCCCCGGGGATATTAAACCCTGAGCCTCCATCTCCGCTAATTTTTTCCGCGACGATATCCGCTTTTGCCTTCTTGTACCCGCCCCTGGACGTAGTATGCGGATACCGGTTCAATTTGGCTCGCGCAATGTTCAACTCCCTAAGTTGTACTGCCTCGGGAGTCAGACGTTTTTCCACAAAGGACTTCCATTGATCCGTATCAATGAACGGATACATCTGTCGTGGGTCCTCTCCTTCTTTCGGACCAAAAATGTACTTATTTGCTAGCTCACTCTTAAATTCTCTCCATATTTTAGCCGCTGCCCGCATCTCCGTTCTCTTTAACACCTTAGTTAAGTCATTCTGAGGCACATCAAATATTTTCTGCAGAATTAAATGAATGGTTAATACTTGCATAAGGTATAAAGTTAACAATTAATCGTTTCACAGTTAATAATCCGGACCAAAGTCTCTTCCCATACCAACTCCCTCTGCTCCGGCCGTGCCAACGTCCATTTTTCATATGTAATTGGCATATGCTTTTTTCGCAACCAGACCTGCATGTACCGAACGTACAGATTAACGTATAAATACCACATTGTGCATTTAATGTATTAACATACTGTATGATATTACCAATGTATGTTCTGAATGATTTCCCTACTTCACCGTTGATAGTTCCATCTGCTGCTAGCGTGACCGGTTCCTTTGTGCCATCTTTATGCTTGTCAATTAAACTGGTCAGAAGGGTTGCACCCCTTTGTTGACGATTCGATGTTTTATTACCTGTCGCTGATGAGGCTCCGTCGACACTACTTGGTGTGTTAACCATCGTCCTGCGAGTAAACAGCATAAGCATATGACGGCACGTTACAATGTAAACCGAAACAGAGAAGTATTTTACTGTTTTACTTGGTTTGTACAATCAGTTTCGCACTACAGCCTCCCTACATTCTCATAGTTTCACAGTGAATAATAATCAGTTGCCTGAACTGAGTACCCTGACTAAATGAATACATCCATACGCCGGAAACTTATGCAAAACAGAGACAATAAGCGCCAAAATAGGATGACAACTAAACGACATACCTGGACGACAAAATTAAACCTGCGCGAAAGTGAAATGCGTACGGCGGGCGAATAAGTCGGCGTAAAGGGAATTTACCAGTCTGGTTAAAAAATGTGTTGAATTGTAATTTTTAGGGTTCGAGGGCGTTTCTTCTTCAGTCGCCGTGTTCATTACACATATAACGGCGCCTATATATGCAAGCGCCGTTTTAACTTATTTATCACGTCGCCTTACAATGAAAGCGCCGTTTATGTATATAAAGGCAGCGCTTAACTTAAGGCGCTGTCTCAGTACATATATCCGACGGCGCTTAGAAAGAAGCGTCGTTGGTACGAGTCACGGAATAATAACTGCAATACGACGGAATCAGATATCGTCCACCCTATAAGTAAACGCACTAGCTCTTGTCCTTATATTTTCATCCCAACAATTTCATATAATGAGTTCGAATTCTGCCGACCGTTTGTTTGCGGAGATGTCTGATGAAGAATCAAGTGGTTCTGAAGGATATGTTTGTTCCGCTCAAGGTGGATTCTATCCATGTGATAATGACTCGGAATGTTTAGGAGAGCATAGCTTCAGTATGGAAAAATACAGATACGACGAAGACAACAATAATAGACAATGTTCGTCTTCAAATACAAGTCCATGTGACGGTGGCGAAGAAGTTGACCAGCCGTCACCCCGTGGGTCACCTGGAAAGCAAGTACCAAAAACTCGTTGAATTTATGAAATTAACGTTCCACGTCATCTGAACTAAAGTATCATAAACTCTGTTATATATTGATGTGCAACGTATCTAATGAAGTTACCTACCCTTTTCAGTTATAAATGCGCGTTTTAATTTTAGAAAATGGGAAACGGACTACTATCAAAAACGCGACGTATATTCTTTCTATGCACTATATATATAAAAGCACGTACAAATTACTCTCTAAAATTGAAAACCATAGATTTGTAAGAATGAGGAAGAATTCTGAAGCTGAACGTTTATTTGCTTCGTCGTCCGGATATGAATTCGAAGGCAATTCTGAAGGATATATTTGCTCCGCTCAAAATTTTATATATCGTTGCGACAATGTCTCGGCCTGTCTAGGATATCATAGCTTCAGTTGATAAAAATACAGACACGACGAAGACAATAGTATACAAAGTACGTATTCAAAGCCAAACCAGTGTGAAAGTGAGCCCGAAGTTGATGTGCCTTCACCCCATGGGTGAACTGAAAATCAATGATCGCACCCGCGTTGAATTTAAGAAATTATCATTTCTTACTTCTTACACAAATCAGTACTTCGTTTTTGATGTTCAACGTATTTTCCCTTAAGTTGTTAAAATTTGTAATGCATCTCAATTAACGTTAATGAACTTAACTTGAATTTACACTTCTTCCGATATAAATATGTGCACATATATATATATATATGCATGTATATATTATCATACAAAAGTGAAGAAATTAAGTGTCAGAATGATCGACGATACCAACCACATATATCAAGAAATCAGACATGAGTATCTATGTATCAAAAAATTTGCCCCCCGATGTGACGATCACTATTTCCTTTTTTGTTTTTTTTGATATGATGTGACGATCATTATTAGGTCATACCCGACAAGTGTCAGAAACAATAGGACTACCACAATGGATTCACTACTTGTCCGCTGGATTCCAATCCGACGTTGCATGTTCGGCGACATACAAAGTGAACAACTACAAGTTTCACATTGAAAGCCATGGTGAAGGGAGGAACACGGTGAACAGTCATGTTTACGTGAAGGGAACAGAGGGTACACACTACTACGGGGTGATTGAAGAAATAATTCATATGAGATGTAGAAGCTACCATCGCCTAAAGGTTGTCTTGTTCAAGTGTCGTTGGTACGACCCTCAGTTTGTTAGGTCATACCCGTCTAACAGGGTTGTCATCGTGAACACTCATAGACCATACCCCCATTACGACCCTTACATTCTTGCCCAGCAAGCTGTGCAAGTTTACTATGTTACATTTTCGGGATTAGCAGGACAAAATAATCAGGGTTGGGTAGCAATTTGTCCTGTGAAACCAACAAACGCAATCGACATGGAGGTAGCAAATGTTCCGTTCCAAGATGAGGGTGAAATGGGAACTGAAATGCCTGTATTGGTAAACGAAATCGGATCCTTAGGGGACCTCGCTGATGATGAGGTGAATGAGTACGACACCGAAGAAGAAGACGGGAACGACGAGCACGTAGCTGATAATCCAGATACCGAAGAAGAGTCTGACGAATCGTCGTGAGTGAATCAAGATATTCCGCAATAAAATTTCAAATCTCAAAATATAGGTGGTATATTAAAATTCTGTATTACCAAATAATATGTTTTAAGTATGATTTAACCTAAGCTTCTCGGCCAACACTTCATGAACTTCTCGTGACTAGGCACAATGGCAATACAAGAAGTTCATGAAGCGTTGTGCGGAGAAAATTAAGCTTTTTACACAAATATCCGAAGGGCAACTCAAGAACCCAAAGACCAAGGATTAGTGTAGCCCAAAAGTTAGGATTTTGGTGTCGTAGATGTATTGGGTTTTACTCTCCCCTTTTATAATCACTTGTGAATCCAACTCTTTCACATCGAGCAATGTGGGATATTAGGATTTTAAAATTTCAAAATCTCGCAACGTGGGATATTAGGATATTAAAATTTCAAAATCTCAAAAAATTGGGTGGTATATTAAAATTCTTTATTAATGTATGGTTTACATGGTAACTAAAATGTGAATGGGAATCAATACATAATTATTACGTAAGGAAAAAGATTATGTATTTGTAATAATCAATTTTGTTTTTTTATTAATGCAAAGGGATGGAACGTTTTGTGTAATGTAATATTATGGAAATATGATAAGTAAACAGCGCTTAATATATATGCGCTGTTAAAAGGGACTCAGAAACAGCGCTGCTTCAATAGACGATGTCATAATGTAATAAAACACAGCGCCTTTCTGAGTAGCGATGTTATATATCACACCTAGAACAGCGCTTTTATGTTAAGCGTCGTATCAAATCAGTAAACTACAGCGCTTATGTCAAAAAGCGCAGTAATATGTAATTAAGACAGCGCTTATAAAACCAAGCGCTGTCGTATCCATATCTATAAAAAAACCCCGCCGTATTCGCCCGCGTAGACAAGTTAAATAATTTTGGTTAAAATAGACTAAATACATTTTGTTTTGACCAAGCGAATTGAAATTACATGCGCGGTTGAAAACCCTAATTATCCGTCTGCGAACACAATCGTCCGCCGTACGCCGCCGAGTTCGACATCCGATTTTGTACCAATTGCATAAGCAGCCCAGGTATGCTTTCTGTGCGCTTCAGTTCAGTTCGTGATTCTATTGTTCGGCTGCGGTTGTTTGTTTGTTCGAATCCAATTTGTATAAAAAGTGTGCCCAATGTTATGCGTGTGTGTCCGATTTCGGAAGCAAATTTGTTTGTTAGGCGTGTCTTCTTGTGTGCTTGTGTGTCTGATAGAATTTTTGTACAAAAAATGTTCCAAACTGGTCGCCTTACAAATTGTGTTTATGTCCTCTGTGTTAGCTGTACGTGTTGTCATATTCTGACCTTGTTGATAAAATCTGTTGACCTTGTTGTCATATTCTGATAATGAAATGCATGTAGCTCATCGTCCTTAGGTACAATATTGCCTTTGATACTCTTGATACTATTTGGGTTAAATTAAAATTTGTCATACAGATACTCGAATACTTGCTGTTTTGGTTGAAAATGTGGTTACAAGAACAATCTGAACACCATCACAAGAGAAATGTGGTTCTATTTGTGTTTTGAAAATACTAATTTAAACTTTGTGGCATGGTAAATGGCACCACTCAAGCGAAATGTACATGGTAAAAGGAATACCGTGGCTGGTAGAGGGGCTTCATCACAAACATGGCTAACTGAGATACGCCAACCAAGACAGTTGAGTCAGGACATGCAACAGCAGCCATCAGCTGGGGAAAACAGTCAAAATCGAGATGCGTACAGCAGACGTTCTGTTCCGGTACAGGATCATACCCATGCGAGACAAGGGGGTGAGGACAGGCAAAGTACACCATCGTCAACCGGGGACAGACGTCCAAGTCCAGACCTTTACAGGCCTTCTATGCATGTACCGGACCCTACTGTGGATCCTATGGACGAAGACAGAGTCTTACCAGAAGTGGATGATTACTTAATCGACGACCTGTGTCATATGGTGGGGGTGAACAGGGAGGTTAACGAGGATGCCGAAGAGAGGGCCTCACCTTCGGCATATGCTGACGATCATGATGACGCAATTCGGCCAGAGTTCGTTAGAGGAGGGACTTCGGCCGGTGGCGGAGTCAGTGAGGAGATACAGTTGGGTTCAATGCCACATGATAGTCGGCCTTGGATCACTCCAGCTGGGGATGACAAGTGAGTACTTTTATTGTACATAAATTTGTGCAGCTTGTTTATACTAACCATATTATAAATGTTACACCTTGTATTTTTTTCAGCTTTGACCCCCCTGCGGCTGTTAACAAAATCGGGCTTCAATGTATTGGACCTGGCTTTAAGATTGGTTGGACGACAGTGGAGACGTGTGATCCACAAGCTCCGGTGAAGTGGTTTCGACACTTCAAGGTAAAATGTAGTAAAATTGTAGCAGTTGCATTTTTTTGGGTAATTTGTTTTCGATTACATAGTTTTGTGATTCTATTACATTGTTCGTAACACAACTATGTAATGTATATGTAGAGCTTGTACCGGTGGGATTCGATCCACACCAACCAAATTGAGGCCAACTTTAGGAAGAAGGCGGCTAAGATTCTACAAGATGCGTGGAGAGGTTTGCGAACCGGGAAAACTATAGGGCCGAAATGGTTGACCAAAGATCACATAGATGCGGGAAGAGCTCGATTTAATACGGACCCATCATTCATAGCCCGCAGTGAAAAGAACAAGCAAACTTATACTGCCCACCTTGCTAGAAACGGCCCGAGATTGCACGCATTTGGGTCTAGACCGGCACACTTTCACCATGCGAAGATGGTAATAATTCAATTTTAACACTTAAAATTTTACACTTAAAATTTTCACAACACATTTATCATTAAATTTGTACACTTAAATAATTCAATTTTTACACTTAAATTTTTCACAACACATTTATCGTTAAATTTCCAGGAAAAGGACAATAAAAGACAAGTGTTGCTAACTGATCTGTTTGACAAGAAATACAAGCGGAAGGATGGGACGTATCTGATACCCGACTGGGAGAACAAAAGGGTATTACACTTAACAAATTATATTTGTTTATTACATTTGTTTATCTTATGTATAATTAGTGTTGACAACTAATATGTTTCTTATTGTAATTTTTTATTACATATATTTGGGACTTACAATTTTTTGTTTCATTTGTACAAATGTGCAGAAACAGCTTGCTGATGCTGAAGCTCTGGTCCTGAAGGAACGCGTTGCGGATGAAAGGGTACCGGATGAAAAGCTGGTAGAGGCCGCTGCAACTGTCATGGGAGTTCACCCAAGGTCGGGGATACCGTATCTGTATGGTCCTGCAGCAACATTAGTGTCGGACAAGTACTCTTCAACGGGCAGCCAGTCGTGTGCCAGCGTCCAAGGAGCAGCAAGGAGCCAATCATCGAACGATTACACTCAGGAGCTTGTGCCGCGTTTAGAGCGCATAGAATCCCGACAGGAGGCTGATTTGAGGACTATGCAACAACAACAGGAGTCCCTGAGGGAGAGCATGGACCAAATGATGCAAATGCAAGCTGCTATGATGAGGATGCTCAGTACTCCTGGATACCAGCCGCCCTCCAGTCGAAGCTCGGATGGAAACCATGATGCCCATCAGGGAGCGAATGAAGAAATTAGACATTTTAATTTTTGTTTGACTCGAATTATTTGGAAATTTCGAATTTTAATAGTTGATTTTGTTAATTATTGTCGAAATTTTAGTACATTTAACGATTTAATTAAAATAGTAAATTCAAAAATAGGTAATTTATAACTGTGCCGGAAAAAAGACGGTATGTAGACGGAAAAATAAAGATGAGGGAGTGCAGATGGAATATTGACGATAATAATATTGACGGAAATTGCCGGAACAATGACGGAACTAGGAGTATCGTAATAATGACGGAACTACGACGGAGTAATGATATTGATGGAATATTGACGGAATTTGGACGGAAAATAAGGTTGACGTACTGTGTACGGAATGTAGACGGAAAATAAAGATGACGGCGTGTAGATGGAATATTGACGATAATATATATTGACGGACTAATGCCGGACCAGTGACGGAAATGTGAGTAGCGTAACATAGACGAAAGATGGACGGAACAAAGAAAACGGAACTACGACGGAGTAATGACGGAATATAATATAGATGGAATATAGACTGAATGTTGACGGAAAATACTCTAACGTAATGTATACGGAGTGTAGACGGAAACGTTTTACGTAACTATGACGGAATAACAACGGCACGTTGACGGAATTATATGTACCGGAACTATGACGGAATAGAAACGGCACGTTGACGGAATAAAACGACGAAATGTCGACGGAAAAGTTTTACCGTCGGGAAAATTTCCGACATCATCGTCGTTGAAGGAAAGTTGACGGAAATTCACGTTTTTCCGTCAACTTTCCGTCCCTTTTCCGGCGGATTCTTGAAGACGAAAATTTTTGATAAATTAGTAGTGCAAGAAGAGAAGAAAGATGGAAAATTCCCTAGAAAAGTATGGATGCATATGAAAGTAGATATTTATGTGGAGTTTTCTAGATTAGCTAATTTTAACCGTATGATCAAAATGATCATAATCATTCATTTAGGAAGAGTTTTAGTATAAATAGGGGTATGTCATTTAAGTTGCAGGCACTTGAGTTACAAAGTGTAAGTGTAATGAGAGGTGTGAGTGAATCCCTCTTGTAATAGTTTCTCCATTCAATAATAAAAGTTATATTTTGTATTCTGCACGACCCAACATATACACTAACATCACAAAAATGCTGAAATGCATATTATAGAAACCAGGTCCAATAATGGACCAATAAACCTCGGACACCTATCCACTAACATCACACAAAAATGGCTTTCATGAAAAAAAAAATGTGTACTGTAACTAAATCACCACGATCATACTAAATCGCAGAAATCCACATGATTTTTTTAATGCATATCATGTTTGTTGTATAATACATAGATAGTAAAGAGGCTTACTGTGCTTCATCGAGTATGACTACAGCTCCTCTGATATCTACTTTCATTGCAGCTCTAATGACTGGGTTAATGATATAGTTGTAAGGGCAGAAAACCAGCTGTCTCCTGCTGATCTAAGAGTTCGACTTCGAAGACATCCCGTCCCCCACCTCCCCAAAACCCTCGAATCAACCCTAAACCCCTTCCTACCGTACTAACTGACCCCTCTGCCGACCTAAAAACTCCATCTTCTCTCCTCTCCTTATCCTTAATTCTTCGCCGGCTTCATCTCATTTGGCGCCGCCCTGTCTGACCTTTATTCCTCTCGCGGCACTGTAGCCGCCCTTGCTGTGGGAGAGGGCAAATTGTTCGTCTCTGGTGGTTTTGGGGGCGCGGATCTGGCAGAGGGAGGTCATGTGGGACTCCTGGTGACTGTTTTGAGGTGGAGTTTGTTTGGCGATGAAGTTTAGGATGTTTGGAGTTTGGTGTTGAAGATGGAGGGTGGTTGGGCTTGCGGAGAGGTCTTTTTAGGTGACGCTATTTTAGGAGGGTTAGAGGGGACTGTGGGGAGTCACCTGGCGTGTTAGGTTTATAGTTTGTTTTGTTGCTTTTCCGCTGCTTCTTTGCGGAGCCGGAGTTTTTCCAATAGTCCTGTTTAGCTTTTTGGTTTTTTCACAGTTGGATGCACTTGTTGTTGCGAGCTGCTTTTAGTCTAAGGTGGTATGCTCCTTCTATAGGCGTGAGGCAAAGTGGAGCAGTTCACTGTTCCCAGCTATATGAGGTTTCCTAGCTTTTTAAGTCCTCTATTAAGCTTTTTATTGAGTTGGCGTGCTTTCCTTGGCTAGAAGCTGCTGAACTGAAGAATACATGTGCAGCCACATCAAGAAACAAAGGCGAAAGGCGTGAGCTTATGTGAAGATTGTACAAGAGTTTCTATCTCTGTGGGGGCCTGACATGCATCGAGGTTTTGACAGGAAGCAGCTGGGGATATTTGTATTGAGTCTTGTGAGTGTGTATGTAGTTGTAGTCGGACATTTGGTAATGTTGTTAGTTGTATCTTTGTTTTAGTGTGTTGAGTCTGCTGTGACGTTGTTTTCTTTAGCTCTAGTAAGGACTTGTTGCGTTGTGATGCCTGATTTGAGCTCCTGACTGGTTTTGAGTCTACGCTTATAGGTGTGTTGCCTCCCCATGGTGTTTGTTGTTAATCTCTTTGCCGTTCTATCAAAAAAACATTCAATCTAACCAAAAACAAAATATTTGTCCAAGTACAAACCTCAAACCATAAGTGAGAACTGTGCATATCAGAGTACCTAAAATTTCACTGCACAAGCAATGCAATCATTTGCAGGCATCACCTATTAACTATTTACCCACTACCAAAGCCAAACTTCAATTTATGCTCTCTCTCCTCCAAAAGCCCAATCAATTTTTCCAAATTTATCAAAAATAAAATGCCATCCAAATGTAGCAGCAAGCGAGCCTCATCCAACAGTTTACGTGCTTTTCTTTGTCATTTCATTTGGACTAAATACACATATGTTCGACTCTCAGGCAACAAATTTACCTACTTAGCGTCTCATCTTTAATTAATGGTATCTGGAACATCAAATGATCGGGAACTGGCAAGCCAAATGTGACAAAATGAGACATAGCAGGAAAATCTAATACATTATTATGTAGTTACATACAGCTATAGACTTGGTTAAACCCAAGAAGAGAAGAAAGATGGAAAATTCCCTAGAAAAGTATGGATGCATATGAAAGTAGATATTTATGTGGAGTTTTCTAGATTAGCTAATTTTAACCTTAGTATCAAAATGATCATAATCATTCAATTAGTAAGAGTTCTAGTATAAATAGGAGTGTGTCATTTAAGTTACAGGCACTTGAGTTACAAAGTGTGAGTGTAATGAGATGTGTGAGTGAGTCCTTCTTGTAATAGTTTCTCCATTCAATAATAAAAGTTGTATTGTGTATTCTGCACGACCCAACATATACACTAACATCACACATATGCTGAAATGCATATTATAGAAACCAGGTCCAATAATGGACCAATAAACCTCGGACACCTATCCACTAACATCACACAAAAATGGCTTTGATGAAAAAAATGTGTACTGTAACTAAATCACCACGATCATACTAAATCGCAGAAATCCACATGATTTTTTTTAATGCATATCATGTTTGTTGTATAATGGCCATGACATTATTACATAGATGGTAAGAGGCTTACTGTGCTTCATCGAGTATGACTACAGCTCCGCTGATATCTACTTCCATTGCACCTCTAATAAATGTGTTAATGATATAGTGCAGAAAACCAAATGTGCATCTTCTGCCACGGAACGTGATGCATAATATGGACATCCTTTAACAAGTAGGCCAAACTTAAATCCACAACACACTTAAATCAAAAGATGATCCAAGGGGCAGGTGCAGTTTATATCAGAGTGAAGCACGCAAAACTAAATACACAAAAGCTAAAGCAGACAATATCACAAATGTAACCAAATCAACACCATGATGGATGAGACGAAAGAGCTGATGATAAAACCCTAAGATTTTGTAAAAGTTAAATACCATCCAAATGTAGCAGCAAGCGAGGCTCATCCAACAGTTTCCGTGCTTTTCTTTGTCATTTCATTTGGACTAAATACACATATGTTCGACTCTCAGGCAACAAATTTACGTACTTAGCGTCTCATCTTTAATTAATGGTATCTGGAACAGCAAATGATCGAGAACTGGCAAGCCAAGTGTGACGAAATGAGACATAGCAGGAAAATCTAATACATTATTATGTAGTTACATACAGCTACAGACTTGATAAATGTTTCTTCTTCTACATTTTATACAGTATTCCAATAATCATTTAAATATTTTAGCTTTTTTTTTTATAAAAAGCTGGACGGAACCAGCGCATTTATTAAAATGGGTTCAAAGAGCCTGAACGGCGAAAAACAAACCGAGGCCCTCAAGCGCCGAGACTTGGCAATAATGCCCAAGACTCTAAAAACGCCGAACAAGCCAAGCCTACCACAAACCGGGTCAGCACACGCGTAGGAGTGCCTCATGGGCAGCTGAAAAGAAGACGAGGAAGTCTCACCTCTCACGCAGGAGGGATCAAAGACGAGGGATAATAAAAAAACTTGATACACCAACATTCCAACGAACAATATGAAAATCACTGAGGTACAAAACCACAAAAACAAAAGCACTAAACAAACACAAAGCTGGCAGCATGATCTCGCCACGGAAAACCAAAGAGAAGAAGGTGGAAACATTCCAGCCGGTTGGCGCAGGGTCCACCTGCCCGGCTGGAAAACCCCAAATACATCACTGCATATAATAAGCCAAGCCGGCTTCCAGACAGGAGATAGACTGGAGCAGTTATACAAAGAGAGTTCCTGCAGCATTGTGATATATATTCTCATGAGAATCACTATCTCCCTTATTATCTTCCAAGGAACAGGGGAAACATCTATGAAGATCAAAACAGTGGCATCTAGACTCATCTTTTCTGCACCAAGATGGAAGATTAAGATAATCACCGCAGACACTCATCTGCACTGCTTTCGGAAGGCTTTTCACATCGTTGAAAAACATTGGGAAGCTGTCACATTTAGCATGACAAAGATCAATAGCCGGCTGATTCAAGTTAGTCGGAACCTTTTCAATCAAACAACTAGTGACCTTTTTCTTAACTTTCCTCCACGAGATGAACTTGTCCCAAGGGCCTGCAAAAGCATTAGTTTGCAATAACGAAATCTCCTGATTGGAACAATAAATGTAGGAAAATTGAGCCTCATCCAGTGAGCCAAGACGGCTTCCATGAAAATATTGTCCTGCACTTGAACAAGAGCCCCAAATTTAAAGGATCCTTTGTTATCTCTCATGATGCCAGCAGCTTTAAAGTCATCAGATAGAGAATTACCAGAGGTCCCAGGAAGCCAGTAAAGCCAACGACCTTGATCATAACAAGTAGGTTCCCTTATATGCAAGTAGGATCTATTGTACAGACCTTTCATGAGAGGAGCCAAGTTAGCAGCCCAATAGATGATTCTCCGTCTAATACAATGAGGGTCCTTTTGAAACATAACTTTATTCCGAAAGGTCCAAATTTCCCAAATAGCACAGTAGGTCAAGGACATAGCAAGACAGTCCATGAAATTTTTCTTATTGAAATTCAGCAACCAATCTTTTTTCAGCAAGGAGAAGGATTGGGGAACCTTCCTACCAAAAAGCAGACTAACAAAATTCCAAGCTTCCAAGGCAATATTACTGGTAAAAAATAAATGAGAGAGAGATTCACTGTCAGCATCTGCATCTAGAGGTGATAGCAATTCCCAATCTCCTTATGGCATCATCTGTAGGAAGAGCTTCCAAACTAAGCCACTGATTTTGGGAGGGATCCATGACTGCCAGATATTACCAAACAGCTCACTCTTAGGCATATTCTTCCTCATGTATTCATAAAAGGCCTTAGCCGAGAATTTTCCATCTGAACTCACCCTCTATAACAATTGATCTGGCTTTTCATTCAACTGAAAGTTATCAAGAATGATTTTTATAACATTTGGATTACAATCCTGCAGATTGTACCTGATCATCTCATCATTTATTACATCTTTCACCTTCCAATTCATTGCTGCTTTTGTAGGCTTAATGTCCAGCCATTCACAAAAGTGATTTAGAAGGATATCCCCTAGCCCAACAGGATTATTCCCTTCTAAGCCTTTTAATCGAAGGGGAAATAGCTGTCCAAATACCAGAAGTTTTCGACGTATACATGAATTTTTCTCTATTGAAACTAGCCCTGGGAGAATCATTCATTAGGAATCTCCAGGCCACTTTGCTTTGCTGAGCAGGGCTTCCTTAACACCTTTCAGATTTTTAATTCCCATGCCACCTTCATTTTTGGGAAGGCAAACAGTGTCCCAATGATGTTTACCATCCCAGAGAAAGCTAGCAAACAAACTTTCCATACTCTTTATTGCAAGTAAATGGGACTGGGAGAACAGAAAGAGTGTGAATGCTCAAAGAGTTAAGAACTGAAGTAATAAGGGAAACTCTTCCACTGATGTTGAGAAAACTTTTGGTCCATCCCATTATTTTGCTTCTTATGGTATCTTCCAAATACTTGAAGTAAACAATTCTGGATCTGCCACGAAACAGAGGAGCTCCAAGATATCTAGTGGGGAAATTACCTTCCTTGAATTTTATACTTTGAAGAGTATTTTTTTTTTTTCCTCTCAAAGCTAAAATGTTTGGAGAAGAAAATACTGCTCTTATCAGGTTTCAATTTCTGTTGGAAATAGCTTCTATCAAAGCCAGAAGAGCCCAGAATGCTATCAAACTAATTATGGAGGATGGTTCTATTACGGATAATGCAGGAGACATCATCGGCCAAAAGGCTGCAGATTATTTTCAGAGCCTCTTTGGTGAATTCCCTAAGTCAGGAAACATCAATTTGAAAGACATCATACATCCTGTGGTAACTCCTGAACAGAATGAGAATTTAACCAAGGTTCCTAACTTACAGGAAATACATGATACACCGCGTGCCTTCTAGAGTTACCAGTTTGGAGGTAATAGGGGTTGCTTTAATATTTCAAATCTGAGTGTAGTGTCGTAGTGTTAGGCGGTCGCCAAGAGAGGTTTTTAGGCGAGTAGAGGTTCAGAGAGATTAGTGAGTTCTTAGGGTTTTTAGTTCAGAGAAGTATTTGCTGATGCCCCTGGCATTCCAACATAAAAAGCTTCTTAATCATCATTGGGAAGGGCAGTACTTGCTACCCTGAGCTTTTTCTTTCTCCAAGATATCTTTGAAGACAACCATTGGTAATTCTGTTAAATTGTGCCAGATATTTTGGATCCACTATAACCCCCATGTTCATCACTGAAAAAAGGCTTATCAATGTTTTCCTTCTCCTTACAGGTTTCATCATTGTCAACATGACTGACTATCCACCCTTTCATCCTCCTCTTGGGAAAAATTATTCATATGGGCTGCAGCTCATATGGTTAACATGTTGCCTGCAAGGTCATGTTAAAGGGTGGGGAATGTCATGTGTTCGACTCCCACCAACAACCGGCAAGGTTCCCAATTTAAGCAATTATGCTTGGGCCTTGAGACTTGGTTGGGGTGCATGGCCTGCAGGCCTTTGTTGGGTGGTGTCTGGATGTCCAGCCCCAGCCCACCAAATATATAATTCAACAAGTACTGTCTTTAGTTTCCTCAACTATAGTAGTATCCTCTTCTTCTTGAATCTTATACTGTCTATGTTGCCAGCAAGAGACAGTAATGTTGCTCTTCTCCTCTATCAAGAGACAGTAATTGTGTAACACGACAGAAGTAACGGTAGTTATGTGGTTCCATCTATCTTGCACCAGATGCAAAGCCACCACAAGCTAACTAGTCGTTGAATGAAATGGCAAAAGCATACGTTATTACACATCACATACCAGATTAACTTAAGAAATAGAATTAATCGTCTCTAATCCTTTTGCCCCCCTCTACCTTGCCCAAGTTAATTAGACTTACAATCACAGCCCCAATCAAACTCTACCACCCTTTGCCACACTTCCCAAATCAATAACAAATTGCTACCAAGTAAGCACTCAATACATTAGCATACTATAAGATAATAAAAAAATGGAGCTAGTGCTTGATAATAAGTAAAGATAACAGCGTATACTGAAAAAAAGAGAGGTTAAAGTCACTTTTATCCAATTTGCAGAAATATACTCATAGAGTCAACCATGACACCAACACAGCCCACTGATAGTCCATCTTTAACTTAGGCCAGCTAGCTAACTGGTCTGCTGAAGGCGTCCCAACCAGTCAAGGAAGGCTCATTAAGTATATATCCCCAACACATTTCGTTGAGGATGGTTAAGCTCCTAGTGTCCAGCCTCGGGTCATCCTCCAATGCTAACCACTTCCAGCTACAACATATACATATGCAATCGTCACGCCATGAAAATTACTATCGGGGATTTTTTCCGTGCCAAATAGGAGCGATATGATAATGAATTTTGAAACTAATATCGGACTTCATTATAAGTTCCAATGAAGAAGTTTGTAGGTTCCACTATTTTTTTTAATGCAGAAGAGAAATGACACTTGCCTTAAAAAATTGAGAGCAAACAGCACACTCATGAGGTTTATCTTTATCCAGCCAGAACCATACCATATCATGCCCCTCTGAAATTAGGAAAAAGAAACGAGGGACCGAATAAGAAAAAACACAAGTATGAGAGGTACGCACGCAGCGTAAGTTCCCTTACCTCCTGGACAGCCAACAATAATCCTGTTGTACAAAGACTGCACTACAGCGGGTGCTTCCTGCATCCAGTACGTGATGAAATTAAATTAAAGAGCTATCAATCACAATAAATTTCCAAAGCCAAGTACTAAGTGGTAACCATTATACTAAGACCCGTTGCAATCAGGCTAAAGATCTGTATGATCATATTTGTAGTGATTAAAATGATCAGAAGTCATTATATTGTTCTAACTAGAATAATCCTAATGCAGGCGTCATCATGAATGGTGTGAGGTCTAATAATCCAAATGCATTCAAGTGAAAATATCAACTCAGCTGACAAAGCAAAATATAAAAAACCTTTGTGCCAAAACGAACGCTGTTGTAATTCATCCCAAGCACGTCCTTGTTCTGAAACAACAGAATCATCCTCAGCAAAAATATGTTTAAATTTAGAGAGACAAAGATATAACACCAAATATTCACATATTACCAAGATAGAATCAACTTCATTCGCATCATCTACCTTCTTCTGGTCCGACGACATCATATAATCTGCAAATTGCACTCCACCACATTCATCTATTAAATACTACAAAAAAAATAACATGTGATGAAATTCCCAAAAACCAGGCAGAAAAACACCAATTCCAAATCTGAAAGATGAATCGACAAACCTAAATTTTTTTGAAATTTGAAAAGAAGAAAAACAAATACCTAGAAAAAAAAAACATAAATAAGAAACCGAATTCTGATGGCATTTAGGCAATAAATATATACCAAAACATATATTCCATCGAAAAGGCCTAATATTTGACTATTGACTTTAATTCTGCACGAGCAACAAAAACGCCTCGTACGTAATCAGTTGTTATATACGCAACGCATGCGTTTTCTCACAACCAAATTCCAATCCTAGGGTTTACGCACGCTGCATACAATGTAGGCACAGAATAGCATCAATCAGACACCGAAAATCGATTTGAAAAGTCGGCAACCGAATAGTGTGGTTCGCGAACCGGCGGGAAGGAGAGAGAGAGTCGGACACGGGCGATTGACATGGCACTCGGATTAGGAATGTTTTCGTTCGTCTTTTTGGGATTTGCCTCGCACGCTGATCGCGCTTTGCTTCTTCTTCCCATGAACAAAACTGTGCTGACGACACGTGGCGTCGGGGAGAGATAATTTCAAAGCAATGAGCACATAGCTAACTATTCTTTCGCGCAAACGCCATTTGTTTTTTTTTTGGAGGGATTTGACCTTTGTAAAAAGATATTTTGATCAAATTTTAAAATTGCATCATTAGTTTTATAGTATGAATGTTTACTACCCCAGAGAGTTTATCAAAGTCTAAACAGCCAAAATCATATGCTTTCCAATCCAAAATTGGTGTGTATCAAGTAAAATAGATGATACGATATGACAGAACATAAAAGGTTTGACAATCCAGAATGGCACTAGAGGAGTTATGAGCAGCAGCATACATGAAGAACAAACACTGGAGTTCAAAATGTTATAATACTAGAGTGTACTCTTTACCAAGAAATGAGCTAACCGTCCTCGCTCGTATCTGACCATCAAACTCTTAGCCAGAACTTAGATGCCGATGCAGTGCTAAGATGCGTTTAGATCTTTTTCAGTCAAGGTGAGTTATCGCCATAGGAGACGAGGCCCCTTTTTCCTGCAGGGCTTCGACTTCCAGAGGATGACCTTGACCGAGAGCCTGGTGAAGAGGTGGCACTCCTAGAGGGTGATCTCTTCACAAGGCTCCTGCTCCTTGAGGGTGATCTCTTCACAAGGCTCCTGCTCCTTGAGGGTGATCTCTTTATCGGGCTCCTGCTTCTGGAAGGCGATCTCTTTATCGGGCTCCTGCTTGAGACCCGAGAGGAAGGGCGATATCTAGATGTCCTAATTGGTGATCTGCTGCGACCGTAGCGACGGCAATGGCGCGGTGGGCTGCGGGAGGCTGACGGACTTCTTCTGTACCTACAATTAGGAACCCAGAACAAAGCTCAAGATAAATAAGAAAGTGATGGACAATGATTGTTACAAAAAAAACCATACGATTGTTAGCAGGATCTTCCAAGAGTGAAAATAAATAGAAACATCTCTCTATGCCTAAACTGCTTCTATTGAAATTAAGTTCATATGCTGTTTTCACGCAGGATTAAATTCAAGTACCTGGGAGGGGTTCTTCTTCTTGGTGGAGTTCTATATCGTCTTGGAGAGTACCTTCTGTAAGATCTATTGTCAAGACTCAGGAGAAACATATCAGTTCACTGCTTCTCAATAGTATATTACTAGCAATTGTATTCTGTCACATAAATATGCATTTACCTGTCACGATACGACCTCACAGGAGAGCGATCAGGGGAGGGAGTCCTATATCTCCTCGCATAGGAGTACTGGTTACTAAATCCTCGTCCTCTCCTGACACGTTTGGGAGACCCGTCTGGGGAGACACTTCTTGACACACTCCGACGAGTATTTATTGGAGACCTTGCCCTGCGACCCACGGGACTCCTTGAATAGCTTCTGCGGACACTTCTCCTAGGTGCCCTAACTGGACTGCGGCTGACACTTCTTCGAGATGGAGGCCTCCCTGAGCTTCTGCTACAGCTTCTTTTTGATCTAGCAGGGCTTCTGCTGCCACTTCTTTTGGACACCCTAGCAGGGCTTCTACTTACTGATTTTGGTGACAATCTTCTAGGACTCCTGCTTACGCTTCTGGACTTCAGTGAAGATCTTGCAGGACTCTTGCTTCTACTTCTGCTAACCGACTTTCCGGAAGATGTAACAGGGCTCCTGCTCAGGCTTTTGCTAATAGATTTTCTAGAAGGTCTTGGCGGGCTCCTGGTCGGGCTTCTGCTAACAGATTTTCTAGATGATCTGTGAGGGGTCTCACTTGAACTCCTGCTACGGCTTTTACTAATAAACTTTTTAGTAGTTGGAGGGCTTCTGCTAAGACTCTTTTTAGTAGATTTCTGCACTGATTTGGGAGGGTTACGCGAAGGGCTTCTTGGGCGGCGAGCATTAATTGGACTAATGCTCCTGCTGATGCTTCTCGCCTTTCTGCCGCTAACTGGGCTGCTGCTTATACTCATTTCCTTCCTGCCTCTGACTGGACTTGGGCTGGTCTTTCTTTTCCTACCCCACACTGGACTCCTGCTTGTCCTCGCAGGACTGTCACCGATTGAAGGACTCTTGCTAATCCTTCGAGTCTTCACCACGATCCTCTTAGGGCTTCTCTCAATAACTGGACTCCGGCTAACGCTTCTTCTTGGACTCACAATTGGGCTTGTACTCGCACTCTTTTTTGAGCTATTATTTCTATTGCTGGTTCTCTTTGGGCTTCGACTTGGACTAGTACTCTGTTTGTATTTGGTGTGTTCTGAACTTCCATTCAAATGTGTTTCCCCATTTTCCTTGGATATGTCAGCATTTATGCCGATCCTAACTGCAGCCCCAACTTTTTCAGGGAGAGGCTGATGCATGTGTTCAACCTGATCTTGAGCTGAATGATTGATCAAAATGATAAGTTAAAAGTGTAATGGCTTCTAACAGGAGACTAAAACACTGTAATAACAAAACCATGGATGCGCTAATGTAAGACTTGTGGCATGCTGTGAGATGGAGTCGAACAAAAGTTCCTCAAAGCACTAAAAAGGGAAGAGGAATAATTACCAGGAACTTGAGGACTTTTTAGTTCCTCATTTGACCTTCCAATTTCAGCTCCATTTTTGGTTGCTGCACCATCACTGTTCTCACTTTCAGCTTCTGAGGAGCTTTCCAGTTCTCTAAAAATGCAAAAGACAATGTAAGATCAGGGCAAACGCATCAAAGTGTTTAAATCCAAAGCATCTCGGACCATTGAAGAAGATTAAAAAAGGTAATTCTAAAGCATTCCATCACAAAGATGCATGAATGGAACACTAAATAAAGATAACCTTTTGGATCTCCGTTTGGATTTTTTACTGCGCCTTTTACGCTTACGGTCCCGCGATTTATCCTTTCTCCTTCCGCGTCCACTTTTTTCTTTCTTAGAAGTTCTCTTTCTCTTTTTACGTCGGTCCTCACTGGAAGAGCTTCCAGAAGATGAAGAAACAGACTCTGATCCACTCTCAGATTCAGATGATTCAACATCTGAATCTGATGAACTATCAGATTCAGATGTGTAATGCTTTCTCCGCTTTTTCCGTTTGTCCTTTGAAGACTTCTTATGCTTTGATCTATGTTTCAGATCAGCACTGTGGTCATCCTCCAAAACTGCTTTTCCACCTTTCAATTTATTCAACTTTCTTATATCTACACAAAGAGTTGCAATTAGGGATTCTTCAAACAATAGTACACTTAAAAACTACAGCCAAAGCATGAATCAGCAGTGATCCTGCCTACTTCTCACGATTCAATTGCTGTAAAGGATTAGATTTATTACCCCCATGAAATTCACCACAGTTGATGATTTTCACAGTCACATTTGGCTTGCCATCTCCATCATCCGCATCCTCAATCCTGCTTAAAACATCAAGTCCATGCACGAGCTTCCCAAATACCACGTTCTTCCTGTAAAATTCCGTATTATACTAAATACTATAAAGCCCCAAACTGATTCGATCTGGAAACAAGAAAAGGATGCATGATCGAAAGCGTCATAGATATACAATACACTACACTGTTGACTCCGGCAAAACAAAATTACATCCAACTCAAAAAATATAAAATCAAACAAGGAAACCATCAGGAAAAGGGCTAACCTGTCTAAACTATGATTGGCATCAAAGGTGATGCCAAAATGAGAACCCAAAGTATCACGATAGGCAACGGACATTGTCAGAAGACCTCGTTCATCATGCTTCAGCTTTGGTGACTCGTCTGGAAAAGAAATAATCATTCAAATTTCATGATAAACGGTTTGATTAATGCTTCGAGTTCCCAAGACAAGGTTGCAAGATGGGGATAGGAACCAAAGATACCACAAATCAATTATTCAAGATAAGCATAACCATCCACAGCTAATGGATTGGCACAGAAGTATTATTTCCAAATACATACCACTGTCCACTGCATGCATAGCAGCAGACACTATACCACCCATTGATGGTACACATAAATTACTCCCTCGAGTCAAACAATAAGCATGGTTTTTGCTAGAAATACTATAAGATTACAAAGAATGCAGTACACTAGGGGTGGAGCAAATGTTAGTAGGACAACTGAAGAGTATAAACTTCCTAAGAAAGATGAGGCCAACCAAATAATAACAAAAAAGACAAAGAAAATCTAGTAACAGACGCATGTCTGCCATTATTTCTTTTTCTGGCATATCTCCAAACTCCCTACAGCCTACACAAGAAAACAGAAAAATCACCAAGCATTTTATATGGAAAATTCGGATTGCTCATAAGAAGATAAAGGCAAGCCTTACGTACTTCTGACATGAATGTATGGCCTGTTACACTCAATCAAGGCACCAAACTGGAAACAGGAACAAAAGCACACATCGACATATAAGCATGCCAACAAAAACGAAGAAAAGAAAGTATTGTGTCAAGCTATGATGCGAACAACATTCATTTTAGCATACGAAGTCAATGAAGCATGTGTTACACTTCATTATTCATTATGTATCTACAGAGTAGTCTTCCATTTCATTCTTATGATACAACTGCTACAAAAACACATCACATATGGAACCACCATATCAAAGTGCGGACTGGGGAGCAAAAACTATATGCTAAATGAATATTTGACATCTCACCTGGAAACTTGCCACCATATATGCTTTCGCCACAAGTCCCTGGAAGGCATACATCATATGGCTAAGAGAGTGAAATAATAAGATTACTTAATTGAGAAACGTCTAATGGGAAAACAAGCAGTCTGATGATGAGAAGGTATTTACCTCAGAGCCACATAATTTTTAAGCTAGCTAAATCAATATACTACCCATACAGTTTCCCTTTAAATAAATATTCGCACACCGTTGGATTCACTGAATTAGTTTCATCTCATAACCAAGTCTAAGTAGCAAGAGTACGGAGGTTGCTAAGAGCCTAAGACGCATTATAAGGCTGCACGGTACACATGTTCTTAAATGGAAGCAAAGCTAATAGAAAAATGTAAGCGCACGTGAATCTAGCTATTGGCTGGCAGAACCCTTCCCTGCTAACAAACTATTTACAAGGACTATAGACGTATGATACGATGGGCATCATGATTCTAAATAGCTATTGACTGCACATATGCCCCGATTCGTCACTGGTAACCTAATATATCGTATGTAATGAGAGGTGAACAAAGTGGTCAACAAATGCATACCATCTCGTTTGATATAATCTCCACCCTGAAATAATTGAAAAAAAGTGGTCATTTTATATGATCAGTAAAATAGTACATAGTTAAAACAATATCAGCATACTGTGCAGTGATATCAGTATAGTTTGGAGTATGTATAACACTATTATTTCAACCTTAAAACTACATGACAATATAAGTAGTTGTGACCATCAGCTCTGCACCCTACAGGGAGAACATATGCCGTGCGAAGAGCGGAAAAGGCAGCTAATATGCATCTATTTTTTATGAAAGTAAATCATATGACTAACCTGAGCCAAATATCCTTTCACAATGCGGTGGAAGAAAGATCCCTTGTAGTGCAAAGGTCTACCATACTTGGAGCTTTCTCCTTTTTCTCCTGTATCACAACGAATAATTAATGCCAAAACATCCAAATAATGTGGCATGATTAACTAAGAGAAGCAACTATTTTATAGTAAATTTACTTGACTAACGCTGCAAAAGAAAACAAGGGAAGGCAAGCGCGTGGAACATAGGCACAAAAACAGTAAACCAAGAAAGTGTACCACATATACCTGTACATAATGCCCGGAAATTTTCTGCTGAATATGGAGCTACATCATAAAAAAGCTGCACAAAAATTAATCACAAATCAAATCACTCATTGCAAAGTTTTAGTTTCCTTGTCACAAGAAAGGACCAACAACAAAAGAGTTTAGCACACAATAGTACCTCAAATACCATCTTCTCACCAGGGTCTCCATCAATGCAAACATCTAAGAATACCAGTGGATTCTTCCTCTTAGTCATTATGGTCTATTCAATTGTCCGACTTCAAACCTTACCCACACTATTTATCCCTGTGTCAAGGCACCGATAACATCACAGATCAAAATAAAAAGATAGATCCTAATTTGAATAAAGCTGCAAACTCCAAATCTCGGTCACTAAAACACATGACTACCAAAACAATCTGAATAAAAGCCGGAAGAAAGTAAACCCTAGCTAAATCTGCCTAAACCCTAAATTCAAAATATGCAACTCCAAACTCGCCGCATCCATACGCATAGTAAAAATGAGCTGCAGCAGTCAGTCAAAGTCCGATTCCGACAAAAACCACACACCGCAAAGGATGAATCGAATTCGAGAATGCTTTCATCGAAATAAAAATCAACGCAACCGAGAGTTTAACTGAAAATCGTGCATCTACAAATCGTCAAATTGAGTCATCGATGAAGCAGTTACCTGCCGGAATGCTTGAATCCGCAGAGCCAAACGCGAGCCGAAACGCATAAAAACCTAATGGTGGATAGATAGATATAAGCGATACTAGCTGCTTCTACTGGTGTGTACAACTTTACAATCTTGTCCCTGGCCTTCCCTTTAATGACCAGATTGTCCTCTAGTTTCATTTTACTACATTTTAAATCTTAATAAAAGGTTTTTTTTTTAGCATTCAGGTATTTTTCTGTTGAATTTAAAATCCAACTTTTTAAAATTTACCTCAGTTCACAGTTTTATTTAAGTGCTTAATTTGAGTTAAAAAAATTTGTTTCTTATTTTTATTATTGCTGAGTACTTAAATTAAGTCACCTAAATTATTTGATTCTCATATTTAAATTAAAATAATTTTTTCAATTCAGATCAAAAGAAGACACTCTTACGCTAAATAAAATAATTTTAAATTTTTAAGTAATCCAAATATTATTGATGATGGGTTACTAATAACATAAGCTACACTCTTATATTTAAAACTTCAGCTACTTGATGCTTTAGTTTGACCACTTTTCCTTACTTCCTCAATGAGATTTTGAATTGTCAGTATAATTTCATAAATATTATGTGTTCGAAACATATTTATTTCATGTACTACTGTCTAAATCAAAGACTATAATTGACTTTCTACACGATTTTAAAATTTAATGATGCATGGAATTGACGAATTAATCGTAGGAGAGCGATCATTTTGACAAGTTTAGATGAAGACAATGTTACCACTTGATTTTGCATCATGTTCTCAACCATGAAGCAAAACACTAACAAACTCGATGCTCTATTTTGGACACTTTTCCTTACTTCCTCAAGGAGATTTTAAATCATGTATAATTTCGTGAACATGACATGTTCGATACATATTTATTTATCGTACTTTTGTGTAATCACAAATTGCCATTGCCTTACTACACGATTTTTAAAGCTTGATGATGCATAAAATTGACGGACTTATCGATAGAGCGCGACCGTATTGACAAGTTTAGATGAAGATAATGTTACCATTTGACTTTTGCATCATGTTCTCAACTATTATACAAAACACTAACAAACTTGATGCTCTAGATTGGACACTTTTTCTCACTTCTCCAACGAGATTTTAAATTATGTATAATTTCGTAAATATTACGTGTTCGATACATATTTATTTACTGTGTTACTGTTTACTTACTACACAGTTTTATAACTCGATGATGCATAGAATTGGCGAACTAATTGACGGAGAGCGACCGTCTTGACAAGTTTAGATGAACACAAGGTTTGGACCAATTGTTATACCCTATATTTGAGTCTTACTTTGTTAACATTTTATCTATCTAGTTTTTTTTTTTTGATGGGTTTTATCTATCTAGTTTGGCACACTTCATTTTTTTTCCTTCAATTTGTTATAACTTAGCAAAACGCTTGGTTTTTTGACAGAACACATTGACACGGCGTCGTTGTCTTTCTAACAGCGCAAGGTATACGCGGCTCGAGTAGCGCGAAGAAGCAAATACAATGGCGGAAGGGGAGCCGGCGGCGGCGATGGAGCGATGGAGAGCTCTGGAATTCTACAGTGGAATCGGCGGCTTGGTATGGTTTTATTCACTGCACCGGATGAGATTTTTAGGGTTTTTCCATTTTTTTTTGTAAATGTATGAAAAAAAATGGTGTTCAGAGATATTCACTGGAGAGGGCTAGGGTTAGTGCCACAGTAGTAGAGGCGTTTGATATCAACGATATGGCTAACGACGTTTACGAGCACAATTTTGGCCACCGACCTTTTCAGGTATTTGATTTTTATGTTTGAAGCTTTCCAGATTTATTTATTTTATATTTGAATAAACGCTTTCCTGATTTACTTGAATTCAGAATTTTAATGGTTCTAAAAGAGGCATTGATATCATGTTACATATTTCACTAGCTAAAGTGAACCGAAACACGAATTTGAATTATAATCTAAGCTTGCAACTCTACAAACTAGAATACCATTTAAGCTAGGTTATCACATCATCCTTGACTAGCCTAAATGTGCATTTTGAAAGTAAATTTCTACTCAATGGTTACCGTTTATGTGTATTACTAGTTATGACTAAGGTGTGGTACATCGGTAATCGGTTGATGTGATTATTAGTGTTTTTTGTGATAAAGGGAAATATTCAGACTTTAACTGCGGCTGACCTGGATCGTTACGAGGCGCATGTATGGCTTCTTTCGCCTCCTTGTCAGCCGTACACAAGACAAGGTGGTGAAAGCTTGTTTATGTATCGTTTGCTCTTTTTTTTCTTGTATTTTGTTTAACAATATTGGTTTGAGTTACTGAAAGTGTTTTGTATGGTCAGGTCTACAGAAGGGGTCAGCTGATGCTCGTGCTTTGTCTTTCCTTACGATTCTTGAGTTGATACCTTACATGTTGAAACCCCCTGTTATGTTGTTTGTGGAAAATGTTGTAGGTTTTGAGGTTGGTTAATAAAGTTAGCTTCACTTTTTTACAAAGGGTTTTTCGTCGTTCGAAATGGTTTACTATAAATGGTGTTTGTGCAGACGTCTGACACACATTCAATGATGGTTGAGTTGTTGGAAAAGTCAAACTTTGTGACTCAAGAGTTCATTTTAAGTCCGTTGCAGTTTGGTGTGCCATACTCGAGGCCGCGTTATTATTGTTTGGTAATTCACCATCTCAGCCTCAAAAATCCTTGCACTCCTTTTGTGCTGGTTCAATGCGCCTGTTTCTTCTAAGTCTTTTAGCATCTTACTTCCGAATGCAACTACATATATTTCAGGCAAAAAGAAAACCATCATCTTTCAAGCACCCGCAGTTCAATAACAAGTTACTTTCAACTGCAGACCTGTTAGTTGGGGATAATGGTGCAAAATCCAGTGCTAACTTTGAAGGAAAGGCGAGCACGGACAATGAGAAATTTCTTCAACATTGTGAACCGATAGAGAGATTCCTTGAGCTCAAGCATGCGGATGAACTGGTTTCTAGTCATCTGAGCATGTATCTGGTTCCTCCAAGCTTGATCGAAAGATGGGGAAGCGCGATGGGTATCCTTTTGTCCTGAAAATGACTCTTTGCTACTTCTTCATTACATGTATGCCTTCCTATGGCAGCAAGAGTGTTCTTAACAAACTTTAAGATATTGTGTATCCGAATTCAAAGCGTTGTTGTTGCTTTACAAAAAGCTACTATCGCTACGTGAAGGGCACTGGGTCCCTTCTTGCTGCAGGTGACCAGGTATGTTTATTTTGGAAAAAATGCAACAGTTTCATGGCCAAGGTTTCCTTCTTTTTTCTTCATTGTTCTTATAGGTAATTTTTCCTTTCACTGAAGGGCGACGATAATGATAAATTATCTTCATTAACAAGCCAGCGCCTGAGATACTTTACTCCCAGAGAGGTAGGCAGACCAATAGGGGGCCTTTGGGTGGTGTCTATGACACATCATAACTGAAATTACATACCATGGCATTTCATATAGCCATATTTTTATATGGTGTCTGATCGGATTACATTTGTTTATGTCAATGTTAATTTTGTAACATGTTTATATGAATGAGGAGATGAGATGAATGTTACGCGTGCAATAAGTGACTAACACATGGTGTATATTCAGGCAACTATTAATACCTGTTTGAGTTACTCATAGACTTAGTACTCACCTCAAACAACCAACACGTGTAAGTGACTTAACATGCCATTTTTAACATGCACACAAACCAAACACCCATAGTTCACTTCTGTGTTATATATTTGTGTCTTTTCCGTCCTCCTAAATTTACAATGCTAATTTTACATTTTGTTCCAGGTCGCCAACCTACACTCATTTCCTGCCAACTTCCAGTTCCCGCCACAAATAACTCTTAAACAAAGGTATTCACCGTAATGCAAGTGCATAAAAGGAACTGACCCTCATTTAAATCTAACATGTCATTAATATTCCTTGCCATTGTCAGACTCTGAAGTTGCCACTGTGTCTGGCAGTATAGCACTTAGTCGGCCATTTAGTTTTTTCTTTAAAATATGTGTAATTAAATTTGTTTCTTTTGGTTTCAGATACGCATTGCTTGGAAACAGTCTGAGTGTAGCTGTAGTTGCTTCCTTGCTCCAGTATTTATTTGAAGACTCGTCAAGATGCTGATCTAGTATAAAGAAGAAGAAGAAAAGGAGAGAGCACAACCTTACAAACGACACTACGACACTATATGCTTCCTAATTTTTAACTTTGTTATATGGATATATGAACAAGAGCACGGGCTACTCTTGTTTTCTATCTACAGAGCCAATTTGTTTCCTAATTTTTAACTTTTTGTAGTATAACACTTTTATAAATTATTCTTTTGATAATTTTCCTGTTAATGTAACGTTTCAATTTATGAATTGCTAGTTTAAATCAGCTCCTACTGTCGGTACATTTTGTGACTAAGCTTCTTAGAATGCTTGTAAAACAGCATACATGAGGAATTGATTGATCTTGATCACGCTAAACAATAATTGTTGTTTATCGTAAAGTGAAGACAGATCCATCCAACACTTTTGACATCATAACAAACTATAAAGAAATACCCTCTAGAAACCTCCCGAAACTTCAGCTAACTTCTTCCTCAGCAAGCAGCCAAAATTAAATGTTTTTTTCTTTTCTTCAATTAAATCTGTATATTTTTATGGTATATTTTTAACTTTTAATTCTATTATAATATCTTTATTTTCTTTAAATTTCATACGAATGAGTATTAATTTTTAAATTAATTATTTACGATTTTTTAATTTATTATATAACATGTATGAATAACAATAAAATATTTTTTTTCTTTATTCATATTGTAAAATTTTCAAGTTTTTTCCCTTATATGCAATAGTTTTTTTCTTGATTCGTATTGTTAAATTTTAAAGTTTTTTCCCTTATATGCATGATGGGTGACTATACTATTTTAAATTTAAATAGTTTACTATATAATATGTATGAATACAAATTAAATTATTATTCTTGACTCATTTTCATAAGAAAATGAATATAAAAAGAATACAATGAAGTATGTATATATATAGAAATATAGAAAGTTAATTTAAAAATAATGCTCATTTCTAGTATGAAATTTAAAGAAAAATAAATATTATAATAAAATTAAAAGTTAAAAATATACAATGAAAAATAAATAGATTAAACTAAATAAAAAATATTTAATTTTACTTTGACTAAAGGAGTTTACTAACGGGGTTAACTCCATCCGTTAACTTTAACGGATTTATTAAATTTGCCTCATAATTAAAAATTATTATAATTCGGACCTCAGATTGAAATTGAGTGGTAGTTCGAACTCCCTTTTATACTTTTCCCTTGACAATTCAATGAGTAAAAAAACAAAACAACATTACATTTCTATACTTACAAAATTTCAACCTCAATTATTACAAACTTTATATTTTTCATCTTTTAACCCATACGCCTCGGATTACGAACGCTGAGCAGCTTCACATCATCAATCACGGGCCCACACAGCGACGCAAAGTCATCACTCCTCGTCGTATAAAAAGTACTATAAAACATGACACGTGTCCTGCTTGTCGTCGCCACGAACTTCAAAACGGCGCGTTTAAACCCTCCCTTACCTCTCGACTCGTACGGCACTTTCAGCGTCTCCTTACCCGCGAACGCCTCCACGATCATCGACCCTTCGCACGAGTTGCTCGCGTCGCCCACCGAGAAAGTTAGAGTGTACGTTTTTCCGGGTATGGTTCTTGCCACCTGCGCTATTGCGCTCTCCTTTCCTGCCACGAGCTCGATCGCGTATTTGCCTTGTGGGACTGTAAAATGCGGCGCGTCGTTGTATTTTACGGCTTTGAGTGACTCGACGACCCAGCCGGGGAGCGGGGAGTGGTCGTCTTCGATGTTTGGTGGGATTAACACTCCCCAGGTCGTGTTCGGTAAGACGTACGGACCTTCCTCGAAATCCCCGTTCTTCAGCAAATTCTCTGCACATGTCAAACGACGAGGAAGACGATTAAGCGTTTTATCACATTTGTCAAACGTAACGCTATCCTTTTCTGTTGATGTCAGCCACGGTGTTTCAATGGAGTTAACAACAGAACGAGGACGACTATTTAAACGACAGCGTTTCGTCACATAGTCAAATGCAACGCTATCGTTCTCTTGATGTCTGCCACGGTGTTTCAATTGAGTTAACAAAAGAACGAAAGAAGATGATCTGAACGACAGCGTTTCATCACGCAGTCAGAAGTAACGCTGCCGTTTTCGTTAATTTTAGAAAAGAACGGTGTCGTTTAGAAGGAGCTTACTGTTAGTGGCTTTAGGAGGGAAGAGAGCTTTAATGGCGATTGAATCGATGAGCGGGCCACAAGCGGGATCCTCCTCAACGCCAGGATTATGAATAACAATCTCAGCGACGTCGTATTCAGCTTGAAACGCCCAAGCGTAAGAATCCCAACCGCTGCTGCTGTACAAAGTCTGCATAGGCAGAACGCCGAAATCAGGCGCGACAGACACGTTGAGCTTCTCTTCTTGAGCGCAAGTGCGGGCGGCGCTGAAGGTGAGCGAGTAGTACATGCCCTTTTGAACTTTGAGCCGTTGCTTGATGGAAGCCTCGTTGCCGAGACGGACAGCGAATGCGCCTTCGGGGACTACGAGGAGCATGTCGCCTTGCTTCTGTCCTGATTTTATGTACTCGATGAAACCCGAGAGCTCCCATTCTGGGATCGCGTGTCGGCCGATGACTTCGGTACCTTTCAGATCTGACGGCCTCGGCCCGAGCTCGAAGTTGCCGTTCGGCAGAAGTCCTGCGTCAAGGGTAAAACCGTAAATACATTCACAATCAGTATCTTTTAAATATCGCAATTCCACCACCGAAATGTTTATTAATTACACTACAACTTGATTGGAACTTGAACTGCCACGTGGAAGACACGTCATTTACACGAAGAAACAGCAAATTCCAGCTGTGTTTTGCCAGGGAATATCTCATGACGACAAATATCTTCCAAAAGGAAAAAGGTCCAAAAAAATTTCAACTTTTTATAAAAATGACAACAAAAAAGCATGGGTTTCTGAAGCCAATCACGTGCTCTTTGTACTCTCCACTATCTATCAAAAGCATGCTTATTTGACCATATTTACATTTTAATTACATCTTACCATCACATTGGAAATTCAAACTAATTTGATCTCCTTAAAATGATAAACTAATCACGTCTTTGTTAAAAACAGATATTAATCGAGAGAGAGAGAGAGAGAGAGAGAGAAAATAATAAATAAGTCAATTTCCAAGCTTAAAATTACAAATTGTGATGGTCTATTGTTATGACTGTTCAATGATTCGAATTACACATTTGACATAATTATAGTATGACTATGGAGTTGCTCACAGTCATTACCAATTTTTCTTTTTAAAGAAAGAAAACTGCGAAAATGACCAAAATGCCCTTTAGTCTAACACCCTTACCATCTATGAACCCGAGCGCAAGGCTAGCGGAAAGCAGCAGGGCAGATACGAACAAGGCAGCTCGAGGCATCCTTCGCATATCGTGAAGTCCTTTTCTTTTATGTTCTTCGGAGAGGTTGAGACGAAAGAAGCTGCGGAGACATCGAGTGTGGTAGTGTTGTGCAGAATTTGGCCTTTATTTATGCATGACAGGAATTATGAAAGCTCCTGGATATCCTGTTAATTACGAAAATGCCACTGAATAATGCAGATGGGTGGCTAATGACGATTTTGCCCCTGAACATGTTGAAGCAGGTTGAAGGACAGAGCAGAGAACAGCAACAGCAGCAGCCTTTCTATTCCGTGCCCAGTTTATTGGGGGGATGGATGTTTATCTGATAAGTGAGAGGATGAGAACAAATACGTGGTTCGTAGAGTAACATGGCCCTCTGGCCCCTGTGCCTCTATTGAATTTCGATCTACTGCCAAATTTCATTGTGTCCGCCTTCTCTGTTTATAAGCTCTTTATTGTCTCCGTCCCCTTTAGAGTTTTTTTTTTCCCTTGGAAATATTTCTTTTTGGGCTTTTAATTTTTAGGAATTATCTCGAATTGTTATAAATATGATCATAATATGGATGTCTTTTCCTAAGTGACTAATGATGTGTCCAAGTAGCACATGATGTGCCCAAGTATTCAATGTTTTTCTCAAGTGTCCAATGGATGCCCAATGATGTACTCTTTATTACTAATCTCTTTAGTTATCTATGTATTTCTAGCACTATATAAAGAGACGACTTGTAAGACATTTGAAAACAATCATAAAGCAATAGAAATCTCCTCCTCTCTACATTTCTCTCATCTTATATCTTCATATGTTTATGTTCTCCCTTTGAGTTTCTCCTCCACTACCACATATTTTACAACACGTTATCATCACGAATTGCTCAAGGTAGAAATTCAAAGCTCTTCTCCTTCTTCTTCATTCTTGACATAATCTCAAAATCGCCTAGCATTTGACATAATTTTTTTTTCTTTATGTGTATAGCATGTATGCATGATTCAAATCTAAATCTTTTATGTTTAAGCACGTAGAGGAGCGCTCAAATGAGAACCCCTCTTTTTTTCGAGAACCTTCTTTATGTATTTTCGTTTTTTGCCTAAGTGCACTTTTCAAAACTTGAAAATGTACCTAGGAAAAAATAATGCTCGAAATTGCACAATGAAGGAAAAAATGTGAGTAGGACACGTGTCACCTCCACATTCAAAGATGCAACTTGATCCAATGGTGTGATTTGGGGTCTCAGGTTCTCGAATTTTTAGGGATTCTCAACCGAGCGCTCCCCTAAGCACGTATTTTGTCATTTAACTATGTTGTTTAAATTATTAACATGCTTCATCTTATGCATTGAGAAATGTTTTCTTTTATGTTTATACCATGCATGTATACTTTCACATAATCATATTTTTGTTCTAATCATGTTATTTGATTCAATTGTGACTAATGCATTAAGTTGTTATTTTATTTTATTTTGTTACTTTAAATTCATTCATATTATGCTTATCATATGAAGTTGCAATATCAAATGCAATAAAGTTTGAGTTCAATACTCATAACAATTTTGGCAAAGATTATTTGGCGTCAATTCGTGATATCCACCTTGATGTAATGTATCTTTAAGATACTATGAAACAAGGAATCAAAAATAAGGCAAAAGCCATGATATTCCTTTATCATCATCTCCATGACGGAACTATATGAATATTTGACAATCGAAAGTCCATAAATCCTTTTGAGGGATTTAAAAGAAAATGTACGATTACCAAAGAAAAAAGGGATATTAATCTCCCTAAAACTCGCTTTGACTGGATACACTTGCATTTGCAAGATTATAAAAGTATACGCGAGTATCAATCCGCAATATTAAGAATCACTTTTCAGTTAATGTTATGCGGTTAACATATATTACGAATAAAGATATGTTGAAAAATATCATTGGTGTCGTACTAGTCGTACTTCCACACACACCTTGTTCATATATATGATATATCAAGCCCATTTGAAAGAAAAAAGTGTTAAAATAAATTTCACTGAATAAAGTGATGATCCTAAGGATATCACTCATTTGGACTTATATGAATCTCACTCATTTGAATATTGGAGATTATTTTTAAGAGGCCAATAATGGAGAGTTTGATAAACTAATCAGTGATAGGAAGACGACATAAAAGATAATGTCTTACTTATTTTAAGCATTTACTTTAAAGTATTTTTTTATTTTTTTATTTTATACTTTATTTCCTCTTCTTGTTAAATTAAAGTATTTATCTATCAATGAGACATGAATATAATCATCCAATTAAGATGATGGATGATGGTCTATCTTTAGTGGATAGTGAAACAACACGCATAATTGTGAGAGATCGAATATATATTTCGCATCTTGAATTAGCTAAGGCTAATATCAATACAATATCTGGTGCATCAAATCTTATTGAAGCCTGAAGGCTATGAAAGAGCCCAACTAGTGTTACCTAATTGGTACACGATTTATCATGAAAGATGCAATGTTCTCACCCAAATCAAAAAGAAATATTTTAAGTTCCAAAGATATACGCCGAAATGGCTATCATGTTACGTTGAGACATAAATGAAAATGACGTTGAATATTTATATATCACGTCTATGGTATCAGGAAATAAAAAGGTGATCGAAAAACTTCCATCATACAATTCTGGATTATATTATACTTTTATAAATCCAGTTGAATCATATATGGTGATAAACCAGAATTCAGTAGACCCAAATTTTTTTCTTATGTGGCATGATCGATTAGGCCATCCGGGTTCAATAATGACGCGAAGAACCATTAAAAATTCACATGGACATGCATTAAAGAGTAAAAATATTCTCTTGTCCAACGATCTCTCATGTGTTGCTTGTTTTCAAGGAAAATTTATCACTAGACCATCTCCAGTGAAAGTTGACACCGAATGTCCAACATTTTTAGAACGGATTCAAGGAGATATATGTGGACCTATTTCTCCATCGAGTGGACCATTTCAGTACTTTATGGTACTTATTGATGCATCGATAAGATGGTCGCATGTATGTTTATTATCCACTCGTAATATGGCATTTGCAAGGTTTCTTGCTCAAATTATTCTTACGAGCACAGTTTCCAGATCATATAATTAAGAAAATATGTATGGATAATGCGGGAGAATTTACATCCCAGTCTTTTGATGACTATTGTATGTCAACTGGAATTACAATTGAACATCCAGTGGCTCATGTTCATACTCAAAATGGTCTAGCAGAATCCTTTATAAAGAGGCTAAAATTAATAGCTAGATCATTACTTATGCGATCAAAATTGCCAAATTCTGCTTGGAGACATGCAATATTGCATGCTGCATCACTAATTCGTATAAGGCCAAGTGCAAATAATAAATATTCCCCTTTGCAACATGTTAGTGGCCAAGAACCAAATATCTCTCATTTAAGAGTTTTTGGATGTCAGTTTATGTTCCAATATCTCCGCCCCAACGTACTAAAATGAGACCCCAACGAAGATTAGGAATTTACGTGGGATTTGAATCTCCGTCGATTATTAAATTTTTGGAACCGATGACAGGTGCTATATTTAAGGCACGATTTGCCGACTGTCAGTTTGATGAAAGTCTGAAAATAAAAGACAAGATATATCTTGGAATGCAGAGTCATTTGTCTCATTTTGATCCTCGTACAAATCAATGTGAACTAGAAGTTCAAAAGATTATCCACTTACAAAGTGTGGTAAATACATTGCCAGATGCATTCACAAATGTTAAAACAATGACAAAATCACATATACCAGCTGTCACTGCTCCTTGCAAAATCAATCTTCCTGATGAAGATATTGGAAATAAATTAGCAAGTGAGTCTAAAACACGACAGAAGCGTGGTAGACCAATTGGGTCCAAGGATAAAAATCCAAGAAAAAGAAAGGTTCAAGATAACCGTATTAATGCATCAACCTCTATTCCAAAAATAGATATGAATATTGAAGATACATCTTCCAAAGACAATGAGATGCCCGAAAATGGTGACAATGAAGAAATTTTGAGCAATTATGTCATTTCAGGAAAAAGATGGAATAGAAAATAAATTATGGTGGATAATATATTTACCGATACTATGGCTCAAGACATTATAGAGGAAAATGAGGATCATGAGCCAAGATTGGTTAATGAATGTCGACGAAGAAATGATGGCCAAAATGGAAATTTGCCATCGAGGCAGAATCAAGTTCACTTGACAGACGCCAAGTCCTTGAAACAAAATGCCTTAACACTCGAGAATGTCAAACATGTTGGTTATAAATGGGTATTTGTGCGTAAACAAAATGAGAAAAATGAAGTCGTGAGATATACCGCACGACTAGTGGCACAAGGCTTCTCATAAAGACCATACATTTGTTATGAAGAGTCATATTCACCGGGCATATATGCGATGACATTCAGATTTTTAGTAAGTTTGTTAGTCTTAGAAGGACTGCAAATGAATTTAATGGATGTCGTGACAACCTATTTATATGTGTCACTTGATAATGACATTTACATGAAAATTCCTGAAGGATTAAAATTACCTGAAGCATGTAGTTCAAAACTACGGGAAATGTACTCAATAAAGTTATAAAGAGCTTTATATGGTTTAAACCAATCCGGTCGAATATGATACAATCGTCTAAGTGAATATCTTTTAAAAGAGTAGTATATCAACAATGCAATTAGTCCATGTGTGATGCGGACAGATTAGCGATAACGAAGGTTGTGGCGAAATAGCAGGTTTTGAGTTGCCGGTGTCTGATTTCAATCCATAATACTTATTCTGAGCAGAACGACGTGACGATCAGAAATCACCAGCTTCGCTCGTGACGTATGGGCTTTTTTGGGCTTCCGGAGTCGTTTCCTATTTTATTTTGAATTTTTAATGTTTTTGGAAATTTTCGGTTTTTAGTAATTTTCATATTATGGCTTCGTTTTATTTTCCTATTTAAGTAAACTCATGTAATCTTCATTAGCAGCTTTTGTTTGAATAAAAAAACTAGGGTTTTCCCTAATCTCGGATTTCTCTGCGTTTGCTATGCATTAATGTGTTTTTACTAAAAGGAAAAAACCAGATTTTCTATTATCGCGGTTCATGTTGATGATTTCAATATCATTGAAACCCATGATGAACTTACCGAGACGATTGTATATTTGAAAAGTGAATTTGAAATGAAAGATTTGAGAAATCGGTCATAAAATTGGCATGCGTAAGCTTAGAGACTTACATCGCGGATGCTACATTGAGGGAGGGAATACACGTTACACTCTTTTCTTTATTTTAGGTTTTATCTCTTTGGGTTTTTCTAAATAAGGTTTTTAATGAGGTAACATTTATGCGTGTGATACAAATTATGTACTCTTTTTCCTTCACTAGGTTTTTCCCACTGGGTTTTCTTAATAAGATTTTAATGAGGCATAATATGTGTACAAGTCATCCAAGGGGGAGTGTTATAAATATGATCATAATATGGATGCCTTTTCCTAAGTGACTAATGGTGTGTCCAGGTAGCTCATGGTGTGCCCAAGTATTCAATGCTTTTCCCAAGTGTCCAATGGATGTCCAATGGTGTGCTCTTTATTACTACCTCTTTAGTTATATATGTATTTCTAGCACTATATAAAGGGACCACTTATAAGACATTTGAAATCAATCATAAAGCAATAGAAATCTCCTCCTCTCTACATTTCTCTCATCTTATATCTTCATATGTTTATGTTCTCCCTTTGAGTTTCTCCTCCACTACCACACATTTTACAACACGAATGAATTTATATAGCTAAAATAAAATAGTTTGCTTTTTAATCAAATCAGTGCATGGGATATTGATTTGTTGCATTTCGTAACTAATTGGTACATTGGGTAACTGTTTTTTACGAAAAAAAGGTTACGAGAAGAGAAATATCATGGTTGGACCAACGAGTTAAAATCAACAATTCAATAAAGCTGAACTTTTCGTGTAGGCGTGCTTAGGCGCTATTATTATTTTTTAATCAAAGGCGCTACTATTTTTAAAAATAAAAAAATAAATTCCACTATTATTAAGCAAGGAATGGACAAGCCCCAAACTCATGTTGGTGCATCCGAGAGAGTTCGAACCGTCGACCTCCTGGTCATTCGACCAAGACTGTGACCGCTAGACCACTACCCATGATGCGCGTTACTATGACCTTACCATAGAAGTATATGTCAACAAGTGGGTTTCAAAGTTGGAGGTGTAATATGGCATGTGCTTCAATGAATGATTCATGTTCAAGTTAAAATCAGGGTAGTGCCCTTTGTGTGACTTGTGCTTCAAATGGACTAAAAATATATGTGTACCCGAATTCAGCCCATCATATAATTTTATTAGTATTTTTTTGATAGTGGGTAGTGGGTACATCTCATACATATCAATCCATACAAATGCATCTTTTACATATTGTATGAGAACTTTCTTTATCGGGTACATGTGTGAACATAGACTCTAGGAGCACAGGTCACGCACGGCACCACCCGAATTTGATACTTGAGTTGTGTCCATTGAATAAAATTGAGTAGAAAATATGCTACTCAGAGGAGTTGATCCCTTAACCTCTTAACAATTTGTCAAGAGTTCAAGCCACTCGACCAACACTTCTCTCGCACGTACTCGAAATATGCAATGTATATGATGTCTTCCTAGACATGTTCCATGTAAACCCCGATAAAAAACTGAACTTTTCAAAGTCATTCGACAACAACATTTTAACCAAACCGAAATCCTAAATAAACGAACAATTAACAAATTAAAGCTAAACTTTGATTCTACCTTAAGAGTTTGGATCATACGAGATGCAGTAGTTTCTATCAGAAATGAGAAATTATGTCAGCCATTGGATCAAAGATCGAATGGATCATAAATCTCGAAATATTCTGAATATCTTTATTATGAAATTTGATTATAATGGCTCAATCGTCATTTCGTCCGACCCAATATTCTGCATATCCCAAATCCTGTATTCTTGCACCCATTCGATCGATTTATTCTCCCACTTGCCCGCAATCCTCAAATCGTAAACTAAAAATTGAAGTCGCTCATTCTAATTGAATAAGAAATCTCCAAATCGTAGATTTAGGGTTTTGTGATTGCGTGGATGCTTTCGGACCAAAATTCATAATAGTTACGAACACAATTTGTAACAATCACTGATGACCAAAATTCGTAACAGTTACGAACAAAATTAATAACAAATATGCTATGAATTTTGGATGTAGTAACTATGAATTTTATCATGATCCAGAATCAATATTGTTCAGCAAAAGTTACTAATTTTGATTTGATAACTACGAATTTTATAATGAATTCAGAACCAATATTGGTCATCAAAAGCTACGAATTTTGATTTAGTAACCATGAATTATATTAGCTACGCAATGCTTCCCACTTGATCATTACATATTTTAGTTTGTCCGCCATTGACGAAGTTGAATCGCTGAGAGATGGACGGAAGATGGCTAGGTTGTCGTTCGGTTGAATTCGTAGCGAGAATGGTGAAGTTTTAGCCCGTGGGATCATTTACGATAAATTAACGACGGGATTACAGTTATGTTTGGAAATTTTATTGGATAAATTGTATATAATCGTTAAATTAGTACGAAATTACAATTAATTGATTCTAACCTAGACCGTTGATTAAATTAGATGGACAAATGCTATGATTTTTTTTTTGATTAACAAATGCTATGATTTCTCATCAAAATTAACCTTCTCATATGATCAACAGTTATTTTAAACGTGTCCTGTTCCATTATAAGCAAATCGAAACGTTATTTAGAACACACAGACCATGTGTAACTCTTACGCAAGATAGATTTGTGAAATTTGGGTGACGGTTTGGCAACAATATCATGTGGTATATGTGTGACACAAAGAGGATTCATCAGATTTTTTTCAAACTTGTTTGATCTTTTATGGAAAAAGTACACATTGAAGGTGTAGGGAACAGATTCGATGAGAAGGTTAGTTTATGTGAAAAACTATAAATTATTGCATCTATCTATCCTAATATATCCAGGGCCAAGATTTAAGGAGATTAATTTCAAAATTCGTATTATTTCACCATTAAATACGACTAAATGGTAAATTAGGCAACTAAAAATATCAAATTTTAAATCGTAATCTCGTTATTTATCCGATTCATGATAAATCAAAATTCGTATTTACTAAAACAAAATTCGTAGACTTAAAGAATCGTAGACTTAGAACAAAATTCATAATGAAAAAATAATAAATCTTAAAGAATCAAAATTTGACTTAAAGAACAAAATTCGTAATGTGAAAATAGTAAAACTTAAAGAATAAAAATTTGAAATGTAAAAATAGTAAAACTTAAAGAATTAAAATTCGTAGACTTAAAAAACCAAAATTCGTAACACCGGTAATCACATGGATACGAGTTCCCAATAATTCTCATGCGAACATATAATATAGATATTCAAATTCAAAAAATCGAAAAATATGGTCGTTGGATCAAAAATTGAATGGTTATGATTATTACTCATTTGTCTCCAAAATTGTCACTTCGCATATGATCTTTTCCTGATGTTCTAAACTATCATTGTTTTTCGGATTACGATTTAAACTATTAAAAGTTCCAATCGGGGACAAAAAAAATTTTAATTAATAATTTGGTGAACGCCATGATTATATTACATCATAATTCATAAACTTTTAACGTATTAAATCGATATTTCTTTAACACACATTGAACTTTTTATTGAATCGCTTTCAAATGGGTTCACATGATTAAGTTAACTATTTACCCGAAAACTCCAGAGTTTTGACTCACCGCCTTACTCAAAGCTTTCTTAATTTCATTTTCATCCACCGGCGGCTGCCGACTTTCGTTCCCTCCGACTAGTTTTGGCGTTCGCACCACCGTGCCTGACCTCAGTGCCCATTCGCCCTTCATTTTCTCCATGCCGTTTCTCATCCCCTCTGCCGCCCTCTTCCCCTGTCGTGCCCTTGCCCTTTGCTCCGACCGGTCTCTTGGCTTGGCCTTGCTTGTCCCTGTCGTTGCTATGGCTCCGGTTGGGTTGGTGGTGGGGTTGGTGTACGAGTCGAGTTGGTGTTTGGGGTAGAGGATGGCGGTTTTGGGTGAGTGTGGCTGCAGGTGGTGTGGTTGGGTGGTTGGCTGGGTTGTAGTTGCTGGCGGTGATTTGACGGCTTGGTGGTCTGGGTGTTTTTTCTTTTTGACGGTGGCTTATCATGACACAGCTTCGAGATGAAAGCTTTTGGTGCTTGCCGGTACCTCTTTTGCTCCTCTGTATAGATGGCTTCTTTCATTTTCTTGTTACTTTTCAAGTCTTGGTTTTTTCTAGCTTAGGTTTCGTTCAGCTACGCTTGTTCTAATTGTACTTTTCTGTCTCTGGTGGTCTGGTCACCTTCCTTGGCATCAGGCGAAGTGGAGCATCTTACTGCTCCCGGCTAGCTAACTTGTCCTAGCTTGTAAGTCCTCGTTATAGCCTTCAATGGAGTTTCAGGTAGCGTGCTATCTTTGATAGGAAGCTGAGCTGTGAAGGACACGAGTGTAGCCTTACCCAATTTTTCATCGGAAATCCAGCCGGAGCTTCATTGTTGTCCTCAAGTTGACTGACGCGTCGCTTCTTCTGATTGGCCGGTTTTGGCATGGATTGGCTTGGGTGTTTTCAAGATTTCAAGATGATAGCAGCAGATGAATCGATTACCTTTGCATGAAATACTTTATTGGTTAGATGTCTTGTCCCTATACTTGTTGATCGATTACTTTGCTGTTGTTATTTTATTTATGTTCCAAATCTTTATATGTCATTTTCATTTTATCAAAAAAAAGAAAGAAATAGCCATATAGATGATGATTTGGGATATCAATTTGTCGTTTTGTCAACTGTGACCTATTCAGTTTGCAGAGGAACCAAATATGTTATAATACAATGGGCAATTGTTTGTTTGACCGACACTACAAATTTAAACATATATTCCGGCAACCAAATAGCACCGAATTGGCCCCGTATAGTTGCCGATTTATTTGAAAAATGAGGCAAAATTCCGGCCAACAATGAGTCCCCGGCAAAAGCTCCCCCGAATTAAAGCAACGGCAAAAATCCGGGGACTAATTACGTGGTAAAACTGGCAAAGTTCCGGGGTCATTTCGGCTATAAAATAATCCGGCAACATTACGTTGGTAATCCGGAGTAATCATGCAGGTAATGTTTCGGGCAGAATCCGGCAATATTATATAAAAGATAATTCCGGGAAAATTCGGAGAGTGTCCGTGTATATAAAAATCGGGGATATACCGCTACTTCCATATTCCGGTAATAATTCGTTGAGTTACCGGGGAACACATGGCAGTTGATATTCCGGCAGATATGCGGTGAAAAATGTCAGGCGTTTTTCCGGCAAGGTTCCGAAAACATAAAATGTCCGATAAACCGGCGCATATACGGGGAAGCTCAGTGGTTGTGATTTCGGCAGTTGAGCGGCAAGCAGTTGCGGCGCGAATATAAAAATTCAAAATTGTAAATTTTAGTAAAATTTATTTTTAAGAAATATTATACAGTATTCCAGCGCAATAAAATTTATTTTTTTAAATTTTTTTTTAATATAATTAAAATTTAGTAAATAATTATTACTAATAATAATTTTCCCACAGTAAAAATTCGGTTTTTTCAGTGATAAAACATTATACAGTAACTGGTACACCGAACAGTCATTGAGATTACTGGCTGGGGATGTTGAGATTACTGGCTGGGGATGTTGAGATTACTGAATTGGCGGTCTCCTGTTGTTCTGAAGGAGCTGGATGATCATGCGCATTTGTTCAGCCAAAGTGGTATTCGTCTCCTCGATACGCGACAGTCGCGTATATCTATCTGTTGAGGGTGTTGTTGATGGTTGCCTATGCGTTCATGGATCTGAGATAATTCTGGTCGAATACGCTCCTCCACTACTCTAGCAACAATCTCTTCAACTGGGCGCTCATGTGGTCTTTGTGATGTCACACTCGGTGTACTTTGGGTACAAGACCACGGCGAGGATGGATCTAGTGTAGTTGTTGCCCCATATAAGTTCGGCAGACCGGATCTACTTCAAAATCCCATCACTTTGCCAGCTGCTTCCATCAACTCCCCCTCCGGCAGTATAGCAGCACCATTGTTATTGGACCGCACAACCTCAGTTGCATCCTCAAGTTCTTTCTGCGAAAAATGAGTATACCAATCATGTTTGTAAACTGAAGCAAATATTCGCGGTAGTAAATTGGTATGTGTTTCATAGAACTTACAAGTATAGCTTCTGCATTGGCCGTAACGAATGATCCATCTTAAAGTATTACGTCTCTGTTTTGAAGCGCCATTGCCTGGATACAACATCGTAGTATACAATGAGGCATATGACAATTGGAAAATGTCCATTGTTTGCATAAATTGATGTCACATGTATCTGAACAACTGCTACGCAAAATGATTACAACTGCTATATACTACGCAAATATTCAGAAATTATAACAAAAGCTACGGATCGGGCGAAAATTAAAGGATATAGCACATAACATATGCAACATAAGTCTGGCATAAACATGCGCGGAAATTGAATCCTAGCAACTGCACATATTTTTGAGGTCGGAAATACGAAATAGCGATTTTTGTCAAGGAAGAAAACTTTGGTCGGAAAACTTTGTCAAGGAAGAAAAGTAAGCAACTACACATAAACAATCGGTCGAAAATACGAAATAATAGAAACAAAATTTTTGAGGTCAAGGTCGAAATAGCAGCGACCGTCATACACAGTCGGAGAACATAAAATAAACCGACGACACTCACCGGACGATGACATGACTGGCTGGATGATTTGAACGCCGATTGAGAGCGTATGTCGGCGACGGTGCTGAGAATTTTTTGCCAAGGAAGAAAACTTTGGATGTATGAAACCAGATCTGTTTTGTTATTCAGAAATATTTCGGGGAAAATTTGGTGCATAAACGGTCATCCAATAAAATTGTTTTAAAATTACATTATCCAGTGAATATACGGGGAGATTTCGGCAAATATTAAAAACCTAATAGAGTCGACTATCCGGGGCATGTACGGGAAAATGTTTTTATTAAGAACAATATCAAGGACATGATATTTATAGTTGTATTCGCCCCTTTTTATATCCGGGACAAATCCGGCACCAATAAGGGGCAAAATTCAATCCCACGGATTTGCGCAGGATTATTGCTGGAATTTTATGCAGATATATTACGGGGACTTTACGGCAAAAAAATAATTCCGACTGAAAGTCGCCGGATTACAGCCAGTAAAATACGGTAAAGGTGCGGCAACTTTCTTCGCCGGACAACGTCTTCCCCGAATTCTCAAATAATTTGATACTTTCCTCTAATTATCGCCGCATTTTCACCGTATTCAATCCGGGGCTTCTTTTAGCAGCCGGAGTTTCCCCTGAATTTTTCGCCGGTTGAATTCTAAAATTTTGTAGTGCGACATCAAAAATGCATTAGATGATTTCATTCCACATATGGACAAGAAACGCTCCAGTTGTATCGTTCTCACTCTCCACTTTATTTTTTTGTATCAAATAATTGACCAAAGCAAAAAAACATAAAGCATTTAAGCACAAACAATCATTTTAGACCGCTTTTATATTTTTATTGATTTGACATGTTTTGAGCAAAAGTATATACAAAATTGTTGGCGGATGTGTTTTTCTTCCTTTGCTCGCATGCTAGCCCAGATGTTTTTTGCAAGATGATTATTGCATTTTGGTTTATATGGTATCATCGAAATAGAGTCATGCATGGCGGTTCCATTTTGTCTCCTGTTGCGGCCAGCAATCGCATTGTCACACTTTACAAGGATTTCACGCAGAATAACAAGGCGCTTTTACCTAATATTAGTAGCCGAGCTCTGGTTTGGCAATGTCCAACAGGTAATTTTGTTAAAGTTAATTGCGATGGTTCTTGGTTTGAAGAACAAAAATCAGGTGGTCTAGGAGTGATCGTCAGGGATTCTAATGGCTGTGTTTTAGCTATTGCTGCCAAATACATGGAGCAGAGTAATAATGTTCTTGAATGTGAGATGGAGGCTCTTCTTTTAGGCTTTATCACAGCCAAAAATCTTCAAGTTCAGCATGTTGTCTTTGAGACTGACAGCAAGGATTTAGTTCAACTTGTTAATTATGGGATCACGTTGGTTTTTCTAAAGCCTCTACTATTCATGACATCAAGACTATGTTATCTACAAATCGTTTTTGGTCTGTCTGTTTCATAAGGCGTGAAGCTAATAGTGTCGCTGATTTCATTGCCAGAAAAGCGAGCTCTAAGAGGTGGAATTGGTGCAGATTGGATGCTATTCCTAGAATATCTGTTCTTGTCCAATAGTTGTAGCTTTACGTTTGCCTTGTTTAGCCTTGTGGCTTTATCAACAAAAAAAAAATTGTTGTGTGGATATCTTGCATTGTTTGAAAGTTTTGGTGTGTAAATTTTGAGGGCGATCACTTTTTCATTGATACAGTTTGTTATGTTGAGTGAGAAGTCATTGTATTTCTGAGGGGTGCGCTCGGTTAAGGACATGTGAATAGTGCAAGTTTGTAGGGACAAATCTGAATCTTTAGATCATATTGATCTAATGGTTGAGATTTAAAGGTAGTGAGATTTTACCGTTTGCTTTTTACTGTTGGTAGTGGGATTTTACTGTTTGCTTTTTACTGTTGATGAATTTTTGTAGTGGGACACGTGGCGCACCTACAAAGCACGAGGGGTGTAGATGTGTGGTGGAGATTTGTTCCCACGTCCTCGCCATTTTGGGGTGTCCTCAACGGAGCGCTCCTCGTATTTCTGATATGTATATTCAAACTTATATTTAATGAAAAGTTAAAGTCATCAAGTGTGACCTTGTTAGGGGATATGTATTCCTTAACGGGACATTCGATAAAACTGAAACGATACAGAGAAGATTAGCATGACCCATGCGCAAGGATGACGGATGACACGCATAAATCGAACAATGGTACAAATTTTGTTGCCAACAGGTGGTGGCCTGTTGGTTGAGGTGTTGCTTGCAATGTCTCAGGTGGCGGATTACATTCCTGGTGAATGCACCAATTTCTTTCAAAAAGAAAGGGATATATATCAGATACACCGCAAGCTCTCAGATTCCCAAATTATAAGAGGTTTTTCCACCGCAAGCTCTCTTGCAATTAAAAATAGCAAAACAGATAAAATGAATGACAACTTTATATGTAATTGTAAATTTCAACGTTAGCACATAGGGAATCTTTCCTGGTTAATCAATTAATGTGTGCTGTAAAGGTGCCCAAATGTGACCTGAACTCTAAATGTCAAATTTGTACCGATGATTTGGGTGAATGTGTGCGGATTCATGGTAAAGGTCTCGAACGTGGCCTGCGCTTCAGAGGTGGAGAGATGTACCAGATACTTGCGGATCCGATTAAGATGCATTGCTAAGAGCATCAGAAATCAATATATATGTACTAGATGATAAAAAAAATCACATATGCATTGTAATGTTCCTAGTTAGTGTATCCACCCACTATTAAAAAAAACTATTCTCACATTTGATTCTCAATTATTCAGAGTATGTTTGCTTTGGTTGGACTAAGAAAACATTGTAATTAATAACTCCACCATATGAAAATTAATAACATTATTTTATTAATTGTTTCAATAATTAATGTAATTAATTATATTGTAAAAAATAATTGAAAAACAGTTGAAGACAAACAAGTGACGCACAGTCAACAAGGATATTATAGTTTAGGGAAAAGTATAAAAAGGGTTCCGCACTTTCTTTCTTTTTTTCCCAATTGAGGTCTGAATTATCATATTTTTCAATTAGGGGACAAAATTAAAAAATCCGTTAAAGTTAACAGATGGAGTTAATCCCGTTAGTCAACATTAAAAATAACAATTAAATGATTGTTTTACTTTAATTTCATCTATATATCTCATTGAATTTTTTTATTATTATAATATTATAATTTCCAAAAATCTCATAGTAAAAATGAATATTAATTTTAAATCAATTATTTACAATTTCACAAAATTTACCATATAACATCATTAAAATGTATGAATAAAATAGTGATAAATATTATTTTTGTGATTCTCATGGTAAATATTTCAAGTTGTTTACCATACATCATTTTTTATAGTTTGACTATTCACTATATGACAATGACATGTATGAATAAAAGATTAATTATTTTATTATTTATCTATAAATTTGTATTCTTTTTGTTAGCCATTCTCCTACGAACATAGACCAAGAAAATAATAATTTAGTTTTTATCCATAATTATATTGTGAATTGTCAAACTACAAAAAAATAAAAAATTATAGTTACTCATGATATATGATTGAAAATTTTACAATATAAATCAACAGAATAATTATTTACTTTTATTCATACATGTTATATATTATATTTTGTGAAATTATAAATAATTAATTTAAAAATAATACTCATTACTATTGTAAGATTTAAAGAAATTGTCAACCGCATAAGAAAATTAAAAGTTAAATTTTTTTTAATGAGAGATATATAGATTAAATTAAAGAAAAATTATTTAATTGTTATTTTAAATATTGACTAAAGGAGTTAACTCAGTCCGTTAACTTTAACGAATTTTTTGATTTTGCTCTCTAATTAAAAATTAAGATAGTTCATTTTTGTACTTTTCCCTATAGTTTATCAAGCGGTCGCGATTCCGAGGAAAGTTTGAAGAGCTGAATCCACGCGTCAGATGATTTGTGGGTTTAATTGAATGGGCCATACGGTTGAAGATCCATCTGACCTAACCCTATAATCTGGACAGGTATGGGCTTTTTTTTATCTCACGTGGGCCTGGTTTGAACCCACTTGAATTTCAATCAGATGGCTCTACTTTGTGGGACCTAGAGCTGTAAAGTCGTTATATAGTTGGTAAGTTATCTTTGTCAAATAGACCAAAACCGGTCACGTGCTAGCCAATCCGATATTAATAAATACCTCATATTCAAAATCATATTGTAGTCGCATATTTCTAAAACATGAATGAATTTATTATAAATTTGAACTTGTAAAGGCACAAAGAGGGTTAGCTCTTTTATTACACCAACAGACGCAATTAAAGATATGCATTCACATGGCAATTGTCCCATTCGAGCTTCATTTAATTTAAACCTTCATGCATTCAAACAAAACACAATTTTGACGGACTTCGTACCCGTGCAGTCGCCTAATGCTGCAAAGCGTAAAAAATGGATTTAAGTAAAATTTATAACATAAAAAAAATGATATCGTTTTAATTAAAACAACGTTATTTTAACACACACATCAAATGACCGCGCTGCACTTGGTCTTCCATACTCGATTCCATACCCCTTATTGTAAGGTATTTTAATTCGATTTTCTCAACACATTTCGAGGTGTCGTCCACGCTCAAATCTAGGTTTCAAATGAGACGTACCATCATCTTTTTTTCACCCTTAATATACACAAATTTCAACAATATATGGCACACGTGTATGTGGTTGACATCATCCGGCGGGCGACGGGATCAGGCAATTGACAGATTGAACTCTTTAGTTTCTTTTTGTGGTATCGAGTGGAGATGGAAATGTCAGCATCTAAATTCTAATGCAACATGTACCTGAACTGAATATATGGGTAATGGGTTGTGCCGACACATGAAGATGTGACAAGTTTTACCCATTCCTACATGTTATATTGGGTTTGTTTGACGGGGGAGCCGAACTCACATCTCTTCTACAATCCCGTATTCAATTCTTGTAGTTATGTTAGATGATTAGATCTAACTTTACTCACCTGAGAAAATTTACTATGCTCCATCAGGATTCGAACTCATAACTTCAGCAATCATAACCACTAGTTACGTACCTAATGAGGTTTAACTCGAATCCTCGTATATTGTATATTTGTATATCCCATCAACCATATAATTGATGGAAATCAGTCACAACGGTAGACAAACAAAATCGGAATAAACTGTCTGATAAAACTTTCCCAACTTGAATAAACTTTTGAGGACGCAAACAAAAATGATACTTCAACAGAAACAAAAACCAGCAACAATGTAGAACATTAATCACAGACGAGACACCGAAATTTTACGTAGAAAACCTCTCAAAAGATCGGCCTTATAGCCCTTAACAATATCTGTCATTGAGATGGGACATGTTAAACTGGATAGTTCAGGCATGTCTTAATAAATTTGGGCAAAGCCCGTAATTAAAGTGAATTTTCTTCTCGGAAAACATAAATGGGTTGCTCAATAGTGTTATATATCCAAATAATAACTACAGACTAAGAATTACTGATAGAAAAGAATATTATTACACTGGTAATGATTGCTAAGGGCAAAGCATGAAAATAGCTTTAAAGTTCTAGTGCTAGTAAAATTTTTGGTATGCACGGTGGGGTTATCATTCCCAAATACAGTAATAATTATCCTCCTCGCTTTTCTTTCTATAATCTTTCTGACTTGCATCTTTTTCCCCATGCCATGAGTTCCTATACTTACCCCATGCCAGCCAGACTTTTAATAGTAGTTAGTAGCTCTATACCTATGACCTGTCAGCACCCTCTGAGCAGCATTGATTGATTCGATCATTAAAACTCACAGTTCTAAGTTTTAACTCCCCTCTATTGGTTGTCCGCTCATCCATGATCTCTCCATCATAGAATTCTTCTGCTGCTTCATTCTCATTGATAGAATCGTGGCTGTACCTTTCCTGCTCATGCAACACCAATAAATGATTATAACCATTTCAGTCGGATGTGGTTACTGATGATGCTCAATAAAGTGGTGATAATTCAGAGTCTGCAAGAACAAAATATATCTAAACACTAACCTTGAACGATAGACTCTTGCTGCGATGTGGAGTACCACAAATCTCTTCATACTCAGCAGCATCTAGCTCCTGAAGATGCCGGGGTTTGAAGAACTTGGGCAGCACATGTTCTCTTATACTTATAAGAAGAAAGAATGGCAATGGAAACAATATTCCAGCAATAGGTATCCATGTAATCCCAAAACAGATGAGAAAATATAAGAACTGAAGGAGAGTAAAAGCAGCTATGGTTTTGAGAGGCACAGTTTCCACAAATGATGCATGGTCCTCCTCCAGTACCCTGTCCAGTAGTAGCACATCATAACTTAGATTCATGATATCTATGCGAATCATAAGTCATTTACGTTCAGAGTCACTGCACCGAAATGTATTCACTATCCAAATTGGATGGAGAATTGTTATCCAAAAAAACACATCCACAAACTTAAATATAACAAAAATTAGCCATGGAATATAGGAGATATACAACTTACTTGTAATGACGCGATGGAGCGACGAAGAGGAACATAATCCTTTCCCAAAACTGATTCCCTGGGAGGCTGTCAATAGCCATGTAGGCAAAGTAACCCCATAAAGCTGAAGTAGGTATCAATCTGAGAACTGGGACGATGCACAATGATAAGCCCACTAGGAGAGACTGCAATAAGTTGCTAACTCTTTGTTCATTAACCCGGACTGGCAAATGAGCATCGATATGTTTCTCAGGATCAAATTTACTATTCACATCGCCAATATCTTCAAACTTCATGACCGCCGCCTTCAAGTCGTTCAATTCTTTATCCACTGTAAGTGTCTGATATAAGGTTCAGATATGCTTGGTCAGTAACACGATGGAAAACAAACGTACATGTGCTGGTCATTTAGGATCTTACTGTTGGGGCTGTGTCCAGTTCAATAAAAACAGACTCCATCTTCCCATATATTTCTGAATTCGTTGCTTGTTGTTTCATGCATTCCTTGACACTCTTTACCATCTTGTTACGGATTAACTGAATGAAAAGTCAGATTATAATCATTAGTGAAATTAACATGATAGCTCGTACTGAGAAAACAAAATATGTAACCTGTCTCTTGAGAACTGCAAGACTCTTTGTGTGCATTGGTGACTGTGGGAGGACTCCATTTGATGGTGGAAGTCCAAGTAGTCCGCAGATCAAAGTCTATAAACCAAACAAACAAAATAAGAACAAAAAAGAGATAATCCCAAAGATTTTAGTGAGGGAGGAAAATTGATACCATTGGTATCTTACCATAAAGCCAAGAAGTAACAGATCATAGTGATAGGCTGAGGGATTTCTTAGGTTGAATTCCTTCTGTTGAGCCATCTGTGAAGCTACACTATGGTCAAAGAAATAGAGACCTGCTATCATAAGAGCTGGTATAATGGCGGCAAATATGTAAGCCACTGGAACGTTCCCCATGTCCTGTGATTCAAATTTCAAACCAATTACTCTTGTATGGAACTTCGGTTAGTATGGAACATTTCAAAACCTAAATCAGGAACATTCATAATACAAGAATTAGATGTAATGTATATGTAATCTATACCCTGATAACAGTCCAGTGTGTTAACGATGCAGATTGCCAGGGAAGAGGACAAAAGAGCCTCCTAGGAACACCAGATGGGATTTTCCCGGGTACAGTGTATGACAATGCAGTCCATACCAAGACCATAAGTGGAACTCCATAGTCCGCAATGAAACTGCGAAGCCATCCTGTAAAAGTAGAAACAGTGTGAAAACAAAAACCCATGAAGCCAGCTAATTCACTGGAGTTGAATGCTAGCAAGGTGAATTAAACAACATACCTGTCCCATATCTCCAGGCTCTTGCTCTTCTGCTCTTCAAGGCAGTATAGACTAAACCAAAACAAAAGATTATTGCTAGCAGCCCATTAGTGTACAGCCAATGGAACTGATACTTCTCCAGAGATACATTTTTTGCTTTAGGGACACGAAATTCACTGACCAGCCCCTGTAGGAAGATAATAGTGAGATTAGTATAGAACAAATTCTCTCGGTAAAAAATTCCTGCTTGTGGATAGAAAGAGAGATACCTTCACAGTTTCTTGAATAAATAGAACAGCAATAAGCATGCCGAAAAGTTCCCCAGCAACTCTAGTGAATTTGGAAATGATTGTGCAAGCATTGAATATTGCAAGTAAAAACAGAAAGATAGCTGTCCATACACAAACCCTGCAATAACAAATCATTAATAGGCTTCCAATGTGACTAGATAGCAAGGCAAAGCTCTACTATATATAAGAGTGGAATTTCAGATGCTAACCATCCAGCCCATGCTAAATACAACTTCTGTCCCAACTCTGGCCTTCCCTTGGCGAAATTATACAAATAAGTGTACATTATCACAGTTGGTTCTGCTACTCCCAAAATTAATAAAGGCTGCCCACCCAAAATCGAATGGATGATTCCACACAAGGCGGTAGAGGCAAGAGTTTCAACAGTGCTTAAGCTTCCATCTGAGCAGTAATGTTAAATTCTTACTCAAAATCAGCACATGAATATTAAGATCAATAGAGTTTCAACAGTGCTTTCCAATAGATGTAGATGCACAAGAAAAGTCATCAAGATCAATAGAGTCACCTGTTTCCCTACTCAGTTGTTCCCCAAATGCAATAACAGGCAGAGCAGAAGCGAAGAATATGTAAAATGTCGGAGCCAATATCCTGAACACAAGAGATGGTTAATCATTTAATGAAATCAGCAAATGCAGTGGAGTAGAGAACGATCATACAGCATGAGCCGTGAAACCAAGATACCTAGCACCAGAAGATACCGCACTGGTCCAGTCTTGTTTATAGCACTGCAACCTTCCTCTGACATCCCGTTTAATTCCTTCAAATGGAGTTTTGACACTGTCCATTACTGGAAAATTAGAGTACCCAAAAAAACATTAGATAATGAATTATGTAAAACAATTGCTAAGCTTACAGTATATACTGAATAAACATTAATCAATGAATAAAAACACAAATCAGCAATCTGCAAGATTCCTAAGACAGGAATTCACAGGGCAACTTGAACATCTTAAATAAAGCAAATGTTATTAACTGTGTCCCAGTTGCATGTGCAGATGTCAATTATAAACTGTCGATTACACATATATTACCCTAATTTCTGAACACCTTAATCATGGTTCAATAATACAACAATATATCACCTGCAAATTCTTTACAATAAATCACATGTGAAACATTAATAATTGATAAGAGCTCACTTTAAAATATCAATGAAATATATGAACACAGTTTTGAAGAACTTCATTCATCATCATTATAAATTACTTCTAATCACGCTAATGAACACAACAGCATCCGAAGTATCCTGGATTCAAAATCCAGCATTCAATCCATGCTAAAATTTGTAAAATGAAAATCTAATTTCCAAACACTTCGATCCGTAGGATATTCACAGATAAAGGGCAATCGACCTTCCGAACTCAAACAGCTACCAGAATAAACGACGACGACGACGCGACGAGTAAGTATGAGAAATAGTTTTCAAAAACGGCAATCGGATGCATCAACAGTTACGATAAAAATATCCATACTCTGCGTCGTTTTCTCCGCAATCAACGAAACTGAAATCCACTAACATCGACAAATACGACGAAGATTACAGAAGTGTGAGAGAGATACGAACCTCCGCCGGCTACAAATCCGAGTCCGTCTTCCGAATGTAGCTGTTCCGAAGCCCTAACAGCTGGACAGACTGTCGTCAAGTGACCGACCGCCGACGGTCGGCAACACTAATGCGTTTCGATCTCTCCGCTCAGAAAATGGCTACGCATGTGCTGTCTCCGTCAGTGTTCGTCACTCAATCTCTCAGATTGAGAGGCCGAGAGAGAAGCAAACGAGTGAACGACGAAGACCAGACGACGCGAGAGTCTATACAGTTCCCAGTTTCCCTCTACAACCCAAAACGGCGTGGTAACAATGACTATCATGGGCACGTGGCGGAAAATGATTGGTTACCTTCACAGTGGATGCTTTATGGAGCGATTCACGGAGTGCATGGTCAAAGAACGTATATTTTAATGGTCAACGGCGTGTTTGACTTGGGAAGAAGTAATCACGTGATGTACGGTGCAGGGTAGTTAGGTAGGACTGATCACGTGGCAAAGCAGCTGGACACGTCAGAAGCCGCGTTTGGTGACAGTTGTGCCAGCTGGATGTTTGGACGGCGGTCATACAGTGTGAATGGAACTATAAGCAGCACGTGATGTGTTGTGCCATTTTGGGCCTGAACCCGGCCCAAGTTTGGTAACGTGTAATTTTATTACCAGAAGTAGAAATCTGGTGTGTTTTTTGGCCATCTAAAAAGGAATGAATCAATCAAAATTAGAAGCGTATCAAGTTAAAAATAAGTTCTGAGGCCAAGTGGGTAGCCCAGTTGGTGCGCCCCTCCTGTGTGTTCATAGAACCCAGGGATCGAAGTCCTCATCCCACACTTCAAAATTAACAACAGGTACTAACACTAACATAACAAGCCTGATATCAAAAAAAAAAAAAAAGTTAAAAATAAGTTCTAAGTAATCGGTGATTCGTGAATCTATTCAAGCTAGAACTGGCAATAAAATACGTGATTATTTAAAGGCTATGCTAAATCTAACCGGACAATCCATTATTATGGTTGAAATAGTGAATTAGTGTGATTCCTACCATACAAGATATTTGCTATTTTTGCCTCTAATGGACCCAGAAAAGATTATATATAATTGAATTTTGCTAGTTCATATAGGATTTAACCACATTGTAGCTCAACTGGTCAAGCTCAGGGGCGGAACCAGGGGTATTTAGGGTGACAAATGTCACCTCCAAATTTTTTTGATTTTCTTTTATATATAATAAATTCACAAAAGGTTAATAAAATCTATAGGCATATAATAAAATTAATTCAATATTTGATACTTATAAGAGTTCAAACTTAATACTCAAATAATAAAATTAAAATTGTCTGTATTTAATAGTCATATATTACAATTAACATATTTAAATACAAATTCTATCAAATTATCGTCAATAAAATTACCGCATATATTATATTTTATCACAAAGTCAGCATCCCATTGACCTCGTCTTTTCTTTATCAAAGTTATTTTCTTTTTCTTTATTCAATTCCTGAATTTTCTTAATAAATTGGGGCATTGCGGAGCTTCGCGTCTCAGATTCAACCCGCTTTTGTGAGTTTGGTGTGCGATTAATGAAAAAAACTTAAACATTATGAAAAATACTATTAATTCATCATTCAAACAAAATCACATTTTGTATCATGACATTTATTTACATAATAGATTATTTTCGTGGTCTGTTCAAAGGTTCGTCTGTCACCCCCTAACTTAATTTCTGGGTCCGCCCCTGGTCAAGCTTGTGAGTCTCATGCTGCTATAAAAAAATCAGTGGCGTGGGAGGGGTCTCAAAAAAAAATTTCCAAAGAATATTGATATAGGTCGGATTCAGAATTTTTCCCAGTACATATATATTCCTTATATTTGATGATATAAGTTATTTTCTAGTAAAATATTGATATAGGCCGGGTTCTCAAATTTTCGAATTTTTAAGAGTTCTCAACCGAGCGCTCCCCAGTACATCTGTATATAAAAAGAATAGCAATAAGGATAGGTGATTAAATTAACACCATTGGGCACATGAAAAGCTAAAAGTCATTAGACACGTCAAAAGCTAAGAATCATTAAGCACATGAAAAACTAAGAGTCATTTTTTTTTATTCAAACTAAGAGTCATTGGACACATGAAAAGTTAAGGATCATTGTACACATGAAAAGTTGATAGTCACCCAATTAAAATAGAAATTATTATAACAAAATTGAAGTTAATTTTGAACAAAAGGACCATTATTTTCCATTTGGTTTTGACTATTTATCCCTTTTCATAGGGAACTAAAATTAATTTGGGAAATAGTAAAGTTGTATTATTATCATATTTGGTTATGAATTGAAGAATTAGCAAAACAAAAATAGAAAAGGCTAAAGTTCCAATTCACGTTTTCATATTCTTTCTATTGTCATCGGCTGATTCTAAGAAGAAACAGAACAACAACAACAACCATGTCAAGACCACACAATATGATCTTATTAATGATTTCCTCCATCATGATCTTTGCCTTGCCAGCCTCTCATGCGGACGTTGGGTCTGCATCTCATTACAATCCGCCATACTTACGTAGGCAACGAACCCTCAATCGACAACAATTCCAATAATTCATCTCCGAATCGATCATATCTGTAAATCTGGTGATTAACTTGTTTTTGTTTATGGGTAGACAGCGACTGCATGTTATGGGACTGACCCGAAGCAGTTTCCGGGAGGTAGCATGTTTGGGGCGGCTGGAGAAGGGATTTGGGACAATGGGGCTGCATGTGGGAGGAAGTATTTGGTGAGATGTTTAAGCTCGGTCGAGGGTAAGATGTGTGTTCCTGGAAAGACCATTCGGATAAAGATCGTGGATCGTGCTGCATCGGCTGTTTCAAGGCCGTCTAAGGACGGCACGACCTTGGTCCTATCAGCTAAGGCCTTTGGTGTCATCGCCAGTAAGGAGGCTTCATTTGTCACTGTAGAATATCAACAGTAAGTGTTTATAATACAATGTAGGACGATAACTTTTTTTCTAATGTTACAAGTTATGGCCGTTGATTTGGGGTCGATTCTCTTGTAGGGATTGAAGAGTGCATTTTCTCAACTCAATAAGGAAGAAAAGAAAGTCTTACAGTTGGCGTTGTGTTTGTAATGCACAAACTGAAAACTCTACTTGAACCAAATAAACACCACTGAACTTGTGCCTGAGCAGGATTTTGTTTTTATCTTTCTTAACTTGGGAAAATCAAACAGTTGCATGATGATAAACTACAGATGACAAGAAGCATTGGGTCTGCATTTACTTCCAAAGCTTGCGGAGCGACATGTTCTTCTCAGTCTCCTTTTTCATAACCTTAGCCACAGCCATCTCAAAGTCTTCCTGGGTTACATGGACCCTTCTCTCCCTAAGCGCAAACATTCCAGCTTCAGTGCAAACAGCCTGTAGGCCAGTAATATTTAAACAGTTAGATATCTTTTTCTTTTTTTGTTGTTGCTGGTGGGCGGATCAGTATGCATATGAAGGATGAGGCCATAACCAACAATGCAGAAGATCAGTAAGCAAATGTATTACCTTGAGCTCTGCCCCTGATGCACCGTTCATCTTCTCAGCTATCTTCTTCAGGTCAATTCCACGCATCAAGTTCATTCTTCTAGAGTGAATCTTGAGAATATCAAACCGAGACTGCCACAAAAGAGGGAAAAAAAAGAATGAACGAATGAATAATCAGATCACTGCCGACTTTGTAATTTCTGCATGCAGCCGATTTCTAAGACCTTTATTAGTACGCTCTCGGCAGAGATTACAGTTTCTTCCATAAGACCAACCAATATCCTACTAAGTGAATATATCAAATGAAAAATGATATCAGGAAGATCCGGCTAAAAACTAACAAATAATGGTTACCATGTAAATTTCAATGTTCTTGCTGCTTCAAGAACCCTACTAAAAACTACCTCACCACAGTTAACTAAAACATTGAAGGATATTTATTTAATCACTTAGTGGATGCAAAAACATACATCTTCATTGGGATTGGGAAACTCAATCTTCCGGTCAATTCGTCCAGGCCTGAGAAGGGCTTGATCTAAGATATCGATACGGTTTGTGGCCATAAGCACCTGCATGAAAATTGAACAGATTCAAATTCCACTGACAAAAAAACCATATGAAACATTACAATTTACAACTTTTCTGCAACTGCAATCTGTACCTTGATTTTGTTGGATGCCTCAAAACCATCCAGCTGGTTGAGTAATTCCAGCATAGTCCGCTGTACTTCACTATCACCATTTCCACTTCCAGACTCCATACGAGCAGATCCAATACTGTCAATTTCATCCATAAAGATGATTGAAGGAGCATGTTCCCTGTAAAACAATGTAAACATAAGATAAGACTACGCTGAAACCAGTATACAGATTCAAATTCCATTCTAACGGATAGGATTTGCAACCAAACTTGTGAGTTAAGCAATAATCACCACCATAAAAAATTAAAAAGTTCAACAAAATAATAATATCAATATGTAACTCACAAACCTTGCCATGACAAAGAGTTCTCTAACCATTCTAGAGCCCTCACCAATATATTTCTGAACGAGTTCAGATCCAGAAACTCGTATGAAAGTACAGTCAGTGTGGTGAGCCACTGCTCTTGCAAGCAGTGTCTTTCCTGTACCAGGAGGCCCATACAACAAGACACCCTATTGACAAAGACAAATAGTTATTGAAGACAGTTTGAAAGAAGAAGATGACAGAAAGAACATAAGACCTAGAAGTCCTCATTCCTCAATACCATTTTATGCTCAGAAGGTATTTCTTTACCTTTGGTTGAGCAATTCCGAGACTCTCAAACAACTCGGGATGTTTGATAGGCAACTCTATAACCTGCAGACATGGTTTCAAAGATGTGAATATTAATTGATTTGTTTTGAACATTTTACAATGTTACATAGACAATATATTATTACACGATAATCAATAATGCATAAACCGAACTGACCTCTTTCATCTCTTTTATCTGCTGATCAAGGCCACCGATCATGTCATATGTAGAATCAGGAACCTTTTCAACCTTCATCAAGTTAACCAGAGGGTCCACTTTGCTTGGCAATATCAAGTGAAGTGTGTAGCTGTCATTGCGAAGTGCAACTCTGGCTGTTGGAGTGATCTTAGTGATGTCTATGCTCTTATCTATATCAACAACATATTTTCCTTCAGGGTGAACCTTCAAAGCAAGGTATGAATTTAGATCATCAGACTTGCATATATAACGGAATAATATGATGCAAGAAAGTGACACGAAGTTTATACTCTGGCACTAAATATCAACCGATCATACTAACATGAAAAAGAAAGAATACTGTTACGAGAAATATTGTCCACTATGCATCCTATTGTCATAGATCTAACATAGCATTAGTAAATGTGTGAAACACTGCCTTTATGCGAGCGCAGAAAAACAAAAACAAATAGGTTAGAGAAAGTTGACAAACGTAATCAGGTTACCTTCACCAACACTTTGGATTTGCCCATAACCTTCACGACTTCACCCACATATGAACCAGGCTCCTGAAGCAACTGCAATTCTTCTCGGAGCATTCTGACTGAATCCATTACCCACAGATAAATAAGAAAGGACACAAAGTAAGTAACATGGACAAAACTGACCCAAAGTACTTCACGTAATACTAACGAAGCAACATCAGCAAATCAAGTATCTACTAACAAAAGTTTCCACCATGCACAAAATATGCTTCAGATTACTATATTTCTCACCAAGTTACAAATTCCCAAACCATTGCATGGTCCTTTTAACATAATCCCAAGTAATAGGAAACTAACACTAACATTAACATTATGCCACTTTCAATACCAGAACCATGTAAACATCAAATATATATATCAATGTTCATTATTGCTAACTTATCAATTATCCAGCTGTATCATCAAACTAGTCACACATACCAGCCAAATCATACCTTAACAGCATGACATCAATATATATCTGTGTCAAGGAGTTCGCCCATTTTTAAAATTTGAGGCAGTGAAAAAAAAAGGCGAAAGGCAAAATGGTCACATGGCCTAGGCGAGAGGCAAAAACTATTTGGATCAAGGCATCTTGATGCACTTCTTTCTTTATAAATGAAAACAATATCATATAACTCAAGAAGCTTCAATTTGCAAGTGTAAATCTATTAAATTAGGCATCCCAATATCCTATAATCATTAATCATTAAAATAAATAAACACAAACTAAGATCTTCTACTCGAAATCAAGTTGAATTTTTTCAGTTTAGGATTTTACATTTGAAACACAGTTTTCACTAACTATAACGACATATTTTTTTGTTTCTGGCCGCCACAGCGGCTGCTTCTGCCTAAATTCTAGGGTTTGACATAATTAATTTGATAGGTTGGTTCGCAGCTTCAGCCTATTTTCAAGGTGAATGACTCTCGCCTTGTCGGTAAAAGGCGAACGAACCCCTTACGGAAACTGCCCATAAAAGGCGTTTTGAATCGGCGTCGCCTATACTGGTTTGAGGGCATGTTCACAGCATGAAAGTAGTACAACTAAACCCTAGATAAACCAAAAAAATCAACAAACAAAATTAAAACTAACAACAGCAACACATCAAAATTTCAGCTACACAACCGTCTGAAAGCCTCATTCACAAAATTACTTAAAGCAATAAAAAAAACTTCAAACTCGAAACTGAAACGCATACACCACACGCAATTACGAAATAAACGAATAGTTAGATCGGAATTTCACTAATTCGACGCACCTCGGGAGTTGTGATCGTTTCTCTGAGCTTCAAGACGGTTGAGATTGTGAGTCTTCTGACGAACCTGAAGCTGTAAATCATGGATATGCTGTTGATAATACTGTTTCAAACCCTCGCCTTGCTTCCTCGCTCCTTTTCCGGCATACGAATCAGCAGCCGGCGGCGCTTGAATCGTGTCAGTATCGACTGTCGCCATTTCTGATAGAGAGATCCAAGCGGTGTAGAGTCGATGAGCAAATCTGAGAAACTTTGGGCCGAGGGAACTGCAGAATATATTCTGGCTTGCAACAAAAGTTAGAACTGCGTCTATATTGGGGCTTTCGTGTATTTTAAATAAGTTGCAGGGTGTACTTGTATTTATATCAGGGTTATTATGTGTTGTGCTAACGTATAGTGTGGTGCAACTTGCAAGTGTATTGCGAGTTTTTTTTTAAAATGACCCAAATGAGTTTGGACATTTCAAAACTGATCAACGCGAGTTTCATATTTCAAAACTGACCCATTTTTAAAAAATCGGATCCCCAGGATCCGATTTTCTGTATTTTTCGAAACACCGGATCCCCATGATCCGGTTTTCTGTATTTTTTATAAAATCGGATCCCCAGGATCCGGTGTTATGTGCAAACTCAACACGTGGAGTTCTTTCATTCGAACGCGCACATAACACCGGATCCTGGGGGATCCGGTCTTTTGAAAATCGTAAAAAACCGGATCCTGGGGATCCGGCTTCATTAAAAATGGGTCAGTTTTGAAATGTGAAACTCGCGTGGGTCATTTTAAAAAAAACTCGTGTATTTGGGGTATTTTTTTAGTTTAGCTTTAAGAACATCCCCACCATGATAGAAATAAAACATGTTATTCATATCTCTCATCATATCAACTTTTGTCATCCCACTCATGGAGTTAGGATCATAAGAGAAATTCCAAAATTGATGAAAAATGAGAATTAATAATAACCATTCGATCTTTGATCCAACGAATCTTAATTTTCGGAATATATTGAATATGAATATCTATTTTAATGTGTTCATAAGGACATATCCGTCGTTTTTTCCATGCAATTCGCAACGTTCCAAAAACAGAACTCCCCCACAACCTTTTCAGCGACCCAAGATGGAAACTTGGCCGCAACCCAACAGTCGGAAGCTCCTCGAGGATCGAAATACTTATAGCATTAGAGCTAGAGATAAGATGGCGGTCAGGGACGGAGCCAGGATTTCAATCTATGTAGGGCTAAATTTTTTTTTTGAGGTTACCCCTTCAGATGTTGATGTTGACGAATGACGACCGTTCAGATGTTGTTGTTGACGAATGACGACCGCTTCAATTTTTGAGGTTACCCCACCTCGTCTCATAAGCATCAACCCTCACAGCTAGGGGAGAGCAAAATTCGGTAATTATCGTTTACCGTCGGTAAATTTACCGTTACCGAATCAATTCGGTTCGGTAATCAGTAAAACGGTAAAAATAAGTCGGTAAACGGAATAAATTCTGAAATCGGTACATTTACCGTTTTACCGAAAAATATAAATAAATAAATATATTATATATTATAAAGAAAAAAATTTATATATATTAAAAATCAACATATATATTTATAAGATTTATAATATATATTAAAAAAATTAGAAAATAATAATTTTCGGTAAACTCGCTAAATTTACCGAAATTTAACGGTAAATCGGTAACGGAATAAAATTTTACATTTCGATAAATCGGTAAACGGTAAAATGGTAATTTACCGTTTGCTCTCCCCTACTCACAGCCACCCACCCACCCACTCAGCTCCAACTCATTCAGAAACCCAGGACCAGGGACGGAGCCAGACTGATGCAGATATATGCTTGTGTGTACCACATGCAGAGAACATTTTCAATGTGAACTCACCCTAAAATGACGGAGGATTGTTAGGGATTTCTGAGTGTCATGTGTTAGTGACATGTGATGTTTCGAGAAAGTGTTTCTCAAATAAGTACACGATTTCAGCGTGTATGCGCCCTAAGAGCATTTTAAGTGACACGTGCGGCCACAAAATGCAGGTACGGAGCTAAAATATACATTGCACGCGGCTAAACGCAGATATGTCAGTGTGTATCACGTGTAAAGAATATTATAAGTGACCACACCCTAAGAGCATTTTGAGCGACGTCGCACTTAAAATGCACGTAGAGCGCCGCGAATTACAAAATGCACAGAGCACGACAATAGGCAGAATAGGTGCGACCCTTCATGCAATGACACTTCCTTTACTCGTGTCTTCTCCTCTCCTATATAAGGGATGACGAAATTCCCATGTAAACATATAGAAAAAAACATTCTCTAAATCGAGTTTCCAACAAACCCTAAAGTTTGATTATAATTCTACAACCTAGACTCGGTAGATTTGTCTTGTCTCATTTTGGAATTCGTAGTAACCCTAGACTAAAGTAGGGGGCGAAATATCAATTTTGGAAAGCGATTAAGCGATTCAAATCGTCTCAAGTTTTTCTATTGATCATCCCTTGATGTTCATTTGAAGAAATTCTTCATTGACGACATCGAAGGAATTACAAGACATTTAGAAGAAGCTTGAGATACGAGCCTAGCAAACAACTACGAACAACTAAAAGCTCACATTTAGAAAATTGATGAACACAAATGAATGTCTCCAAGTGTGTGTTAATGGTCATGGGTTGAAGATGAACTCTTCATAATGGTTCCTTTTCAAAAGTGCTAGTTTTAGGAGCTCAATAGGGCAATGTTAGCTACTAAAGGATCTACCTATATGAACGTGAGGTTTCTGGTCGCTTCATGAAATTTCAGGTCGATTTCAATACGTTCATGAATGGATAAGGAATCAAGAACTATGAAGAGTCCAGTTAAATCTTTAGAGTTTGGGAAGTGGCTCATGTGAGTGCTATCTTCAGGTACCCTGATGGATTGATTGGTTCAATCATATAATACACCATGATTTTCGGGTATTTGGAAAACAAAGGTCACCCTAAAATGTGGGAAGATTTTTACGATTTTAGGGTGTCTTAAGATATTAACATCTGGTGATTCGGGGAAGTGTTTCGCACAAAATAAGTACAATATTTCAGTGTGTATCGCGCTTTAAAAGCATTTTAAATGACCTCGCTCGGCCAATAAAATGCACGTAGGGCGCGTAGCTAAAATACACATTGCACGCGGCAAAACGCAGATATATGCTTGTGTGTACCACACGCAGAGAACATTTTCAATGTGACCTCGCCCTAAAAGCATTTAAAGTGACCTCGCCCTAAGAGCATTTTAAGTGACAATGCACTTAAAATATACGTAGAGCGTGTTGACTTCAATTGTACATAGAGCGCGGCTATATACACAAAATAGGTGCAACTCTTCATGCAATGGTCACTTTCTTTGCTCGTATCTTCTCCTGTCATATATAAGGGGGGACAAAATTCTATGCAAAATATATAAAAATTATGTTGAATTCCAGAGCCCTTAAAACCCCAAAAGCATGTTTTTAATTTTACGGCCTAGATTAGAAACATAGATTTGTTTTATCTCACTTCGAATTTTGCAGTAACCCTAAGCAAAAGTAAGAGACGAAATATCAATTTCAGAAAGCGATTACGCGCTTCAAATTATATCCGCTGTTGCTATTGATCATCTCTTGAAGTTTATTTAAAGCAATCCTCCAATAACGGCGTTGGAAGAATTACAAGACGTTTACAAGAAGCTAAGATAGGAACCTAGCAAACCACATTACAAAGAACTACAACATCTTGGATAGCTTGAAGCAGTTTACTCTAATATATATTATCTAGATTTGGAGGAGCACTCGGTTGAGGCAGAGTTGTAAGAATGAGGCAGTGAGGCACGATCCGAGCTGTTGATCGACTCGATCGGATGCACGTGGCGAAGCCACGTGTCACGAGCCGCCAAATGCGTTCACACTACTTTTTCAAAGTAGTGGGATTTCACTATTTGGACACGTGGTACGCCCACAATGCACGGGGGGTTAGATGGACGGTCGAGATCGTACCTCACTGCCTCATTCTTATTTGCCCTGCCTCATTTGATCGCTTCTCTCTAGATTTGATACCAAACTTTGGTAGTTATAAATGTATGCAAGTCTATAACGCATGCGCAGCTATGACATAGAATATGTACAATGGGGGAGGTTAATTTGATGCATATCATACTCTAACTATAGCAGTTACAAATAATAATACATACAAGTACAGAGGCCAGAGCCACACTCCATTACATCCTTAAATTGGTTAGTCCGTGATTCCCTATCTCATTTAATACTGGATGCACACATTTTGAACTAAATACATGTTTGGTTTGTCGTTTTGCACATGATGTAAAAACGCACTACAGTACTGAAATTGTATTTAGTGCAAAGCGCATACATCCAATATAAAAAGGAAAGACAATTCACGGATTCACTTATTTGAAATGAATTCATTTGAGCACTCCTCTATAATAGAAGCGCAAATGCCAACATAATACAAATTGAACCTCAAGGATGACAACTTGCTTAATATCTTAAGCAGATTATTAATCGAGAGAATCAACATACTGAATACAGATACAAACATTGAAACATAGATCATTACATAAAACACTCGCAAGCAGCAGCAGCTAGAAGAGACCTTTGACATGTTCTTATTTAACCGGGCATGCACACATTCATAAAAGCGGTAATCGAGATCCAGCATCATCAGCTAGCCACTTCGTCCCCATAAGCAGAAATGTTCGGCCTCGGTTGGAAGCTTTCTGCAACTGGTTCATCATGGTAGGATGTGACAGTAGGTCTTGGTTCAAAGCTTTTGAACATGCCTGGTTTCTCTGCTAATGAATTATTGGCTTCTTGGCCGCTTTCTGCAACTAGTTCATCATGGTAGGATGTTGCAGTAGGTCTTGGTTCAAAGCTTAATTTGAACATGCCTGGTTTCTCTGCTAATGAATTGTTGGCTTCTTGGTCGTCCTCTGCTTGGGAATTGTCACAAATATATATTAGATACAAGGCGCTCAAATGAGAATGCTTCTTTTTTTTCAAGATTTTAAAATCCTAATCTCCACCTTCCAAAATGCATCATCAAGTCATTTTGGTGGTGACACGTGTCACATGTGCATATTCAAAGTTGCATTTAATGCAAAGTCAAAGCCACCAAGTTTGACTTTGCTTTTTGGATATATGTCACATGTACATTCTAAGATACACCATGATCTAATATTGAGATTTGAGTTTTCACGTTCTCGAATTTTTAAGTTTTCTCAACCGAGCGCTCCCTTATTAGATATAGAGGGAGTTGTTGTTGATAGTGAACAACTTATATATACATCTCAAATATATATGATTCATATCCTAGATATAGAGGGAGTTGCATTGGACCATTTTTGAAAACTACGCAGTTTTGACTAAAACACACAAAACTATGCCGTTTTACTAAATTATTGTTTTTGGCTATACCGCATTTCATTGGGTTTTTTGAGAGTGTAGGTATTACTTACTAGTTGAGCAGTTGGGTTTTTTGACAAGGGATGATTTTTGAGCAGGATTGGGCAAGATTAGAGCTTCAATTGCGGCCGGCATTGGCTCGTCTTTCATAACCCCTTTCCAGTAGTCTCCGGAGTCCTTTCTCGCATTTGCACTGCAAAAAAACTGATATATCCATATTGCAACAATTAAGGTTAACATATAAAAGTTGTGAGAAGCCTTAATTGTGTATATATATGTATGTAAACGTAAGCAAGCTTACTGCAAATAGTACCGAGAGGAGAATAGTTATAAATGCCAGAGACAAACGCTGCGCCATTATGTTGTTGTGAGATCTTACTTGAAGAGTTAAGCATGTATTTATAGAGCAATATCTCTTGTCTAACAACCCATTATGACGTCACACTGAACCCTAATTATGTACACAGTACAAAACAAGGCATGTGTATCGAGAGAAGAAACACGCCCCACATTTAAAGTAATTTTGTCCATTTTGTTAGATAAATAATGCTAAATGATTGTTTCTGAAATGATTGTCCATTAATCATGGCTTGATGTTGGCTGCCAACTTGTAATACTACAAAAAAAAAATGTTAATGTGGTACAACAATTAGGAAAATACATTACATGTAACGCTTTATCATATAGTACATAAATATTGATATCTGAAGCTCTCGTAAGACATCTTGATCATATTCGAAATCATATGGTACATTTCTCCACTTATGAAGCGCATGCCGGGTTCGACACCTTTACCATGCATGAATCCGCACACTTACCCCAAATCACCATCGGTACATTCTCGACACTTGCAGCTCAGGCCACGTTGGACACTTTTACCGTTGTAAGACACGACACGTCCATCTTGACGGCCGGAGGAAGCTTCACGCGCGAGACGTGAAGAGGAAAGCATCCACGCACGAGGCGGGTTGAGGAAGAGAGAAATGAAAAGGAATAGGAAAATCTCACAAACTTGTGAGAAAAATGGTGTCCTCAGGACTCGAGTCCGGGATGTAAGTAAGCATATGTGACTCCTTAACCAACAGGCTACAAAAAAGAAGTTAATCTGCAACTAAAATTAGTAATAATTTTTAAAAATTCATTACGTAATAAAAAAAGATAACTAACTCAAAATTATCATTCGTTAAATATATATAATTTTGGTAGGAGGATTGTTAGGAATTTAAATTTGCAAGATAGTAAGTTTAAGATTGTATATTGAGCTTTAACATCAGATAAGTATATATGGACATAATGAATATGGAGAAAAAACTTTTTAGATCTCGCCCAAACAAGAATGCTGAAAGAGAAATAATGTGAGAATATCAAGATTTTTTATACTAAGTTCGTCATTAAGCCGTAACTACTTCGGTAGACACTATCATGTTAAAATTTTCACTGTGAGACGTTGAATTCAATAACAATAGACAACGTGGGTATATATAGAGTAAAGATCACATGAGAAGTGGTAGTTATGGTGAGAAATGAGCTAATCTCATCCATTCATCTTTGTTATCAATGGTTAGGATTAGATTTAATTAAATTACATTAAATTACATAATTTGTACCTTTTCAAAGGTACGAATAATAAATTACATAAATTACATGAAGCTACGAAGAATCCTTTGAATGGTACGAATAATAAACTACTTCTCATTTCTCACCGTAACTACCACTTCTCACCGGAACCGAACTCTTAAATCCTAATCTATTTACTAAATATGAGAATGAATCAAATACAAACCCTATCTTTTTATATAAACTACAGACCACCATATAATATGGTCTTTTTTAATTTTCAGATTTACTGGACAGTGATTTAGTTAAATGTGCCGTGATATGGATAAAACTTCACTTTTCGCTTCAATTCATCAAAAAAGAACATTTTTACCTTATCACTAAACATTTTACTTTTAACTAAATGTTGATTCATAAAACTAAATGTTTAGTGATAAAGTTAAATGTTCAATGATAACGTTTGATGTCCAGTGAATTGTACACATATTTTGTGAATATTCAGTGATTTTAATTAAAATATTCAGATGTTCAATGAATAAAATTTTTTTCGAAGAATTGAAGCGATACGTAACGATTTTTAGTGTTTTGGTCGGTTTATCTCTTAAAGTCATTTTTATATATGAATTTTTTCAAAATTTATAATTTATTAAGTAGTTTGTAGTTTATATAAATAAATGAGGTTTGTATACTCTGGGGAGCACTCGATTGAGGCAGGGTTGGTAGAGTGAGGCACGTGAGGCACGATCTGGGCCACTCATTGTGACACGTGGCGAAGCCACGTGAGTTGAGCCGCCATTTGTGTTCACACTACTATTGGTAGTGGGTTTACTATTTGACACGTGTCGCGTCCACAAAGCACGGGGGGTTAGATTTACTATTTTGGTGCCTCATTTGATCGCTTCTCTGTATACTCTAATAAATAAAATATCTTAGATTTATCTAAATTAGTACTCCCAAAAATATGATAAATTCGAAGAACCTAATAAAACTTCACGATCCAAAAATAAGGCCCTGTCCACTTTGACTCTATTTTTTGACGGTTAAGTTAAGATAAGTTAATATCAGTTACTATCAGTTAAGATCAGTTAAGATAAGTTAAGTTATTTTCAGTGAAGTTAAGTTAAGTTAAATTGGACCACCACCCACCACCACCGTCGCCGGCAGCCACCTCCGGCAGAGGACCTCCGGCGACGGGCCGGCGGGCGGTGGCCGGAGGTCCGGTGGCGGTCCGGCAGTGGTGGTGGGGCCCTTCTGTTAAGTTAATATAAGTCACTATAAGTTTCAGTTAAGTTAAGATCAATTAAGTTTCAGTCAAAATGGACGCATCCTAAATTAAACGTCAAAGTTGTGAAATGCCTTATCTGGATCCGCCCTGTGTGGACACTGCTACTACACGTGAATTACGTTTCTAGAGCTTTAATGATACATAGCGGACAAAAACAGAACAGATACGGGGTGGAAGGTAAGTTTTGTCCCTTATCAATTATTTGTTCATCAAGAGAGAGATGGAGACGAGTATCAGTATCCAATGAACCAAAATCTGATCATATTGGATATCCAGGGAAGGAGGTAAAAAAATAAGTATATTTAATCAAAGGCATAGTCATTATTGGTTAGTGGTGAGTGTACACATCAAAAAGAAAAAGAGGGCTCATTTGATAAACTGTGAAATTAATGAAATAGTCTAGTGTGTCGAGATGTTGTACTTATGGTTTGTAAAACAATTAACTAAACAATTTTATTCAAAACTAAATATCTCTAAGTACAGAACGTAAATAGAGATGCGTAACTTGATATTCAGTTCGACAATCAGTCTACTTTGGGGTGAAAATCAACTCACTATATCGAGTTTAGAGTACAGATGGACTTACGATTACAGACTCCTTCTTAATCAGCTTACTCTAACATGCCGAGTGAACTTGCGATCTAGGCTCCCCCTAGACCCAGAGACTCCCTCTCTATTTTCACCTTGATCCTCTCCCGAAGATCATCGCCTTCTCCCGAAAGCGCAGCAGCAACCACACGTCAGTGCGTGCCGCGTCAGTACGTTCCACGGTCAGTCTGAACTGCACTCAGATCAAACTAACTCCCATCGTTTAATACTCACTGGAATGATGAGCTTAAGCCGATCACCGCCTCCTACCCCCGTTGTGTATATGCGTGAATAATTTTTCCAAAAGTGCTTAATGATTCGAGATCCCTAGCACTCATTATATTGGGGTTGGATCTTTCCTAAATCTTTTAGGAAATCAAATCCTAACCGCATATATCTTTAGGGAATATTCTCCAATCTCTTACGAAACATTCCTAAAAGCATGCGCCGCCTCTTCTTGATAATCTTCCAATATATGTCTTCAATATCTTCTTCCCAAATATCTTTTGTGCGCATATCTTCACTATATACTCTCAACCGACTCCAAGCTTTGTCACCAACCTTCTATATATGACTTAGGAAATTCTGCTCCTCTGCTCTGCATTAGTCTTTGTCCACGCCGGTTGTCTCTCTGGTCTTGAACACCTCATTGTCTGACAGAATGAACCACTTCTCAGGATTTTGCCAAAACTACTAAAACTAATAACAATCTCCCCCTTGGCATGTTTTGCTACAAAGTGACAAGGAGGGTATAACAGCAACATAAATTTTTTAACGATCAGAGTATAACAGACACAACATTACAAAATTCTTTTTTATTGAGCTTTCGTTTATTAAATTTATTTAAGTTTACATCTCAGTTTAGTACAATTAAATTAAGTTCAGTGTAGTTAAATTACGTTAAATTAAACTCAGTACAGTTAAATTAAATTAAGTAAAGTTAACAAATTTTAGTTTACATTTTTTTAGCTCAAAAGAACAGCACTTTAGTTCAACGACGTCGCCTCCTTTATGATACTTATCTTCCACAACGTACGGCGTAACTTCGTTCCTGGGAAGAAGATGTAAAATAAAAGATAGGTAGCAGATACGAAGCTTGTAACTGGGGACAATTTTATTCAATGGAAAGAGCTACATAACAGAAAAGCTTAAAAATAGGAATCAATTTAACAACTCATCGAATGGTCTAAAAACATGTTCAATAAACCGTTACTGAACTTATTCAAACCTGAGAGTATTTCTAACCGAAGATCCGGTATTCCGGACTACACAACTATTTTATTGTTTAAAATTTTAAATAGAAAAGTAACATCATTTTGCCCAAGAACTACGACGTCGTTTGGCCGTTCGGGTTGCGGTCCAATGGAAAGCCCATTTCTGGGAACTTCATTTCTTCTACGATCATCTCGGAGCCAAAAACGATGGCGTCGTGTTCATCATCTCTACTCCTTCCGACCGACAGCCTCGCTTTCTCCAAATCCTCAAGCTTTGAGAAACCTCCTATAGGTGTCTTGCGCCTTCGAGCTTCCGCTGACATACCCGATTTCCTATCCGCCGATTGGTATGCATCAGTTTTTCCTTCTTTTTTTTTTGTTTTTTACTAATTTAGGGTTGCTCAAGTTGGAATTAGGGTTTGTTAATTTAATTTAATTCTTTTTGTTTTGTTTTACACTTTTTTACTATGTTCAGGCTTGAGAGTAGAAGGAAGAGACCATTTGGTCCCAGATTAGAGGTGATAATTTAACCCTCTTTTTTTTGGTTGGTTTTAGATTTCAATTTTACCCAATTTTTGAAGTATGTCAATCAATTTTGCCAATGTGTGTAGTTTAGTGCAGAAGAAGCTGTTAAGCACCAGCTGGATGCACTCAAGTATAATGATCATCCTCGCCCAGATTACGGGATTGAGGTCATGTACAGGGTAATCTCAAACTGCAAATTTTGTGCTGGTGGTATTATAATTATATATTTATCATGGTAAGGTTTGTGTTGCGTCTTTTTTTGGGATTTCAGTTTGCTGGATTTGATCCTTTTGAAAGGTCAACGTATTTTGGACCATTCTTTGACCTAGGACAGGTGAGTGTTTTCATTCTCAAGTATCTCTTTTTGTTGTGTCAAGGGAATGGGATTGCCGGGTGATTAATGTTATGTGCTCATCATGTGCAGTTTGAGAGATTCAGAAGAATATTTCACCATTCAACTTACAGGGTCTTGCTTGGCCACAAGGATAGGAAGATCCTTAGTAGCTTATGCGTAGAGGAGGTAAACAAGTCTATAATGATGATGCCGTGATAAATCTTTAATGATCACTGTCTCATGTGTCATATATGTGGATCAGAACCAGTTCAAGCAACGAATTTGGATACAGGGAACACGTCCCGAGGAAGAAGAAATATTTCAGTTTACCATGATACAGGTATTAGGACACAACAATTAAGACGCATGCGCTTCACATGCTCGAAAATTAATTGTTTTAAGGTTGTGTTTGGCTCGACTCCGAGCTTGCTACAAATGTAATTCCCTTTAATTTTTGTAATAGTATCGCATCATTCTCCATTTGCAGAAGGTTGGCGGATCCTGGGATGGTTATTGGCTGACAGAGAGCCTACTGCATGATGGAGATACATTTTCTGGTGGAGTTGCTTACTGAGATTGTAGCCTTATAATCGAGCAGATCACTAGCTATTTGCCGGACTGTAGGCCACCTTGTATATCCAAACCTCATATATATATATATTTATGTGTAAAAATTGTACAGGAAACTTCGTTCTGTGTTTGTTGGAAAATGTAAACCTTTCCATTGGCATAACTGTTATGTGAATAAAAATTATATTTTCCTGCGGTTATTTTGTAAGAATAGACATGAAACCTTGAAGTGGACATAAATAAAATTGAAGGAAACAATGCCATGGTGCAATTCGTATTTATTATCCAGCACCACATCTAATCGTCTCCTTAGATATGATCCAAAGATCTTTAGAAAAATACTAACAATTGTATGCATTCAAAAAAGCCTTGACAAAAATTCATTGGGACGCTTGTATGTTCGCAACAATTCTAAAAGGATAAACTTTCTGCAGTATACAATTGTCTCATTTCTTTGCTTCAGGTTGAGATATCGACTTGGTCACAACAAAGCAATCTGGTGGAGTAATGTTCGTGTAATAGTTCTGGATGGTGGCTGTTATTTCAAATCCGAATTTCTTGTAAAAATTTATGGCATCTTCATTGTTTGTTTGTACGTGCAGGTATATCTCAGAAACATTCTGCTTCGTTGACAGATCAATCACGTGGTTCAACAGTGTGCTACCTGCGAAAATGATAAGAAGCGAGCAGCTGAAACATGATTTGCGAGAACTTATGTAGGAAAATGTACAGTGAACTGCGCATCTTATCTAACTCACCGATGCCAAGCCCTCGATATGGTGCCAAAACTCCCAAAGTCATGATGTAAACACAGACACCTCCACCCTCTTTCTTCTCGATTCGACAAGCAATAGCACCAACACAAATGTCGCTGTAGTAGGCTGAAAATAAAAAGAAACTCAAAACCTTGACAAATGCACATGCATGTCTAAAGTAGAGGGCACAAATAACTTTTAAATCAAATAAAATATCTTCAGATTTTGTTCTAGGATGTAGGCACACATATCAACACGAAATGTATATTAACCTCCATCTGTTTTTGTTATTCCCTTTCATTAGGCATCCAATCTGCAGCCCTTTATCACTCCGTTCAATAATCACATTTTTTCTGAGCTTCCGCGAAAGTAAACAAAACATATCCAGTACCATACACTTTTTATGAATGAAGAATCACAACAAGAACAAATTGACTGAATTACAATCACAACAAATTGTAGTCTATATAAACAAACAGTAGCATCACACTCCAATTGTTTAACCCTAGCATCACTCCCAATCTGGAAACAAAGCATCACTAAACTTTCATAATTGGATAAATTAGCAACACAAATAAATCCCCCCCCCTATATTCAAGGCTATTCCTAAAACAAATGGAATCATATAATCCAAAAAAAAAAACCCTAGATAAAATCACATAACTCACTCCCTTTGTAAACCTGTTATCTGGAACAAAATGAATGAGTGATAATTATCATATGTCCCAAGAAAGAAGTGATCACATCACATTATAGCCTATGTTGCACGGATACGGATACGGGAATCGGATACGGGTACGATACGATACGGGGATACGATTTATTCAGAAAAAGCCGGATACGATACGTTTCGGATACGTTTGTTATTTTATATAAATATATATATATATATACAGTTATACCATTTTTGTAAATTATATAAAAAATTATACACAAACAAATAATTTTGTTTATAAAACTCCCTAGTTAACTAGTTAAACAAAAAGTTCAAGCATATAATTGTTCTTCAAGCAAAAAATAAGTCAGTAGTAAAAGTCTCAAATATTATCAGAATTAAACATCATCATATAATTGTTTATAAAACTCCCATAGTTTTGAATTTTTTGGGCAGATTTTAGTTAATATTATAGGCCAATTTGAATTTTTTTGGGCTACATTTTTTTGGATACGGCAAATAAATGTATCCAAAAATTGAGATACGTTTTTTTGAACGGATACGAAGAATCCGTGTATCCCAAGTGTATCGTGTATCGGATACGGATACGATACGGGTACGTGACTACCGTGCAACATAGATTATAGCAATAACAAATATATGAATAAATTGGTTTTTTATTATTATTAAGAAAGTAAATTATACCTAGTTTGGTGAAGTCGCCGGAAGCGAGTGCGTCGGCGTAGTACTTATCGTTGTAGCGGACAGGGAAGAGAGCTGCGTTGAGCTTCTTGAGCTGCATCAGATTTTTGTCTCTCAATCCGTCGAGCGAGATCGACACTTGGCCTCCCGCCCCCATTCTTCCCTTTCTTTCTCTCTCTCTCTCGCTGGAATGCGAAGATGCCAAATCTTCACGCAGGATGGAGAAGAAAGAGACTGGGCCCATTGGGCTGACAGCCCAAAGATCTAAAGCCCAATATGCGCGTCTTGTATTGTAGGTGTGGGGGCGGTTTGGTTTGGTACGAACCCGCAACCGCACCATATAAATTGGTTCGTAATTTTGTAAATCGCAAACCGTGTTAAAAAAATTTACAATCAAATATGCACCGTCCATTGTGCCGTTTAGTTTAAAAATCGATTTTCAAAGTTTGCAAAATCCAATTAATTTTTGAACTTATTCCATAAATCAAGAACGAAAACAAGACAAAACCAATAACGATCGAAACTCTCGTGGCTTAGCCGCATGGAGAAGAAGAAGAAGATATGGTGTAACTGTGCCGAAGAATCAACGACAGAACGAGAAAATCAAATTTGCACTTAGGTTATTATCACTTAGTTTTAAATTGGGCTTGCGCCTTAAATTATTATTATTGTAATAACTTTGAATTTCTAATTATTTTATTATATATGTGGTGATGTGCGGTTTAAAACGGGTGGTTTGATATATGGAATCGTTTCCGCACCGTCATATTCGGTTGCGGTGCGGGTTTTAACAAATTGGGGTTTTTTTTCCCAAAAGCGATGCGGTTTAATCAAACACACTTTTACGGTGCGGTGTGGACGGTTTTTAAATTCGGAGCGATTTTTGTGTACCCTATATGTATTGTATTGCTTGAAAACATTTTCAAAATCCAATCAATCAAACATTAGTAAATTGGGCCAACAAGGTTTGACCTACTTGTGAAATCCCCCTATCACAGTATTCACAAGCTTGAGGGTTCAAGCATCACTCATGTCAGAAAAGTGCGATGTAAATTCTTAGGAAAATGCGATGAGTTGAAAGTGTATTTGGTATCAAGCACAAACTGCTAATTGCATTACGTTTACTGTTAAATCAAATTTGATGTTGATGTAGCCCCAACGTAAATTATTTCAACACACAAAACTAATCATATTAGCGATTTATATTGAAATAAGAACAAAAGATTTCTTCAAAATAAACACTAATCATAATAGCGTTACCGTATCAACATCAAATTTGATTTCACAATGTGTTCACACAGTCTAAACACAGTGTAGGAATTACGATCATGGAATTAGGAATGAGGATAATATTAATTGACCTTACATTATAGTCTGGGAACTGAAGCATCAGCATACACTCAAATTTCAAACAGAAAAAAAAAACTCAAAATAAACTTGTGGCAACAACAATGTTAAGGGTTGCTGGATCAACCTGAGATACTCATTGGTTTCTTAAGCCAAAGGTCAGACCTGCAAAAATTATGAAGGGCAAAAAAGCAATATAATGTGAACATTGTCATTATCATCGTCATCTTTTCAAGACGCCAAGCTGTCTAGGAAGCCTTGCAGCTCCTGCAGACCATCAGCCGAAATGCTCCTCTGCACTCTGGTTCGAGGAGCGACTAGATTGGGAGGCGGATGAGGCTGAAAGCAAACTACCACAACAGCTAAGTTGTCACTGCTGTTCCTCTTTAAAGCCTCGTTTACAAGATCTTTGCTGCACATGGCTGGGTCGTTGTGCTCTTGGAGCCTTCGCCTGGCAAAGTCCACTGCGTTCTGGCTCCGGAACACATCCCATAAGCCATCACAGCCTAATATTAGAAACTCGTCGTCTTTGGTTAATTCCTTGGTCATTAGCTCCGGTTCTGCAGTAAGGGGTCCACCCTCCATGTCCTTCAACCCTTCCATGTGCCAGTCTCCGATAGCTCGAGCAACATTTACTTGCCCGTTTAGATAACCGTCGTCGACATATCCACCACAAGCTTCAATGCGGAGCCTTTCTATGCTGCATGCGGGTTTATGATCCCGTGACATCTCTATTGCTTTACCCTTCCTACTGAGCACTGCACGACAATCTCCAGCATTTGCAACAACCAACGACCTGTCATCATGCATATTGAACACCAATCACAACCGAATGAGCAATTCATCGTTGGAAATAACATTACCGTCTATCTTAGGCTATCAACAGAATGCATGATGGTAGCAATAATCAAATAGATCCTTCCATACTATACTAATGTGACACATTTAAGAAACACTGTATGAGATGAGTAGCATCAAAGTAAGTGACGGCGATAAGCAAAATTGGCAACTAACAAAAAAAAAAAATATGTGTAGCAGATAACGGAGATTGGTGAGAAGAAGATGACCTTCCAACAACCAGAGCTGCCAGAGCAGTTGTACCAGAACCAATCGTTGAATTCAAAGAGCAAGCTTCAGCAAAAGCTGTATCAGTGTGTAAAAACGCTGAAGCAATAGCTCGTTTTATTTCTCTAGGGAAATCCTCATCCTCGGCAATAAACCTTGGTAGATGTTGGCATGCAAATTCAGCAGCATGCTTACCGCCATGTCCATCAAACAGCTGCAAGTATGTTCGTCCATATTAATTCACAGTTGATGAACCTTCGATTCATTATATAAAAATCATCATAAAATAATGGAAAAAACATGTATTTAACGATTCATCAAAATGCAAGCTACAAGACAGCAGGAGATAAATAATAATAATAATAATAAAGACTCTTGTACCCCATAGAAAGCGTTTGGGCCGTGTGTTGAGTTCTGAAGCCCATAGGCACACATAAAGTTATCCAGGCAGACATACACATCCTCCATGGTCTTGCGAGTTCCCACGTCAGCCCATGCTCCAGAGCGAATGCTTGGAGTGAAATCTGAAGCACACTCTTCTAAAATCAAACTGGTTTCTAGAGATGTCTCTGACGCTCTTGACCTTATCTAGATACCGAAAGGAGAAACATTTGCTAAATTGTTTTCAGTTCACCAAACTTTGTATAAAGAGCAAGCACATCAAGAGTCTGATTTGACCAAGCCAAAACAGCCCTGACAGTGACAACACACAAAATTTCAGTGCCATTATTTCTTTCCAAAGATATATTCCGACAAAAGAGTAGTACTATGATGCCCCTCCACTCAAGCATTCACGAAATACATCAATACCGAATGACAGTTAAAAAAAATATCAGCATGTTAAACCTAAGTGAACTTATAGTATCCGACATAAAATGTAGTAATTAGGGCATAGACTATAAACTCGTACTTCACAATCTTCCAGGACATATAAAATATTAACACCATTGAATTAACCCTTGAACAACTATGCCTGCATAAAACACTCAACCTTAATACTTATCACCACCACAAGCATTCGGCTCCACCATAAACATTACACACAGTGTCCATATGGGAGAAATCACAAATGCAGATTCATATCCTTGCAGAAATGAGTCCCTAAATTGTTAATCGGCTACGCAATACTCTTTCGACTCACAGCATTTTAAATTGCGGTATTGACTGTAAGACCACAGTCATTCAAATTCACAAAAATTGATATCAGAAGTCGGAAAAAAAAAGGAGCATAGGAACATTTTTAAATCATAAATTCAAACATCATTTATACACCGAAAAGCAAAAAAAAAAAAAAAAACTCAATGGAATCTTACAAGGGAAGGATGCCGAATGAGCGATTTCTGACAAGACGCAACCGTCAAACGCGTAGTACTAAAGCACTGTCGATAAGCTGAGGTGAGCGGGTTGGGTGGACGACCGTCGCTGGAGCAGCTCCCATTCTCAAGATTGCCAAAATTACTCTCTTCCATGATTATTACCTTCACATTGTCCACTAAAACCCTAATCCTATAAGCCTTCACCAACCTTCACAAAAGGCTTCAAATTTCCGACCAAAGAACAACCCAAAGTTCCGAATCCGATCTCAATTGACGAATTGTAAATCAATTCTGATGCTGCGGATCTCGGAGAAAACTGAATCTAGTGGCAAAATTGGGCGAAAATGAAATAGGGTCTTGGAACGGAATTGATGTTTTAAAATTTTTTTGGAGGTGGATGAGCCGAGGATTGGCCGCAAGTGGTGGGGAAATCTTCAGGGTCTGATTCCGGCGTGTTCGCTGTTTTCTGCGTACGGCTGCAGACAGATGGATCCGAACTGTTCCTCAAATCTGAGACGAGCGCAAACGGCGTCGTCTTTATGGAGTTGGGGCACGTCGTATACTGAGATCGATCCATGATCATGAATACGTGTTGTGCTGCGCATCGAGTATTTAACAAATTTATATAGGTTTTGGATAAGTAAAAAATTACATTTTTTTTATCATACAATTAATACATGTGGTATATGTGAACTTAATCATATTGCATGAGAATTATATCGGGTATATGTGAACTTAGACCCTACGACCATTGACTTGAGGCGGGACGAAAACAATCTTACACAAAAAATGAGGAAAAAATATGTTACTTGGAGAGTCGAACTCTTGACAAATTGTCAAAGAGATCAAACCACTCGACCAAAGCCCATTTTACAGTAAAAACCACACTTAAATATAAAAATTATTAATCACCTAAGAATTTGACACGTACCACTTCGAATCATCATAATTCGGGACGTTTTTAGTTCGTATTGAATAAAAATGGGAATGCTCAAAGAAGAAGATTATATAGCACATGAAAAGTCATTTTATTACAGAGAGATTGTCATTTGCAAGGACACGATCTGGCCAATTGAATTATAAGAAGAAGAAGAAAAAAATGTCAGCAAATTATTGAAAATGAAATACAAGTTCCTAATTGGTACAGAATTGTTTCTCAAACCATGACTATTGTTGAAATATGTGTTTAGAATGTGTGAAGAAAATGGAGGTGCGTCTCATTTTGAGACCTAATTTGAGTGGAGAACACCTCAAAATGAGTTGATAAAAATCGGATTAAAATACCTTGCAATGAGAGGTATGTAATCAAAGGTGGAAGTGCCAAAATCGAAGTTGAATCGAATGAGTAATCGATGCTCAAAGTAGGACCAAAATCCATGGAAACATGATGTTGGTAGGAATGGATGGGTGGATTGATTTCACTTGAGTGAAAGCTAATATACCACATTGGAAGCCAAATGAGAACATTGTATGTTCATCTGCCTCTCTGTGTAGACAATGAATTCTGAACAAGGTCAAAACAATCAGTCAGTGAACATGGAGGATTTTCAGAATCCTCCTCATGATGTTGCTGAGTCGGCTGCGACAACCCCAGTTATGATGGCTACGGCCGGGAATGGACCTGCGGGTCTAGTTCCAAATAATGCAGTGGCAAAAGTGCCTGCTGCAGTGATGGCAGCTGAGAGGCCCAAAAAGTTCAATGGACAGAACTGTAATATGTGGCAGCCGAAGATGCACTTCTATCTGACCCAACTAGGGTTTGCCCGGTATCTGACCGAGAACACTCCTACGGTTGCTGAGAATGAGTCTGATCATCAAGTACTCATGGCATACAATGCCTGGAAAGATGCTGAATATCTTTATCGAAATTATGTGCTTAACAGCCTTAATGATGTGTTGTACAAGGTGTACTGTACGAAGAGCTCAGCCAAGGAGCTTTGGGAGTCGCTTGATCGGAAGTACCGAACTGAGAATGCGTGCTCCAAGAAGTACATTTTGGGCGCTTTCTTGAATTCCAGATGGTGGATACAAAGACTGTTACCAGTCAAGTGCAAGACCTGCAGCTCATCATACATGAGATGAACTCTGAAGGAATGAAGGTCAATGAACCATTCCAAGTGGCTGCAGTCATTGAGAAGCTGCCTTTGGGGTGGAAGGACTTCAAGAATTACCTTAAGCACAAGCGAAAGGAAATGTCTATGGAAGACCTAGTGATTCGCCTCAAGAATGAAGAGGATAATCGACTCTCTGATAAGAGGACTAAGCTCCCGCCTGAGAGGGCCAACATGGTGGAGCATGGTGCTAGCTCCAAAGGGAAGAAGCCCTTCAGCAAACTTGGACCCAAAAGTGGGGCTATCAATAAAAAGGTGCAGCCAAAGTTCACTGGCAAGTGCTTCAACTGTGACAAAGAGGGCCACAGAGCTGCTGACTGTAAGAAGCCGCAGAAAAAGAAGAAAAGGGCGAATGTTGCCGAGGTGGATGAAGATCTCCTGGTTGCTGTTATCTCTCAGCTGAATCTGGCAGATTCCAATCCCAAGGAATGGTGGCTGGATACTGGAGCAACCCACCATATCTGTTCTGACAAGAATGCCTTCTCAGAGTTGAAATTAACTGATACTGGAGAGAAGGTATACATGGGCAACGTAGCCACCTCAGAAGTGAAGGGGAAAGGAAGTGTGATTTTGAAGATGGCTTCAGGAAAGGAGCTGAAGCTGACTAATGTCTCATATGTACCTGACATTAGGAAGAACTTAGTATCTGGAGCCTTGCTTGATGGGCATGGATTTAAGATAGTGATTGAGTCTCAGAAAGTCGTTCATTCAAAGAACGGAGTGTACGTGGGGCGTGGTTATGTGAAAGATGGCATGTGGAAACTTAATGTAATTGCCATCAAGTCTATCAATAAAGAAAGTTCTTTGGCTTACTTGCTTGAATCTTCAAATTTATGGCATGATAGATTAGGTCATGTGAATTATGACTCAATAAGGAATCTAATGAGATTGGATTATATACCAAAACTCCAATTTGATTCCAAACACAAGTGTGAAATTTGCGTTGAAGCAATATTAACAAAAACATCCTTTCAAAGTGTTGAAAGAGATACTGAGCTCCTTGACTTAATACATAGTGATCTATTTGACTTGGAATTCATGCCAACAAGAGGTGGAAATAAATATTTTGTGACTTTCATAGATGATAGTTCAAAATATTGTTCAATATACTTGCTAAAGTGCAAGGATGAAGCAATAGAGAAATTTGCCATGTACAAGTTGGAAGTAGAAAACCAACTAAATAAAAAGATCAAACGATTACGGAGTGATCGTGGTGGTGAATATGTAGAACCGTTTGGGACACTGTGTGCACAAACTGGAATCATACATGAAGTAACTTGACGGAGCTGATGGACCATATTTATATGATTCATTAAGACAGTTAAACCCACCAAATTAGACTCTTTGTCTATTTAACTTTTGCTTGTTAGTTCCGATATTTATCTACAGGGTATTTTGAAGTCTAGAGAGAATACAAGCTAAGGAGGAGTTTTAAAGCTGAAAATGAATTACAAGTCATTCCAGGACACGACCAGATTCCGACTGTACAATTTTCATGAACCTGACATGGAATCACTCAAAACAAGTCAAACCGGAGAGCAACCAGAGTCTGTTCGGAGCTGAAAGAGGATCGATGGCTTTTGTGAAAAGATCACAAACTCACCACTCACTCTCCTCCACCTCACATGGCCGGCGGCTTCAAGGAGGAAGTGACACATGGGGGGGGGGGGGGGGGGGGGGGGGGGGTGGCTAAGGGAGGTGATGACTCACCCCGATGGCTTTTGCTTCTCCTCCCATTTTGTGACATGTGGTGGCCTCTCATCCACGTCCATCCCTTGCCCTTAGCCTATAAATAGAGATGCCCTCTCCTTGTAAATGTATCCCATCCACAATCCACAAGTCTTTAGAGAGATAGAGGGCTTAACCCTCTTCTCTTCACTTTCAATACACATTTTGTTCTTCATTTTGGAGCTACTTTTCCTTGCTTGGATCTTGCTTAGGAGCTCCTCTCCTCCACTTATTGTAGGTACAAAAGCCACGGCTTGTCCTTTAATTTCCGTATATATTGTTCTTACTTTAAAGTTATTCTCCTTTTCGGGATCCTTGTTTAAAGCCATGGTTTGCTTGTATTCCTTGACATGAATACAAGTAACTAAAAGCTTGTATTCGGTAGAGGGAGTATTTATATCATAAACCGTTCTAGACTCTATGCTTAATGCTACTTAGTGTTTCAAAACTTGTTCTATGTGCCATATATTAGGTTAGAACTTCCAAGGTTGAGTGGATGCTTTAACGGGCAAAGCTCTTCCGTGGGGTTCATGAACATACTCGGGTAAGTGGATGCTTTAACGGGCAAAGCTTATCTGAGGAGTTCGACCTCTTTAAAACACCACTTGGTTGATCGGAAATGATTGATCAGGTGGATGCACATAAGGCTAAGATATTTCGAAAGGAGGAATTAGTCTAAATAGAACAAGTGTTCTAAATGATGTGGCAAGTCATGTGCTAGAAATAGCCTTGATACATCTTTGAACACTTAGTATGATCATTAGAGGTCAATGATAAACGGACTATGATATGAAACCCCTAAACCGAATCCTTTCCTTACAGTCCATTATCAACTGTTGTAATTTACTTTCAGTTCTCAAAGCACACTCAAACCCAACCCCAATCGCATTAAATTTATGCATAAGCTTCATTAAAGAACAACTAATCCACCAATTCCCTTGGGTTCGACCCCTACTTACCCTTTACTACACAATAGTAGAGTACGAGTAGCGGACTTATAAATTTATTTTTGCACAGAGACATTGCACCTTAACAACAGTGCAGTGCGCTCCGTCAGAGCGCACTGCACTGTCGTTAAGGTGCGATGTTCTCTGTGCAAAATAAATTTATATCTCCGCTACTCGTGCACTACTAGTGGGTAGTAAAGGGCCCAAGGGAGTCAGGTGAATAGTTGTTCTTTAAGTAGGACAGTTGGGGGTTGGTTGTGATTTTAGTACAGAGAGTAGCGTGGGTTAGTTGTGATTTTAGTACTGAAAGTAAATAACTGAAAAATAAAGTGCTTGAAGGACAAGACTTGCAGAAATTAAAGTGCTTGAAGGACAAGACTTGCGGAAATTAAAGTGCTTGAAGGACAAGACTTGCAGAAAGAAATTGCTTGAAGGACAAGACTTGCAGAAAGTAAGCAGTTGATATGGACTGAAAGTAAATAACAGGTGATATTGCAATTAAAGGAAAGATTCGGTATCAGGGGGCCTTGTATCATAGTCTGTTTATCATTGACCTCTAATGATCATACTAAGTGTTCAAAATTGTATCAAGGCCATTTCAAGCACTCGACTTGCCACACTGTCTAGCCCATTTCAAGGCATAGAGCACTTGTTCTATTTAGACTAATGCCCCATTTCAAGGTATATTAGCCTATGTGCATCCATTTGATCAATCATTTCCGATCAACCAAATGGTGTTTTAAAGAAGTCGAACTCCTCAGATAAGCTTTGCCATTTCAAGCATCCACTTACCCGAGTATGTTCACGAACCCCACGGAAGAGTTTTTCCATTTCAAGCATCCACTCAACCTTGGAAGTTCTGACCTAGTATGTGGCACATAGAACAAGTTTTGAACACAAAGAGGCACTTAAGAGAAGGGTCTAAAACATTATATGATACAAGTACACCCCTTCAACCGAATGAAGGGTTTAGCTACGAATATCCATGGAACAGGACATCATAGCTAAGTACTTGAAAAGTAAAGGTTTTTGAAAGACAGTAAAGTAAAGTTTTCGAAAGTAAAGACATGAAAGTAAAAGGAGAGTACTTCAAGAACCGACAAGAGTACTCAAGAACAGTAAGGAAAAGCTTGAGTACTTCAAGAACCGACAAGAGTACTCAAGATCAAACTTCAATATCAAAGTAGTGTGATTACATGGATGGTGCCCAAAATCTAGAGAGATGAGTAACAAGTGACTTGTGTTTCTTGCACACAAAATGGGATGATTTACAAAGGGAAGGGGATGTGCTATTTATAGGCTAAGGGAGGCAAGGAGGAGGCAACACATGGCATGAGGGGAATGGAGGAGAGGAAAGCCGCCGGAGGGGAGGTGGCAAGGCCAAGAGCAGCCCCCCCATGTGTCATCTTCATGGCCAAAGCCGCCGGCTAGGTGGAGGGGAGTGGGTGAGTGTGAGTTGAGATCTTATCCCAAAAGCCATCGGTTCCCTTTCAGCTCCGGGCAGACTCTGGTTGCTCTTCGGTTGGATTTGTTTTGAGTGATTCCATGTCAGGTTTATGAAAGTTGTACAGTCGAAATCTGGTCGTGTCCTGACTCGTAATTCATTTTCAGCTTTAAAACTCCTCCTTAGCTTGTATTCTCTCTGGACTTCAAAATACCCTGTAAATAAATATCGGAACTAACAAGCAAAAGTTAAATAGACAAAGAGTCTAATTTGGTGGGTTTAACTGTCTTAATGAATCATATAAATATGGTCCATCAGATCACCCCACACTTTTAGTTGTTCGTCCCGAACAATGCTTTTTAAGGGCGGTACACACAATCCAAGTAAAAACTTCAAATATGAAAGTGAGATTGTGGGACTAGATTTATCCTATTCATGCATTACTTACTTATTACTAAACTAAACTGTGTAAATACTTAGAAGAAACTTGATACTTGTACCTTCGGGTCGAGATGCAAATTAATTTGGATGTTTCGGGAGATAGCCCTTTTCAAGCTCCTGGACTGCATTCTTGGGACCGACTCGCACTATATGGTTAACTTGTAGCTTTTTCTAGCACGTGACTTGGTTCGGGTTTCACTGAGTTGAGCACTTTGATTTCTTTTGGTGAGGGACAGCTTTTGAAGTGAATCGGCCTTTGGCCTTTGATGTTGAATTGGAGTTTCTTCACTTTTGTTTTGGTTAAAACCTTCACAATTTTGGCTTTTGGCCTTTGATTAGCTTCTTCGAGCTTTTGCTTATTTGTGACTTGCTAGTCCATTTTCTCAACCTTTCTTTGGGAGGTCCAATCGTCGCCCGAGAGCATATGGAAATACCTCCCCGCTCTTTCTCATCCTCGCCGTTTCGCGCGGGTCAAGATGAGGGTCGCTCATCTATTTTCCCGGCTACTCTGACTAGAGATATGACGGTTTGATTCCCGTCCCGCCTCTTGCATATACGCTGCACGGCGGAGATGACTCTGATCTTCTTTGAAACCCGAAGTGCAGCCTCCACTGACTTCGTAAACCATATAGTGAGATTCAGTCCTTTGATTGCTTGCCAAGCCTCTCTAGGGCAGTTTATGTCAACTCCACATCCCCTGTATATCTCAGCACAAAGGGACAAATGAGAAGTTACATTTTAAGTTTTTAAACAGTTGAATTTTCACAAGGTAATTGCATGAATTATGATCTATCTTTTTCACATTCTCAAGTTCATATTTTCAAAAAGATAATATTAAGGGAAAAGGAAAAAGAAAAACATGTTAAATAACTATGTACAAAGGCAGTTCTCACCCCACACTTTTGAACGAAGGCGTGCCTCTCGGCATAACTTAGTTCAAAAGTCATGCAAGCAAATATTTACAGGTAAGGTGAGAATGACTTAAGGCAAAAACTAAATGACAGAAATTAAATGACTGAAAGTAAGATAGGTGTCGGGTTACCTCCCGACCAGTGCCTTTGTTTAACGTCGTTGGCTCGACATTACCTCACTCCTGGATTATAAGTTCGGATCCCATGGGCGGCTCGGGTCATACTTTTGCGGAGTGCCTACTTTGATTCTTGCCTTGACTTTTCCTGAGTTCTTGTGAGATGATGAGTTCGGGTCCTGTTCCCATCGTTCTGGTGGTTTCTCCTTCCATTGTCTCTGAGAAGGCGAGGGACCCTTCACTACTGTCTCTTGGGTTGGGCTCTCTTATGTTTAGCTGTGGCGAAAAAATGCTCCATCAAGGAGTCGTTAGGCCTTTCTTCCATCCTTCTTTCAGTCTCTTCATTGATCACATAGTTTTCTGCAACTTGCCTATTGATCAAGGGGAAAAGTCGGGAAGCTTGTATCTTAAGGCTTGGTTCTGTCTCGTCATGTTCGTCAGTGAGGATCTGGTCTTGGATGGTTTCGGCTGCCTTGGTAATGATAGTTGGATATGACTCGGGCAGCTCGCCAGTGGTATCCTAGACTTCTTCTTTTGCTGGCACGGTCTTGAGTTCCCATGAAGGTTCTTCCTCGTTGCTTCCGGTGCTTTCTGTATCTAGTTCTTCTGATGGCTCGGGAGTTTCTTCTGATGGCTCGGGGGTTTCTTCTTCATTCGTCTCTGGACCAGCCTCTATTATCTGTATTCCTCTATTAGCTTGGAGCATTGGCCTTCGTTTTGTGGCTTCGGCCAAGTCATCTATAATATCCCACATTTGAGTCATGGTTAAGTGCAAGGTTGATCCTCCTACTGCGTCGTTAAACCTTGTCTGTTAATCAGCCCTCATTCCACAAAGGAATTTTTGAAGAAGAAACACTTCCGTGAATCCATGGTGCGGGCAGCGTGAGACGATGGTGTCATAGTACGTGTAGTATTCGTCCAAAGTCTCATCCCGGGATTGCTGAAGGCAGATGATCTTCTCTCGGGTGTCATGTCGTAAGGATGGGGGGGGGGGAGAATTCTTTCAGGAATTTAGCGCGAAGGTCCATATAATATTTTGCACAATTAGCAGTTGATGTGTAATACCATACTGTCGCAAAGTCAGTTAAAGAGTGTTCAAAACATTTTAATTGAAACTCTTCTAACGTTACATTTTCAGGTTTCATGTGACGGCTTATATGGTGGATATGTTGGCAGTGTATTACTGGGTCTTCTCCGGTGGTCCCTCCAAACTGAGGAAGATGCTGAGCCATCCATCCATACATGGTGGAAAGTGTGATGAAGAAATGAAAGGGAAAGAAAAGAATAACTAATCTGAAGCTAACTCCCCGGCAACGGCGCCAATTTTGACGGAGCGCACTGCACTGTCGTTAAGGTGCGATGTTCTCTGTGCAAAATAAATTTATATCTCCGCTACTCGTACTCTACTAGTGGGTAGTAAAGGGTAAGTAGGGGTCGAACCCAAGGGAGTCAGGTGAATAGTTGTTCTTTAAGTAGGACAGTTGGGGGTTGGTTGTGATTTTAGTACAGAGAGTAGCGTGGGTTAGTTGTGATTTTAGTACTGAAAGTAAATAACTGAAAAATAAAGTGCTTGAAGGACAAGACTTGCGGAAATTAAAGTGCTTGAAGGACAAGACTTGCGGAAATTAAAGTGCTTGAAGGACAAGACTTGCAGAAAGAAATTGCTTGAAGGACAAGACTTGCGGAAAGTAAGCAGTTGATATGGACTGAAAGTAAATAACAGGTGATATTGCAATTAAAGGAAAGATTCGGTATCAGGGGGCCTTGTATCATAGTCTGTTTATCATTGACCTCTAATGATCATACTAAGTGTTCAAAATTGTATCAAGGCCATTTCAAGCACTCGACTTGCCACACTGTCTAGCCCATTTCAAGGCATAGAGCACTTGTTCTATTTAGACTAATGCCCCATTTCAAGGTATATTAGCCTATGTGCATCCATTTGATCAATCATTTCCGATCAACCAAATGGTGTTTTAAAGAAGTCGAACTCCTCAGATAAGCTTTGCCATTTCAAGCATCCACTTACCCGAGTATGTTCACGAACCCCACGGCAGAGTTTTGCCATTTCAAGCATCCACTCAACCTTGGAAGTTCTGACCTAGTATGTGGCACATAGAACAAGTTTTGAACACAAAGAGGCACTTAAGAGAAGGGTCTAAAACATTGTATGATACAAGTACACCCCTTCAACCGAATGAAGGGTTTAGCTACGAATATCCATGGAACAGGACATCATAGCTAAGTACTTGAAAAGTAAAGGTTTTTGAAAGACAGTAAAGTAAAGTTTTCGAACGTAAAGACATGAAAGTAAAAGGAGAGTACTTCAAGAACCGACAAGAGTACTCAAGAACAGTAAGGAAAAGCTTGAGTACTTCAAGAACCGACAAGAGTACTCAAGATCAAACTTCAATATCAAAGTAGTGTGATTACATGGATGGTGCCCAAAATCTAGAGAGATGAGTAACAAGTGACTTGTGTTTCTTGCACACAAAATGGGATGATTTACAAAGGGAAGGGGATGTGCTATTTATAGGCTAAGGGAGGCAAGGAGGAGGCAACACATGTCATGAGGGGAATGGAGGAGAGGAAAGCCACCGGAGGGGAGGTGGCAAGGCCAAGAGCAGCCCCCCCATGTGTCATCTTCATGGCCAAAGCCGCCGGCTAGGTGGAGGGGAGTGGGTGAGTGTGAGTTGAGATCTTTTCCCAAAAGCCATCGGTTCCCTTTCAGCTCCGGACAGACTCTGGTTGCTCTTCGGTTGGATTTGTTTTGAGTGATTCCATGTCAGGTTTATGAAAGTTGTACAGTCGGAATCTGGTCGTGTCCTGACTCGTAATTCATTTTCAGCTTTAAAACTCCTCCTTAGCTTGTATTCTCTCTGGACTTCAAAATACCCTGTAGATAAATATCGGAACTAACAAGCAAAAGTTAAATAGACAAAGAGTCTAATTTGGTGGGTTTAACTGTCTTAATGAATCATATAAATATGGTCCATCATAACTCCACCTTATTCGCCTCAGTTGAATGGTATAGCTGAACGTAAGAATCGCACTATCAAAGAAATGATGAATGCGATGCTGCTTAGTTCAGGGTTACCAAAGGAAATGTGGGGGGAGGTTGTGCTCTCAGCTAATTATCTACTGAATCGGATACCCCGTAAGAAGAGAGAAAAATCTCCTTATGAATTATTTATAGGGAGAACGCCATCCGACGCACACTTGCGAGTGTGGGGTGTTTAGCCAAGGTGATGGCTCCCGGTCCTAAAAGAATGAAAATAGGAACAAAGACAATTGACTGTGTGTTTATTGGATATGCACTAAATAGTACTGTGTATAGATTTCTCGTGTATGAATAGAAAAATCCTGATATACACAAAGACACCATTATGGAGTCTAAGACTGCTTCGTTCTTTGAACAAGTGTTTCCTTATAAATCTGAGGAAATGAGACCGAGTTCACCAGATGAGATAGGCGAAGAACTCACTGAAATGTCTCAACAACAAGAAGAAGAAGTAATCGAGGAGAATACAAATTTAGAGGAACCTAGACGAAGCAAAAGAGCTAGGGTTGAAAATTCGTTTGGACCTGATTTTCTAACCTTTATGGTTGAGGCAGGACCTCGTACATATGATGAAGCAATTAGCTCGGTTGAAGGTCCTTTATGGAAAGAAGCCATAAAAAGTGAACTAGACTCCATTATGCAAAATCATACATGGGAGCTAGTTGATATTCCTCATGGATGTAAACCACTTCACTCTAAGTGGATTTTTATTAAGAAACTGAAAGTAGACGGTACTATTGAAAAGTACAAAGCGAGACTTGTGATCAAAGGGTATAGACAAAAGGAAGGTCTAGACTACTTTGATACATTCTCCCATGTGACAAGGATCACATCCATCAGAATGATAATTGCCATTGCAGCATTGCGCAATTTAGAAATTTATCAAATGGATGTGAAGACTGCTTTCTTAAATGGAGACCTCGAGGAAGAAATATATATGGAACCTGAGGGTTGTAGAGTGCCAGGACAAGAGAGAAAAGTTTGTAAACTTGTCAAGTCTCTTTATGGTCTGAAACAAGCGCCAAAACAGTGGCATGAGAAATTTGACAAAGTAATGTTGTCAAACGGATTCAAAATCAACGAGTGTGACAAATGTATATACATCAAAAACACTGAACACGGATATGTGATTTTGTGTTTATACGTCGATGACATACTCATTGTAGGCAGCGATGAAAAATTGGTCAAATATACTAAGGCCATATTAAACTCAAGGTTTGATATGAAAGACATGGGACGAGCTGATGTAATTTTAGGGATTAAAATTACAAGAACAACAGATGGATTTGTTTTAAGCCAATCACATTATGTTGATAAAATTTTGGACAAGTTTGGGAAAGACAGTCAAGGAGTATGTTGGACTCCTATAGAAATGACTCAACACCTGTCTAAGAACAAAGGAGAGAGCAACTCCCAAGTAGAGTACTCAAAAGTGATAGGCAGTCTAATGTACTTAATGAATTGTACTAGACCTGATATTGCCTATATCGTGAGCAGACTTGCGAGATATACGAGTAATCCAGGAACGATACACTGGAATGCTATCGTAAGAATACTAAAGTATTTACGAGCCACTCGCAATTATGGTCTTTATTATACCAGATATCCTGAAGTTATTAAAGGATACACTGATGCAAGCTGGATATCTGATATACAAGACTCAAAGGCCACCAGTGGATATGTATTCACTCTCGGAGGTGCGGCCGTCTCGTGGAAATCCTCTTAACAAACACTAATAACCCGGTCCACGATGGAAGCTGAGTTCGTGGCATTAGATAAATGTGGCGAAGAAGCAGAGTGGTTAAGAAACTTTGTTTCGGGAAAAACCATGTGCCACCAATATGTTTATATTGTGATAACCAATCAACAATTGGTAGAGCACAAAATGTCATATATAATGGTAAGTCTAGACACATACGTCGTAGACACAATACCATTAGACAACTTCTCTCATCCGGGGTCATAAGCATTGACTACGTAAGGTCCAAAGAAAACGTAGTGGATCCGTTAACCAAAGGGTTAAACAGGGACCAAGTAGAGAAGACGACAAAGGGAATGAGACTGAAGCCTTTTGATTGCTAATATCAAAACATAGGCTTAAGCCCTTTTGGAACTAAAGTTGAGGCAACGGAAAACCCTACCATGATGACTGGAGATCCCAAGAACTTGGTTCAAAGGGACCACCTAACTGCTAAGACTATGAGGTCACTGTGGGGTAACACCACAGTCCTATTCCCAGATCAAACAGTGACTCCCGCACGAGGCTAAGCTCGAAGCTTTTAATAATTCTAGTAATTTGAATAGTGAGATTCAAATTGGTAACGCAGGTTTACTTAAGAAAGAATCACCTATGTGAGAGAGAAGTGGGGCCGCTTCAAAGGAGAATTCAAAGGGCTTAATTCTTTAGAAACTCTTGCAGAACCAGGAACGGGGTGTCATGGCCAAAATGAACCCACCAGTAAGAACCAAGTATGGTCAGGAAGATATCTGTGGGAGACATGGCTTTCGTTTACATTATAAGACGAACAGTTCAAGGACAATCACGTCTACTGAATAGTGAGTAAAGAGAACATGTTTTCTCAAGGGAAGGTTCAAGGGCGTTGCCTACCTATCCTATGCAGATATCAACCGTAGAAGCTATCACCACATAGAGTCGAGTCATGATTTTCGATTTTGATTGTTTTTCGTTTTCACTCGATTTTATTCATGTGGGGGATTGTTGAAATATGTGTTTAGAATGTGTGAAGAAAGTGGAGGTGCGCCTCATTTTGAGACCTAATTTGAGTGTGGAGAACACCTCAAAATGAGTTGATAAAAATCGGATTAAAATACCTTGCAATGAGAGGTATGGAATCACAGGTGGAAGTGCCAAAATCGAAGTTGAATCGAAGTTGAATCGAAGCTCAAAGTAGGACCAAAATCAATGGAAACATGATGTTGGTAGGAATGGATGGGTGGATTGATTTCATTTGAGTGAAAGCTAATATCCCACATTGGAAGCCAAATGGGAACATTGTATGTTCATATATGATTTCAATAACAAGCTTATTAAGTTGTTAAAAGAAACTCTCTCCCAACGCCTACGCGGGCGCCCAGGGGGAGGGGAATCATCCGGTCAACGACGTCGGATTTTGCTCGGTTCGTTTCCGCGCCCGCATCATGCGGACATGGATGTAGCATCGATTTCTCCGCGGTTCGGTTTTGCAAAATTCAATTTCAATTTTTGAGCATTAAACCAAATCAAAACCGATTTGGTCTTCCATTATATTTTGGAAACAGTTTCCATAACGGTCTGAACTTATGTTTTGGAAAATGTATAGTTTATCAACTCCCGTTAATTTCGAATATCGGTTGAATTATCAACATGCGTTATTTTCGGAAACTGAAGATTATCTTCCACGATATCTTTGGAAACTGAAGTCGGTTAGACTTCGTGAGCAAGTCATTGGACTGCTATTTAAGAAGGGTCTGCGCTTCACTTGTAAACACACAGAAAAGAAATCAGCTTTCCTCCTCAGTCTTTCTCTTTCGTAAAAGTCAGTCGGTGTTGATAGCTAAAGGCCAGAAAGGTTCGATCGGCAAAGCTTAGTGCTAAGTCTGTTGCCGTGGATCGTTTTATCCTGGGAAGCATACTGCCAAAGAGTCCCAAAGCACAGTAGGGCGGCAATCTGGCTTTAAGGACATCGTCCAACGTGACTCGATCCACCCTTCGGTTTGCATTATTTCAATTCGATTTCATATTGGTTATGTTATTCTGTTGAATTGAAGTTGTTCGATTGCTGTTACTTTTATTTGAATCACATAAGTGCATATTTGGTTATTTAGTAACTCCATTGATACCCGCCTGTTATATCAGTACTTATTTCCAACCACTATATGTCTGCAGTTTTGTTGTTATTTCGATCATTTCGTGATATTATTGCAGCATTTCTTATTCAGTAAATTTGTTGGATTTCAACTGGATTTCTCCATGATCATAGTATTTTATATTTAAAAAAAGTATTTGCTAAAAACTTCATTCTTTAGCATTAATTTTGTTTGTGAGTTTTAAATTAAAATACACTACCATTAATCCCTATTCATTGTTTTGATTTGTTTAGAATGTATTTTAACAATACTTTATAATGTCCACTCCCAGTTTAAGTCTATAGTGACAACATGCGGAGCCTCCTTCTAACTGCCGATATACTCTTTTTAGTTGTCACGGTACTAACACATATATCTCCATTTTCATTTTTAAAATGAAAAGTAAGTCAAAATGTACGATTTGTGTAATAGATTGTATAAGACCTAAGCAAGTTCAATTAGGTTAAGTCCAAGTTTTAGGTCAAGTCATTTAGGATTTGTTAGATTGGGCAAGAACACGTAATGGAAACAACAAAGTAAAGACACAAGGACTTTTTACATGCTTCGGTTACCCTACTGCTTGGAGTCTCGGAGGGGAGACTCGCCCAACATCCACTATGATTCCCAAAGAGTTTTTGCACAATTACATGTTATGAATATATGAATTGAGAGTCTGTTATTGAAATGAGGCCAGTGGCCTATATATACTGTACATGAGATAAGTGTGAATCATAATCAAATATATACAGTATAATATCTAAACTAAGTATAGAAGCCGAATATATCAGAGTATATCTCTAACACCCCCCTCAAACTCATGATGGGTCAACAATACTGAGTTTGGAGAGATGCAATGCATGCTGTGCTCTGGTCTGTGCCTTCGTGAAAAAGTCGGCCATCTGAAGTTCGGAGGGAACATACTGAAGAGCAATAACCTGATCATGAACCTGAGATCTGACATAAGAAGCATCCACACCAATATGCTTGGTGAGCTCATGCTTCACCGGATCACGAGCAATACTGATAGCCCCCGTACTGTCAGACAAAAGTGGAGTAGGTGCAGACACATATATGCCAAAATCCTGAAGTAACCATCGAAGCCAAGTAACCTCGGCTGTCAATAAAGCCATGTCACGCAGTTCAGCCTCAGCACTAGAACGAGATACCACCGTCTGTTTCTTATTCTTCCAAGCAATGAGAGAACCACCCAAAAAAACACAGTAAGAGGATAGGAACCTCCTATCAGAGGGATCACTAGCCCAAGTAGCGTCCGAATAAGCCTGAAGGTGAAGAGAGCCCGAGCGCGGAAAGAAAAGGCGACAAGAGACAGTGCCACGAAGGTAACGCAGAACACGGAGAAGGTGACTATAATGAAGCTGAGTGGGAGCAGAAACAAACTGACTCACGATATGAACTGTGAAATTATATCCCCTGTTCAAGCAAGTGTTCTAGGTCGTGTTTCGACAGACCTTGAACTCTCTCCACAACAGTTCAACAAACAGATCAAACAGAACAGTAAAACTAGAGCACGCACAGGTTGATAACCCAGTTCGGCCAGGCCTACTCTGGGGGGTTTCCCACACCCGGAAAAGGGACAACAAATCTTTATTACGAGTATAGAGCTTTCACGTGGACTTACACTTACACCTTGTAATTGCCTAGCCTCTATTCCTCCGTCTCTCAGATTTGCAACCAAGGTTCGTCGCAACTCCCCTTGATCCCCTTCGTCCAGACTCTCTGTCCGAACGTACTCGATCTTCTCCTGAAGCTCGGTCGCTTTCTCTCGAAAGCAGGTTGTTCTGTTTGTGCACTGAACGTGATTACCTCTGGTCAGTCTGAATGGCACGTATCAGACTGAGCTCACACCGATGTATTTCCAGTGGGGAAAGTACAATCGGCCGTCGCTTTCTTCTTCTCCAATCGATAGGGTTTCTTCGTGTATGTATGATCTTAAAAGCGATGGATATTAGGGCTGCCCTTGCAATGTATTTATATGCTCGGACGAAACCCTAATTCGCACAAGATAATCCCATCAAATATTTCGGAATATATTCCCAAATATTTGATGTATATCTTTCAAATCGGTGAGAGGGAAACCAATGACGTCCTCTCCAAGTCAGCCATGCCGCCATGTAGTAGATATTTATCCGAATATCTGGAGACCGATTTCTTCGCTGGCCGACTTCAGATCGAAGGGATATTCGATCTAGAACCTTCTGGAAAAGTCTCTGCGTCTGCTCTACGCTGTACAGTAGTTCCACGAAGAGTTTGAACTCCCCTTGAACTCCTGCTCGAACTGTCTAACTACGTTTTGCCAAACACATGCCACTCAAGGGAACATCAATCTCCCCCTTGGCATTTTGGCAAAACCAAATCTACTAGATAACTAGATCTATCTAGACAGTCGACAACCTTGAGGGAACAAAAAAAATGTCACCACCTCAAAATACTCCCCCTTTTTGCCACAAACTGGCAAGGGGTCCGATCTAGTTCGAACAGCAAATCAAACTGTGCCAGAACAAGCACAAAAAAAAAACTAGAGTTTTAAATGAAAACTGAGTTCAGAGAGTTTGAAGACAGTGGACCTTTATGCAGACTCATCATCTGTGGCACCTTCAGAATCTGCATCATCAGATTCATCTTCACTTGGGTAGCTAAGGGCACGAGCAAGCTTATTGATGCGCCTGCGTTGCTCCTTGTCCGCAGCAATGATGGCATTAAGACCACTGAGCAACTTGCTTCGCTCATCTCGGCCCATTCTGCCTCCCCCTCGACTGGATTCCGCCACATCTTTTCCTTTCTCCTTGAGATCGTTCACGTGACGCCCTTTAAACAACTTGTGGTCAACAATGAACGTGCTGGGTGCATTTGAGAGTTGGTCAGGCGAGGCCTTTAAATCTGGAGCATGATGGATGATCAGCTCGTATATCAGAGACGGGAAGCAAATCTGATGCAGAGATCTCGTCGAAGTGGCATGTTCAGCAATCTGTTTGAACATCACTCTGCCCAGATTGAACTTCAGCTTATTCCCTATCTGATAAAGCAGTTGAGCCATGTCCTTGTTGACCATTGAGCGATGAGTAGACGGCCTCCAGTTGAAAACAGCAATGAAGAACATAAAGGAAGCACTGCTTGATGAGTACTGGGTCCTAGCCATGCAGGAAGAGCTGGAAGAGTTTACTCGCAATGACGTCTGAGACTTAGTTCCAAGACCTGATGGAGTAAATGTCATAGGCACTAAATGGATCTACAAGAACAAGTCAGACGCCACATGCAATAGCACACGACACAAGGCACGTCTAGTGGCATAAGGCTATACTCAGATAGAGGGGATCGACTTTGATGAAACTTTTGCCCCCGTCGCACGCCTCGAAGCCATACGCCTACTCCTTGCTCTGGCATGTCACTTAAAGTTTTGGCTGTTCCAGATGGATGTTAAGAGTGCCTTCCTCAATGGTTTTTGAATGAGGAAGTATACGTTGCTCAGTCGAAAGGTTTTGAGGACCCACATCACTCTGTTCACGTGTACCGCCAGAAAAAGGCTCTGTACGGACTCAAACAAGCGCCCAGGGCATGGTATGAGCGTCTTACCGTATTTCTCGTCGACCATGGATATGTGCGAGGGGGAGTGGCCAAGACCCTGTTCGTGAAACACACAAGGTCAGATTTTATTATCGCACAAATCTCTGTTGACGATATAGTGTTTGGGTCCAACACACAGAAGCTGGTGGATCAGTTTGTGGAACAGATGCAGAAAGAGTTCAAGATGAGCATGGTTGGAGAGATGAACTACTTTCTCGGACTCCAGGTGATACAGAAGGAGGATGGCATCTTCATCTCACAAAGCAAGTATGCCAAGAACTTGATTAAGAAATTTGAGCTTGAGAAGGCAAGTCACAAAAGAACACCAGCTGCTACGCACTTAAAGATCACTAAAGACGATGCTGGAACAAAGGTCGACCAGACTCTGTACAGGAGTATGATTGGGAGTCTCCTGTACTTAACAGCCAGCAGACCAGATATAGCGTATGCGGTAGGAGTATATGCCAGGTATCAAGCAGATCCGAAAGAAAGTCATCTTCTGTAAGTGAAGAGAATCATAAAGTATGTGTGCGGAACTGTTGACTTTAGAACCTGGTACACCAAGGACACCAACCCATACTTGGTTGGGTACTGCGACGCTGACTGGGCAGGGAACACTGAAGATCGAAAGAGCACTTCTGGAGGGTGTTTCTTCTTGGGAAACAACCTGGTCTCATGGTTCAGCAAAAAGCAAATCAGCATCTCGCTTTCTACGGCCGAAGCGGAGTATATAGCTGCAAGAAGTTGCTGCACTCAATTACTATGGATGAAGCAAATGCTGTCTGAATACAGAGTGAAACAGGAGGAGATGACCTTGTACTGTGACAACATGAGCACGATCAGCATATCTAAAAACCCAGTACATCACTCCAGGACGAAGCACATTGACATCAGACACCACTTCATCAGAGAATTGGTTTAACAGAAGGTTGTTACTCTGAAGCATGTGACAACGGACAAGCAATTGGCAGATATCTTCTCCAAACCATTGGATGCTGCACAGTTTGAGACACTCAGATCCTCCTTGGGTCTATGTGTTGTCAAAAACAAAGAATTCCAGGAAGTGGTCAGTCAAATGCAGAACTCAAGCAGAACAGTTGGACTGATCACATGAGGAAGAGAGCTGGAACAGATGGTACATATTAAGAAGATAAATATTTTTTTATAAATATTTCGGAGATATTTACGTGCCGTTATGAGGAAAGAGATGATATTTTCGAAGATGGTTTTGGGAAGTTGAAAAGGTAGGTTGTGTACTTTGAAAATCAAATCGCTCATCTGCTGTTGTCTCGCTCTCGCTTCTGAAACCCTAGAATAACATCTCTTGGCGAAATCTCTCAAAGCTTCAGCACGTCAGCGACTATGGTAAACACAAGGAAATCATCCAAGTCCGTTGTCAAGTCTTCCCCGGAACCAAAGAAGACGGCCAAGAAATCATCCAAAGCTCTGGCGGCGAAACCCCAAATCTCCAAATCGGAGAAACCAAAGATGCCGATGGAGAAAAAGGTGACGCCTTTAATTGACGAACCTGCTCCAAGAACCAATGTCAAAGCAACAGTTAAAGGACAAGTCTCAGCAAACCCTACTGCCGATACGGTGGAACCTAAATGATCAGAACCTACTGCGAAGCAGAAGGTGGTGCCCTCGCAAGCTTCGGAGGGGACTCCTAAACCAATTGATGCTAGTTCGACATCAATAAACTAAGTTCCACCGCCGTCTGTCTCTCAATCTGAGGTAATCTCTAGCCCTAAAGCTCCAGTTATTGTCTCGTTGCCTTTGAAAGATGTTGTTGTTGAAAACATAAAGAAGGATAAGGGAAAGGATGTAGTTGTTGATGAGAATGGAGAAGCCAGTAGGGCTGATGTTGGTAAAGATGGTCTCGGAGCAGTAAATGTCGACAAATCGTGCAAGCCGGTGTCCAAGGTACTCATTGGACCAAGTGTGTGGAGGGATAAGATACATGCGTCCGGCTATGTAAGACCATCAGGGCTCCACAGGAAATTAGTTAAGCATAGTCAAGACTCCCCAAGGAAGTACTTAGCCAGGATCACTACTGTGAAAGGTCGTCTGGTGGCTATGTCAGATTCAGAAACTGAGAAATTTCTCGAATATAATCTACTGGCAAGAGAAAGGTAGCTCTTGAGTAAGAGTCTGATGAAGGCTTAGGAGAGCAGGCTGCAGAACCAGTTGGTGAGCAACAGGCGAGTCAAGTCCGTGTTGAGTTCCAGGAGTCGGATCCGTCAGAGAAGGATGACGATCTCGATAATATTTACAAGGACATTGATGAAGTAGTCCAAGAGTTGCAAAAGGAGGTGTCGACTGAGCAAGTGGAAAAGGCACAGGTTCAGTGTCAAGATGCAGAGAAACCAAGTGAACACATTGGTATTGATTCGGGGGATCAGCAAGAGATTGAGACAGTCCAGCCTCAAGTGAGCTCTGTCCCAGAGCGAGTGTCAGTTGGAGAGCCAGTTGGTGTGCAAACTCCGACCGATAATGTGTCCCATCAGGCAGATGTGCAAATTAATATAGACTTGGGTGTCGCTTCTCAACCTAAAGGGGTTCCAGATGTTGTGCCAATTGGTATTCGGGATAATGATCAAGTAGAGGTGGGAACCTCAGTTATTCCAGATACAAGAGTTGAGGAAGCTGCTCAGACATATCTCAGATCAGACATCCCTATGGTTGATGCTCAGTACTCTATTCCATTGTCTGAACTCAAGAGAGCTAAGAAGGTGAAGGGAAAGAAGAAAGTCGTATTTCTGAATCCTGCAAAGAAAGAGGTCTCTCCAGTCAAGCAGATGGGAGCCAAGTTGCAGAGGGAGCTGATGCATCTAAGAAAAGGAAACGTGAAGTTCCAATACCAGTTTCAGAAGATCCTAGGACATGTGAAGTCCCAACCCCTGCTTCCAAAGATGCTCCAGCTGGTATTGTCAAAAATGGGATATGGTTTGTCAATAAGGATGCTGCGAAGAAGTGGAAGTCAGTTCTAAAGAGGAAGATAATCCCAGAGAAGACTCTTGATGAGAAGCGCTACAACGGGAAGGAGGTCATTCATGTCCTGAAACAAACGTGCCTGATATGGACCCTGTCCAGGAGCAAACCATTCAACGAACAGTTGGTTTGAGAAGCTATTGCAAACCTTCCTCCACAGTTTGGTGTGATAGGAGACAAAGACTATGGAGTGGTCTTGGTTCGAGGAAGACGTATTGAAATTGACCCGGACCTCATCAACATCTATTTCTCCATGGATGATCCAGTTGTAGATGAGGAGGAACCTGACTTTGACAAGACTGCAGACACCATTACTACAGGTTCCTACCTGTCGTGGGGAGACAAGGCCATCCCAGTTGCAGACTTGACAACATTTTACTCGATGCTCTTCTTCATCGCCATAGCCAATTCGATGCCAACCTCTCATCGTTCCTCTGTCAGCAAGGACATGGCGCAGCTGCTGTATCAAATTGGGAACAAGATGCTCTTCAATCCGGGCAGGGTCATGTTCAAAAAGATTGCTGAACAAGGTACCACAAGCCGATCGCTCCACCAGATTTGCTTCCCATATCTCATCTATGAGTTGATCATCTACAAGGCTCCATAACTGAAGACTCCGCAAGATCGCCTGTCCAAGGCCCCGCAAAAATTCATGGTGGATCATAACCTATTCAAAGGTCGTCATAAGAATGATCTCCAAGAATCGGGACAGCGAAGGAAGGACATTCCAGAATCGTCGAGGAGAGGATCCACTGGAGGCCTGAAGATGGCTCGTGCTGAGAGGGACACGCTGCTGAAAGAACTGGAGATCATCCTCTCCATTGACAAGGAACAACGCACTCGCATCAACAACCTTGTTCGTGCGCTTCGCTACCCTAGTGATGATGAAGGAGAGGATGATGAGGACGCTGGAGGTGACTCTGATGAGATCTCGACTGCATAAAGGTTCATTCTGAAACATTTTTTGAACTCTCTTACTCGTTTATTCGTTTTTGGTTGATCAGTGCTTGTTCTGGCACATTTCTTTCATTCTGTTCAAACTGCGATTGGACCCCTTGCCAGTTTATGGCAAAAGGGGGAGTATTTTGAGGTGACTGTTTTGTTCCCTCAAGTGTGTCTAAAGCCTAGATAGATAGATAGATCTAGCGGATTTGGTTTTGCCAAAAATGCCAAGGGGGAGATTGATGTTCCCTTGAATGGCATGGTTTTGGCAAAACGTCTTTAGAAAGTTCTAGCAAGAGTTCAAGGATAGTTCAATCGCATTCTGGAACTCAAGTACAGCGTGGAGCAGACGCAAGAATACAATCCGGAAGGTTCTAAAGCTCGACGATCTTTTCGGTAGAAGTCGGCCAGCGAGGAAGTACATATTCAGATATTCAAACGAATATCTTCTCATCAGATTGAAGACCGTTTGGCTGACTTGTCGTGGAAGATATCTTATGATCTTCCTTAAGATTGGAATGAAGATATCTATCGAATATTTAGGAATATTTCCTAAATATTTGACAGATGATCTGGAACAGATTTGGACTGCACCAAAGCATATAAATAGAAGGCTAGGGCGTCCAGAATGATCTATCGCTTTCTGAGAGAAAAAAATACACTAGTGTATCTTATTGATCCGAGAAGGAGAGAGCGACGACCGACTGAATTTCCCCACTGGAAAATCACTGGCGCTTATACAGTCTTTTCAGTGTGCTGATCAGACTGTTCGTGATTGAACTTACCGCTGCACACACCAGTGATCACTACTGGCTTTCGGGAGAAAGCTACCGAGCTTCCGGAGAAGATCGAGCACGTTCGGAAGGGAGTTTCGGACGAAGGGGATCGAGGGGGAACCGAGATCATAAATCTGAGTGAAGTGGTGATAGAGGCTAGGCATCTTCGCTCGGGAGATTGTAAGAGTAAGTCCACGTGTAGCTCTATACTATTCAATAAATATTTATATCCCTTTAGGGCGTGGGAAGCCCCCCAGAGTAGGCTGAGGCCGAACTGGGAAGTACACTGCGCTGTCTCTCTATTTGCTGTCCCACATACTGTCTACCAAAGTGTTCAAGGACTGTCTGAACATTCCTTGAAGAGTAGCTTGAACAGATAACAGTATTTCAACTTTGACTATCCATATGCAAAATAGGAACTCTAGAAACACCTTGAATCTCTTTAATCATACCCTTAAGCCATATAGCCTCTTTTACAACTTCAGTTGCAGTAATGTATTCTGCCTCAGTTGAGGACAGAGCTACAATTGATTGCAACTGAGATTTCCAACTAATACAGTTACCAGCCCAAGTAAAGAAGAAAGAGGTGGTTGATTTCCTATTGTCCTTATTACTAGCATAGTCAGAATCAACATATCCAACAATATCATGCTTTGAATCAAAATCAGCATACACCAAACCAAGGTTAGCAGTTGAAGACAAGTATCTCAGTAAGTATTTCATACCAAGCCAATGATTTTCACCAGGATTAGACATGAACCTACTTAACACACTAATGGAGAAAGCAAGGCCAGGTCTTGTGCAAAGCATGGCATACATTACGGATCCAACAACTACATCATAAGGTATATTACTCATTTTAGCTTTTTTTGGTCTGTTACAGGGCAGTCAGCCTTAGTTAGTTATAAGTGCCCTCCTAATGGTATACTTGCTGGTTTAGTAGATCTCATGGCAAACTTGTCAACAACTTTATTCAAGTAATCAGATTGAGAGAGATAGATTTTTTTGTTTCTTTTGTCTCTAATGATATTAACACCCAAATCTTTTTAGCATGACCAAGATCTTTCATATCAAAATGCAAACTCAGATCATGTTTAACCTTAGCAATGGCAATGTCATCTCCACTAACCATCAGAATGTCATCAACATAGAGAAGAACATACAGTGGGAATTTAGAGCTCACATTTTTGAAGTATAAGCATGTATCATATTTACTTCTCACAAAATGCAAACCAATCATACAGGAATCAAATTTCTTGTTCCATTGCCTAGGTGATTGTTTTAGGCCATAAATAAATTTTTGTAAGTGACAAACAAAGTCAAGGTGTTTTAGGCAACCAACCTAGATTTAAATCTGGGAGGATAAGTAGATGCAACTCCCTCTTTTAATTTGTAAATCCATTTGCAGTCAATGACTCTGGTTTTAGGTGGCATTGGAACTAGTTTCCAGGTACCATTTTCCCTCATAGAATTAATTTCCTCATGTATTGATTTCCACCATTCATTAGCATTAGCACAGGTTATGGCTTGTTCAAAAGTTTCAGGCAATTCATGCTTAACAAGATCGGCATCAATTAAGGCAAACTCAGCAATAGCAGCATGACCATGTAATTCATCAAAATCAAATTTAGCAATAGCATCAGGTTGAGGAACAACAACAGTCATCATGTTAGCATACTTCCTATTTGGGACTCTAGTTCTAGGTTCTCTATCCCTAGTTAACACATAGTCACTAATAGTAGTATTAGGTATGCCTATGTGAGCAGGGACACCCTGAAAACTCACAGCAGTATCAACAACATGATGTAACCACATGGTATAAGCCTCCCCTGTTAACCCCTTTTATTAGAACCTTTCCATCCTTAGATATTTCTCTAATTCCATTGAAAGTCATTATATGGCATCCCATTTTGTCAAACTCAGATTCAGACAACAAGTTTCACCTTAAGTTTGGCACCCATTTAACATTAGTAAGAACTCTAGTCACACCAACATGCAGTTTTATAGGCACATTTCCTATGCCTTCAATTTTAAGAGATGTATGATCCTCTAACATAACTTCTCCTCCATTAACATGCTTAATAGATGCAAAGGCAGATTTATCATGGCAAGCATGCATGGTACACCCAGAGTCAAGAATCCAATCAGAATCATACACAGAACCAGAACAAACAAACAGTTCATTCCTATATTGACATCCCATTTCAAGCATATTAACACCATTCTGATTATCTTTAGCATTCTTTTCCTTTTGCTCATTTTTCTTCTTAAACCAGGTAGTAACCAAATGACCCACTCTCCCACAATAAGTACACTTCTTAGAGATGTATTCCTGACTTCTGCCAGCAAGGTTGTTGGCCGGAGGATTACCATTTGTTTAGGGAGGTTTGTTAAACTTCTTATTTTTATTCTTTGGTCTGAATTTAGCCTTAGTCATCATGACCTCAGACTTAGGTTCACCCTTAGTCCGATGTTTAACTTTGAAAACCCTCAATGATTCATTCTTTTGGACAATGGCAGACATGATCTTCCCCATGGTCAGATCATCCCTGCCATATTGAATGACATCCTTGAGTGTTTCAAACTGAGAGGGTAGAGAGTTTAACAATATAACAGCTTGATGTGTTTGTTTAATTTCATCATCACACCTTTTAAGTTCGTGGGTCATTTTTAGAAAAATGTCAAGATTTTCTTGCAAAGTCATAGAAGTATCCATTTTGTAAGTAAACAGTTTACACAAAAAAGATATCCTATTAGGCAAGGACTTAGCAAGAAAGTTAGACTCTAAGGCATCCCATAACTTTTTAGGATCAGAATGACTAACCACTTGCCTAGCCACATCATCTGAGAGTCTCAGCATGATCTCAGAGTGTGCTAGGTCATGGAGCTTCCTTTTATATCTATCAGTGGCTCCTTCTTGCCAGTCTTCAGCCACTGCATCCCAGCACTTCTCCTTAATAAGGATAGGCTTCATTTTGACTCTCCACATAGTGAAATCTGATGATCCATCAAAGGGAGTGACCTTCACTGGTTCAGCCATATTCCCTGATTCAAACAGAAGCAACACCAAGTTAGGTGTATCAAAATAGCATAGCAGAAACAGTTAGGACCCTTATCAGCCAAGGAACTAACTATATGCACTATTAGGGTGCAAGAACCTAAAGTTATAGGTCTAGCAACACCAAGAAAACAACTAATTTTGCTCTGATACCACATTGTAATAGATTGTATAAGACTTAAGCAAGTTCAATTAGGTTAAGTCCAAGTTTTAGGTCAAGTCTTTTAGGATTTGTTAGATTGGGCAAGAACACGTAATGGAAACAACAAAGTAAAGACACCAGGACTTTTACAAGCTTCGGTTACCCTACTGCTTGGAGTCTCAGAGGGGACACTCGCCCAACATCCACTATGATTCCCAAAGAGTTTTTGCACAATTATAAATCCCTAAAGCAAGCCAATGACCCTTAACGAACTATCCTACACAACTGGACTAAAATCAATGCGAAAGAGAACCAGGAAAGAACAAAGGACTCCCCTGATTCGAGTTGAGACGAAGACCAGCAACGGTCGATGACTCAGGCGAGTTTGCCAGTAGTCTCGTCAATCTGCAGTGGCGTCTGACGATGGAGGCTGAATTTGACTCCAATAGCTTAGGGCAAATCTCCGAGAGAACTCGTCGGTCAACCCAAATGAATGCTCGACTTCGCAGCTTCAAGAATCGCTCTCAATTTTCGCTCTGTGTATCGGATGATAAGAATGCCCTAATCCCCAATTCGGACTGAGCTAAATACTGAAGGAAGAAGACGACTGAAACGACGACTGTCTTTGCCAATTCCAAACTCGAATTCGCGCTTCGCGCAAAACGACAACGTCCTACTTAAGTCTCCTTAGCGAAACGATGCGCTTTGCTCTGGACTCCAAACACTCCTTCGCGCATGTGCAATACGACATCGTGCAACTTAAACTGTAATAACAGTTTTTCCCACTTCGCCAAAACGCAGTCGTTTTGTCCTGTCCAGGCCAGTCCTTCTCGCTTCTGATCAGCAGCTCTTCTGTTGCAAATCTTCCACTTCCGGCTGGACCTGTATGCCTAGAAAATCTATACGTGATCCCGAAGGACAACCTTACAGACTCTAGGACTCATTGGCTTGCTGAACTAACCTAAGGAGCACAAATTAGGATTACAAAATCCTTACAATTTGATATGCAATGGGGAAAATGTCAGTGACTTGAATTTTCAGGTTCTCCAAATATATAGGGATTCTCAATCGAATGCTCCTAATTAAGTTGAAATGGACATGGTGACATTGTCGGCATTGCAAGGAATAACAAGCACTAAACCTAATTGGCCGATCAAGTTCTCAAGCGAAGAACCCGATCGGATAAAGCTTTGGAAATCCATAAAAATAGTTTTTGATTATATAAAAGATGAAAAAGTTCTACAACCCAATTGAGGTTGAAAATTAGCACGAAGAAGGACAAGTACAAATCGAGAAATGATCTATTTTTCAGAAGCTGAGATATATTAATCTGAGCTCGAGCTGAAGCCGCGGCTGTATAATGCACCACCGCCTGGTGCCGTGAAGATACCCAAGATGATCAACACCACGGACAACCTACAAAGACAAGATAAGCAAGTTAAGTTTGCGCAGGACAAGAGAGTACTTGCACTTAGAATGACCTGTGAAATTATATAAAATTACATACCAGTATAGTTGGGGAGAATCGGAGCGAGTTGAACGTTCTTGATAGACCCAAACGACGCCAGTACTTATCGTCCAACCAATATAGAAAAGAAACAACAGGACAGTGATGAAAGTCGACGCAGATTTTAGTCTGCAATATAAGAAAAATCAGTCAGCACAATTTGTCATATGTTCAACCAGGAAGTAAAGTCTCAATATTAACAATCTTCTCAGAGGATACTATACCTGGAATTTTCGTTTTCGTCGCTAGTTGAAGAGCAAAAGTCGAAGGCCAAAAGAGCCAAGGTCAATGCACATGCACATATATGACCTATAACATATCCTCTTAGGGGTACATGTGGGTTCTCGTGTTTCGAAAGGGCTAAGATGACGATGCTCGCAACTATTTGGGAAACAGCAAGAATTGCTCTGATGCTATTCCTTAGAAAAACACCTATTTCCCCACATTGTGCTTCTATATCCATTTTGTTAAGTACTCTGCGCAACATAAGATAACTTAATTGAAGAAATGTTGGAAATATTGCTGAATTATACATGCGGGTATACATGAAGTTACTGAATAACAGATACAAGAATACTGAGATGCGATTAAACAGAACACTATGCAATACAGATTGAATGAATGAAAAAATAATCGCAAACCGGAGTGGATCGAGTCACGTTGGGACTCGCTGGCAGTATGCTTCCCAGGATAAAACGATCCTCGACAACAACTTAGCACCAAGCTTTGTCGATCGAACCTTTCTGGCCTTCAACTATCACCGTAACACACGCGAAGAAAAACTTAAACAAACATGCCGGCCGGCTTAGCCTTCATGCCAGGAATGCTGGAAACGTATTTAGGGTTTTCTTTTTTTTCTCTATATAACGCACTGTGTTATCTTTATATAAGAAAACCCACGTTATTAGAACCACCAATAATGGGCCCACTAATTAAAATCAGCCCATCGTGGGATGATAATAATATAAATTAAATAATTAAATCAATATTTAACTATTTAATTATCTCTACCCATAAGGTGTCACATTAGTCACACTAATGTACTATTAAGTCATTACTTGCTTAATTTTCTTCACCCTTAATACCACTTTTTCCAACAGTCCCCCACATGAAAAAAAATCAAGTAATGAAAATAAAAATCAAAACTCAACTCAATGCGGTGATAGCTTATGCGGTTGGTATCTGCATAGGATAGGTAGGTCATCGCCCTTGAACCTTCCCTTGGGAAAACATGTTCTCTTTACTGACTATTCAATAGACGTGATTGTCTTTGAACTGTTCGTCTTATAATGTAAACGAAAGTCATGTCCCCCACAGATATTTTCCTGACCATTATTCAGTTCTCACTGGTGGGCTCATTTTGGTCATGACACCCCTTTCCTGGTTCTGCAAGAGTTTCTAAAGAATTAAGCCATTTGAATTCTCCTTTGAAGCGACCCCACTTCTCTCTCACATAGGTGATTCTTTCTAGTAATCCCGCGTTACCCATTTGAATCTCACTATTCAAATTACTAGAATCATTAAAAGCTTCGAGCTTAGCCTCGTACAGGAGTCACTATTTTATCTCGGAATAGGACCGGGGTGTTACCCCCACAGTGACCTCATAGTCTTAGCAGTTAGGTGGTCCCTTTGAACCAAGTTCTTGGGATCTCCAGTCATCATGGTAGGGTTTTCCGTTGCCTCGACTTTATTTCTTAAGGGCTTAAGCCTGTATTTTGATATTAGTAATCAAAAGGCTTCAGTTCCATTCCTTTGGACAACTTCTCTATTAGGTCCATAACCATTTGGTTAGCGGATCCGCAATATTCTCTTTGGACCTCATATAGTCAATATGACTCATGTGAATAGAAGTTGTTTAATGGTATTATGTCATCGATGTATACGTCGAGACTAACCGTTATACATAACAATATGTGCCCTAGAAATCGATGATTGATTATCACAATGTAAACACATTGCTGGCAAATATTTTGTCCATTCAGGAATATTCTCCTCTATATACCTTAACCACTCAGCTTCTTTGCCACATTTATCTAGTGCGACAAACGCAGCCTCTCAAATGGATTTGGTTCTCACAATTTGTTTGGAAGATTTCCAAGACACATCAGCACCTCCCAGTGTTGAAACATAGCCACTCGTGGCCTTGGAATATCACATATCCAACTCGCGTCAGTGAACTCTGACCTTCGGATATCTGGTATATTGTAGACTATAATTATGAGTAAATCGTAGGTACTTCAGTACTCTCACGACAGCCTTCCAGTGTGCACTTTCTGGATTGCTAGTGTATCTCGCTAATGTACTTATAGTGTAAGCATTGTCTGATATAGTACACTTCATCAAGTACATTATACGGCTTATCACTCTGACATATTCCACTTGGGAGATGCATTCACGTTTATTCTTAGACATGTGTTGATTCACGTCAACAGGGATTCAAGACAGTCCTGGACTGTCTTCTTCAGATTTGTCTAAGAGTTTATCAACGTAGTGTGACTGACTTAATACAAGTCCCTCTAACCTTCGTGTAATTTTAATGCTTAAAATTACTTCGGCAAGTCTCAAAGCCTTCATATGAAACTTCCAGTTCAATAATGACTTGGTGGACTTAGTGTATTCTCATTGCTTCCCGCAATGAAAGTGTCATCAACATTAAGACACAAAGTCACGTATCCGTGTTCAATGTTCATAATGTATACACATTTGTCACACTTGTTTTTTCTTAAATCCATTTGACCTTATTACAGTGTCAAATTTTCCATGTCACTACTTTGGTGCTTAGTTTAGCCTTAGAGAGGTTTTACGAATTTACAAACCTTACTCTCTTGTCCAGCAATAACAACTAAATCCTCAAGTTGTTCAGTGTAAATCTCTTCCTCAACTTTTCATTGAGAAAGCATAATTTTACCTCTATCTGGTGAATTTCCAGATTGCGCAAAGCAGCTATGATCACTATCATCTTTGATGTTATTCTCGTCACTAGAGAATGAGTATCAAAGTAGTATAAACATTTCTTTTATCTATGCTCTTTTATTACAAGTCTCGTCTTGTATATCAATGCAGATCCATCTGCATTCATCTTCCTCTTGAGGATCCACTTTGAACCATGTGGTTAACATCTAGGAGGGAGGTTAACCAACTCTCAAGTATGGTTCTCAAGGATGGAGTCAATCACATCTTATGGTTTCTTTCATAAGAGACCCTTTACTAAACTGACGACCTCTTTATATGTTTGAGGTAGCCTCAAGCATGTAGGTTAGAAAATCAAGTTCATATGATTTATCTATCCTTCCTCGATTACTTTGTCTCGGTTTCTCCGAGTCGATCTCATGTTGAGGTTCTTCCTCATTCTCTCGTTCTTAAGGTACTTCTTCAATATCCTCCAGTAACTGAGAAGAACCCAACATACCTTCCTTAACCTTATAAAGAAATACACTTTCGAAGAACGATGCGTTCTTTGGTTCCATTATACTATTCTTGTGTATATTTGAATTTTTTCGATTCATCACAACGAATTTATACGCATTACTTTTTTGCGCATAACCAATGAAATATTAATCAATGGTTTTTGGTCCTACCTTCATACTCTTAGGACCAGGGGTCATTACCATAGCTAGGCACCCCACACTTGCAAGTATTTATAGGAAGGCGTTATTTCCTTAATGGACTACTTATACTCTTTGCAAGGTATCTTACTCAAAGGATACGTTGCTGATAAGATGGCCTCCCCACATTCCTTAGGGTAATCCAGAGTTTATCAGCATTACATTCATCATCTCTTTTTGAATGAAAATTTTCCCGTTTCGAAACAATGTTCGACTTAAGAGAGTATAATGGAGTGATCATGCTCACTTCCAATATCACTTTTCTCAACTCATCAAGTTGCTAATCAACCTCTGAAGTTGATATTCAACTTCACATGACATATTTTTCCTCAATTGTCACAGCTTTGCTATTAAGCAAATACATAACAAAATTTTGTACTATCATGAGTGAAAGTCACACAATTCTTGTTACCTTCCCATATTTCAAACCACATAGCTCACTATGGATTGACTTAAGGGATTTCACATCACTTTCAATGCTATGAAAGAATTTACTATCACATTTGCTTCAACGCAAATTTTACATTTGTGCTTTTCAATGACATTTGGATATACCATCGAAATTCGCCGAGCACTTCGGCGGGCACTCTGTCACACAACTGTTTGGAGCTATACTCGCAAGTATACTCCTGAAACTAGACTCGCATGTCTATTTCGGACCGAAGCCATCATTCAAGTGGTGTGACACCCCATCATGTGTCTCCGCCGACGCTAGGAGCCATCGAGATAACACATTCTGTTCAATATCTCATTATATCGAGATCAGATTGAATCAAACTCAACTGGTTTAATTCATCAAGCTTAAAGGCATCCACAAATGTAGCAAGCATGCTCTGCTGCTTTAAACTTCTTTTGACGTTGCAGATGGGTTCAAGTCACCCAATCCAATCCAATTCACGTGGGCCCAAGCTAAATGACTAGCCAAGTATAATTGAGGTTTTCAAACTGACAAGAAACCATCTGCATTGAGCCTCCAATTTGACTGAATTGGCTCATCTACTAGAGTGGTTCAGCTACAACAACAAGCTTGACTCATTCATTGACTATTCATCTGTGATTCCAACCAGCATCCTCTGCTTGGTTCATCTCTTTTAATCCACCAATATCAGGATTCAAAGAAAGTCTAATAGTCAAGCTCAATCTCAACATGCCCCTCACTGAACCCAAGTTCACCAGGCCATTTGACTAGTTTCATTATATCACAGCGTAGACTCATCTGCTACTGGGTTGTTCAAAGCAAGTCCCAATTTGTGCTTTCAAAATGATATTTGGATATACAATCTAAATTCATCAAGCACTATGATAGGCATTCGTGCCACTCAAACAGTTGGAACTATACCCTCAGGTATATTCCCGGAACTAGACTCACAGGTCTATCCCTGGAACCAGACTCGCAAGTCAATTCCTGGCTGTAGCCAGCATCAAGGTGGTACAACACCTTATTACAGCAGGTGCTGCCCCCACATTGAGATCCACCGAAATATCCCGTCGGGTTTCATGTCCAGATTCTCTGGTCTGATTGAACTAATGTCCATACGTTGCTCATCCGATCATGTACATTGACCAAATTAACTCGGATTAAACTTAATCCAGTCAGAATTACCACATTTAGTCAGTCATGATTAAATAGGAAACTCAATGGATATTATTCAAATCATACCGAATTGAACCATACAAAATTAAACAAGACCAAATAAAGAGAAGTTAATACGAACCTGAGTCCAACTCAATGGACCTGGACCAATTTCAATCCAAATCAAACTGATTCATTCTGAATCGGACCGCCTCATTCACCTCTATTGAGTCAAATCCCACTAGGGTTTAATCTTAAAGTTGCTGGCGCCTAGCAGCTTCCATTCCGTCAGCATCACCAATCTCCATGTTTCATGAAGCGAAAAATGTCAGGCGCTTGAGATAGCAAGATGCCTCGGCTGCTTCATCAATTGAAACAAATTAATTGTTTCAATATGATTTCATATTGATCCACCAGCGCCAGTAGCACTGCGTCATGTATATTCCAGTCACGGCAGAGACAAAACCCACAAAGTTTTTATTAATATCAAAATTGAATATTAATTTAGTTTGATTGGGTATGGCTGTGTTATCCCAATTAGAAAGAACGGTCCAGCCCAAACAAAATTAGGGTTCCATCTCTTAAGGTGGCCGCCGGTTGAGAAACTTTCTCCATGAAAACCGACCGATCTCGGCCCTGCGAATGGCAATGTTGATTCCGATTTCTTTTGCACTTCAATACACAAATGGTTCTCTTCCACCACTGTCAAAGATTCAGAAGCACCATCAGGCTTCAAATTTAATCACAAAATTCAGATCTGCGTGGTCAGATCTTCAAGTTTTTCTCCAGAAGATTCAGTCACCGTCCCAACCATCTTAATTTCATCTGGATGAAATTCCACGTCATCTGTCTATGAGAACAAGCTAGTGTTTTAGTCAGTAACTTCAAAGTATAATCAGAACAAATCTTGCTTTAAGATTGTTGGAAATATTGCTGAATTATACATGCGGGTATATATGAAATTACTGAATAACAGATACAAGAATACTGAGATGCGATTAAACAGAATAATATGCAATACAGATTGAATGAATGAAAAAATAATCGCAAACCGGAGTGGATCGAGTCACGTTGGATGTTGTACTTAAAGCAAGATTGCCGCCCACTTGGGACTCGCTGGCAGTATGCTTCCCAGGATAAAACGATCCTCGACAACAACTTAGCACCAAGCTTTGTCGATCGAACATTTCTGACCTTTAACTATCACCGTAACACATGCGAAGAAAAACTCAAACAAACATGCCGGCTTAGCCTTCATGTCAGGAATGCTGCAAACGTATTTAGGGTTTTCTCTTTTTCTCAGTGTTTTCTTTATATAAGAAAATTCACGTTATTAGAACCATCAATAATGGAACCACTAATTAAAATCAGCCCATCGTGGGATGATAATAATATTAATTAAATAATTAAATCAATATTTAACTATTTAAATATCTCTACTCATAAGGTGTTACATTAGTCACACTAATGTACTATTAAGTCATTACTTGCTTAATTTTCTTCACCCTTAATACTACTTTTTCCAACAAAAAAAAAAACCAGATGTGGCATAATTCTGCCAAGCACTGAAAAGTTCACGGAAAATAATTTCTCGAAAACATACAGAAAATATTAACTACATGATCAAATGAAAGATATGGTATTACCAGAAAATTGCAGAACCAGCACAGCAGTTGTTTCGTAAAGTGCTTGAAAATGCAGAACCAGGAATGAGCTTCGCTGACCCTCTATTTATATTATTACACATGAGAAGCCATATTCTGACAGTAAGTATATATATTCTGTTTGACATGACCAAGTCGATAGAATTCCTGAAAATAAAATACAAGTTCCATGTTAAAATTCACAGCTGTTTCTGAAACAATCAAATATAGACCATGTCTAAAGTCTTTGTTTTTTTGTTTGTTATTTCAGTTCACACTGCCAAAGTGTGTCTTGCTCTTGCAGCATTTCTGTTCATTTATTAAAAATATTTTTACAAGAATTTCATTCATTAGCATTTTACTGGCGAAACTGAAGAAGTTTCTTTTTTAATTATAATGTATACTTCCAAAACAGATTTGTGTTAGTTTCACTGATTGATTTGTTCGTGATGTCTACGACGAAATTCTAAGTTGACATCCAAAATAAAAAATGCTTGGTCGTCCAAAAGCTCTGTCACCTACCTTCACATGGCTGCGTCTGCGTACTTTTATATTACGAATGAGAGAGTTTTTTTTAATAATCGTATATAAAAAATACAACATGTCTGTGTACTTTTTTTTATGACGAACGGGAGCGTTAGTTTTGGATATTTGGTATTTTATCAGGTTATCTGACTTTGAGAGATCTTTACGATGGAAAAATGTCATATGAAGAAGGCTTGATTTAATAGCAAGTGGTCAGATTCAGAAGCAAAAAGAAAGCTGAAACTTGGGGCAAAGACAAGATAGGATAATTACAAGGCAACTTCCTGACACTTTTAAATTGAAACCAAAACAATTTAAGTTCCCACAAGTCACCAGCAATGAAATGAGAACTTGTTTAGGAACTTCAAATTGAGAAAATTTGATCATGAGAAGTTTACTTTCCAAACAACAAAAATTCGATTCTTTACAACTCTGATTACACTCTATGCGAGACTATATACTTACACAGGACACTTTCAGCTCAAAATCCTGAAGCAAAGGAGAATCAGCTGTATATATGCACAGTGTATTGGAAATCCAAGCTGGATATGGATCTTCAGACGAGATCATAAGTCATGAGTCGGGTGCTGAACACGCACAATGCCAGCATTTTCTTCATATTTGAGGCGAATTTACCACGGTAGTCTCTGCTGCTCCCTGACTGGTATTTGAGCTTGGTCCGCTTGCTCCCACCTCACACTTGCAGAGGGGACATGTAGCGTTGATTTTGAGCCACTTGTCCAGGCAGTCCTTGTGTAGAAAATGCGAGCAAGGCAACTCACGTAGCTCATCGTTGTTTGCATACCTTGCTAAGCAAATGCAGCAAGACTGAAAAGGGAAAATTAAAAGGCATCAAATCATGAACACACACTGCAGACGAATCCAAATAATTTTACATCAAGAACTGAGCGGCAATTTATTTCCTTAAGGGGGCAAAGACGGATTCCATGTACACGAAAGCTAACCTATGTTTGTCGAACTCAATATTTCTGTGCATTGTCTATTCAACCTATCAACTAATCAATCAAATACAAGAGTTCATTCCAGATTACACAACAATATCAAAAATCCAGTATAGACAACACTGCAAGGAGACGATTGCAAGATCAGAGACCTTCATACATGTAAAACCAAGTTACACATATCTAAACATCTTTGCAAAAGCAGCCAAATCCGTGAGCTGAATGTTTCTCACTACACGATTCTATTACCCCTTTTAGGTCCATGTCCAATATAAACAAAAACAAAGCAGATGTGCAGCAGAGCTAAACCATAAGCTTGGACAACTTACAGCGTCTTCACCAGAGATCACCCGCTCTTTATCTGTCCCAGCAGCCACAACTCCTCCATCCTCCACTCCAGAGCTATCCCTATTGCTCCCACTTTTGTTTTTCTTGAGTTTGAATTTATAGGTCGGCAAAGCATTTATCGACTCTGATGTGGCGCCTCTTGTTTGGTTCAAATCTTCTCTAAAGCCCAAAACAGAAATTATGCAAGGAAGGCAGCAGCAGATGGTTGCACATAAGATGAAGGGCATTGCATATCCGATGCAGCTGAAAGTTATAAACACTACACACAACCTGAAAATGAGTATAGATAAAAGTTAGAGCTTAAGTTGGCACTACGATGACCTTCCTTGTCATAGCAAGAGGATGCATGCCTGTATAAATTGGGGGCCTCAGACGAAGAAGAGCTCCCTCCAAAGATCCACACATTTCCAACCACAAACCAAATTGCATAGAAGCAATCCAATCCATTCTTGAAGTACTCCATAATTGTCTTCAGTCGTCTTCAAAAAAAAAATATCGCAAGCATCGTTCAGTATTTTTAAATGTTTGCCTTCTCATTAATTCAGTGTATAACTGCCTTATTGACAAAAAATAGGATTAATTCAACCAAAACGAAACGGAAACAAGCTATAAATCTGACTGATGCGAATCTCAATAGTTTTAATGTAACATAAAATGTCCTTTGCAGTCTCACTCACCAAACCAAATCACAGATCAGAAAGGTAAACTCAAAAAGTGCATAATGAATACTAAGATATTCAGAGATGAGGTAACAAAAATTATACCTGGAACTCAACCTTCCAAAATAACGGTAACTTCCACTGGAAGCCTCTGTGTTTGCAACTGTCTGCCTATTGTCTTCCATTGCGGGTCTTGTGAATGAAAGGGATAATCTAGTGCCCTGGACTGAGATCTCACTGTTTTGACCAGAGTCTTGCTCTAAGGATTCATTTCGATGAAGGTAACGCCAGCATAGATACGGTAAGATGGCAGCACATCCTGATGCATAACCCATAATCCATGCTCGTAAAGGTGCATGAGGTTCCTCATGCTTGGACAAGGACAAAACAACTATCGATGCAACGATCTGGCTAAGATTGAGAAGGAATTCAATGCAAATCCACAATCCTGAATGTAATGGGCTCCTACGTCGGCGGCTATCCCCTCTTCTTAAAGCCGCGGAGTTATTAAAACTCTGAACATAAGCCGATGCTATTGAGGGCGGAGACTGAGGAGCCCTTGAAGCACTAGAAGGCGGTCCAACTGGGTATTCCAACGGACCATCACGCACTGATTGAGATACAGTGACATCAGCGCCCCTTGTTATGTCGATGACATGTTCTCTGTTGCTAATGTTTTCCGGTTGCTCCATTAACAAAGGGTAACTATCAGCTGGACTTTCAGAATGTCTTTCCAACGGTAAACTAGCCATGCACGTGCAGCTGTGTCATGAGGTTACAACTACACATAGAATGGAGAAAACTGATGACCACCAATCTTAACTATTCGGATGCAGTAGTAAGTGCTGCAAGATGCTTGAAATAGTCACTGAATCTTACTGGAGAAGAAACGGAAAATATCACTGCAGGACGTTTCTTTATCCTTCCAAGTGCAATCAAATGTCTAAGTTTCGCAGTTGGAAGTGGAACCCTTTCCGCCAAAAATAACAATCTGTTGAAGAGGAAACATGAAGTAAATAAAAAATCAACCGGCCTTCCCATTCACCTAATCACTATACCAATTCACTGAATCATCAGTTCATCTTCTTAAGGAACACACAAAGAAGGTATAAAATATTTATCATCACCCTTTAAACCCATTTATTAGCTTAAATCCTAACAAAATGCACCCCACTCGCTTTCACCTAATCCTTCTAGGCTTCTATCATCAACTGCAGCAGCCGTTGACCACTTCTCAATAGCAAACCCACTTCTCCAACAACAAAAAAAAAAAAAAACTCCATTCTGTTCAGCTAAAAGGAAACAAATAAAAAGCCTTCGAAATAATGATGATCGCATTCCTAAACCAAACCACAAACCCGCAGTGAAAATCTCCACAAGTCACACAAAAATGACCTAAAAATCTAAGCCGCCATTAATTGAACAATTGATGAGAAGATGATCAACGCCATCAGAATTGAAAACATACACAAAAACATATTTGTAAAGGCATTGATTGTGCTCGAAGAAGATAACGTCGGACAAGGGTTTTGGCTATTCAATATTTCATCTAAACCGCTCACGTACAGTCCAACGAGGTGCGCAACGGAGCGGGATCTTACCAGATTGCAGGAGAAGGAATCGAGGCCGCAAAATTCGAATTCGGTGATTTTGTCGTATTCGCGGGCGGCTGATTTGAAGAGAGATGAAACTTCAGCTTCGTCGGCTTTGGACCTCCTCCATATATTTGCTTCGGATGGAGCGTCGTGTTTTTGACATTTAATAATTTGGAGTGATTAAACTGAGAATAGTTTTCTCTTTCCTCCTGTTTTTGCTATAAATATCGTGATTCATGCCGCGTGGTTTTCAATGGGCCGGCCCAGCTTGTTCCTTTTTCCCCCAATGTTTAAAGTTTCGGTGATACAAAACGGCGACGTCGTGGTAGTGAGAAATTGGAGTTTTGACATTTGGTGTGTTGGATGGGAGCTTTGCTGTCTATGGAGGAAACTTTGTTTGCTTAGATGGAAAGGAATGTTTAGGGACGGAAAGAACAGCCTATTGGGGGTAAAGGAATGGTACTGGACGACTGATACAAGGTCAAACGTTCAAGTCCCATGATACATTTGTCCGCTTCGAAGTTGACTTTTTGTGTCACCTGGAAAAATCGTGGTTGTACTGGTGTTGGCGATCTAAAAGACTAGATAATTATAGTGGAGTTCTAGAGCTGCGTATTGGGAATGATGATACATCGCGAAAGTCTGAACTTGAATAAAAGGAGGTGTCCGAAATGTTACACGTGTTTCGATAAAATTGAAGGATGTACTAGATAATGCCTATATGAACTATTGGTAATACATTATAATTCTCATCAATAAAGAAAAAAAAGGAGAAAAGTACAAAAAATGGATAGTGAATTACCACTCATTTTCATTTTCTTATCCGAACTATGAAGTTTACCAAAATTGGTGCGAACTATACATAATTTTTCCAGGATGGGATAAAAGCTAAAGAATCTAACGGAAATATAAACACCGCCAATAATGTTTATTACTCTGTTAAGCCAATATTTTTAATTTTCTTCTTTCCAATAACCAAATTATAATTAATTCAAACAATTATTTTTAAACTAATTATTCACAATTTACTGTATACCATTTATAAATAAAAATTAATTAATTATTTTCTCGATTCATATTTTAAAATTTACAAGTTCTCTCCCTTATATGGTGAGTATAATTTTTTCAATTTTTATAGTGTAATAATTCATCATAACATACATTGATAAAAAAACAAAATTATTATTATTATTATTTAAAAAAAATTCCACTATTATTAAGCAAGGAATGGACAAGCCCCAAACTCATGCTGGTGCATCCGAGGGAGTTCGAACCGTCGATCTCTTGGTCATTCAACCAAATCTGTGACCGCTAGACCACTACCCATGATGCAAAATTATTATTATTTGATTCATGAATAAAAATTAATTTTTTTTCTAAATTCATCCATTGCTGTGAGAATATGGATGTGGAAGAATGAACTCAAACGAAATATAATAATGTAAAGAGAGAAATGTGGCGATAATTAGTTATGTTCTCATTCCAAATGATTCCTATACATATGATTACATATGTAATAAGAGAAGGTTAACAATAAAGGTAGGGATATGAGTGTGTACACAAATGGTACATGAAACTAGAAATAATGATTAAATGATACATGGACCAAAACTATATTTAGGAGTCATCCAATTTATTTTCATATTTATAACATCCATAAATTTGTATTTTTTTTATAGTCATTCTTTTATGAACATGAATCAAGAAAACAATAATTTAATTTTTATTCATACATGTTACATGATGAATTATCAAACTTTAAAAATTCAAAATACTTTATTCTCACCATATAATGGAAAAAACTTGAAAAATTTATATTATGAATCGAGAAAATAATTATTTAATTTTTATTTGTAAATTTTATATGGTAAATTATGAAATACCAAATAATTAGTTTAAAACAATTGACTGAATTAATTGTAATTTGCTTCCGGAAATAATTTTTTTTATAAAGATTAACAACTTAACGGATTTATAAACATCGTTGATAGTGTTTATATTTCCGTTAGATTCTTTAGCTTTTACCCCATTTTGGAAAAGTTATGTATAGTTCACACTCATTGTGGTAAGTTTCATAGTTCGATCAAGTAATTGAAAACAGAGGCTAGTTCTCCTTTTTGTATTTTTCCCTAAAAAAAAGTTTGTGGCTAAGTTGGATTTCCCTATTGGGAGGCATGAAGTTGAGGATTGACTTAGGTTTTAATGCCTAGTAATGCGCTCATTTGTAGGCTGTGGTGCAATGAAGCTATCTTAAAATTTTGAGTGACATGACACAGGTACAAGTACAAGATAGGCATTCTGTTAAATTATAGGAAGGTCTGCTAATTTATGTGAAAGCCTAAAGGCATCTTCAAATTTGCCCAGGACATGGAATTTCGGTAGAATGGTGGATAACACTTGCATCAGCTTGCAAGAGTCAAGCCGAAGCGCATTACAACAACTATAGGTAGACTCGGAGATGAGCCGGAATGACTAAGATCTTTAGGTTTTTATTAAGATTGGAACCAACTTTTTCTATACCGAGGACTTGATGGGCTGCTAAAGAGACTCAGGTAGGGCAAATGACGGCGGACTTGCTTGCTTCCCAATTTTACAATTTCTAGAAGAGAGACTGGACTGGCTTAGCGGGTAATAATGTTGCTACACACTTGAACTGCCAAGTAGAATTTAAGATTTTATTAGCAAGAGTTTTTGAACAGAGAATATGGAAAGCTATTTTCGGTACCTTCTCTAGCTTGTACTTTTCCCGTATAGCATTCAGAGGGCAAGCATCTATGTTAAGTTGCAAACTTTGCATTTCAATAACTGTAGCTTTTAGCTGAGGAGCTTTGTAGTTGGTGTGAAATTCAAGGGTTGGGTTCTGAAGGAGAGTATATATGCATACAAATGTTAGACAAGCAAGATGAATCAACAGGAAAGCGAATTTTAGAAGCCGAACAGGATGCATACCCATGGATGGTCTGATTGGTTAATAGTCCATCTTGCCAGAAAAACAGCAGACGCCGCAATCAGGGAAGGTAAAAAATTCACAAAGCTGTATTCCATGAGAGACAACTCTGCCAGATAGTTCGCCAACAGTTCCAGTTCAGCCACATGATCCTGATGACCAGTTAAACTAAGTTTTCAAACTTAATACTAGCACAATTTTTATGCTTTAACTAATTTTATTAAAGCATAAAGAAAACTCATTTTATTAAAGCTTAGATAACTTGCGATGCATGGTATGCTAATACCTCGTCACAGGATTGAGCTGATCGAACAAATCTCCTGAAATGGGCAGTGAGAGAATGTGCATTAGTCCGAATGATGATCCTGTTTGGATTAGAGAAATTGATGCTCAAAACTAATTGAGCCAGTTACCTAAGAAAAGTTTTTGCGGTAGGAACAGATAGTCGGAAGCACAATAAGTTTAGAACTCGTCTCTCCATCTCTAGTACCTATTGTAACAGCATGAATGAAGCTTTAGACACCAGAGGGAAATTAATTTTATGTTTTAGAGAAACGCCATCATAAAGCCTTAATTTGATGCAAAGCTGAAAAAGAGTCTGAGCTTCAGCATCGAAGACAAGATGATAACTAGCACAATTCTGTATACTACCTTTAATTGAAGATAAACTATGAATGAAAGAGTTTTCAAGCAAAGCATGTGGCAAATGTCTAATTAACTATCTGCTATTTTAAAGGTTACCTGCTGCTTCGAGTATGTATTGTCAGTAACAAAGACGAACTCTTCAACATGAGGTGCACAGATTTCTTCATATTTTCTGAAAAATCATATTACATTAGGCACTCCTCATTAGCAAGGATACACAATGCCATTGCATACTCTTGACTACAGTAGATTCAATGATTTGTCAGCAGCATGACATTAGTTGTTGTTCAGCAAAATCAAATTTAACGTAGCTTAAATAGAGGGTGAATATGAATAGAAGGCATATGGTGTTGGTGTTGCCTTAATGAATATGTACTTCAAAGATTCGTAAATGACATAAATAATGATAGAGAGCTTACGATGCAATTAGCATGCAAGTCACACCGAGTAACTGGAGTTTGTTCCTTTCAATATAACTTAGGGAAAGATATCGATCAATTAGATTCACTGTGAGATATAAAGTGTCTGGAACAAGCTTGTACTCTTCCGAAACCTGAAAGAGCGTTAAAGTTACTTATAGTGTAACCGTGGAGGCACTAATGACATTGGAAAACTGAAAGGATTGATACGAGCACATTTTAGAGCCACTAACCTCGGCTAGCCAGTCGATCAAGATTGCTCGCATTCCTTGAGTTATCTCTATCTGAATTGTTTCCATGTAACAATCTGATGGCCTACACTCAAGCTGGAAAAATACATATTTTCACAATGAGGACAATTTATTTACTAGTTCATGAGATAATGCATCAGAAAGTAGCAGTGGGAACAACAATTTGCTATTTTAATGCATTACAAACCTCTGCAATACGCTGATGATTGTATATGGAAAGTGCATACATGCTGCACCATTGTGGATCCTTTTGCTTCGAGTCAATGTCAGTGACAGCTAATTCATTAGAGGCTTCATGATAATCACATATCTCACTACCACCTGCATGAAGCAAAAACAGAATACTGTAGCCCATTAAGCTTATGCAAAATACAAGAAGGAACCATGATGCCAATGATAAAAAACCAAGTAATTGTATCAACTATGAATTTGAGGCGCACAACACCTTCAGACAATCAATAAGATATCTCCTCTCCTTGCAAATGTGCAAATGGCTAATGTAATGATTCTAGACATGTTAAATTACTACCGTACATCGTACAAATAGCCTCATCGTGAAAGGTTTGGAAGTAATTGTATAAGACCTTCATTCGAGGAGCTCGTGAGTACAGCAGCACTTTTGGAGATGCAGCATTTAGTTAAATAAACACAACCAATATTTGTGCTGCACCCGACTTTGTGATCTGCGAAGGACCTGTTTCTGGAAGTTGTTATGTTAGGACCTGAACTAGGTATTTTTGACTTCTTTTCCTCAACTGGAAGTAATGTATTCAGAGTCTTGAGTGGATTGACTTTCACATTCTTTTTCAGAGGAACCCTTGGCTCGCGCGTCTATAAAAATGAAAAATAAATATCTTGATGACGAAACTTTCAGAAGAATAAAAACGATAAATAAAGTAAAGAGTCAGTATTTCAAGCTCTGTCATCGTGTTCTTATTGCACGTCAGCTTTGTGACTTGTCCCATAACACTTGATATCAGCAAGAAATGTTTGTTTTAAATCAGAGATCCAAACCTGAACTTTATGGGTGGGAGCTGCTGCATTCTTGCAAATTAAATTGGAGACATCTTTCAGCACAGCCCTCCTCTTGTTCTGACCGCTCGATTTCATCTCTCCCACAGTTGGTCTTTTCAAACTCACCAGAAGATCTGACCTCTCAACCTGTTTAGCGCTGGACCCCAAAACTGGTGGCACTCCATTCGATGGGACCAGACTCTTAGCCCTGGACCGCGTAACTCTCATAGTTAAGTCTTTAACTTTTGTAGCAGCAGTGGCAGCTCGAGTCTACTTGCTGGTCATATCAACATACCTAAAAGAACACAAATGCAAGCTCATCGACCACAAGTTACAAAACTCATTTTCAGCTACAGATTCAGGAATGCCAGCAAAAATCATCAAAAACTTCTAAAACTCGATAGACACAAAACGAAGTTGAATCAAAATCAACTGAAGCACAATCACTCCCCAGAGTCCATCGCCAGATTAACAGATACATAGCTATGCACTAAAACTGAATCGAACGGTAATCGGGGATACAAAAATCCAATCAAAACAAATCATATGACAAATGCTGCCTCAAAAATCCGACTCAACTCAATCTCAAATCCACCAAAAACTCAGACTGAGAAAAAAATTAAAAATTAAAGACGATAGAAGTTCCATCGAGTTGTCGGAAAAAGCTTAGATCGAGCGAACGTACTCTGATCCGATCTCAGAAAATCGCGGCCTGAAAAGGACGCAGGGAGCTAGGGTTTCAGCTCCGATCGTCGAAGTGAGAATTTTCTCGATGAGAGAGAGAGAGAGGAGCGTGGAGGAGCTGCTGATGAGTTTATTAATTATTTATTAAAAGAGAGAAAATAAGAGAGAAGGATTAATTGTTTGAGCGGGAAGAGCGCTACAGTTCAAACTTCTATTTGCTATTTCCACGCAATTATTTTAACAAAATGGAATATCTAATTTCCTTATAAATTATCAAATATATTATCATGTAAAAATACAACAATACACGCACATTCAATAATTCAATTTTGTACACAACGAAGTTTTGACTTTTAGTCATGAACCTTGGGAAGGCAAAATCATGCATTTTTATTTATCAAGACGACATTATTTTGTTATTTCAAAAAATGAATATCAATTGAAATACGTGTTATTATTTTTTGAAACAATGATGTTATGGCACTTGCAACATTTGATCGCGTTGTACTGAATGTTTTTCCTTGCATTATATTAAATATGAATTAGCATTTAAATTACTATAAAAAAAAAGAATTAGCAATTAGGAATTGATGGTAGTTGAGGACATTAATTTGTATTTTCCTTTATACACTATTAATTTATTATGATTGATATAATATGACATGTGGTCAAGATTTTTACCTTATTATAAGTGACATATCATGTAATGTTAACATTTTAAAAAATATACACATATGATGAATAATTATTGTTCTTGAATCAATAATCATTGTAACTATCTTAATAGAAATTATTTATAAGGAGTCAATAATGTTGTGTTTGAGTTGGTAGAACACTTGCCTTGTAATAGCAAGGTCAAGAGTTCGGACCCCACCGTGACATTTTTCCTCTTCACACTTTTGTAGAAGGGTGTTTTTCGTCCCGCTTACGCGTGGACGCGTTGTTTCTCTCTGATGGAGGTGTTCTTCGTATTGTTCGTGTTGTTCCTCCTTCGTGGAGGTGTTCGTTGTTCGTCCATTGTGGACGTGTTGTATTCTGCATGCGTTGTTTGCATGATGCGTGGATGTGCGTATTCAATCGTGGGTTCTCAAGATAGAGGTACCTTATGACATGTGTTTCAATGTGGACGATTCAAGTATCAATCCGGGTAGTGCCTTGTGTTGCCCGTGCTCCAAAATATAGTGATTGTACATTTGTACCCTGATTAACAGAGTGCTCATGTAATAAATGCAATATGTATTCGTGTAGTATTTAATTTGTATGAGATGTTTTAACCCACAATCAAAATTTTTTTATTCATAAGGAAATTTAACAGGATATATTTTGATGTACGAACCACGAACCACGAACCAATTAAAGGCCCCAAAATGTAAAGCTTATTTTAGCCATTGGTTGTGATTTTTTGGGGAATTTTGGCTGGAAATTATCCGTGCTTCTGTGTAAATAATTCAAATATTGGTGTTAAGCTCCAAGGCCGGGGTTACATGCTATGTTATTTTGGTTGGGCTGACGTTTTTTATATCAATTATTGTTTTTGGTTGGTTGGGAGCTTTATTTTTATTTATTGCTTAATATCGGAATATTTCAAAGTATTTTTAAATAAAAATAAATAATCTTGATTTGAAGGTTAATTAAGGGGAAAATTTTCCAAAATGCTTAAAATCGAATATTGGGTTCCAATTGTACTCAATTTGCAGATTGGTTTTTCAATTTTCTCACGTTTTGCAAGCCGCCGTTACTCACATCGTTTTATTATTAAGACGCTCTGGCCAACAGCGGCTTACGCCTCGTGGCGTTTTAGCTCCAAAAAAAAGAAATGTGGCATAAGTTTGCCAAACAAGCCTTATCCGATGTACTAGACTGCGTACAAATCAAGCCGCGCAACATTGGAGCGTCTTAATGGAACTCAGGGGCTTTGTTTGTTCACAGGATAAAGACGCAGTCTAGTGATGAGTCAAGTTTTCGACTCACTAATGGTCATTTTTCACTATAGCTTTAGTTCGTTTCCGACGATATTTTGATGTCATTTGACCTCTTACACTACGTTTCAGGTAGAAAACGAGTTCCACTCAAAGTCAAAGCCTAAGTATGAAAACTCGAGGAAAAATCGAAGATATAGAGCAAAAGTGGGCAGAAAAATGACTCCCAGTCGACCGGCTGGAAATCTCCCCTGAACCAGCCGACCGGCAGATCCAAGGATGCTCACATTCTTGCCACATCCAGTCGGTCGGTTGGTCCTATCAGCCGACCGGCTGACTAAAGATCCAGGGATGCTCACATTCTCCTCATTCGAGTCGGTCGGTTGGACCTATCAGCCGACCGACTGACTAAAGATCCAGGGATGCTTGCCCAAGGAGATATTCAACCGGTCGGCTCAAATGGCCGACCGGTCGGTGGGAAAGGAACCTCAGAAGCTGTCTAGATTTTTAGCAACCAGCCGACCGACTGGGAAATTATGCACCAGTCCAGCTGACCGGCTGGACCTGCTACAGTAGCATTTTTCCACCCGAGTCTATAAATAGAAAGTGAGGGTTTTGACCTAGGTGTGGAGGTTTTAGGGGAGAAAAAGAGCAGAAAGAGGCTCAACCAAGGTCATCAATCATCAGAAGATCCAACTAAGGAGAAGAAGAGAAGACTAAAGAGAGATTCTAGGATTAACCATCCTACTTCCTCGACATCTTTTACATTCTACTTGTTGTGTGCTATAAACCCTACTCACACTATGTTGTCTTACGTGATGTGTGAGTAGTGATCTTGTGTGTTTGAGGGTCTTGTAACCCTCCTTGGTACTCTATGATCATGTATATACATATAATTCAACAATCTATGGTGTTAAATTCATATTCACTATGCTCTTCATATATGACATGCTACTAAGTGTTTGATGAAATGCCTAAGTGACATGTTGATCTTAATACTTGACCTAAGTATCGATTGACCTTAGGAATGGTTTAGATGTGATCTTTTCTATAGATTTGAAGTGAACTAGTCCCCTAAGCCTATATCATTTATTATCTTGGGAGATGTTCCAAGGATAATAGTGCTATAGAGTGAACCAATATCTTGATAATGTGAGGTTCTAATTAAGAGAGCTTTTTAAGAATAGATTCACATGAAAGTTGGTCTACCTTAGCCTAAGCTATGTTCTAAACTATTTGACACCTTGATTTGCATAACTCTTGTATACATAATCAATGGGAAATTGCCAAGGTGGGGAGTAACCCCTCAAAACTCCTCTTATCTATCTTTTATCCTTAATCACTCACCACATAGGATTTAGAATACACACATTTATACATTTTTGGTTTAGAATAGCCGAACGAAAACACAATTTTAAATAGTGCATGTGCTTGGCTTGCTCCTTTGGGTTCGACCAGATGTTACCGGTCATTATAAATTGTTTTTGACCAATAGAGATTCTATCGCATTCGTTTGCGTGTGAAAATCTACAACGTTCAAAATGGTGCCGTTGCCGGGGAGCAACTAGTTAGCACATCCCTAGCTTTGATTGTGTGGATATATATTCCGACTATTCTTGTAGATATTTTTCTTTTTATTATACTTGTATATTCTTCCTTCACTCATATCCCTTGCTAGCTTACGTTTATCTTGTTTTGCGAGGATGGACCCCTACAACCAACAAGTCTTATCTAATGGAGAATACTACCAAGAGGAGGAGCAACTAAACTCTTATTGACAAGAACATGGATATACAACAAGTTATTATACTTCCAATGGGGATGACCAAGAGGAGGATCAACCAAATGCCTATTGGGAAAACTCTTGGCATCCATCACATAGCAACACTCCAAATTGGGGGGTGGTAGCCAATGCTTTGAAGTTGAAGACTCCTACCCTCAACCTCCTCAACCCTCGAATGAGTCCTCCAGTCTAGATTCCATCCTTGCCTTACTCATTGCCAACCAAGAGAAAATGAAGCAAGAAACGCTTGCATACCAAGAGAAGATGCATAGGGACTTTCAAGCTCAACTTATGGAAATAGAACAATTCCACCAAGATATCCATGTTCGGGTCGAGATGCTTCAAGCTAAGATGGCTCAACAAGAAATTGAAATTGGAAACTTGGATAAGGAAGAGGAGGTCTCCGAAGAAGAAAAAGTCCTTAAATCTAATGCCTCAAGGGAAGAGCGGGATCAAGAATCGGAGGATGAGTTTTGGAGAGCTTTTTGCAAAGGGTGGGACCGTGAACCTTGTAACAAGGACGAGATGGAATGCAAAAGTGAAGCATCCTTCACTACTAGCACATCTCAAGATCATTCGGATGAGAACATACAAGAGCTCACCATTCCATCAACGCCTCGGCTCTCCGATGAGGAATTCTTTAGTGATGATGCCTCTTACATAGAGGAAATACCATTTGTTGATGCAGAAGAACTCCTCCCTCCCGCTATAGAAGAGCCTTAATGTGAACCCAAACTTCTTGATGAGGATAAGATAGATGAAGAGCTTAAGGTGCAAAAAGGACTTCAAGGGTATGAAGATTTTGTTGAGGTTTATATGGACCAAACTGAAGAACATTCTTGCATACAAAAAGACAAAGGTTTAGGAAGGGATATTGAGGTTTGGGGACCCAAGGACACAATTGGAAAACTCGAAGAGGGGTGCCCATCAAGCTCGAGACAAGTTATGAAGACCCTTTCTTCACTACGAGGCCTCGAGACGAGTTTTGGAGCTTCTCGCCCCATTTCGAGAGATTATGTGGAAAAATCTCCCATGACCCCTTAGTTCTTAAGGGATCCTCATTATTGAAGGGGTCATGCTCCCAAAGGAAAGTCCATTGTAGACTTGATGGGAGGAAATTCAAATGGGATTTAAAGGTGGATTGACACGACCAAATCCAAGGCCCCGTGAGAAGGGATCCTAGCAAAGGACTTCTCAACGAGTGATTCTATGGGCCACTTTGCTACGTCTTTGCCAAGACAGGAAAAACTAGGCCCTCGCGGGAGGTTACCCGATTTGTAAGTTGTTCATTCTTGTTTTTCCATTATTAAGTGTTTGGCATGATTTTGAGTAGCTTATGCTCTAAATATGGAATGTGAAATGTCTGATTAGTGGGTAAAATTTTGAGTGTGGAGTGAGTTCTACTAACTCCAATTCCACTTCACATCGCCAAGCCCCTCCACCTCACCCTTAATTTATCTATGAATAATGATGTTGCCCTTAAAGCTCATGTGCTTTATTGGAGTTTACTAGAGTGAAACTATTTTGTTATACCATGCCATGACTCTAGTTTCATATTTTATTGGCACTTAAGACACCTTGTGCAAATGATGGAGGATGTAGATTACTTTCCTTGTTTGAATTCTATGAAACTAATGCCATGATGTTATCATGTGACTTGTGATGCTCTCTTGCTCATACTTGCATTTTGCATGACCTTGTATGTCACTTTTTGCTTTTAACCTCTCATGTGTTCTTGACATCAAGGAAATTATTTGCACCATGTACGATCAAGTTTAGCACAATGGCGTCTTTTCTATTGGTAGGGCACGTCTACAAATGAGGGGAGTTCCTATGCACCTTCATCTCATTGTTCTTCATTGTTTGCGCTTAGGGACTAAGCTTTATCTCAAGTGTGGGGAGGGTAGTCGCATAGTTCACTCATTTCATGTCATGCCTATCATTTTAGAATGAACACTTGCATTCATGTATTCTATCCCTAACATGAGAGTGTTTTTAACCACATAGGCTTGTGACTATCAATTCTAAATACCTAAAAATTACATCTAGCCTATTCGTCACATTTATTGGATCTTGAACTTAAACCCGACCTAGTCCCTTGAATGAGCATTCTTGTGAATCAATATCATTGCTATCTCTTGTCTATCTATTTTTCTAAGTATTTTTCGTTGAAATACCTTGGATTAAGTTTTAGCAAGCACTTTTAAAAAATTTCACGAAAAACTTGGGCCTTTTGTATGCTCCTTGGTCACTTGAGTTCTCCCAATTTAGTGCCTTACTTATGATTGTCTCCCACATATTCCATACATTATTTGAACATATTGTCAAGTTTTAAGTGTGGAGTCAAAAGAGGGCGAAAATTAGACCCCATCAAGAAAAAATGCTTCGTTTTCATGGTTAAAGAGGGCAAAGCCCCGACTAAAAACTTTCTCAAGCGCTAGAGAAGTTTTGTTGCAAAAATATACAAATGCCGGGGGTAAGGAAGAAAAGTTCCCCCTCGAAAGCATTTGTAGGCCAAAGGCCATTTGAAAAAGAAAATAAGAAGCACTTAAAACTTGACTTTATGTTCTTCCATCACTCCACTTTTGTGCGGGATTCATCATTTGCATTGTGTGCTAGTTGGATTAATTCTTGGACGATCCTTGTGCTTGCACGAGAGCTATTCATTTGGTCTATGCTCGGTTTCTAAGAACCCATATTGTCGAACTCGTCTTCCCTTATGGATTATGACTTAATCGCCTAAGACTTGGGAATGAGTTTCATGTCGTGAACCAATGGACTAGCCCTAGCTAGCATTGGTGAGCGATTGACACTCTTTTGTGCACACTAAATTATGACTCTATTGTATTGCCTTGAAAATGAGTAGAATATTGGATTAGACATTTGATAGCTCTAGTATTGATAATCTTGAATGCACAACCTCATGGATACTTAAATGATTCAAAAGTTCTTTTGATGATAATGTGACGGTAGTCCTAGCTTCGGGTAAGGGATTGGTTTTGAGAAATCCTCGCCTCGGTTAAGCACTCTTGAATTCATTCTCATGGGATAGGTGCATTTGGGATTTGTGAGTATTCCTTTTTTCTGAAAAACTCTCACGAGACTATAACTCGTCCACTAGGGTAGCCTAGGGGTTTAAAGGCTTAATGCATACGCTAAATTCAATCGTAACGCCTACGAAAAGGAGCTAGTTAGGTTGTACATATTTTTCATTTTTATTTCAATAACATGTTTAGAAATAATGATCGAGACCTTGTGAAAGCTAGTGAGGCAAATAGACGAAAAACATAGCACCACTAGCACTTTGCCATTTGCACGACCTTGACATTAGAAAACGAGTTCCACTCAAAGTCAAAGCCTAAATGAAAACTGGAGGAAAAACCGAAGATATAGAGCAAAAGTGGGCAGAAAAATGACTCACAACCGACCGGCTGGAAATCTCCTTTGAACCAGCCGGCCGGCTGACTAAAGATCCAGGGATGCTCATATTCTCGCCACATCCATTCGGTCGGTTGGTCCTATCAGCCGACCGACTGACTAAAGATCCAGGGATGCTCACATTCTCCTCATTCGAGTCGGTCGGTTGGACCTATCAGTCGACCGACTTACTAAAGATCCAGGCATGCTTGCCCAAGGAGATATTCAACCGGTCGGCCCAAATGGCCAACCGATCGGCTGGAAAGGAACCTCAGAAGCTGTCTAGATTTTTAGCAACCAGCCGACCGGATGGGAAATTGTGCACCAGTCCAGTCCAGCCGACCGGCTGGACCTGCTACAATAGCGTTTTTCCACCCGAGTCTATAAATAGAAAGTGAGGGCTTTGACCTAGGTGTGGAGGTTTTTGGGGAGAAGAAAAGCAGAAAAGAGGCTCAACCAAGGTCATCAATCATCAAGATCCAACTAAGGAGAAGAAGAGAAGACTAAAGGGAGATTCTAGGATTAACCATCCTACTTCCTCTACACTTTTCCATTCTACTTATTGTGTGCTATAAACCCTACTCACACCATGTTGTCTTACATGATGTGTGAGTAGTGATCTTGTGTTTTGAGGTGTTGTATCCCTCATTGGTACTCTATGATCATGTATATACATTTAATTCAACAATCTATGATGTTAAATTCATGTTCAATATGCTCTTCATATATGACATGCTACTAAGTGTTTGATGAAATGCCTAAGTGACATGTTGATCTTAAAACTTGACCTATGTATCGATTGACCTCAGGAATGGTTTAGATGTAGTGAATATGATCTTTTCTATGGATTTGAAGTGAACTAGCCTCATTTATTACCTTAGGAGATGTTCTAAGGATAATAGTGTTATAGAGTGAACCAATATCTTGATAAAGTGAGGTTCTAATTAAGAGAGTTTGACTAAGAATAGATTCACATAAAAGTTGGTCTACCGTAGCCTAAGCTAGGTTCTAAACTATTTGACACCTTGATTTGCATAACTCATGTATACATGATCAATGGGAAATTGCCAAGGAGGGGGAGTAACCCCTCGAAACTCCTCTTATCTATCTTTTATCCTTAATTACTCACAACTCACAACTTAGAATTTAGAATACACACCTTTATACATTTTTGGTTTAGAATAGCCGAACGGAAACACAATCTTAAATAGTGCATGTGCTTGGCTTGCTCCTTTGGGTTCGACCCGATCTTAACGGTCATTATAAACTATTTTTGACCAATAGAGATTCTATCGCATTCGTTTGCGTGTGAAAATCTACATCGTTCATCTAGCACGACGTCTAGACTTTAAGACGCCGTTGCTTGGAGCGTCTTAATAGAAATCTATAGGTCAGTGGCAAGGCCGGGGCTGTATTTTTCCACAGGACTAAAACGCCGTAACTAAAAGCGTTCGTGATTAAGACGCTCCTACGCAAGGCATTTTAACAACATCGACAGTTTTACATCAGGTCGCTGTTAGTGTTTTGATGACAAGTCGTTGTTAGGGACGACGTTTTGGCTTGAAATGTTGTCCAGCAAGCAGAGAAATACTCTGAAGCCACACCTACATCAAGAAATCACTACAACATATAAAACCTGTCCAATCCAACAATGGCACAACACATAATATGAATCCACCAAACATAAGTGATGACTTATGTAAAGTTACAAAAGTTACATGATAACAACATGTAACATAAGTCAATAATGACACATCTCAAAATACATGAATGTTGCGAATTTATAACATAAACCGCATACATTCCCGAAGTATAAGGTTGCCTTGTCTTTTTAGCTCGTGTAGGTACCCTCCGTACTGGACCCCTTTGTGACTCTGCTTGAGTCACTTGAGAAGGGCCAACTTCAAAAGTATCTTCCGGCAAGTCAACTTCTTCAAAATTAAGATCACATGCATATACCATCATCAATGATTCAAAATTAAGATTACATGCATAAAAATAGTCAGTTATACATAAGAGGCGTAAAACAATGATTCAAAATTAAGATCACATGCATATACCATTATCAAGATGAATCTACGCAACATCAACATCTAAAGCTCGACCCTCTCCAATTTTCAAAGAGTCGACATTAGTAGCATGAAACAAATCATGAAGTTCTCGCTTAGCATCCTTGTCAGTCATCTTAAGGAACAACCCGACAATTGTCTAACAAGTGCGCACGAGTGACGCGACCTGTAAAAATATTTAACTTGCATTCAATTACACATTTTATGAATATGGACACTTACACTATAATGTGTAAATACTTACCAGTACATAATGCTCATGTCCGGATGGGCGATACGGCTCCGGTGTATCTAATGGTGGCTGAATGCGCTTGTGAGTTACGGTGTAGTACCATGAATAGTACGCATCTAGATACGATCCGTCTGTGTCAGGCTCACCGGTAACAATGGACGCTACACGATTATCCCAGAGATTTATGTTACCTTGCATCTCTTCATCTACGAGGTGAGTAGTTCTTCGAATATGCATGTGCATCTCTTTAACAACAAATATACTTTAACACCACACAAATAAGGATTTTCCAAAATAAGGATACTAAATGTATTCACGAAACACAATAGTCTTTTACAAGAGCGTGCCAAAAAGATAAACTAAACACCACAAAAAGGTAATTTCCTAATTCACCATACGAGGCGAAGTACAAGATTTTTTTGTGTGACCTATAACCCCACATATTGAACACTTGTACACCCTCTTCGGCTTAGTAGACACTTGTTCACTAGAATTTTCCACATTTGAGGGTCTTGGATCACGCCTTGCATCCATTTCGTTACGTCTCTGCTTTGTTGGATGCCTTCCTCTCTTGGTTCGTTTGAACTGTTTATTGGGAATATGCTTGGGACCAACATATTCCTTCCACTGTGTGATATCTAGTTGTGGATTAAATGTTGATACCCATGTGTCGTTAAATGCTTGCGTGCTATATTCATAAGCCACGCAATCACGTATGTGGATTCCCTCTTCTTCACACACCGCTAAAGCGTGGGAACATGGATAGTCAAATAATTGTCATTTTCTGCACAAGTTTTGTCTTCCATAGAAACCTTATGTGCACGTTCCTTTGATTTGGTAAGAACAGATGCTATACCTTTACTCATGTCAAACACTTGTACCTTACACTGTGTGGATTTCACCAAGTTTGCATTGATTTTGTTCTCGATCTTCAGAACAAAATACTTGTTGTGGTCCAACAGTGCATCACGTCGCTCGATAAACCAAGCATTGACTTGCTTGAATGTGAAGTGGACAATAGCGGTGATAGGCAAATCACGACAAGCCATAAGCACGTGATTGAAAGATTCGGACACATTACTCGTCATGGACCCCCATCTTTGACCCCCCGATATCATAAGATAAAGCCCATTTTCCGCATTAACTTTATCCAACCACTTCAGAGCATCAAGCTTATCCTTTAACAACTCTTTCAGTTCTTTAAAACGATTGTAGAACTTTAATTGTTGATTCTCATAGCCAATGCTGGTAAGTAAGTCTTTGTGGGCTATACACTTCACCTTTTGATTGAAATTGGATGCAAAATGCCTTATGCAAATACAGTGTGAAATTATATCCACTGTTCAAGCAGGTGTTCTAGGTCGTGTTTCGACAGACCTTGAACTCTCTCCACAACAGTGCAACAAACAGATCAAACAGAACAGTAAAACTGGAGCACGCACAGGTTGATAACCCAGTTCGGCCAGGCCTACTCTGGGGGGTTTCCCACACCCGGAAAAGGGACAACAAATCTTTATTACGAGTATAGGGTTTCCACAGGGACTTACACTTACACCTTGTAATAGCCTCACCTCAATACTCCGTCTCTCAGATTTGTAACCGAGGTTCACCGCAATTCCCCTCGATCCCCTTCGTTCAGAACCTGCAGTCCGAACGTTCTCGACCTTCTCCAGAAGCTCGGATGCTTTCTCTCGAAAGCTTTGATCACCTTTGTTGTGTGCGGCAGTTGATACGCTTCAGACAGTCTAAGTTGCACTTGAGCAGACTGCACTTGCACCGATGTATTCTCAATGAGAAAACACAACCGGCCGTCGCTTTCTTCTTCTCCAATCAGCAGGGTATGCTCGTGTGTATTTGATCTTTGAAAGCGATGGAAATTAGGGTTGCCTTTGCATTGTATTTATATGCTCGGACGAAACCCTAATTCGCACAAGATAATCCCATCAAATATTTCGGAAAATATTCCAGAATATTTGATGCATATCTTTCACAAATCCTTGGAAGAATATACGAAGTCGTCTTCTTTCCCAAGCAAGTCACGCCGTCTTCAATGTGCATATTCATTCGAATATCTTGCTCGAATAAGTCGCACGCCATCTTTAACTTGACGAAATCTTCGTTGCCAATATCTTCCGGAAAATATCCTTGCGTCTGTTCCACGCTGTACATGAGTGCTAGGATATGTTCGAACTCCCCCTGAACTCCTGCTCGAACTGTCTAACCACGTTTTGCCAAACACATGCCACTCAAGGGAACATCAATCTCCCCCTTGGCATTTTGGCAAAACCAAATCTACTAGATAACTAGATCTATCTAACTATCTAGACAGTCGACAACCTTGAGGGAACAAAAAAGTCACCACCTCAAAATACTCCCCCTTTTTGCCACAAATTGGCAAGGGGTCCGATCTAGTTCGAACAGCAAATCAAGTTGTGCCAGAACAAGCACGAAATAACTAAATTTTTAAACGAAAACTGAGTTCAGAGAGATTGAAGTCAGTGGACCTTTATGCAGACACATCATCTGTGGCATCTTCAGAATCTGCATCATCAGATTCATCTTCACTTGGGTAGCTAAGGGCACGAGCAAGCTTATTGATGCGCCTGCGTTGCTCCTTGTCCGCAGCAATGATGGCATTAAGATCTCTGAGCAACTTGTTTCGCTCATCTCGGCCCATTCTGGCTCCCCCTCGACTGGACTCCGTCACATCATTTCCTTTCTCCTTGAGGTCGTTCACGTGACGCCCTTTAAACAACTTGTGGTCAACGATGAACTTGCTGGGAGCCTTTGAGAGTTGATCAGGCGAGGCCTTCAAATCAGGAGCTTGATGGATGATCAGCTCGTATATCAGGGACGGGAAGCAAATCTGATGCAGAGATCTCATCGAAGTGGCATGTTCAGCAATCTGTTGGAACATTACTCTGCCCAGGTTGAACTTCAGTTTATTCCCTATCTGATAAAGCAGTTGAGCCATGTCCTTGTTGACCGTTGAGCGATGAGTAGACGGCCTCCAGTTGAAAATAGCAATGAAAAACAGCATCGAATAGAACGTAGAAAGATCCGCTGTATGCACAACTGACTCAGGCCTCCACTGAACAGAGCCTGCAGTGATGGTGCTCACTACCTTTTCAAAATCTGACTCCACTTCATCAACAGCTGGGTCGTCCATGGCGAAGAATACATTGATCAGCTCAGGATCAATCTTGATCCTTCTCCCTCTGACGTAGAAGACCCCATACTCAGATTCTCCAACAACCCCGAAGAGAGGGGGTAAGTTTGCCATGGTCTCACGTACCAACTGCTCATTGAAGGGTTTGCCCCTGGTCAATGTCCAAAACAGATCAGATTCTTTCAGAACCGTAATCACCTCCTTTCCTTTGTAACTGGACTCTACTAGCACCCTCTCAGGAATGATCTTCCTTTTCGACACACAGCTCCATTTCCTACTTGCATCACGGTTGACGAACCAAACTCCTCCCTTGACAATTCCCACTGGAGCTGAATCAGACTCAGGAGATGGAACTTTGCATCTTCCAGCATCCACTGAAACAGGGACAGGAGCTTCATGTTTTCTTTTCTTAGATGAAACAGCTCCCCCTGCCAGGTTGTCCTCCTTCGCAATCTCTTGGACTGTTCCCTTAGCAGATTTTTCAAACACCACCTTCTTCTTTCCCTTGTCCTTCTTTGGCCTTTTGAGAGAGATAAGAGGAGCAATATCTTGGTCAGCTTCAGACAACTTACCCTCCTTTGAGACTGGCTTCGCAGTATCCTCACGAACTGATCCACCAACATCCTCCATATGATCACAAAGAAGATCATCTTGAGTAACAGCTGGGACAAGCACAGACTCCTTAGCAACAACTGGAACTGAAGTACCACCTGATTCCACTCCTGGCTGAACACCAAAATCCTCTTTTTGCAGATTTTCAGCAAAATCATCAATATCTTTGAACACACTGTCCAGATCTTTATCTCCTTCCGCAACCTCAGGATCTTCATCAATCACACCAACACCGTTTACTGATAAAACAGGCTTCATACTCACAGTCTCAGCAACTTCTCCTTCAGAGACTCCAATCTCCTCAGGCAACCCATCAACAGGAGCATCCTCCATTACCAACTTCCTCATGCTCTTCTCACCCTCATTAGAAATATCAGAGACCCTCCCTCTGATAGAGATGATCTTTGCCAGGCATTGTCTGGGAGAGGCAGCTCGGCGAGTTACCTTCTTTCTTTGAAATCCTCCTGGACGAACGAACCCGGAAGCTTGAATTTTCGCCTTCCACACATCTGAAATACCTGAGCCTCTTGTCACTGACAGCCTGGGTTCCGTTTCTTTAACAAACTTAGAAACATCATCACCCTTTTTACCAGCATCACAAGTCACAACCTTGCCCTTGTCAACACAAATCTCAGCCCTCCTGGCTTCATCACTACCAGCCCTACTGGCTTCAGCACCCAAACACCCAATTTTCTCAACTCCCACAATTACTTCATCATTAATCACAGAATTTTCAACCACTGAGATATTCGCAGAAACAGATGGGAGAACGGGATTTACCTCCGATTGCGGACACGCTTGTGGAGAAGAAACCGCTGAGACTGTCTGAGGAATTTCAGCGGTGACCTCTTCGGCAGACTTTTCATGAAAAGGTGACGCCTTTTTCACCTTCGCAGCTTTGGATTTTGGAATCTTCGATTTCGCCGTCACCGCCTTTGTGGTCTGCATGCTTTCCTTTCTTTTCTCCGCGGATTTAACACTGGATTTTGCTGACTTCCTTGTGTTCACCATCGCCGTTTGCGGAGCAATCGAGTGAGAGATTTCCGATCTAGGGTTTCGGGGACGAGAGAGAGAGGACACGCTCAACAGTCGAGTTTTTGAAAATAAAATATCCTCCTGCCTTTTCGACTTCCTAATATACGCAAGCCGCTTTCCAAAAAAAAAAACGGCGTAAAACAAATCTTCTGGAATAAAGAAGTTGACATTAAGTATTGTCCCATCTGTTCCAGCTCCCTTTCTTAGGTGGTCAGTCCAACTGTTGTAGCTGGGGATTCGCCTTTGACTGACCACTGCCTGGAACACTTAGTTCATGAAACCACGCACACCCAAGGAGGATCTGGGTGTTCCAAATCGTGGAATCTCATTCAATTTCTCATCCAATGGAATGGCATTCATTCGTGGAAACAGTTCGAACTCCGTCTTCAACTGTGTTACCTTTTGTTCGAACTCTTTCTGTAACTGCGACACCCTTTGATCCAGCAGTCTCCTGGTGCACTTGCCAACATGGATTTGTGCGATTCTCCTATCTGACCTTGTGTGCAGGGTCTTATTCACTCCCCCTCGCATAACTCGATGTTTGGCTTGAACATAGTCTAGAGTAGACCGTGGCTTGTCAAGACTTTCGACTCCTATTCTGATGGTGTAACAGTTATTTGCCATCCTTGTGCCTTTCATCACAGAATCACCATTCTCGTCTAGAACCAAGCATGAGTCACGAGAGAATGACACATAGTGTCCATTGTCGCATAGTTGACTGATGCTAATAAGATTCATTGTCAGACCTTCAACCAGGAGGGTGTCCTCGAGTGCAGGGAGATCCGGAACCTTCAATGTCCCACAGCCGATCACCTGACTCTTCCTACCATCCGCGAAGGTGACAAACCGCATCTGCTCAACAGGTCTAATATGCGAGAGAAATTCAGAGTTACCTGTCATGTGGGCAGAGCATCCGCTGTCGAAGTACCAACTATTTTGCACTGTATCTCTTGAGGAGCAACAGGCCACCATGCACACTGTCTGTTGTTCCTTTGGTACCCATACCTGTTTCTGTCGAGGTTTGATCTGTTGTTTATGCCCTCGACGTTCAGCAAGAAACAGCCGACACTTGGATCTGATGTGTCCATCCTGAAAGCAGTACCAACAAGTGCGCAAATCTTTCTTTTGATTGGAGATTGAACTGGAGTGAGCTTTGCCAGTCCTGCCTTTGGCTTTGTCTTGGGACAGATCCACTTTCTGTCTAGGGTGCTTTCTCACCTTCTGTTCAGGCATCTGTTCCGACACTGGTTTTGTTTTAACAAACGTTGTACCTTTTGAACTGCCTTCTCCTGTGAACCCCAAACCTCTATGTCCAGACTCCATTCTCTGAGATCCGAGAATATCATTTAAGTCTTTAGTGCCAGAGTTGAGCATTCTTACCGATTGTTTGAGGTGATTTAGTTCCTCCTTGATAGTTGAGTGCTCCATTCTTTCAGATTCTAGCTGAAGTTCCAGCTGTTCTATCCTTCTTAACTGGAACACCTCTTTGCGCTTCAGATCTGTGATGGTCTTTCTTAGACCCACCATGCCTACAGGATGAGTGTCACGGTCATTCTCCATTTCAACTTTCAGTGAGGAGACAGTACCTAAGAGCTCTGTTTTTTGAGCAAGGAGACACAGCCTTTCCTGTTTCATCTCAGCTAGACGAGTATTCAGAGAGTCTACCGTGCCTTCGAGCTCAACCTTCTGTGTAAGTAATATCTCAACCTCCTGCCAGACCTTGTCCTTATCCAAGGTGACGCTTGCAACTGTGTCATTCAGCTTTTTGTTAATCCTTATCAGAAGCAGCCACTTCTCATACAGATCCTTATATGTCTCACCCAGAGCCTCCTGCGTGAGTTCTTCACCATCACTGTCTGAGACATCTTCAGCCGGGAGTTCCAACAGAGGTAGAGCAGGTTTACTGGTGCTGCCGTAACCATCCAGAGTTGAAGTAAAGGCCACAAAGTTGGTGGTTGCACCTCCTTTATCTTCGTCTGACTCACTATCGCTGAAGCTCGCGACCATTGCCTTCCTTTTCATGAGTGTATTCGCACATTGTGAAGCAATATGACCGAAACCTCTGCATTCATGACACTGAATTTCTTCCTTTCTTTTGTCAGAGGAGTCTTGCCTTGAGTCACTGGACCTTGATCTGTCGGACTTCCAGTTTCGGAAACCAGTTGATGAAGACTGACCTTGTTCTGGACCACGTCTATTTATCTTGCGCACCATTCTGCCGAAGTTTTGAGCCATCATGGCCAGTTGCTCAGTGGTGCAGCCAGCCTCCATTTTGTCTTCAGACAGTTCTGCTTTCAGGGCGATTCCCTTCATATCTCCGGTTTGGAAATCACGGTTAATCTCGTAAGTTCTGAGAGACCCCATCAGCTCGTCCAGTTTCAGTTTGGAGATGTCGTGCATTTCCTCAATAGCCGTGACTTTCATAGCAAATCTCGGAGGAAGTGATCTCAAGACTTTACTGGCCATCCTCTCTTCCTCAATCGGCTTTCCTAGAGCAGCAGCCTCGTTGGACAGTTCCAGAACTCTAGTGTTGTACTCAGAGATAGTTTCACTCTCGTTCATCTTCATCTCTTCAAACTTAGTAGTGACAATCTGCATTCTTGAGTTGCGAACTTTGTCCGTGCCTTCATATGCCGTTTGGAGAATATCCCAAGCATCCTTTGCTACTTCACAGTTAATGATCAACTTCATGACGTTCTCATCTACAGCCGAGAAGATTGCGTTCATCGCCTTTGAGTTTCCCATGGATGCCTTGTTCTCTTCTTCACTCCACAAGGTTTCTGGTTTCAGAATTGGTTCACCAGTGAGATTGTTCATCATAGGTTCAGTCGAACCTCTCTGAACAGTCATCCATGCTTTCTCGTCAAGGGATTTCAGAAAGGATCGCATCATGGGTTTCCAGGTGGCATAGTTCGATCCTTCAAGCAACGGAGGTCTGGTGATGCTTTGTCCTTCTTTCAGAGGCATCTTGAACAGTTCAGGATCCCACTCAGTGTGTCGAGTGTTCGCTCTGATACCAATTGAAATTATATCCCCTGTTCAAGCAGGTGTTCTAGGTCGTGTTTCGACAGACCTTGAACTCTCTCCACAACAGTGCAACAAACAGATCAAACAGAACAGTAAAACTGGAGCACGCACAGGTTGATAACCCAGTTCGGCCAGGCCTACTCTGGGGGGTTTCCCACACCCGGAAAAGGGACAACAAATCTTTATTACGAGTATAGGGTTTCCACAGGGACTTACACTTACACCTTGTAATAGCCTCACCTCAATACTCCGTCTCTCAGATTTGCAACCGAGGTTCACCGCAATTCCCCTCGATCCCCTTCGTTCAGAACCTGCAGTCCGAACGTTCTCGACCTTCTCCAGAAGCTCGGATGCTTTCTCTCGAAAGCTTTGATCACCTTTGTTGTGTGCGGCAGTTGATACGCTTCAGACAGTCTAAGTTGCACTTGAGCAGACTGCACTTGCACCGATGTATTCTCAATGAGAAAACACAACCGGCCGTCGCTTTCTTCTTCTCCAATCAGCAGGGTATGCTCGTGTGTATTTGATCTTTGAAAGCGATGGAAATTAGGGTTGCCTTTGCATTGTATTTATATGCTCGGACGAAACCCTAATTCGCACAAGATAATCCCATCAAATATTTCGGAAAATATTCCAGAATATTTGATGCATATCTTTCACAAATCCTTGGAAGAATATACGAAGTCGTCTTCTTTCCCAAGCAAGTCACGCCGTCTTCAATGTGCATATTCATTCGAATATCTTGCTCGAATAAGTCGCACGCCATCTTTAACTTGACGAAATCTTCGTTGCCAATATCTTCCGGAAAATATCCTTGCGTCTGTTCCACGCTGTACATGAGTGCTAGGATATGTTCGAACTCCCCCTGAACTCCTGCTCGAACTGTCTAACCACGTTTTGCCAAACACATGCCACTCAAGGGAACATCACGGTGATAAGCCTTCGGTGGCTTCCAATCATCTTCTTCCATCACTCGCATTATTCCTATATGTCTATCAGAAAAAATGCATAATCCTTCTCGTTGTGTGATGCCATTTCGAATGCACGTCATGAACCACTTCCAACTGTCGATGTTTTCACTCTCTGCCAATGCATAAGCAAGAGGAAGAATTTCATTTTCCGCGTCGAGAGCGACCGCAATCATTAAAACACCTTTCCACTTCCCGATCAAATGAGTTGCGTCAATAGAAATGACGGGACGACAATGGGTGAAGTCATTAATAGCCGGGCTAAATGCCCAAAATACTCTATTCACGCTTGCATTACCACTATCAAGTGTCTATTTGTCCCAATAAACAATACTACCACGATTGGTCTCTTTAAGCATGTCCATGAAAGCCGGTAATTTTTCGAAAGATTCATCCCAATCTCCAAATAAATACACCAAGGCCTTTTGGCGGGCTTTCCAAGCTTTTTTGTAACTTATTTTTGTACCCATGCTTTGATCGCATCAACTCCCTCACTTGCTTAGGAGTATATCTCAAATCCTCTCGAATTAAGTCTTTTATATGCATTCCAATAAAGTGTTTGTTGAAATGGACATTGTCACGACAGATAATATCAACCTCACATGTATGATCTCCACCGTATGTTGTGATTCTCCACATCCCTTCCTTTTTTTTCTTCGAAGCTCGTAATTCCCATTGACATTTATCCTTACCCCTGCGACATTCGAGAATCATTCGTTTTGTATCCGAATTTTTGTGCGATACTCACGACGTTGTTTAATGGAATATCTCGGACAAGCATATATAAGGGACTCCTTGCTCATAAACAACCCTCCTTCGTGAAGCTCTTTCGTATTGAACTATTTATTATGAGACATGTGGTCGTCTATCTCCCAGATTACACCATCTTTACATGTCACATCACATAGCCAAAGACAGGAGGTGGCATGCGGAAAAAAAAAAAGGGTGACAGTGATCTAAGACATCCTGCAGATGGAGAAGCGTGGCAAAATTTTAACAATGATTTCCCGGCATTTGCAAATGAGATTCACGATGTTCGTCTTGGATTATCTACTAATGGATGCAATCCATTTGGTGTATCAGGTCTTTCGCACATCACTTGGCCTATTATCGTGATGCCTTACAACTTGCCACCATGGATGTGCATGAAAAAGGAATTCAATATACTTGCTATGTTGATTTCCGGTCCTAAGTCTCCTGGAAAGTGTTTGAATGTTTTCATGAGACCACTGATCGATGAGTTGAAAATGTTGTGAAATACAGGAGTTGTTACATTTGATCGTTATTCCGGATCGTCATTCGTTATGAAAGCTACGGAAATGTAGACGATTAGTGACTTCCGGGACTTAGGCATGTTGGGAGGTGTCAAAACAAAAGGTTATAAAGCATGTCCACTATGTTTGGATGAAGTCGATGCTACACATTTGACTGGGAGAATGGCATATCAAGGTCATCGTAAATGGCTTTCCAAAAGTCATGAATGGAGGAAAGCATGACACAAGTTTAATGGTCAAGTTGAAATGAGGGACAAGCCACCTTCTCTTTCAATCTTTGAAATTTTGGATGAGATTATTAGTCATGACTACCCGGCACTTAGCTTACATCCAATGTTCAAGGCTCGAGGTACTACTGAGAAGATATGTTGGACACACAAGAATATTTTCTATGAGTTGCCATATTGGAAAACATTCAAACAACCTTACTCATTGGATGTTATGCACATAGAAAAGAACATTTTTGACAACATAATTGGCACCGTACTTGCCTTGGAAGGAAAAACAAAAGAGGACCAAAAAGCACGAGATGGATTGATGAAGCAGGGGGTGCATAAGCATTTGTGGGATAAGGCTCAAAGGAACATCTTCTAAAAGAGAGAAGGTTTCTCAAGCATCATACACAGTGTTACCGGAACACAAAGTCGAAATACTTGAGATGATAAAAGATGTCCAGTATCCACGTGGCCAGCTTTTCTGCAGTGCCCGAAACTGTATGGGATGATCTTTTGGTGCATCTATGTGTAAGTAATATTGTCGTGTGTTATTTGTTAATGTAATATGTTACGATCAATATCTACTAGCTAGTTCAGTCATTACTTGTTAATTTAGTAGTTTAATAATGTTTCCCATTTATTAGTTGTGAAATCTGTCAATGATGAATACCTGACATTATTTTTTTGGTAGTATTCTTTTGAGATTAAGGAGGATCAAAAGTGGCTCAAGAGGCTAATCATGAAGATCGCAGCAAACATTTTTCGAGGCTGGAAATGCAAATGCAAGGAATTCTATCGTGAAAATCCAGACATGGTTCCAGAGGAGTTTCTGAATCGGCTAGACTAGTGGGAGTGGCTAAAAACCACTTTGATGAGCCGACATTTAAGGTATTATCAGTCCATAGTGCTGTCATTTAATTATGAAGCATGATACTAATCTCTTTCAAATGTTTGTTCACAGAAAAAGAGTTCACAAATGAAGAAAATTAGAGAGAAACGAGGCAACCACCGTTCAGGCAAGCTACCCTTCATCTACAGGGCACGTGAATATATGGATAAAGGACACAAAGCAGTATATTTTGCTGCATTTGAAGAAGTGTACGGTGGTGACCTACTTGGAGCACCCCTGATGGTATTTTTCTCAACCTGTTATTTGGATTTTTTTGCTTTTATCACATCAATTCACGTATTATTGCTGTTGAGATAAGTTGGTAAGTGTCTATTGTTGTTGTGATTACGTTAAATGTTGCTTTGCGTGTTGTTTCTTGTGTACATATATGATTGTTTGCCTTTATTTATTGTTTGCTTACCACATAGTTTTCTTGAATATTTATTATTCCTGAATCACATTGTTTGATGTGTGAGTTAGTTTTTTGCCTTCTTATACATTTCGCCTTATTAATGTTTGATGTTCCCGTAAATGGCATGTATTTGGAAAAACGCCTTTAGACAGTTCGAGCAGGAGTTCAGGGGGGAGTTCGAACACATTCTGGCTCTCAAGTACAGCGTGGAGCAGACGCAAGGATGTGTTCCGGAAGGTTCTAAAACATCGAAGATCTTTTCGAACTAAAGTCGGCCAGCGAAGTTTTCGAGCTACAGATATTCAAACGAATATCTTCTCTTCCGTTTGAAGAAGGATGGCTGACTTGTCGTGGAAGAAATCCGAATCTTCCCTAAGATTGGATCAAAGATACACATCGAATATTTAGGAATATTTCCTAAATATTTGATGAGGTTATCTGCAACAGATTTGGAAATTCGCCTATGCATATAAATACAATGCTAGGGCAACCAAATCGGTATCGCTTCCTGAGAGAAAGAAAACACGAGAGCATTCGTGAGATTGGAGGAGGAGCGAAGGCCGGCTGAGTATTTGATGGGGTGTATTTGTATGACTCATTATATCAGTTAAACCCACCAAATTAAACACTTAGTCCCTTGAACATGTACTTGTTGAGGTTGTTTTGTGTTTCAGGTAATGTTGAGAAGTAAAGTGGAAACAAGCTTAAAAAGGGATTTTTATCTAAAAAGATCGCAAGTCTCAAAAGCGCCCGAGCCCAGCGCCGAGCCCCAACGCTAGCGCCCAGCGTCTCAGCGCGCCTACCGAGCTATGCAAGTCCAAATTCAAGTTTCTCGAGCAAAACACCAAGTCTGATGAATCTACCTCGAGCAAACTATTCAAAATGACAAATAAGATGGACTTTGTTGGAGACTCAAGAAGGATGCCCGAGCCAATTGGAAGTTGGCCCAATGCCAAGCAAAGGCTCCGCGCGCACTAGGCACCATGACCGAATTGCTCGAGCAAACCGACGAATCTAGCAAAACTGGCTCGACCAAAATGTTACAAATGGAAAATAAGGTGGACATGTCGAAGCTCCAAGGCGAACGCCCATACCGATTGGCATTTGGCCCTACTCCAAAGCAATGGACCCACGCGCTAGGCACCAAATCCAAGTCGCTCGAACAGAACGGCGAATATGGAAATTCTGGCTCGACCGAAGTGTTTTAAATGCCTAATAACTCGGCAAATATCACTGCCCAGACAAATCGCTCGACTGGAATTTGCTCAAGCCCGATCAAGACCAACTAGGGGCATTCCGGCCGAGACTCCAATCAAATTCCAGCTCCTTGCTACTCTAAATCCAGTGCCCTTTGGAGGCACACTGCTCAAGGAGCAGCTGGCCCTTTGAAGCACCTTGCTCGATGAGCAGCTAGCCTTGGGTGCAACTTGCTACATTGCGGCTAACCCATTGAGGAAGGAAAGCTCAAAGAACTCACCACTTGGCATCAACTTGCTTCTATGACGGCTAGCTTAAGGATGAAGGAAACCCATAGGGAGATGACACGCACCAACTAGCTTAAAGACGGCTAACCAATGAGAGGCCTTCCTTCTCCATGAAGCAACCGCCATTCTTGCCTATTTATAGAAGATCAAACCTTGAGAATGTAAGTTTTTGGTGGTGGAAGTACTAGTGATTGTGCTCGAGTAGGTAGAGAGAGGCTTGTAGAGAAACCACTTGTTAGTTCGAATCCCATGCTTGTAACATCACTTGATATCAAAAGCTTCGACTACTTCCTACTCTTTCTTACGTTACTTTTCCTTGCAATGGCTATGATATTCACTTCCATGAGTATTCGTAGCTAAACCGTTCATTCGGTCAAGGGAACTCTTATACTATGAAACCAATCTAGGCCATTGTTTTTTTTTCATGTTACTATAGTGTTTCACTAGTTCTTGTGCCTTCGGGGTGAACACAACAAGGTTGAGTGGATGCTTGAAATGGCAAAGCTCTTCCAAGTAGTTCATGCCCTCTATAGTCGCTTGGTTTGTTCGGAAATGAGGGATCAAGCGATTGCACTTGGGCTAGCATACCTTGAAATGGGGTGTTAGCCTAGCTAGAACTAGTAGGCTTGTCTTGAAATGGACCGGCTAGAGGAACAAGTGCTTGAAATGGCATTGTTTGGAGTTATAGCTTGAAATGGAGTAACTCACTCGCTGCAACACTTAGTAAAATCCTTAGAGGTTGATGATGAACGGGGACATATTATAAGGTTCCTAAGACCGAATTCCTTCTCTTGAAAACACCTCGCTCATTTACTTATTGTCTTTATTTTCAAGCAATTTACTTTTCTTGCACATTTACTTATCGTCAAGACTTGGACCTTCAAGCACCTTTATTTTCATGCACTTTACTTTCTCGCACATTTACTTATTGTCAAAGACTTGGACCTTCAAGCACCTTTACTTTTCAGTCATTTATTTTACGCTCTTTACTTTCCAGCACTAAAAAAACAACCAAAAAAACCCCAATTGTCTTTACTTTATTTTCTTTCTTTTTCATAGAACAACTGTTTGAAACCATACTCCCTTGGGTTCGACCCCTACTTACCACTTGCTATTCAAATAGTGAGCCACAAGTAGTGGAAAATATAAATGTAAATTTGCGGGTCACAACGACATCCCGTCAAATTTTGGCGCCGTTGCCGGGGAGTAGTTAGTGTATCGGATAGTTGTTCTTTTTGTTTTTCTGTTTTTGTTCTGTCTTGCAGTTCGCTATGTCTTCTCAATACGGCAGAGAACCTTGGAACGATGAGGATGATGAGGAAGAGGATTACAAGGGCAGCAAGCTTATGTTAGAGATGCTTAGCCGTTTCCCCAAATTCGGAGGTGCCATTGGAGAAGACCCCGTGAGGCATATACAAACGTTCCACGCCATTTGCGGCCGCATGAAGCCTAGAGACGAGTCATTAGAGGGATTCAAATTAAAATGTTTCAAATTTTCCCTAACAGACTTTGCACTATATTGGTATGACTCATCTTGTGCAGATTATGAAAGCAACTATTGGGATCTGCGAGCCCAGTTTCTAGAAAGGTTTTCCTCGCCACTCCTTCGACTTGAAACCCGAGAGAAGATCATCACCCTTGAGCAATCCCGGGACGAAACATTGGACGAGTACTACTCGTACTTCGATTCCCTTGTAACGAGCTGCCCGCACCATGGACTCACGGACTTGGTTCTTCTTCAGATGTTTCTTGGCGGGATGATGCCACTCAAGTGGAATAAGCTTACTGATGCGGCGGAAGGCTCGGTCATGCAGTTAACCATGTCTCAAACCTGGGACCTCATTGATGATTTGGCCGAGAGCTCAAAACGAGGAGCCACATGCACCGAGCCAGCCAAAGATAAGGACTCTCGGATGACGGAAGAAGAACCAGCCAACACATGCCCGGTCCACATTTCCAATCTGTCCGAGGAAGTCACGGTCCTAACTGCCGAGTTGCCCAAATCAGACCCGGACCTCTGTGTGATTGCCCCCGGAGACCATATAAATGACGAGGATGAGGACCCATGGTTGCCTGAAGAAGAGCTCCACTCAGATTACCCCTGGGAGTTAGAAGAAAAACTGCCCAATTCAGGCCCGGTCCACATTACCAATCTGCCTGAGGAAGAGCTTACAATGGACCTCAATGCCGAACTGCCCAAATCAGTCCCGGTCCTCATTGCCGAGCCAGCCGAGGAAGTCCCGGACCTCATTACCGAGCTGCCCGAGAAAGACACGGTCCTTGTGGTGGAAATGCCTCAACTTAACCCTTTATGTTTTATGCAGATCATATCCACCGAAGATCATGGAATCAATGATGATGAGGTGCAAGGGGAGTTGGAGGAGGAGCATGAACCAAAACAGCCAACAAAGGAGCTCGCTCTCATCACAAGCCAACAAAGCAGCTCGAAAAACTCACTCGTTCCAAGACGACCATTCATCCCTTCCCCAAGGAAGAAGCTCAACATGGGAACAAGCTTGATGTCGCCTATGTTTGAAGGCAAAAGACTGAACTTCCAAAACTGCAAAAGTGCCGACCGTTCATACATGAAGAAGCGACAAAGACATGGCCCAAAAGAATGGAAGCCGGGATGGAGTAGCAAGAGACCACGGCTCAATGGACCAGACGCTATGGTCAAGGAGCCATCACCTTCTCGGAAGCATGTAAAAAAGAACCTGCCGGACCAATGGAGAACCAAACCGAGCACATCACTCCACAAGTTCTTTGGGCAGAATAAAAGGGCAGCCGAAAAGAAGTTCGACCTCAAACACCCATGGGATCCGAACTTATGATCCATGAGTGAGGTATCGTCGAGCCAACGACGTTAAACAACGGCACTTGCCGGGAGGTAACCCGGCACCTTTTTGTTTTACGCGTCATTTCATTTAGTTTAAGTTTTTTTTCATTCTCACCCCCTTTGTATTTGGAAAGAATTTGACTTTTTGTAGGGACCCAGGGTCGCGCCCGAGGAACACCGGGGCGCGCCCGAGAAACACAGGTTCCCTGCCGAACTTCCTCGAGCATCAGCCGTATCTGGCCAAGACCAGGGCCCGTCGTTTGCTCAATCAACCACGACTAAGCAACGACACCATAGGGGAGTTCCGTTCATCCCTTCTTATGTCAATTCCTTTCCATGTCTCCTTACCTTTTTGTGTTTTGAACTAAGTCATGCCGTGAGGCATGGCTTCATTCAAAAGTGTGGGGTGAGTCATTGCACATAGTAATCGGCATGTTTTCCTTTCCTTAGATTTTTATCTTTTTGAACCTTTTGAACATAACTTCCACGATGTGAAATAGATGGATCCAATTCATACATTACCTTGTGAGATCTAAATTATGTTAGAACTTTAGAATTTAACTTTTTATTTGTCCTTGCATGCCAAGATAAAAAGGGATGTGGAGTTGACAGAAAATGCCCTAGAAAGGTTTGACAAGCACTCCAAAGACCAGATCTCGCTATATGGTTATCCGAAGTTAGTGGAGGTTAGCACTTCGGGTTACTTGGGTTTCGAGTGGACTCCGCCATGCAGCGTTTATGCAAGAGGCGGGACGGGAATCAAACCGTCCTATCTCTAGTCTTAGTAGCCGGGAAAAGAGCCGAGTGACCCTCGTCTTGACCCGTGCGAAAGGGCGAGGATGAGAAAGAGCGGGGAGGTATTTCCATATGCTCTCGGGCGATGATTGGACCTCCCAAGGATAAAGAAAATGGACAAGCATTCACCAAGAGCAAAGCTCGGAAAAGTCAAATCAAAGGCCAAAGGCCAAATTGTGAAGGTTTTAACCAAAGGCAAAAATGAAATTCTTCAATTCAATATCGAAGGCCAAAGGCCAAAAGTCACTCCAAAAGGCTGTCCAAGCAATCAACAAAAAGACTCGACCCATTTAGCCCGAATAAATCAAGTGCTAGAGAAAGCTACGGAAGATAACCATATAGTACGAGTTCGGTCCGAGGAGTGCATACAAGAACCTAAGAAGGGCTATCTCCCAATCATCCGAATTGATTTGCATCACGGCTCGGAGGTACAAGTATCAAGTTTTCTTCTAAAAATTTGAGCACAATTTAGTTCGGTAACAAGTAAGCAATGCATGAATAGGATGCATCTAGACTAAGCATTCGTTTGTTTATTGCCTCCTGTTAGCTAGTCTTGTTCGGGACGAACAAGGTTAAGTGTGGGGTGTTTGATGGGGTGTATTTGTATGACTCATTATATCAGTTAAACCCACCAAATTAAACACTTAGTCCCTTGAACATGTACTTGTTGAGGTTGTTTTGTGTTTCAGGTAATGTTGAGAAGTAAAGTGGAAACAAGCTTAAAAAGGGATTTTTATGCTAAAAAGATCGCAAGTCTCAAAAGCGCCCGAGCCCAGCGCCGAGCCCCAACGCCAGCGCCCAGCGTCTCAGCGCGCCTACCGAGCTATGCAAGTCCAAATTCAAGTTTCTCGAGCAAAACACCAAGTCTGATGAATCTACCTCGAGCAAACTATTCAAAATGACAAATAAGATGGACTTTGTCGGAGACTCAAGAAGGATGCCCGAGCCAATTGGAAGTTGGCCCAATGCCAAGCAAAGGCTCCGCGCGCACTAGGCACCATGACCGAATTGCTCGAGCAAACCGACGAATCTAGCAAAACTGGCTCGACTAAAATGTTACAAATGGAAAATAAGGTGGACATGTCGAAGCTCAAAGGCGAACGCCCATACCGATTGGCATTTGGCCCTACTCCAAAGCAATGGACCCACGCGCTAGGCACAAAATCCAAGTCGCTCGAACAGAACGGCGAATATGGAAATTCTGGCTCGACCGAAGTGTTTTAAATGCCTAATAACTCGGTAAATATCACTGCCCAGACAAATCGCTCGACTGGAATTTGCTCAAGCCCGATCAAGACCAACTAGGGGCATTCCGGCCGAGACTCCAATCAAATTCCAGCTCCTTGCTACTCTAAATCCGGTGCCCTTTGGAGGCACACTGCTCAAGGAGCAGCTGGCCCTTGGAAGCACCTTGCTCGATGAGCTGCTAGCCTTGGGTGCAACTTGCTACATTGCGGCTAACCCATTGAGGAAGGAAAGCTCAAAGAACTCACCACTTGGCATCAACTTGCTTCTATGACGGCTAGCTTAAGGATGAAGGAAACCCATAGGGAGATGACACGCACCAACTAGCTTAAAGACGGCTAACCAATGAGAGGCCTTCCTTCTCCATGAAGCAACCGCCATTCTTGCCTATTTATAGAAGATCAAACCTTGAGAATGTAAGTTTTTGGTGGTGGAAGTACTAGTGATTGTGCTCGAGTAGGTAGAGAGAGGCTTGTAGAGAAACCACTTGTTAGTTCGAATCCCATGCTTGTAACATCACTTGATATCAAAAGCTTCGACTACTTCCTACTCTTTCTTACGTTACTTTTCCTTGCAATGGCTATGATATTCACTTCCATGAGTATTCGTAGCTAAACCGTTCATTCGGTCAAGGGAACTCTTATACTATGAAACCATTCTAGACCATTGTTTTTTTTCATGTTACTATAGTGTTTCACTAGTTCTTGTGCCTTCGGGGTGAACACAACAAGGTTGAGTGGATGCTTGAAATGGCAAAGCTCTTCCAAGTAGTTCATGCCCTCTATAGTCGCTTGGTTTGTTCGGAAATGAGGGATCAAGCGATTGCACTTGGGCTAGCATACCTTGAAATGGGGTGTTAGCCTAGCTAGAACTAGTAGGCTTGTCTTGAAATGGACCGGCTAGAGGAACAAGTGCTTGAAATGGCATTGTTTGGAGTTATAGCTTGAAATGGAGTAACTCACTCGCTGCAACACTTAGTAAAATCCTTGGAGGTCGATGATGAACGGGGACATATTATAAGGTTCCTAAGACCGAATTCCTTCTCTTGAAAACACCTCGCTCATTTACTTATTGTCTTTATTTTCAAGCAATTTACTTTTCTTGCACATTTACTTATCGTCAAGACTTGGACCTTCAAGCACCTTTATTTTCATGCACTTTACTTTCTCGCACATTTACTTATTGTCAAAGACTTGGACCTTCAAGCACCTTTACTTTTCAGTCATTTATTTTACGCTCTTTACTTTCCAGCACTAAAAAAACAACCAAAAAAACCCCAATTGTCTTTACTTTATTTTCTTTCTTTTTCATAGAACAACTGTTTGAAACCATACTCCCTTGGGTTCGACCCCTACTTACCACTTGCTAGTCAAATAGTGAGCCACAAGTAGTGGAAAATATAAATGTAAATTTGCGGGTCACAACGACAGCCCGTCAGTATTCCACACCGGAATATCAACGGCGAAGAAACAGTCTGTTCAGGGTGCTGTTCAGACTGTTCTTGAAGTACCATCAAGCGCACACACACAGTGATCAAGACACGTCTTCGAGAGAAGGCGACTGGACTTCCGAGAGGTCCAAGACTAGGCCGAGAGAAAGACTCGCCCTACCCATAGGGGATCGACGGTGAGCTGCGGTGAACCGAGGTTGCGAATCTGAGAGACGGTGGTTTAGAGGCTAGGCGATTACAAACGAGGAGTTGTGTAAGCGTAAGTCCACTTGTAGCTCTAAAACACGTAATAAAGATTTGTGTCCCTTTAGGGTGTGGGAAACCCCCCAGAGTAGGCGTAGCCGAACTGGGTATCATTCTGTGTGTGCTCCTACGTTGTTCTGCTTGCCGTACAGTTCCAGAGGTGTTCAAGGTCTGTCTCAAATAGTCCCTTGAACATTAGCTTGCACAGGTTACAGTATTTCAATTGGTATCAGAGCAAACACTCGACACACTGAGTGGGATCCTAGCACTGTTCAAGATGACTCTGAAAGAAGGACAAAGCATTACCCGACCCCCGCTGTTAGAAGGATCTAACTATGCCTGCTGATGGACCATAATTATACGAATCAAAAACACAGTAAAACCCACCAAATTAGACTGTTGGTCTATTTAACTTTTGCTTGTTAGTTCCGATATATTTCTACACGGTATTTCAGAGCTTAGAGAGAATACATGCTAAAGAGGAGCTTTTAAAGCATAAAAGATGTTACGAGTCATTCCAAGGTCAAGATCATATGCCGACTGAAGAAATATCAAGGATCCTGACGTTGAATCACTCATAACAAATTAAGCAGGAGAGGAATCAAAGTCAGACGGAGCGAAATTGGACTGATAGTTTTGTGAAAGGACTGCACAAAACTGTCAAAATGCACTCATGGACCAAGGTGACCGACCACTTGAAGAGGAGGTGGCCAAGGGAGGAGCTCCTCCCCTCATGGTGACCGGCCACCGACGGCTCCTCCCCTCATGGTGACCGGCGGCTTTTGCTCCTCCATGGAAAGCTTGCCATGTGGTGGCTCCTCCACCACATCTTCACCTCCTCCTCCTCCTCCCTTGGATCAAAAACACATGGAAGCCATCTCCACCCTCCATTTCTCCTCCCTTTGGCTATAAATACAAGCCATTCTCCTCTCATTTGTATCATCCAAAAATCATAAATCACTTATCTCTCTAAGTTTTGTAAGTTTGGCTTTGGAAATAAAAGATTGCTCCCTTGGCGCTTCAACTGTTGTAAGTATTTTAATATTTATTTACCGTCTTTAATTTCCAATTCCTTAGTTATAATGTTTAGCGCGATAAATAGTAGCTAAACTAGTCGTTCGGTAGAAGGGGTGGACTTGTATTATAAAATGTTTTAGACTATTAATTTAGTGTCTCGTCTTTGTATTCAAAACTTGTTCTATGTGCCATATATTAGATCAGAACTTCCAGGGTTGAGTGGATGCTTGAAATGGCAAAGCGCTTCTGTGGAAGTTCGTAAACATACTCGGTTAAGTGGATGCTTGAAATGGCAAAGCTTATCTGAGGAGTTTGATCTCTCTCAAACACCATTTTGGGTAAATCGGAAAAGACAACCCAAAATGGATGCACATAGGCTAGTATACCTTGAAATGGGGTGCTAGTCTAAGTAGAACAAGGGCTTTACGTTTTTTGCAAAAGATTAGACGGTGTTGCAAGTCGAGTGCTTGAAATGGCCTTGATTCACTTTCGAACACTTTTGCAAAAGACTAGACAGTGTGGCAAATCGAGCGCCGGAAAAGGCCTTGATACACGTTTGAATACTTAGAAGATTCACTAAGGGTCAATGATAAACAGGATATAATACAAGGCCCCTGAAACCGAACGCTTTCTTTTAATTGTAATAATTATCAGTTACTTACCAGTACTAAAACCAACCAACCAATCAATCACTTAGCTGGTAGCTTTAAAACCAACCAACCAATCCCAAAATTGTCCAACTTAAAGAACAACTTATCCCCCTAATTCCCTTGGGTTCGACCCCTACTTACCACTTACTACCCAGTAGTGTAGTCGCGAGTAGCGGAAAATATAAATTTATTTTGCACAGAGAACATTGCACCTTAACGACAGTGCAGTGGGCTCCGTCAAAATTGGCGCCGTTGCCGGGGAATTAGCCATCGGATAAGTTCTTTAAATCAATACGCGCTCGAAACAACCATGTCTCGCGAAGAAAGTCATCATGACTACCAGGATGACGACGAGATAAACCTGTACGATCGAAACAATGAGGTGCCACTTCCATTTATGGATGATCCAGAGCAACTCATCCGAAGCAGACGAGCTCTTGATAGGGAAGCCATCAGAAGAAACCAAGAACCACCCGAGGACCGAAATGCAGCTGGTCCAGTACGACAACCCCCTAGATATCCACCACCCCCACAACCTAGACAAGTGCCAAGACAAGGACCCGCTTTCAATGACTACTACGGAGATAACAACAACTACCGTACACCTACTATGGGAGAACTAAATGCCCCAGAATTCGAAACGTAGCCATGGTGCATTTGCCAGAGCCCTGAGTTGGAAAACATTGTCGTCGACATCAACAATTTGCCAAAGTTCTCAGGAACTAATGAAGAATTTGCAACGACTCATCTCCAACGCTTACATGGCATTTGCCAAAATCTAAAACCCAATCGAGTGAATATAAACGACTTCAAGTTAAAGGCGTTCTATTTTTCCCTCGTTGACTCGGCAAGCGACTGGTTCCTTTCATTGCCTTCCGGAAGCATCAGAACATGGGTGCAGATGCAAAGGAAATTCCTGGACAAATACTGCCCAGCAACAAAAACAATGCAAGTAAGAAGGCAATTACAGGACATAAGGCAGGAACCTAACGAAACCATGTACGAATACCTGGAAAAATTCAACCGTCTGGAGAGAAGCTGCTGTACTCTAAGACTACCTGAGAAGCTCAGCATCGAGTACCTAATTAATGGACTAACTAAGATGGACAAAATGTTCCTGGATGCCTCAGCTGGAGGATCCATGATGAATCTATCATTAAATGGCATAAGGAATCTCATCACTAACGTTGCTGAAAATGCTCGGTTTAGAGAAGAGACTACTCGTCAAGATGAATCCTTCCAAACAAAAAACGTCTCACTAGCCGATGCACCAGTAAACTCTATGCCTGAAGAGATGAAGCAGCTAAAGGAGATGATGATTCAAATCCTACGAAGGCAGCCAGTTCCGGTAAAACCTTGCGAGTTCTGTGGTTCTGCAGACCACAAAACTGACGCATGTCCAACATTAATAGAAGAGGAACCGGCAGAAGTGAATGCAGTAGGAGGATACCAAGGATACAACGACAATCAGCAAGAACCAACCAAGTCGCTCGATGACACAATAAAGGAGCTCGCAGGAAGCATAAATCAATTGGGTACTTCGTTACACCAACATCAGGAAAAAACTGACAGGGCAATTTCAGAATTGACCAAACAAATCTCCCAACTCGCTGCCTCAGTATCCGCACTCACTAATGAGTCCGGCAGACTCCTTTCACAAACCATTCAAATACAGGAAGATGTGAATGCCTTGACTCTTAGGAGTGGAAAAACGCTTGTCGGCAAACCTTTGGAGCAAGAGGACAAGGACCCAAGATTACCCGGGAAAAAACAAATGAGGCCCGAGTCTCTCGAAGCTCTAGAAGAAGAAGCGGCCGATGAAGACGACGGCATGTATGAGGAAGAGCAGGACGTAACCGAAGAAGAAGGGGATACGTCCGAAGAACACATACCTGGCCCGGTGCCTAGAACCGAAGACCCTAGAATCAGTGCAAAACTTCCATTCCCAGTACCTGCTCGCATGCAAAAACAGCATGTCATGGATAAGGACGTGTTTGAATTATTCAGCAAAGTCGAAATCAACATCCCCCTCCTAGAAGCCATTAAGCAAATTCCTCGGTACGCCAAATTTTTAAAAGAACTTTGTATCAACCGGAGGAAGACTAAGAACGATCAGGAGCTGATGAGTAGAAACGTGTCGGCCGCCATACAACGAAAAATGCCCCCCAAATGTGGAGATCCAGGCACTTACACCATTCCATGCACAATTGGCAACATCAGGATCGAGAACTGCATGCTAGATCTTGGAGCATCAATCAATGTCCTCCCCTTCTCTATCTACTCATGTCTTAAGATTGGGCTACTAAAACCCACCGGTCTCACTATTCAACTAGCAGATCGGTCATGCAAACAGCCAGAGGGCAAAATTGAAGACGTCCTGGTTCAAGTAGGCAAATTAGTATTTCCAGCAGACTTCTACGTCTTAAAAATGGAGAATGGCGGACCTACAGATCATGCAACCATCCTTCTCGGCCGTCCATTTCTCAAAACATCAAAAATGAAGATAGATTGTGGAAGTGGAATGCTATCAATGGAAGTAGAAGGAGAAGTCTTCAGCTTTGATATATTTCAGGCAATGAAGTACCCTGTGGAATTCGAGGAAGTACACGCTCTCGATGCTCTGGACGACCTGGTCCAAGAAGTTCAATCAGAATCAAGATCAGATCCCTTAGAAGCCATACTTAACGGAGCCGAAGGATCATACGAATTAACCAAAGACTTGCATGAAACGGTGGCTCACTTAACAATCTCGGAGCCTCTCACACCAGGATATGAAGTCAACGAGGTAAAATTATTCAAAGCAAATACCTTTTTACCCTCGGTGATGCAAGCCCCCAAAATAGAATTGAAGCCCATGCCTGGACATCTGAAGTACACCTTCCTCGGGGATAATGACACACTCCCAGTAATCATCAAGAGTGGTTTGGAAGCAGGCCAGGAACAAAGGTTGATAAAAGTACTAAAACAGCACAAGTTAGCTATTGGATGGACACTGGCCGACTTAAGAGGAGTCAGCCCGGCTGTATGCATGCACCGTATTTCACTTGAGGACGGAGCAAAGCCATCAAGAGAACATCAACGACGACTCAACCCAATCATGATGGAGATCGTCCAAAAGGAAATACAAAAGCTTCTTGATGCGGACGTTATCTATCCCATATCAGATAGCCAATGGGTGAGTCCTGTCCACATGGTCCCAAAGAAAAGTGGGATCACAGTCGAGGAAGATGCCGAAGGAAATATGGTAACAACAAGGATCAAGAACGGCTGGAGAATGTGCATCGACTACAGGAAATTAAACGCCGTCACAAGGAAAGACCATTTCCCCCTGCCATTCATCGATCAAATGCTAGACAGACTGGCAGGCAAGCCATATTTCTGCTTCTTGGACGGGTTCTCAGGATACAATCAGATCCCTATAGCACCTGAGGACCAAGAAAAGACTACATTCACCTGCCCATTCGGTACATTCGCCTTCAGAAGAATGTCGTTCGGCCTGTGCAATGCCCCGGGGACTTTTCAAAGGGTAGTAACCAGCATCTTTTCAGACATGATCGGGGAATTCATTGAAGTCTTCATGGACGACTTCACAATCTATGGCGATACATTCGACGCCTGCCTAGATAATTTGAGCACGGTTCTGGCACGATGTGTCTCAATGAACCTTGTGCTCAATTATGAGAAATGCCACTTCATGGTAACTCATGGAGTGGTCTTAGGGCACGTCGTCTCACAAGAAGGCATAGAGGTAGATAAATCTAAGATAGACTTGATCATGACTTTACCATACCCTTCCACTGTCCGAGACATCCAATCCTTCCTTGGGCATGCGGGATTCTACCGACGATTCATCAAGGACTTCTCCAAAAAGGCGTTGCCTCTATCCACTCTTCTCCAAAAAGAAGTTCCTTTTGAATTTACCAATACATGCAAGGAAGCCTTTGATGAGTTAAAAAAGGCCCTCACTAGCACACCCGTCATCTAAACTCCGGATTGGAAAAAACCATTTGAGATCATGTGCGACGCAAGTGACTTTGCTGTAGGAGCAGTTCTCGGCCAAAAGATTGACAGGAAAGCGGGTGTGATCTACTACGCCTCACGAACCCTAGATCCTGCCCAACGGAATTACTCCACCACCGAGAAGGAACTATTGGCAGTAGTATTCGCTCTAGAAAAATTCAGACCCTATTTGCTTGGAGCAAAAGTAATAGTTTACTCTGACCATGCTGCCATCCGTTACCTGATGAAGAAAAAGGAGGCCAAGCCAAGACTCATTCGGTGGATATTACTACTACAAGAGTTCGATGTGGAAATAAGGGACAAAAAAGGGATCGAAAATACTGTGGCCGACCACCTCAGTAGGATTGTCCGAAAGGAAGAAGAAGGACACATAACTGAATCATTCCCAGACAAACATCTCTATGCAATCTCTGCCAAGGTGCCATGGTACGCGTCAATCGTCAACTACCTTGTAGGAGGTACATTCCCTCCCTCTTTTACTAAAGCTCAATGCATGAAACTTAGGCATGACGCTAGATATTACTTATGGGATGATCCCTATTTATGGAAAATAGGAGCAGATCAAATACTTAGGAGATGCATCCCCGATAATGAAATAGCTTCTATCATTAGCTTTTGCCATGAGTTTGCATGTGGAGGACACTTCGGCCCTCGGAGAACCGCTAGAAAAATCTTAGATAGCGGCTTTTTCTGGCCAAGTATATTTAAGGATGCCTATAAAAATGTAGAGAATGCGATAAGTGTCAAAGAGTAGGAAATGTGTCCGCTAGAAGTGAAATGCCTCAAGTACCCATATTAGTCAACGATGTTTTTGACGTTTGGGGTCTTGATTTTATGGGACCATTTCCAGTTTCGTGCGGTTATACCTACATTTTAGTCGCTGTAGATTATGTGTCAAAATGGGTAGAAGCCAAGGCCACAAGAAGCGACGATGCAAAGACTGTCATAGAATTTTTGCGCACTAACCTGTTTTGTAGATACGGGGTAGCCAAGACCATAATAAGCGACCAAGGAACTCATTTCTGCAACCGCATGATGGCTGCTACCCTAAAACGCTACCATGTCCACCACCGGACGTCCACGGCATATCACCCCCAATCCAATGGTCAAGCGGAGATCTCCAACCGTGAAATCAAAGGAATTTTAGAAAAAATGGTGAAGCCAGGCAGGAAGGATTGGAGTCAGAGGCTAGATGAAGCTCTTTGGGCTTATCGGACGGCATACAAGACTCCAATTGGAACCTCCCCCTTTCGGCTTGTTTATGGGAAGGCATGCCATCTCCCAGTGGAAGTAGAACATAAAGCTTATTGGGCACTCAAGCATTGCAATCAAGATTTGAGGGCTGCCGGACTGGATAGGAAACTTAATCTGTGTGAGCTTGAGGAATTGCGGCTTGAAGCCTATGAAGGGCAAACAGACTACAAGGCGAGGACCAAATTATATCATGACAAATTCATCCTCCAACGCTCATTTGAGGAGGGACAACAAGTGCTGGTCTTCTCCTCGCGACTAAAATTGATGCCCGGAAAGCTCAAATCTAGATGGACCGGCCTTTTCACTATAACTAAGGTATTCAACCATGGGGCAATTGAGCTAAAAAGCCCAAACAATGGAAGCAGATTCACGGTAAATGGGCAGCGAGTCAAACATTATCACGGCGAAGTCAACTTAGCCCCACAAAAATACGACCTGAGCCACCCATGGGACCCAAACCAGTAATCCACAACGAGGTACTGTCGAGCCAACGACGTTAAACAAGTGCACTGGTCGGGAGGTAACCCGACACTATCTTACTTTCTGTCATTTAAATTCTGTCATTTAATTTTCTGTCTTAGTCATTCTCACATATATATATTAGCTTGCATGACTTTTGAACTAAGGCACGCCTTCGTTCAAAAGTGTGGGTATGAGAACCACCGTTGTATATAAATAACATGCTTGCTGTTTTCTTTTTTTAGTAATAGTATCTTTTTGAAAATATGAACTTAAGAATGTGAAAAAGATAGATCTTAGTTCATGCATTAACCTTGTGAAAATTCAAACTGTTTAAAAGTTTAGAATGTAACTTTTCATTTGTCCTTTGTGCTGAGATAAACTAAGGATGTGGAGTTGACATAAACCGCCCTAGAGAGGCTTGGCAAGCAATCGAAGGATCGAATCAAACTATATGGTTTTCGAAGTCAGTGGAGGCTGCACTTCGGGTTTCAGTGAAGATTGAAGTCATCTCCGCCATGCAGTGTTTATGCAAAAAAGAAAAAAGGCGAGGACGGGAATCAGACCGTCCTCTCTCTAGTTAAAGTAGCCGAGAAAATAGATGAGCGACCCTCATCTTGACCCGCGCGAAACAACAACGATGAGAGGAGCGGGGAGGTATTTCCATGGGCTTGCGGGCGATGATTGGACCTCCCAAAAAGGCTTGAGAAAATGGACTAGCAAAGCCACAAAAAGGCGAAAAGCTCGAAGAAGCAAATCAAGAGGCCAAAGGCCCAAAATTGTGAAGGTTTTAACCAAACAAAAAGTGGAGTACTCAAAGAGTCAAATCAAAGGCCAAAGGCCGATTCACTACAAAAGCAGTCCCTCGCCAAAAGAAAAATCAAAGTACTCAAACCAGTGAAACCCGAACCAAATCACGTGCTAGAGAAAGCTACAAGGAAACCATATAGTGAGAGACAATCCCGAGGTTGCAGTCTAGGAGCCTAAAAAGGGCTATCTCCCGAAACATCCAATATAATTTTCATCTCAGCACGGAGGTACAAGTATTAAGTTTCTTCTATTTATTTACGCAGTTTAATTTGGTAATAAGTAGTAATGCATGAATTAGGATAGATCAAGTACCACAGTCTAATTTTCATATTCCAAAACCAACTTAGAGTGCCGCCTTTAATAGCATTGTTCGGGACGAACAACTAAAAGTGTGGGGTGATCTGATGGACCATAATTATACGAATCAAAAACACAGTAAAACCCACCAAATTAGACTGTTGGTCTATTTAACTTTTGCTTGTTAGTTCCGATATATTTCTACAGGGTATTTCAGAGCTTAGAGAGAATACATGCTAAAGAGGAGCTTTTAAAGCATAAAAGATGTTACGAGTCATTCCAAGGTCAAGATCATATGCCGACTGAAGAAATATCAAGGATCCTGACGTTGAATCACTCATAACAAATTAAGCAGGAGAGGAATCAAAGTCAGACGGAGCGAAATTGGACTGATAGTTTTGTGAAAAGACTGCACAAAACTGTCAAAATGCACTCATGGACCAAGGTGACCGACCACTTGAAGAGGAGGTGGCCAAGGGAGGAGCTCCTCCCCTCATGGTGACCGGCCACCGACGGCTCCTCCCCTCATGGTGACCGGCGGCTTTTGCTCCTCCATGGAAAGCTTGCCATGTGGTGGCTCCTCCACCACATCTTCACCTCCTCCTCCTCCTCCCTTGGATCAAAAACACATGGAAGCCATCTCCACCCTCCATTTCTCCTCCCTTTGGCTATAAATACAAGCCATTCTTCTCTCATTTGTATCATCCAAAAATCAACATTTCACTTATCTCACTAAGTTTTGTAAGTTTGGCTTTGGAAATAAAAGATTGCTCCCTAACGGTTGTAAGTATTTTAATATTTATTTACCGTCTTTAATTTCCAATTCCTTAGTTATAATGTTTAGCGCGATAAATAGTAGCTAAACTAGTCGTTCGGTAGAAGGGGTGGACTTGTATTATAAAATGTTTTAGACTATTAATTTAGTGTCTCGTCTTTGTATTCAAAACTTGTTCTATGTGCCATATATTAGATCAGAACTTCCAAGGTTGAGTGGATGCTTGAAATGGCAAAGCTCTTCTGTGGAAGTTCGTAAACATACTCGGGTAAGTGGATGCTTGAAATGGCAAAGCTTATCTGAGGAGTTTGATCTCTCTCAAACACCATTTTGGGTAAATCGGAAAAGACAACCCAAAATGGATGCACATAGGCTAGTATACCTTGAAATGGGGTGCTAGTCTAAGTAGAACAAGGGCTTTACGTTTTTTGCAAAAGATTAGACGGTGTTGCAAGTCGAGTGCTTGAAATGGCCTTGATTCACTTTCGAACACTTTTGCAAAAGACTAGACAGTGTGGCAAATCGAGCGCCGGAAAAGGCCTTGATACACGTTTGAATACTTAGAAGATTCACTAAGGGTCAATGATAAACAGGATATAATACAAGGCCCCTGAAACCGAACGCTTTCTTTTAATTGTAATAATTATCAGTTACTTACCAGTACTAAAACCAACCAACCAACCAATCAATCACTTAGCTGGTAGCTTTAAAACCAACCAACCAATCCCAAAATTGTCCAACTTAAAGAACAACTTATCCCCCTAATTCCCTTGGGTTCGACCCCTACTTACCACTTACTACCCAGTAGTGTAGTCGCGAGTAGCGGAAAATATAAATTTATTTTGCACAGAGAACATTGCACCTTAACGACAGTGCAGTGGGCTCCGTCACCTGCTGGAAGCCCAAGATGAAATCCTTTTTGAAATCTCTAGATGAAAAAGGTTGGAAGGCTGTCTTAGTTGGATGGACTCAACCCATGATGGAAAGTCTCACAGGAGAAGTTGTCCCTAATCCAGAAGCTCTATGGGATGAAGCCGATGAAAAAGCATCTATCAGAAATTCAAAAGCTATGAACGCCATCTTTTCTGGAGTGGACGAGAATGTACTGAAACTGATTATCAACTGTGAAATCGCAAAGGAAGCATGGGATATCCTTCAAACAGCGTATGAAGGTACCGACAAAGTACGTAATTCTCGAATGCAGATTGTGACAACCAAGTTCGAGGATATGAAAATGAAGGACAGTGAAACCATCCCTGAGTTCAATGCGAGAATTTTAGATCTGTCCAACGAGGCTGCTGCACTGGGAAAACCGATTGACGGAGAACGAATGGCCAGCAAAGTATTAAGATCGCTTCCTCCAAGATTTGCCATGAAAGTCACTGCCATTGAGGAGATGCATGATATCTCCAAACTGAAATTGGACGAGCTCATGGGTTCACTCAGAACGTACGAGATGAATCACGAAGGTCAACCCAAATAAGCAAAAGGAATCGCCCTGAGGGCAAAAGTGTCTGAAGGCATGGCTGAGACTGACTGCTCGACTGAGCAACTGGTTATGATGGCTCAAAATTTTGGAAGGATGGTCAGAAAACTCAACAGACGTAGTACTGAGCCAGGACACTCATCCCTGAGTAAATCTCGCAACTGGAAAACAGATAAGACGAAGACCAGTGAGAAAAATCGGGACTCTTCTGAAAACGGGAAAGAGATTCAATGTCATGAATGCAGGGGATTCGGTCATTTCCAGGCCGAATGTGCCAACACCCTCAAGAAGAAAAAGGCGATGGTTGCGAATCTCAGTGACGATGAATCAGCTGATGAGGATAATGGCAATGAAACTACCAACTTTGTCGCATTTGTTGCAGCTACCGTATGCTTGGTTGCCTTCAGCTCTTCGAGTCACATGGAGAAAGATCGCTGGTACTTCGACAGTGGATGCTCCGCTCATATGAAAGGTAACTCTAAGTTTCTTTCTCATATTCGACCTGTTATGAAGAAGCAGTTTGTCACTTTTGGAGATGGAGGAAAGGGTCAGGTGATCGGCTGTGGGACATTGAAGGTTCCGGATCTCCCTGTACTCGAGGATACTCTCCTTGTTGAAGGATTGAAGGTGAACTTAATCAGTATCAGTCAGCTATGTGATGGGGACACCATGTCAAATTCACTCATGACTCATGCCATGTTTTGGATAAGAAAGGAGGCACACTGATGAAAGGGAGTAGAGCCGCCAACAACTGTTACCTCATAGGATCTGCTGGAACAGTTGCTGCATCAGCGTGCCTATCAAGTCAAGCGGATGAGATGCCTCTGTGGCACATGCGCTTGGGTCATCTGAATCTCAAGACCTTGAAGAAGCTCTGCTCAACTGGTCTCATCCGTGTGAAAGGCGATATTGATGTTATATGTGGAGAATGCCAAATCGAAAAACAGACGAAGGCCTCACATCCCAATACCACGCAAATCAGCACCAGCAGACCGCTGGAACTGATCCATATGGATCTGATGGGCCCGATGCAGGTTGAGAACTATAGTGGCAAGAAGTATGTTCTGGTCTGTGTGGACGACTTCACCAGGTTTACATGGACTCGATTCCTCCGAGATAAGTCAGAAGCCGCACAACAGTTCATTGAACTTGCTACCTTACTCCAGAGAGAAAGGGAAGACAAAGGAGAACACCTGGTGAGTATCCGGAGTGACAACGACACATAGTTCAAGAATACAACTATGGCCACGTACTGTGCAGAACGCGGGGTTGCTCATCAGTTTGTTTCTGCCATCACACCCCAGTAGAATGGCGTTGTGGAACGGAAAAATCATACAATTCAGGAGATGGCTCGCGTAATGATTCATGCCAAGAAGATTCCCGTAAAGTTCTGGTTAGAAGCTATGAACACAGCATGCCACATTATAAATCGCATGACAATACGCACAGGTACTGAGATGACCTGCTATAAGATGTGGAAAGGGAAGAAACCCACTGTCAAGTACTTACACATTTTTGGGAGTGAGTGCTACATTCTGAATGATCGTGAGTACAGACAAAAGCTTGATCCGAAGAGTGATGAGGGGTTCTTTCTAGGATATTCCTCTAACAGTCGAGCATATCGGGTGTTTAACAAACGCACAGGATCCGTCATGGAGTCTATCAATGTCAAAATCAAGGATGAAGTGGTTGAGCAAACTGCCCCAGATGATGCTGACGAATCAGTTGGGATTGCTTCTGAAACTCTTCCGTCGTCCCATCCGGCTGAGACTGTCTCGACAGGGGGAGTCCCAACAGCTGGTGATCCTCTGGAATTTCTTCATCTGAGGAGACTAAAGACGTCAGAACTCAAGAGGATCGTGATGCTTTACAACCCTCTCGACGCATTGCCAGAGACCGCCCGATCTCTGCGGTCATTGGAGCACCTAGTAACGGAATACGAACTCGTGGGAAGCAGATCAACTTCAGAGAACTCGCTGCTTGCTCGTGTTTTCTGTCCACAATAGAACCGAAGAACATAAAGGAAGCACTCATTGATGAGTATTGGGTCCTAGCCATGCAGGAAGAACTGGAAGAGTTTGCCCGCAATGATGTATGCGACTTAGTTCCCAGACCTGATGGGGTGAACGTCATCGGCACAAAATGGATCTTTAAGAACAAGTCAGACACCTCAGGGAATATCACCAGAAACAAGGCTCGCCTTGTTCCACGGGGCTATACCCAGATAGGGAATCGATTTTGATGAAACCTTTGCCCCTGTCACACGTCTTGAAGCCATTCGCCTGCTTCTTGCGCTGGCTTGTCACTTACAGTTTCGGCTGTTCCAGATGGATGTTAAAAGTGCGTTCCTGAATGGCTTTCTAAATGAAGAAGTATATGTTGCTCAGCCGAAAGGATTTGAGGACCCGCATCACCCTGCTCATGTGTATCGCCTGAAGAAGGCACTGTACGGTCTGAAGCAGGCGCCCAGATCTTGGTATGAGCGCCTCACCGTCTTTCTCGTCAACCATGGATATGCGCGAGGGGGAGTAGACAAGACCCTGTTCGTAAAGCACACAAGGTCAGATTTCATTATCGCACAAATCTATGTTGACGACATTGTGTTCGGATCCAACACCCAGAAGCTGGTGGATCAGTTCGAAGAACAGATGCAGAAAGAGTTTTAAATGAGCATGGTTGGGGAGATGAACTACTTCCTGAGACTCCAGGTGATACAGAAGGACGATGGCATCTTCATTTCGCAGAGCAAGTATGCAAAGAATCTGATTAAGCAATTTGATCTTGAGAAGGCTTGTCACAAACGAACCCCAGCTGCTACACACTTGAAGATTACTAAAGACGACGCTGGAACAAAGGTCGATCAGACTCTGTACAGGAGTATGATTGGGAGCCTCTTGTATTTGACTGCCAGCAGACCAGATATTGCGTATGCAGTAGGAGTCTGTGCAAGGTACCAGGCAGATCCGAAAGAAAGTCATCTTCTGCAAGTGAAAAGAATCATCAAGTACGTGTGCGGAACTATTGACTTTGGAATCTGGTACACCAAGGACACCAACCCATACCTGGTTGGTTACTGTGACGCTGACTGGGCAGGAAACGCTGAAGATCGGAAGAGCACATCTGGAGGTTGTTTCTTCTTGGGAAACAACTTGGTTTCCTGGTTCAGTAAGAAGCAAAATAGCATCTCACTCTCTACGGCCGAAGCAGAGTATATCGCTGCAGGAAGTTGCTGCACTCAACTGCTATGGATGAAGCAAATGCGGTCTGAATACGGAGTGGAACAGAAGGAGATGACCCTGTACTGTGACAATATGAGCGCAATCAGCATATCTAAAAATCCAGTACAGCACTCCAGGACGAAGCACATTGACATCAGACATCATTTTATCAGAGAGCTGGTTGAACAGAAGGTGGTAACCCTAACACACGTGACCACAGACAAGCAATTGGCTGATATCTTCACCAAACCGCTGGATGCTTCTCAAATTGAGACACTCAGATCCTCCTTGGGTCTCTGTGTCGTCAAAGACTAAGTGTTCCAGCCAGTGGTCAGTCAAAGACAGAACTCCAGCGCCACTGTTGGACTGACCACTTGAGGAAGGATGCTGGAACAGAAGGCACATTTCTTTTTGGAAGGTGAATTTTTTTTAAATATTTCAGAGATTCCTTCGTGTAGTTATGAGGAAAGAGAGGATATTTTTCAGAGGTTGTTTTGGGAAGTTGAAAAGGCCGTGGGTGTTTTTTTTTTAACTCAGAAATCCCTCATCTACTATTGGTTCTTCCTTGCTTCCGAAACCCTAGAACAGCAATCTCCTGCGATATCCTCAAAAAGCTTCAGTCTTCGGTGAATATGGTAAACACAAGGAAAGCATCTAAGGCGGTTGTCAAGCCATCGCCGGAACCGAAGAAGATGACCGAGAATTCGACTAAAGCTCTGGTGGCAAAAACTCAAATCTCGAAATCAAAGAAGCCGAAGGTACCAAAGGAGAAAAAGGCGTCGCCTCTAGACCCAGAATCTGCAACAATGTCTATTGTAAAGGAAACAGACAGAGGAGCCGTCCCAGCAAACCCTAAAGTTGGGACAGTGGAGAAGAAAGGATCCGAACCTGCTGCAAAGCAGAAGGTGGTGCCCTCGCAACCATCGGAGGGGACTCCAAAACCAATCGATGCTAGTTCGTCATCAACAAGTCTCGTTCCTCCGCTATTTATGCCCCAATCTGAGGTAATCTCAAACCCTAAATCTCCGGTTGTTGCTTTTGTGCATATGATAAGTACTGATGGTGGCAATAAGGAGGTGAAGAAGGGAGTAAATGTCGTGGTTGATAAGAATAGTGAAGTGAGTGCGGCTGTGTTTGGTGATGGTGTTGTGAAAGAAGGGGAACCCAGCATGCCAGGACCTAAGGTTGCTGCTGGTTCAAAAATCTGGAGGGAAAAGATTCATGCTTCTGGATATGTGCGACTGATGAGTCGTATTTATACGACTCGTCGAGTCAATTAATCCTATTTATTTCGACACTTTTATATGCGAACAATTACTTTTTAGTATAGTTTTGCATTTCAGGTGTTTCGGAAGCTCTAGGAGGAAACGCGCATAAAAGATGGCTTTTCATGCCAAAAATATCACAGTTTCAGATTAGACCTTTGGACCTTCGACGGAGCGCTGGGAATGAACCGCTGATCAGAAAATTACGAGTCATATGCCGTTGCGAAGCTAACTCAATTCCCTACAACTATCTAGTTCACACCAAGAGCATCCGAGGTCGTTTGGATGGTCAAATCAGTAGCCGAAGTCGGGGCTCAGTGGGCACCGCGTTTCGTAGAGACATTAGCTCGACGCTAATGTCTAAAGGAAACCTGGTCGCTAATGTTAAGGCGAAACGCGGTCGCTACTGTCAGCACGCGTTTTGATGACGTCAGCAAGCCCGAAACTTGGAAATTGAGCCCAAAAACAGATTTAGAAACCCTAGTTGTTGCTATAAATAAGATCTTTGGGTTAGGGTATCAATCATCTCATAATCATCCATCATTCTACGGAGACCAAGACGGCTCTGGAGAAGACGCAAGCTTTCGACGAGAGAGAAGACTTTTCTACTTATCATTATGTTTTACATGATCATGTGTAGCTAAACTCGTTATTCAGTTTAGGGTTTCATTCATTGTGACACATGTTTTGAGACTTCGCCCTTAATGCTATTTCATGTTTTACTAGTTCTTGTGCTTATCTTATGAATTGACTTGTTAGATTAAGTGGAAGCTTTGTCGCAAAGCTTAATTGAGCAGTTAATTCTTATCGTTAATAGCTACTGGAAACTTTGTCGTAAAGGTAGATCGTAACACCTAGATTTAATAATACCTTTGTCGGATTATTTGTTTAGGAAAGAACTAGAAGTCTAACACCTTTGTCGGGTTAGGTTGTGGTGTATCACCTTTGTCGGGATACTTAGGGTTGTTACCTTTGTCGGAATAACCACACTTAGAAACATGAGATTAGATATTTAGCAGTCAATGATAAACATGTCACAATAGAAACCCTAAGCTGAACTCTCTCTCTGATTGGAAGTCTTTTGTTATTTTTTCTCTTTCGCACTCTTTACTGCTAAAAACCCCCCTTTCTTAATTGCTTACAGGAACATCTTCAACAACACCAGCTCCCTTGGGTTCGACCCTGCTTGCCGCTACACTAGCTCATTGCAGGAGAATTATAAATATTAAATTTGACGCGTCAGACGACGCGCGTCAAATTTTGGCGCCGTTGCCGGGGAGCTGCGCTTCGGTGAAGTTGTTTCTTTTTGTTTTTGTTTTTGTTTTTTATTTTATTTTCTGTTTTTAGTTAATTTTCTTGTGATGCACCATGTCTTCTTATTATAATAGAGAGCCTTGGAACTATGAGGAGTTTTCCCCACCATCCTTCCAACTTGAAGTCCACGAGAAGATCATCAACCTCAAGCAATCCCGGGATGAAACATTGGACGAGTACTTGTCGTACTTCGATTCCATTGTGACGAGCTGCCCGCACCATGTATTCACAAACTTATATCTTCTTCAAAGGTTTCTCGGTGGGATGTTGCCACATGAGTGGAATAGGCTTAATGATGCGGCGGGAGGCTCGGTGAATAACTTAGACATGGACGATCTTTGGCACTTGATAGATGATTTGGCCGAGAGGTCAAGACAAGATCAGGCCAAGCGGCTCGAAGAAATCGCCAACATAGTGCGCCAAATTCAGGCCGATCTGGCCAACACGGCTCACAAGCCGATGGTCATCAAAAAAGAGCTTACAATGGAGCCCACGGAGCCGGCAGAGGATGAGGACCCATGGTTGACTGAAGAAGAGCCGGTCAAGCCACTCGTATCGGGTGCAGGAAACGAAGAAAACGACTCGGAGTCAGTGCCGATCGCGTTCGAAAGAGACATTAGCTCGACGCTAATGTCTGAAGAGAACGCGCCTATAACTTTAAGGCCGGACGCGCCTCTAACGTCTACAGCGGACGCGACCCTCACTGATGCACAATCCAGGACTGACCATTTTCCTTCGTTTTCTATGCAGGTAATAGCTCCTGAAGACCATGTGATCGATAATGATCAGCTGAGAGATGAGTTGGAGGCGAAGCATGAGCCAGAAAAACCAATGATGGAGCACCCACTCGCCACGAGTCAACAAGCGCCGCCCGAAAAGTGTAAGGACCCAGGTGCCTTCACAGTCACGAGAGATATTGACTCTTATGTTTTACAGATGGGAGATGCTAGAGATAACGATCCTCCTGCACCTATTTTGGGACGATCACTCCTCTTTACCACAGAGACCAAGATTGACATGGGAACATGCTTGATGTCACTTGTGTTTGCTGGCAAGACATCGAACTTCCATACTTACGAGGATGCCAAACGTTCATACATGAAGAAGCGACCGAGACATGGCATGTTTGAATGGAAACCAGGATGGAGAAACACTAGAGCACGACTCGATGGACCAGTAGCTATGATCAAGGTGTCCTCGCGGACTCGGGAGGATGTAAAGGCGAACCCGCCTGATCGATGGAGAGCAGACCCGAGCACACCTTTGCACGATGATTTTGGGCAGACTGAAGGAGTAGCTGAGGCGAAATTTGACCTCACACGTCCATGGGATCCTAACTTGTGATCCCTAAAGAGGTACCGTCGAGCCAACGACGTAAAACAAAGGCGCTCGCAGGGAGGCAGCCCGGCAAATTTTTGAGTTTTTCTCGTTTTTTATTTCGTTTTATGTTTGTTCGAGTCTTAAGTCACTTTGTCTTTTGGGAAAGAGATGCTTTTCATGCAGGAAACAGTGCACCTCAGTGTGGACCGCGCCAGCCCTCAACATTAGCTGACCGCGTTAGCCTTTGACGTTAGGTTAATGTCTACACCAGACGCGGCACATAACGTCCTAAGAAGACGCGGTGGACCGTTGACCAGCGTTGACCGACTCGGTTGACCAGAATTTACACCGTCACGCGACGACACGAGGGGAGTGCCTGTTCATTTTTATTCTCTATTTGTTTTTCCATACGTTGTGTGTCTTGCATTGTTTGTGTCTTTGAATTTAAGTCGTGCCGTGAGGACACGGCTTTGTTCAAAAGTGTGGGGTGGGAGAGTCAGTCCGTTGTGTCAGCACGTTTATTTTTCGCACCTGCATAGAGTCAGCACGTTTCCCTTAAAATTTAAAATTTTGAAAGTAGAAATTTCTCTCTATTTCCCGGATATGCAGTATTGAATTTTGATGATGTGAAACAGATGAGCTGATTAGATGAATTTCTCTCGTGAAATTTGAATTGTGCTTTTACATGTGAACTTAACCCACTACGTGTCCTCTTGAGTTGAGATAAACAGGGATGTGGAGTTGATAGAAATGTCCTAGAGAGACTTGACGAAGCATTCAAAGGACCGAAATTCAAGTTATATGGTTATATGGACTTTGTGGAGGCTAGCACCTCGAGACTTATTGGTTCAGAGTTAGCTCCGCCACTGCAGTATTTATGCGGTCAGGTGGGACGGGAAAACAACACACCGTCCAATCTCTAGTCCAAGCAGCCGGGAAAACAGACGAGCGACCCTCGGCTTGACTCGCGTCGAAAGGACGAGGATGAGTGAGAGCAGGAAGATATTTCCATATGCTTGCGGGCGATGATTGGACCTTCGAATCACGGACGAGCAATTCACAATAAAGGAGCAAGGCTCAAGAAAAATCAGCCAAATTGTGAAATTTCTACCCGCAACAAAAGTGAAGTACATGATTGTACATCAAAAGGCAAATCACTACAAAAGCTGTCCCAAAACAACTCAAAAACCTTGAAGCTCGAATGAATCACGTGCAAGAAAAAGCAACGAAGTGTAACCATATAACCAGAATTCGAGACAGCGAATGCAGATCATGGGTCTAAAGAGGACTATCTCTCATTCATCCAAATTGATTTGAATTTCAGCTCAAAGGTAACATGTATCAAGTTAATTCTGTGTTGAGCATAATGATTTTAGTAGCGATTGAGTTATGCATAGAAAACTACGAGCCACATGTCATTGCAAAGGTGACTCAATTCCCTACAACTCTCTAGTTCACACCGAGAGCATCCGAGGTCATATAGAAGGTCAAATCCAGAGTTGAAGTCAGAACAGGCGTGCAGAAAGAGAATCAGACTCAGTGTGGATCGCGTTCGAAGTAGACATTAGCGATAACGTTAACGTAAGGTACGAACGCGAAAATTAACGTCTCTTCCGAACGCGATGATGACGTCATCAACGCGTTTGATGACGTCAGCAAGGCCGAAACTTGGAAATTGAGCCCAAAAACAGACTTGGAAACCCTATTTTTTGCTATAAATAAGATCCTTGGGTTAGGGTTTCCATCATCCAACTTTCTACGAAGACCAAGACGGCTCTGGAGAAGACGCAAGCTTTCGACGAGAGAGAAGACTTTTCTACTTATCATTATGTTTTACATGATCATGTGTAGCTAAACTCGTTATTCAGTTTAGGGTTTCGTTCATTGTGACACATGTTTTGAGACTTCGCCCTTAATGCTATTTCATGTTTTACTAGTTCTTGTGCTTATCTTATGAATTGACTTGTTAGATTAAGTGGAAGCTTTGTCGCAAAGCTTAATTGAGCAGTTAATTCTTATCGTTAATATCTACTGGAAACTTTGTCGTAAAGGTAGATCGTAACACCTAGATTTAATAATACCTTTGTCGGATTATTTGTTTAGGAAAGAACTAGAAGTCTAACACCTTTGTCAGGTTAGGTTGTGGTGTATCACCTTTGTCGGGATACTTAGGGTTGTTACCTTTGTCGGAATAACCACACTTAGAAATATGAAATTAGATATTTAGCAGTCAATGATAAACATGTCACAATACAAACCCTAAGCTGAACAATCTCTCTGATTGGAATCTTTTGCTCGTTTGCACTCATTATTGCTCACAAATCCCCCTTTTTAATTGTTTTCAGTAACAACTTCAGCAACACCAGCTCCCTTGGGTTCGACCCCTACTTGCCTCTCTACTAGTTGCTTGCAGGGAAAATTATAAATATTAAATTTGACGCGTCAGACGACGCGCGTCAGCGACCATCTGGTCTTCGCAGAAAAGTTCTCAGTCGTCGAACAGCTTCTCCAAGAAAGTATCTAGCCAAGATCAGTGCTGTAAGAGGTCGTCTCATTGCAATGTCAGAATCCGAGACTGAACAGTTTCTTAAGTCTTCAAGAAAAAGAAAGGTGGTTTTAGATGGTGGTTCTGAAGATGAATCAAGGGAGAATTATGATAAAGCAAGTGTTAAGGAGCACGCAAAGCAGAGTGATGTTGTGCCAGATGAGTCTGATCCGTCCGAGAAGGATGATGATCTAGATGCTGTTTTCAGGGATATTGATGATGTGGTCAAGGATTTGCAAAAGGGGGAGGCCGCAGTTCCTGTTTCACCAAGACCAGAACACTCTTCAAAAACTCAGGATGTGGAGGTTTCAGATGAAGTTCCACTAAATGTTCAAGGTGATGATCATGCTGAAAAAGTCCATGTTGAGGTGGATCCACCAGCTCTGTCTGATGCCGAGATGGAGGATGTTGATAAGGCTGCTCTCTTGTCAGATATCCCCTCAGAGGATGCTCAAGATGATGTTCCTCTCGCGGAGCTCAAAAAGTTTAAGAAGAACAAAGGAAAGAAGAAGGTGATCTTTGGAAGTCCTGCTAAGAAGAATTTGGCTAGCAATGCAGTGGCAAGTCAAGCTCCAGGGGGAGCAAATTCTTCCAGAAAAAGGAAACAGAAAGTCCCATCACCTGTTAAACGTGATGCTCCTGCTGGAATTGTGAAACACGAAATCTGGTTCGTAAACAATGATGCAGCTAAAAAATGGAAGTCTGTTCAGAGAAGAAAGATTATCCCAGAAAGACTGCTTGATGAGTCGCGATACAAAGGACAAGAGGTAGTTCATGTCCTGAAGCAGTCATGCCTTATCTGGACGCTTACCAGGAGCAAACCGTTTGTTGAACAGCTAGTCCGAGAGGCAATGGCCAATCTCCCTCCGTAGTTTGGTGTCATCGGGGATAAAGATTTTGGAGTGGTCTATGTTCGAGGTAGAAAGATTGAAATTGACCCTGATCTTATCAACATTTATTTCTCCATGGATGATCTTGCAGTAGATGAGGAGGAACTCGACTATGATAAAATTGTGGACACTATTACTGCTGGTTCGGTCACCTGGTGGTCTGATACTGTCATTCCTACGGCTGATCTGTCAACGTTTTACTCAATGCTGTTCTTTATAGCAGTTTTCAACTGGAAACCCTCCTCTCACCGCTCTACCGTCAGCCGAGACATGGCTCAGCTGATCTATCAGATTGGGAACAAGATGTGCTTTAATCTGGGCAGGGTTATGTTCAAACAGATAGCTGAACATGCTACTTCAAGCCGATCACTCCACCAGATTTGTTTCCCTTCTCTGATATATGAATTGATCATCTACCAAGCTCCCGAACTGAAGACTCCAAATGATTCGCTGTCCCAACCCCCGCAGAGATTCTCTGTAGATCATAAGCTGTTCAAAGGCCGACATGTGAATGATCTCAAGGTGACGAGACAGAGAGGACAAGACGCCCCTGAGACATCAAGGCGAGGGGGTGGGGGCCAAGATGGGTCGTGATGAGAGGAGCACGCTGATCAAGGAGCTGGACATCATCATTGCAGCAGAAAAGGAGCAACGCAAACGCATCAACAAGCTGGCTCGTGCTCTACGCTACCCTAGCGACGATGAAGAGGAGGCGGCGGAGTCTGATGATGATTCGGATGACATGTCATGTGCTTAAAGGTCCATTGCTGAAACCTCTCAGAACTATGAACATTTTCCGTTATTTGTTTTTGGTGCTTGTTCTGGCCCATATCTAATCCTGTTTGAACTTAGATTGGACCCCTTGCCAGTTTATGGTAAAAAGGGGGAGTATTTTGAGGTAACCAATTATTGATTCCTCAAGTCGGTCTAAAGTCTAGATAGATCTAGTTGATTAGGTTTTGCCAAAATGCCAAGGGGGAGATTGATGTTCCCGTAAATGGCATGTATTTGGCAAAACGCCTTTAGACAGTTCGAGCAGGAGTTCAGGGGGAGTTCGAACACATTCTGGCTCTCAAGTACAGCGTGGAGCAGACGCAAGGATGTGTTCCGGAAGGGTCTAAAATATCGAAGATCTTTTCGAACTAAAGTCGGCCAGCACAGTTTTCGAGCTACAGATATTCAAACGAATATCTTCTCTTCCGTTTGAAGAAGGATGGCTGACTTGTCGTGGAAGAAATCCGAATCTTCCCTAAGATTGGATCAAAGATACACATCGAATATTTAGGAATATTTCCTAAATATTTGATGAGGTTATCTGCAACAGATTTGGAAATTCGCCTATGCATATAAATACAATGCTAGGGCAACCAAATCGGTATCGCTTCCTGAGAGAAAGAAAACACGAGAGCATTCGTGAGATTGGAGGAGGAGCGACGGTCGACTGAGTATTCCACACCGGAATATCAACGGCGAAGAAACAGTCTGTTCAGGGTGCTGTTCAGACTATTCTTGAAGTACCATCAAGCGCACACACACAGTGATCAAGACACGTCTTCGAGAGAAGGCGACTGGACTTTCGAGAGGTCCAAGACTAGGCCGAGAGAAAGACTCGCCCTACCCATAGGGGATCGACGGTGAGCTGCGGTGAACCGAGGTTGCAAATCTGAGAGACGGTGGTTTAGAGGCTAGGCGATTACAAACGAGGAGTTGTGTAAGCGTAAGTCCACTTGTAGCTCTAAAACACGTAATAAAGATTTGTGTCCCTTTAGGGTGTGGGAAACCCCCCAGAGTAGGCGTAGCCGAACTGGGATCATTCTGTGTGTGCTCCTATGTTGTTCTGCTTGCCGTACAGTTCCAGAGGTGTTCAAGGTCTGTCTCAAACAGTCCCTTGAACAGGTTACAGTATTTCTATGTTTTACATTAATTTTACTGTTTGCTGTGAAAAATGCCCATTATCACAAGTTACGTGAATGTGTATAATTTCCGATTGCTTGCAGTTTGTTTATGTCATTCATGTCATTTGTTTATGTTGCTTTCAATTGTATATCAGTTTGTACTTCCATTTGCTTATGTATTTCCAATATACTATTGCTGATGTAGTTGCTCATTAGAATGATAATTTATGTCATACTTTTTTTACAAATTGCTTTAACGCTGCCATTTATTCTTTGCTGCGTTTGTAGGCAAAGATGAGGCTGAAATTGACTGGCCTGCTGGGTGGTGAAATTGACTTTGATTCCCTTGTGGATCCTTTGCCCGTCGAGGCCCAGCTTGAAATCATTGATGACTAACTGATGGACCCAAATTATACGAATCATAAACACCGTAAAACCCCCTTAATTAGACTGTTGGTCTATTTAACTTTTGCTTGTTAGTACCGATATATTTCTACAGGGTATTTTGGCGCTTAGAGAGAAAACACGCTAAGGAGAGGATTTTACGCTGAAAAGATGTTTAGAGTTATTCCAAGGTCAAGATCAGACGCTGACTGAAGAAATCTCAAGGATCCTGACATGGAATCACTCCAAACAAATCAAGTCAAAGAGGAATTTGCATTGAAGACTCAACCGACCGGGTGAGAAAATGCCGCAGAAACCACCCGACCGGTTGAGGCAGTTCCAGGCTCTCCGCCGAGCTAACCAAGCACTCAATTCAAGTCGCTCGAGCAAACCACCTCATCTGACAACTCCACCTCGACCAAAATGTTCCAAATGGAAAATAAGGTGGAAGTTGTCGAGACTCCAAGGCAAATGCTCGAGCAGATTGGCAGTTAGCTCAATGCAAAGGCAAAGGCCCGGCGCGCATTGGCACCCAAACCAAGTCGCTCGACCCAACCGATGCTTCTGGAGATTCTGGCTCGACCAAGATGTTTGGAATGCCCAACAAGTCGGACAATCTCGCTTCCCGGACAAAACGCTCGAGCACATTAGCAGATTGGCCCAATTCCAAATAAAAGCCTCGCGCATAGGCATCAAGACCAAATTGCTCGACCAAACCATGGAATTTGGAAAATCTGGCTCGACCATTAGTCTTAGAATCACTTGGAAATTCCAAATCAACTATCAAAATGCACGTTTGGACAAGATGACCGGCAACCACCCTTGAAGGTGATCAAGGGAGGAGCTCCTCCCCATTCCACCACCTGCTACCGGCGGCTGCTCCTCCATGTGACCGGCTGCTCCTCCACCCCCCATGTGGCAGCTCCTCCTTGCTCCTCCTCCTCAACCCTTGGATCAAAGGACACTTGCCACCATCTCCACCACCCATCTCCTCCCCTTTTGGCTATAAATACAACCCTCCTCCTCCTCATTTCAAACATCCAAAAATTGTAATTCACTTCTCTCTCTAAATTTTGTAAGTGTGGTTTTGGAAATAAAGCTTGCTTCCTTGGCGCTTCAACGGTTGTAAGTCTTTCTTTGTATTTAATTTACTGCTTTTATAATGTTTAGCGCGATAAATAGTAGCTAAACCCATATTCGGTTGAGGGTTCTCACCCTTGTGCCCACATCTTGAGACTCTTGCACCTTATGTCAGTTTACACTTCTCTAGTCTTTGAGATCTAGTTTGAGTAACACCTTTGTCGGGTTGTTCAAACTAGCGAAAGACTAGAAGCCTAAAGCTTTGTCAAGCCTGTTGTGGAGTACCACCTTTGTCGGGGTACTAGGGAAGTCACCTTTGTCGGGACAACCACATAACAACTTGACAGGTTAAGGGTGTGGAGTACCACCTTTGTCGGGGTATTTGGGTTGTCACCTTTGTCGGGACAACCACACTTAGAAGTGTAAAAGAAATCATTTGGAGTCAATGATAGATGTGTCACAAGAAGAGTCCCAAAACCGAATGATTTCTTTTAATTGTAATAATTATCAGTAACTTCCCAGTACTAAAACCAACCAACCAACCAATCAATCACTTAGCTGTTAGTAGTAAAACCTCAATCAACCAAAAAACACGCTTCCCCGCTGTACGATCCCTCAAAGAACAACTTATCCCCCTAATTCCCTTGGGTCCGACCCCTACTTACCACTTGCTACCCAGTAGTGAAGTCGCGAGTAGCGGACTTATAAATTTATTTGCACATTTGCTCTGACGACAAGCATCTGTCAAATTGGCGCCGTTGCCGGGGAATTAGCCGTCGGATTAGTTGTTCTTTCCTTTCCCTTCTCGTTTCTTCATCACGCTACACACTATGTATGCAAGAAGCAACACAGGAACAGTGGCAAAATACGACCTGAGCCACCCATGGGACCCAAACCAGTAATCCACAATGAGGTACTGTCGAGCCAACGACGTTAAACAAGTGCACTGGTCGGGAGGTAACCCGACACTATCTTACTTTCTGTCATTTAATTTTCTGTCTTAGTCATTCTCACATATATATATTAGCTTGCATGACTTTTGAACTAAGGCACGCCTTTGTTCAAAAGTGTGGGGTGAGAACCACAGTTGTATATAAATAACATGCTTGCTGTTTTCTTTTTTAGTAATAGTATCTTTTTGAAAATATGAACTTAAGAATGTGAAAAAGATAGACCGAAATTCATACATTTACCTTGTGAAAATTCAACTGTCTAAAAACTTAGGACGTAACTTTTCATTTGTCCTTTGTGCTGAGATTAACCAGGGATGTGGAGTTGATAGAAACTGCCCTAGAGGGGCTTGGCAAGCAATCAAAGGATCAGATCAAACTATATGGTTTTCGAAGTCAGTGGAGGCTACACTTCGGGTTTTAGTGAAGATTGAAGTCATCTCCGCCATGCAGTGTTTATGCAAAAAGAAAAGAAAAGGCGAGGACGGGAATCAGACCGTCCTCTCTCTAGTTAAAGTAGCCGAGAAAATAGATGAGCGACCCTCATCTTGACCCGCGCGAAACAACAACGATGAGAGGAGCGGGGAGGTATTTCCATAGGCTTGCGGGCGATGATTGGACCTCCCAAAAAGGCTTGAGAAAATGGACTAGCAAAGCCACAAAAAGGCGAAAAGCTCGAAGAAGCAAATCAAGAGGCCAAAGGCCCAAAATTGTGAAGGTTTTAACCGAACAAAAAAAGTGAAGTACTCAAAAAAGTCAAATCAAAGGCCAAAGGCCGATTCACTACAAAAGCAGTCCCTCGCCAAAAGAAAAATCAAAGTACTCAAACCAGTGAAACCCGAACCAAATCACGTGCTAGAGAAAGCTACAAGGAAACCATATAGTGCGAGCCGATCCCGAAGTTGCAGTCCAGGAACCAAAAAAGGGCTATCTCCCGAGACATCCGGAACAATTTGCATCTCAGCACGGAGGTACAAGTATTAAGTTTCTTCTATTTATTTATACAGTTCAATTTGGTAATAAGTAAGTAATGCATGAACTAGGATAAATCGAGTCCCACAGTCTAATATTCATATTCCAAAGCCAACTTAGAATGCCGCCCTTTAATAGCATTGTTCGGGACGAACAACTAAAAGTGTGGGGTGATATGATGGACCCAAATTATACGAATCATAAACACCGTAAAACCCCCTTAATTAGACTGTTGGTCTATTTAACTTTTGCTTGTTAGTACCGATATATTTCTACAGGGTATTTTGGCGCTTAGAGAGAAAACACGCTAAGGAGAGGATTTTACGCTGAAAAGATGTTTAGAGTTATTCCAAGGTCAAGATCAGACGCTGACTGAAGAAATCTCAAGGATCCTGACATGGAATCACTCCAAACAAATCAAGTCAAAGAGGAATTTGCATTGAAGACTCAACCGACCGGGTGAGAAAATGCCGCAGAAACCACCCGACCGGTTGAGGCAGTTCCAGGCTCTCCGCCGAGCTAACCAAGCACTCAATTCAAGTCGCTCGAGCAAACCACCTCATCTGACAATTCCAACTCGACCAAAATGTTCCAAATGGAAAATAAGGTGGAAGTTGTCGAGACTCCAAGGCAAATGCTCGAGCAGATTGGCAGTTAGCTCAATGCAAAGGCAAAGGCCCGGCGCGCATTGGCACCCAAACCAAGTCGCTCGACCCAACCGATGCATCAGGCGATTCTGGCTCGACCAAGATGTTTGGAATGCCCAACAAGTCGGACAATCTCGCTTCCCGGACAAAACGCTCGAGCAGATTAGCAGATTGGCCCAATTCCAAATAAAAGCCTCGCGCATAGGCATCAAGACCAAATTGCTCGACCAAACCATGGAATTTGGAAAGTCTGGCTCGACCATTAGTCTTAGAATCACTTGGACATTCCAAATCAACTATCAAAATGCACGTTTGGACAAGATGACCGGCAACCACCCTTGAAGGTGGCCAAGGGAGGAGCTCCTCCCCATTCCACCACCTGCTACCGGCGGCTGCTCCTCCATGTGACCGGCTGCTCCTCCACCCCCCATGTGGCAGCTCCTCCTTGCTCCTCCTCCTCAACCCTTGGATCAAAGGACACTTGCCACCATCTCCACCACCCATCTCCTCCCCTTTTGGCTATAAATACAACCCTCCTCCTCATTTCAAACATCCAAAAATTGTAATTCACTTCTCTCTCTAAATTTTGTAAGTGTGGTTTTGGAAATAAAGCTTGCTTCCTTGGCGCTTCAACGGTTGTAAGTCTTTCTTTGTATTTAATTTACTGCTTTTATAATGTTTAGCGCGATAAATAGTAGCTAAACCCATATTCGGTTGAGGGTTCTCACCCTTGTGCCCACATCTTGAGACTCTTGCACCTTATGTCAGTTTACACTTCTCTAGTCTTTGAGATCTAGTTTGAGTAACACCTTTGTCGGGTTGTTCAAACTAGCGAAAGACTAGAAGCCTAAAGCTTTGTCAAGCCTGTTGTGGAGTACCACCTTTGTCGGGGTACTAGGGAAGTCACCTTTGTCGGGACAACCACATAACAACTTGACAGGTTAAGGGTGTGGAGTACCACCTTTGTCGGGGTATTTGGGTTGTCACCTTTGTCGGGACAACCACACTTAGAAGTGTAAAAGAAATCATTTGGAGTCAATGATAGATGTGTCACAAGAAGAGTCCCAAAACCGAATGCTTTCTTTTAATTGTAATAATTATCAGTTACTTTCCAGTACTAAAACCAACCAACCAACCAATCAATCACTTAGCTGTTAGTAGTAAAACCTCAATCAACCAAAAAACACGCTTCCCCGCTGTACGATCCCTCAAAGAACAACTTATCCCCCTAATTCCCTTGGGTTCGACCCCTACTTACCACTTGCTACCCAGTAGTGAAGTCGCGAGTAGCGGACTTATAAATTTATTTGCACATTTGCTCTGACGACAAGCATCTGTCACTAACGTGTAGTATTTTAAGCGTCAAAAATAATTTATAATGCCGGTAAGTACCGGATCGTCCAAGGTAGCAATTGTAAACTTGCGCACTATGTAAGGTTATGCTTCTATTTATCCTAGTCTAAAACGAGTGTTTATTTTGGTTTTAAATCTAATCAATCTAAATATGCAAGAAAGTAAGAAAATGTTTTAACGACTTTCGAGAAGTATTTCGGGGAACTACTTCACTTACCCAACATTTGAATCGAGTTTATTAACTAGTATGCAAGGATTTGCCTATATTGATTGGAAAATAGCCGCACAATCCAAGTAAGAACCTCACCCTTTCGGCGCTATGGGTTCGAATCAATAACTCGCTGATGTTTACCAAGTCCTTGTCGTAGAACGAGCCTTTCCCGTTACAAACTTGGCTACTCTCATAGTCACCGAGTTCGTAACGTGAATTTTACTTAATAGTTGAACGTTTAGCCTCACCCTTTCGGCGCTATTGGCTTAACGTCTCAAAGCTATACACTTGAGCATTTTATCAAACACCTAGTATGCATCGTTGGATTTTAAGCGCTAAGTGAAACACAAATCATGTAAACAATCCAAATCATGCAACTGTTAATATATTAAACCACTCATAGTCAAGTATGATTCGTAGGACCCCAAAATATGGGTCACTACTCACTATCCATCGTCATGGAAATACAAATCATGTTTTGTTCGAAATGAAAACTATAAAGAGAAAAAGGAATGACTACACTGATGAGTCGTATTTATACGACTCGTCGAATCAACTAATCCTATTTATTTCGACACTTTTATATGCGTACAGTTAATTTTTAGTATGGTTTTGCATTCCAGGTGTTTCGGAAGCTCTAGGAGGAAACACGCATAAAAGATGGCTTTTCATGCCAAAAACATCACAATGGCAGATCAGACCTTTGGATGCTCGACGGAGCGCTGGGAATGGACCGCTGATCATAAAAATATGAGCCACATGCCGTTGCGTAGCTGACTCAATTCCCTACAACTCTCTAGTTCACCCCGAGAGCATCCGAGGTAATTTGGATGGTCAAATCAATAGCCGAAGTCGGAACTCAGTGGGGACCACGTTTCGTAGAGACATTATCTCGACGCTAATGTCTAAAGGAAACGCGGCCGTAATGTTAAGGCGAAACGTGTTCGCTACTGTCAACACGCGTTTTGATGACGTCAGCGAGCCGAAATTTGATGATTCTAGCCCAAAAATAGATTTGGAAACCCAGTTTATTATAAACAAGAAGCTTGGGCTAGGGTTTTCATCATCCATCATTCTACGAAGACCTAGACGGCTCTAGAGGAGAAGACGAAGCTTTCGACGAGAGAGAAGATTTTCCTACTTTTCATTATGTGTTTTTGCATGATCATGTGTAGCTAAACCTCTATTCAGTTTAGGGTTTTGTATATCGTGACGAACGTTTGAGGCTTTTTACTTAATGCTATTTTATGTTCCTCTAGTTCTTGTCCTAAATTACCCCGGACTGAATTGTGAAGCTAAGTGGATACTTGCAATGGTAAAGCTTAGCCGAACAATTCAGCCCCTATTTTCACTGCTTGTTTAAGACTAAACCGTAAGAACAAGTAGTAGCACTTAAACTTGATATTGCCTGAAACGGATTATTAGGTTTGCTAGAACTAGAAGTCTATAACCTGAAACGGAGTAGATTGTGGTGTAGTGCTTGAAACGGCCTACCTTAGGTTATAACCTGAAACGGAGTAACCACACTTAGGAACATGAGATTAGATTATTAGCAGCCGGATGATAAACGAGTCACAATAGAAAAAACCCTACGCCGAATGCTTCCTCTGATTGAATAACTTTCGTATTATTCTCTCTTGCGCTTCAAAACAATTGCTCTCACCAAAAACGCCCTTTTAATTTACTTACAGGACGACTTAACCACCAGCTCTCTAGGGTTCGACCCCCGCTTGCCGCTTTATTAGCTTATTGCAGGGAAACTTATAAATACAAATTTGACGCAACAGACGACGCGCGTCATACACCCTTCGAATTGATGTCGATAATCCCTTTAAGCTCAATCTTCGATTCGATCAAAATCCTTGCATTTTCGTGTCCCTTCTCTCTTTTCCGTCGTCTCCAAGTGCATGTGTGTATGGTTGAGAGTCGAAGTGGAGAGTTGCGGCCAGTGACGGATCCAGAAATTAGAATAGAGGGTGACTAGTTCAATTATATTAAAAAAATAATATTTTTGTATAGCACGATAATTGTCAATTATTAAATTCGTACTAAATATTTTTGCTAATTCTTTGTCAATATTAACAACCAAGCAATCTGATAAAAATTCATCTTCTACTTATTTACATTCAACCAAAACTAATATAAGAACATCGTCAAGCTTGCTAATGAGATACTTCCATATTTTTACTGTAAATTTGTCACGTTCCAAAATCATGATTTGTTTGAGGTCTTTATAATTTTGGAACATTATGTTATTCACTATGTAATCTGTCTTGTTCTAAAGTTTTAATAAGTTCTTTTTTTAAATCAAATATTAAAACCCTATAACTTGCTCAAAATACAAACTTATCAACATAAAATTTTGATACAAACTTCTAATTGAAGGTGAGCAGTTTATACACTTGTAAAATTAAAATTCAATGTAGTTTAATTATATAAATAATTGTTAATTTTAACTAATTATTTAAGTATGGATATTAATAATATTATATTGCAAAAAATTATTTGAAAAAACTTGGGGGTGACACATGTCACTCCCATTTGCATGTAGTTCCGTCCCTGGTTGCGGCTGCCCTCTTGTTTTTTTTAATTTCTATTTTTTCATTTTTTTTCCAAAAACTAGCAAAAATTCATTTTTGACCCATTCAGACTGTGTCACCTAATAGGTGACATGGTTAGTTCCATAGAGCTGCAGTTTTTGAGTTCTGTCTTGCTTGTGTCACTTGTGTCAACTATTTTGGTGACACAAGCGCAGAATGAGATGGCCTCTTGTACTCATATTTTGACATTCTTAACTGCTGAATCTCCTCCTAGTGCAAACTACAAAGTTATTGTCCTTCATCTCAGGTTTCCAACGAGCCATACATCAACGGATTCGGACACCGTATGAGCTCTGGGCGTGCGCGAAAAGTAGGGATGTCAATCCGTCTATTTTTGCACTGTTTTCGCCCAAATTCCCACAAAACTCTTTATTTCGCATTGGATTCATTTTTCACCTACAAATCACAAAAACATAAAGTGAGAGGTCATAAAAACATAGCAAACGATTGAAGATCAACTAAATGTGGAGCATAAATATAGTACAAATTTATGCTCATCAATGACGCGATGGGGCGTCGCAAAGGGAAGCCTGCTGCAGGGCCTAAAAAAGTTGAAGCTTATATGGATCTACGTGAGGAGCTCGAGAGGACCAAACAGTAGAGGCTGAGAGAACAAGCAGAGGCTACCCAGAAAGAGGCACATTCACTAGCTATGATGAGAATCCTTAAGGAGAGGATCCGAGCTCTCGAAGAACAAAGAAGTGGTAATGCGGGCACTCCAGGCAATGCTCCTAGCGAGGGAGCCAGTTGCGTCAATCCCAACTTCGTCAATTTAGGATAAACTCTAACTTATGTTTAGGACTTGTTATTTTGGTTCCTGGATCCAAACTATGAACTTGTTATTTTGATGTTTGGATGCAATCTATGTAATTAACCAAATCAGGTTGCTTGCTTTTGGATCTGCTTTGGACTGAAACTTTAATCCAAAGAAACAGGATTTCTTCTATTGCATAAAATTTTAATATTTGTTGCATATTTGTTTATAGGGGATGTTGCATTTGATTGTCCATAATGTGTTTACGTTGCTCGTTGCATAAGAGAAATATATTTACAAACCCCGTTGCAGAACTACTAAATACCTCGTTTCACAAGTGATATATATTATGTTGCATATGTTTTAGTAATACTTGGTCTTCTAAACATCCATTGCGTAAGACAGTTGTTGCGTTTGCACAGCGAAACTCAATGCTTGTTGCATTAGACCGCGTTGCATATGCCTTGTTGCAAAACAATTTGTAACGAAACTCTAAAATGCGTTGCATAAGATTGTTACTAATACAACACCTTTGGTGTTGCACATGCTGTGTTGCATTAGTACTTGCTTATGCAACGCCAACTTTTTTGTTCGTTGCAAATTGTTTTTGTAATAAGGCATATGCAACGCGGTCTAATGCAACAGTTGCATTGCTGCGCATGATCAATGTAACGTAGTGTGAGTTAAAGCGACACATTTTCGGATGTTGCATATATGTCAAAATGGCATAGTCGGAGCGAGATGCGAGTTTGCTACGTTCAACATGAGCACAATGGACAAATTTAGAAATTGATTTTGTTGAATTAAATTTTCAAAAGAATCCGATGAGAATCGAAAAAAAATACAATAATAAAAGAAACTGATAAATTTGGAAGGTGAAGGTTCAATTTGGGAATGTGAAAAGATTTTTAGCTTTCCATCTTGAGTTTAGTGAGAATGAAAAATAAAAGCCGGGGAGAATGAAGTTCAATACGGTGAAAGTGTTATTAGAGATGTCAACTTCTAGGTATGTTGTTCTTTGCATTCTTGTGTGATTATGTTACCTTGAAAATTTCAGTTCTAACGAGTCATATTAAACTGACAATAACTTCTACTTCTGTTACCCAAATGATGCAGTCGGAATCTCAGAAGGAATATCAAGCGCTAAACCTTGGATAGAAATAAATTCACAAGCGTGAACTTGAACGAAAACTCTGGAATCCACCAGAAAAGATAACTCTGGAATCCACCAAAAAATATAGCAAAGATAAAGTTTTATTCAAAACGAAAGATGTGTTTCTGAAACCCTAAAGATGGTTTAAATAGAAAAATACAAAAACTAAATTTGGAAATATAATCTAAATAAAAACTAAAATAAGAAACTTGATAAAAAATAAAATAAGAAAGTTGCTAAAAATAATATGAAAACTTCTAATAAATCTTTATCAGCCTCCTACATCAGTCTCCTTCACTTCCAAAGAACTTGACCCCGAGTTCTCTTCTAAATATAGGAACTCATCCGCCTTGAATGGATCATGCTTGTGAGGCTGCAATTTGTCATAGGTACCAACTAAAAACTTCTCCTTATGTGGAAACATCAACACATCATCACCTTCCTTTAAAACTTTAACCTTCATGCGCTTGTCAACAACAGCCTTGTTCTTCTTCTTTGTAGCCTCAAATCTAGCCTTGACAGTTATAACCTCATCAGCCCTATTCTCAGTCGATGTACTGATTCCAAAAGCCTTAGGCAGTTTAACCAGATCCACGACACAAACCTCATTACTTTTTGCATAACCTAGCATCTGTGATGAAATCTCAGAAGCTGGGCTACCAAATTCACTGAATTTAATTGGATCTTTCCCTTTTGGTTATCATAAGCATCACATACCTCCCTAACAGCTCCAGCAAAATTTTTATCGGATTTCCCTTGAAGAGCCCATAATGACTTTCTAGCGCCAACATCAAACACCTGCACAACTTTCGGGCCAGCGAAAGTTATTTCGCCAGTGCCAAAAAATTGAATAAAGACTTTCTTTGGGTCAGGCTTCCTTTTCCAATCTTCAGCTCTGCTAATCTCTTCTCTATAGTACTTCCTAGTCGAAATAGGAACCCTCCACGTCAGCGGCACCGCAAGCTGCGAACCCTTACTCATCCAAGCTAGTCCATATGGCTTCTCATGAGGGTCCGTGGTCAACTTCAAGTGACCAACCAATTTCTTGGAAACCAGATTTTTAATACTCGACCCTAAGATCAAGTCAATATGATGCTGAATATCTTGCAGATGGGATAAATTATTTGACAGATCATCTACAATCAACTCTTCAAAATCTTGCAGGTTATCGTGTGCCTCATCAGGAATTATTTCCTCCTTCTCAACACTCTTCAAGTTGCCTGAATCCACCAACTGCAAATCATGTTGAGCTCCATTAATCTCACATGCCTTCTTAAAATCGGCAGACAGAATCCTCAGCATCTTCAACTCATCAATATCCTCCAACACCTCCTCCGCCTTAATAACATCTTCCTTCTTTGGATTCGGCTTCGGAAGCCCTTGCTTCACACACTCATTCGTATACCGCGTCACAGTCTTGTTTTCTTGAACGCATTCAACGTACTTCTTATACAGGATCTATTCGTAATCTTTCGACAGAAACTGCTCTATCATCAATTGTTTCATTCGCCTCCACGTTCTAACTGGCCCTTTTCTTTCCCGCTGCCTCTGAGTAACGAGCTTGTCCCACCCGGAAGCTACACTCTTCAACCTCATCGCTGCCATCTTAACTTGTATGTTTTGTGGGACACCCATGACGTCGAAAAACCTATCAACGTCAACCTGCCAATTCAGAAACTCTTCCACTCCCATATTTCCATAGAACAATGGAATATCAGACACTCGACAATCATACTTATTCTGTCGATCAACATGGTCAACTTCCTCTTTCAAACTTAAATTAGCAAAGATAGTTGAATAATTATTCTCACCCCGCGGAACCCTATTCAGTTCCTCTCTCCAGTCTCTACGACGACTCTTTTTGTTGTCCACTCTTATTGTCAAAGCTGCAATCTGATTGGTCAAAGCAGTAAGGGTCGAGGTAAAAGCCACAGAAATCCCTTCAAATTCTGCTCAGTCAACGGTTGATCTCCCATGGCTGTTTAAGCTTCTGAAAAGAGACAGGAAAAGACTGCTCTGATACCACCTGACGCAGTCGGAATCTCTAAAGGAATAGCAAGCGCTAAACCTTGGATACAATCAAATTCACAAGCGTGAACTCGAACGAAAACTTTGAAATCTACCAGAAAATATAGCAAAGCTAAAGTTTTATTCAAAACGAAACATGTGTTTCTGAAACCCTAAAGAGGGTTTAAATAGAAAAATACAAAAACTAAATTTTGGAAATATAATCTAAATAAAAACTAAAATAAGAAACTTGCTAAAAACTAAACTAAGAAAGTTGCTAAAAATAATATGGAAACTTCTAAAAGATTCATAAATCTTTATCAGCCTCCTACATCACCAAATAACACTTTTCTTGATTTTGGGTGGTTCTACTCGAAATAAGATTTCCAACGATGTAAGATTTGTATTTTGATTCAACCTGAGGTACTTGTAAATTTGATTTTGAAGAAGTTGTCCAGGGCTTGTTTGTAACAAGTTCAATCTGTTTACTAATTTTGAAGTAACTATAATTTCTTCTTTTGTTATTCAAAAAATGGATTTTTCTGAGTTATGTCAAGTTCAAATCTAAAAGAGCTTTCTAAACATATACAATTCGAGTATTAGTTCATTCTGTGTATTTCTAAAGACTAGTTACAAGATGAGAGTTACAAGGAAAACTACTTTCTGCAAATCTGGACAGTTATGACGAACGATTTTCAGTGGTACATAACTTCTATTTATATTAATATAACTGGTTGTTTCAAATCTTATGTTGTTCTAAATGAAAAGAACTGTCCAACGATTTATAATGCGCATTTATTCGATCTAATAAATTTTGAAAGTGTTTTAAAAATGAGGTTTTGAATCTGTTTCGTAAATCAGGGCAGACCTACTGTGTAATTTTCAAAATGAAAATATCTTCTTGTGCTTTGCTTAATGGAATTGAGTGTTTTATTGTTCTATAATTATCTACATAAAAAAAGAACTGTATAGCAGTATATAACACATGAACTTATTCTATTTGAGTAGTTATGAAATAAGATTTGAAGTTGATGTTGTACGTTGTGTTGTGGTTTTGGCAGATCTGACTTTTAAAATGGGAATAAGTTATATTATATGTGTTCAAATTGTGTGTTTTAAAATTTTGTAACATTTTGTATTGGAATAGATCTTTTGGACAATATGTGGAACATAATTTAATTCTTCTTGGGTAATCTAGAAAAATGAGTTTGAAGTTGGACATTGAAAAAAGGATCCAGTGCAAAGGGCATATTTATGTAAAAATAAAAACCAATCACAACTCTTGATTTGGTCATTTGAACGGATGAGATTAAATCTCGTATTTAATCCGGTTTATGGTTAATTTCTCGGTGACGAATTATAAATTATTTGTGACGAACTATGTCGTACTTTTGGTTTCTCAGCGACGAATTATAACCCAGTTTTGACGAACTTTGCATTTTGCACCAAAAATATATTTTGTACCATCTGAATTTTTCAAATCTGATAGTTGATGGATGTGGACTACACTTGAATAACTTGTAATTTGGAATTCAAGAGTGAGTTTAAGAATATAAAGGTCCAAGTTTGTTTTGCTTTTGCATATGACTCTTGACTTGATTTCAGCATGATATAAATTTCATGAGAGGTTATGTGACGCTGATTCGAGGTGAGTAATATGGAATCTTTGAGTAATTTTTAAAATTATGTTGTCAAAGGCATGCATGTTTACTTCAAAATTGTTCCCTCAAAACTTGAATCGTGGGTGTAAATGCTTCGGGACCTACTTTATTCCCGATAAAAAATTCTCGTGACTCTCGTTAATTATTTAAATCTCCCATCTTGTTGCTCATGTCACATGACTCATTTCTCTTATCTTTACTCGTGTCCCATGTTATAACTCGGGTTTATTGTCTATTTTCATAATTCGTGTTTCGTGCTATCACTCGTGTTTAACTCTAACGGCTGCTTGCAATCCAATTATGGTTTGTGTTGCCCACCAAGTGGCGAAACATGGTATTCGTGTTGCCCACCACGGAGCGAAACATGGTATTTTTGTTGCCTGACATGGGGCAAAATGAGATATTCATGTTGCCCACTGCGGAGAAAATTAGGAGTTTTCGTTGCCAAGTCGGAGGGGCAAATATGACGGCTGCGTGATTGGGGTGCTGTGTGTTTGAAGCCATCTTGCCTTGCCATGTTTATCGTGATATTAGCTTTGAAGCTATTTTGTCTCTTGGTTAAATTACGTCAAACAAAAATGTTTCATCATTCTTGCTCCGCTACATATCTTCACGTATTTTGTCTTTACTATTTCACTACTCATGGTAACTTCTTTTAGACAACTGTTTTAACACTCGTGATTCATTTAGTTTGTATTTATATTACTTACACGAGTCGTGGACAACTATTTGTTACTTTTTCAAACAACTATCTTTTTCTAGTTTTAGACAACTATTTGTTACTTTTTCAAATATTGCTGATTAAATTATGGAGAAATGAGCGGCGTGCAAGTGAAGAATATCAGTGATAAATAATTTTAGAATCTTAGACATTTTGATTTTGATAATGTTTTATGTTTATTGAATAATGTGAAATTTTAGTTTATCTTTTTTTTAACAAAGAGCTTTAGGTTTCGTACGTTTCATTTGTGGTTTCGGGGACGTGCGGTCGATGTGACGCCGTATTGGAGTTTATAATTTTAGGGCGTTACAAACAACACCCTAATTGAGTTTATTGTGAACAGAGATTTTGGGATTGAAACAGATGCAGCAAAACAACGTCGTCAGTGGACGAATGAATAACGAGGTAAAGAGTTGATTTATCTCGACTGACAAATCTCTGAAAAGGTTTCTCAACAGCAACTGAAAATTTTATGCTCTTCGTCATCTAATTCTGGTGGTCTTGGACGCTCGTTGTTGAGAAATTCTGAGTCGGAGTCTGTATTGATATCGTCTCACCTTTCACTAGATTCCGACAAGTAGAATCTCAATCCAATCTCGCTGCTCAAAACCATCGCCAACTCAAGCCCTTACAATCCTGATCCCCTCCGCGTATGCGATTGGTGAAATCTGAACCTGCAAAAAACTCTGGATCAAAAGTAGGAAGAAGTGCAATGCTGAAGTCAGCGACGAATCCGACCGCGTCATTGGGGATTAGGACACAAAAGTTTAATTCAATTAGGTGTTGTTCATAGCGCCGAATGTGACAATTTAGTGATGATTCAGCATTTCTTTTGGTGTAAAAATGGCACGCAGCCTAAAACGTTGTTGGTAAAAACTCTTATTCCTAAAACGTCATTATCAACAACATCTTTGTTAGGATGCCTTGAATCCTAATTATTTAGGGTTATCTATTGGTTTAGATATTCCTAATTAGATTGAGATTTGAAATATATTTGGAGATCATTATGAAACAAAATATATCTCTAATAAGGATTTCCTTATCAGTTTAGGTAGGTTTCCTAGTTAGTTCAGGTAGCCTGGAGCGCTATAAATATAGGCTCATAATACTGTTTTATTATGTCAGTCTGTGTTCGGCTACTGTCGGTGTAATTCAGACTAGATCACTGTAGACTCTCCAGTCTGAATACAAGCTGACTCTACCTGCTCGTGGACGTAGCCAACACACTGTTGGTGAACCACGTAAATTTCTTGTGTCGTTTCTATTATTCGTTCTAAATCTGTGTTGTCGAATCACTTCTGTCACAACAAACTGGTATCAAGAGCTGGGTTTGCCGCTGCTGCTATGGTTTGTGATTTCGACATCAAAGATGGCTGTCATGAACGTGAAGATCGATAAATTTACCTGAAATATAGTGACCTGTTCAAGTTACTGTTCAAGGGGCTGGTTGGGATAGACCTTGAACTCCTCTGTGACAGTGCAGCAAGCAGGACAAATAGGAGCACACATAATATGATACCCAGTCCGACTATGCCTACTCTGGGGGGTTTCCCACACCCTAAAAGGGACACAAATCGTATTACGAGTTTTTAGAGCTATTCGTGGACTTACACTTACACAACGCCTTGTTTGTAATAGCCTAGCCTCTAACACACGTCTCTCGGATTTGCAATCTCGGTTCACCGCAGCTCACCTCGATCCCCTATGGGTAGGACGAGACTTCCCTCTCGTCCTAGTCTTGGACCTCCCCGAAGCCCAGTCGCCTTCTCTCGAAGACGTGTCTAGATCACTGTGTGTGTGCGCTTGGTAGTTCTTCAAGAACAGTCTGAACAGCACCCTGAACAGACTGCTTCTTCGCCGTTGATATTCCGGTGTGGAATACTCAGCCGGCCGTCGCTTCTTCTCCGATCTTATGGATGCACTCGTGTTTTCTTTCTCTCAGGAAGCGATAGAGATCTGGTCGCCCTAGTTTTGTATTTATATACATAGGAGAATGTCCAAATCTGTTGCAGATAACACCATCAATATTTTAAGAAATATTCCTAAAATATTTGATGTGTATCTTTGATCCAATCTTAGGGAAGATTCGGATTTCTTCCTCGCCAAGTCAGCCAGTCCAATCTTCAATCTATTTAGGAGATATTCGTTTGAATATCTGTATCAACGAATTCCTCGCTGGCCGACTTCAATCAGATCGAAAAGATCTTTAGAACCTTCCGGAAAACATCCTTGCGTCTGCTCCACGCTGTACTTGAGTGCTAGGATGTGGTTGAACTCTACACGAACTGTCTAAAGCCGTTCTGCCAAAGACATGCCATTCAAAAGAACATCATTACCGGTAGGAACAGTTTTGGGTTATGGCAGATCAAGATGCGAGCTCTGCTGAAGCAGCAGGGTATATGGGCGCCGTTGTCTTGGAAGAAGAAAACGGATGCTGATGACGAAGAGTTGAATAGCCTGGAGGAGAAGGCTCATTCAACAATCATGTTGTGTCTGGCTGATGACGTCATCGCCGAAGTCGCTGATGAAGATACTGCCGCTGGTCTGTGGTTGAAGCTGGAAAGTCTTTATATGACGAAATCTTTAACCAATAAGTTGCTTTTGAAGCAATGTCTGTTCAGTCTGCGGATGGAAGAAGGTACACTTCTTAGAGATCACCTTGATCAGTTGAATTCGATATTATTGGATCTGCGTAATATTGATGTTAAGGTTGATGATGAGGATGATGCCTTAATTCTGTTGGTTTCTTTGCCCATGTCGTACGAGAATTTTATGGAATTGTTTATCGTTGGGGAAGATAGTTTGTCGCTGGAAAATGTCAGATCAACCCTTCACACCAGGGAAGTCCGCCATACAGTTTTTGGTTCTGCTGTGGAAAATCAGGCATCAGGGTTAACTGTTACCGAGAGTAAGGGACATGGAAAGCTGAATAGGAGGAAGTCAAACTATAGGGAGTTCAACAAAGAATTAAAACGCATATTTTAGTTTAATCATTCAGAGAGTAATAAAAATGAATATTTTAGAAAACAAATCGAGAGATTGAGTACATTAGCAAATAGTTTAATCAAATTGAACAAATCGAAAATTTGTCTAATTTAACATGGCCTTGTGTGCTTTGAAGTGCTGCAAGTATATGTCCATATGTAAAGCCACCCCGCATAGGCCTCATCAAAGCGACGTCGAAAAGCGATCCGAACGACTCATTCAGAGGGTTAGGCGCGCGGTTCTCTTCGCGCAAAGCGTCTTCATTTCACTTCAAAACTATCTTCGTATCTTAAAACGGCAGCGGCTTGATTGATAATATTCATAAACGAAGCGTTTCCTAGCTACACAAAATGGCGGTTAGAAGAAGGGTTGCTAGGTACACACACTACACAAGCAAAAAAGAGTCGTGTTTTGGGGGTTTTGGCTCGCGTAGGGTTTTCTGCTGTCGCCATCATCGGCTATCATGGCGTTAGGGTTGCGTCGGAGGCGGTTCGATGTGGTTCGTCGGCTCTTGGAACTTTTCTATGCGTTTACAATTTGATTTTGGGGCGTTGGATTTTCGATTTAACGGACGTTGTGCGGATGAAGTTTGTTGTGCGTGTTGTTTCAGGATATTAGGAATGTGAATGGACATCAGGGCGCGGTTAGGTTACGAACATCAGTGTGGACGCCGGTGAGATTTCTCTTTCACATTTTTGTTAGTCAATTTGATGTGACGTACTGACGTGTTGGTTTGGTTGGATTTTGTACGGCCGTGAGTTGTTAGGCATTAGAGAATCTATTAGGCAGGTTAGTTTAGGGATTTGAGGGAGCTGAGGTTTGATTTGGGGGTTTTGGATCACCTAGAGTTTTTGGGGGCATGTGTTAGGTTCTTTGGGCTGCAAGTTGTTAAGCCTTAGAGAACAATTAGGCACATCAGTTAGGGCCTTTAGAAGTGATGTGGATTGCTTGATTGACACGAGGCCTGATTTCATTGTGATTTTCATTGGAAAGAATGACAAGTGTGTGTTCCCTGGTTGTTGCGAAGATTGATTGGTTGCAGGGGCCGGGTTCACCTTAAATGTGATGGGTTTTAATTGTAATTGTACTGGTGACTCTAGGTTCTATGAATTTGAGATGTATTTATATTTTGTCTTCCTTAATATGGAAATTTATCTATGTGTGTTGTCTTGATCGTGTTCCGCGAACAGGGAACATTAATATTTAGTCTGCACGACTAATAGGTTAAGATTTCTTTGGCCGCAACCTTGTAGAGGATTCGTTTTTTTTGAAACTTCTACTGTGATTTTCTTAAAAGTTGTCCAGCTTCTTCATCTATCATGTTTGTGAAGCTCCTAATCAAATTTTTATAACAAGCAACATTTAGTGTTTCGCTTCCAATTTCCATGAACTCTACTGTTTGAATCAGGTTGACCAGCCTCTCCATCTCATTTATAGTGGAGGGCTACCTATGAATGTAGACTTCCATCAAGTTTCATTCTGTTTGTAACTTATAAGTTATAACTGTCACCTTTCATCAGCCCCCACCATTCTCATTCCTTTTTCGTTGTAAACTACAATGTACCTTTCCCCCCTCCCCACTCTCAAATGGGAGCTGCTTTATATGTATTTAAAGCTCCTTATTCCCCCTGACACCTTTTTGTCCCTATAGATCCTATTACGGTATTCTAAATATTTTGTTGTGTCATATCACTTACAAAGAATCTCTCAAACTGATTTCTGTCTCTTAGTGATTTTTAGGTCAGCCTCGGGGGTCATACCACTTACATGAAGTAGGTAAATCTTTGGATGATTCACCACTCTTTTATGGTCTCTTCCATATGATTTTCTCACCCGACGTATGTCCTTGAGCAAACGAGGTATTTGAAATTGGGTGAACAGTGATTGTTATGAATATTGTGCGTATATATTCATAGGAGGCTAACAAATCATTATATACAAATACAATACATTAATTGTAAGTGATAAGAGCGGATCATATATACTGATATACCTTGATATATCTCTAATGGTATCCCTCAAACTCATAATATATCAACAAAATTGAATTTAAGAAAATTAAAGCAGTGTTGTAAAAGCGGCCGGTGACAACTGACAAGTGGTGTAGTGGGCTGAATACATGCGGTGGTGAGGAAATGGTTAGGGCGAGAGCAAAAAAAAATTCAATCGTTAAAAGATACAATAGAAATCAATAAAAAGGTGGCGAGGTTACGCACAAGGCAGGTTAGAATGAAGAGACCAAGAAAACAGATAGTTAAAGAATCTGCCTCTTGACACCATGTTACGAAATATTGTGTATGTTCATATGAGGCCAACATGCCATTATATACAATACAGAGAATATAGATTAGAGATGATATGTGATAAACACAAATCAAATTATCGAATATGCTGATAAATCGTAATATATCTCTAACAATGATACCCAAACTCGGCTATATCTGTGCTGAAGTTCTTGAAGTTTTTAATTCAAATAATCTGGGATGGACTAAAAAAACAAAATCATTTGACGCATGGTAAGTTTTCGCTTTGTGTTGTGACCTCTTTCTCATTATAAATCCCTTTTCCGTGCAAATAATGACACCTCATTTGGTCTTGCTGAAAAAGAGAAAAATATTACTCTTTTATTTGCAAGAAGATTGATGACATAGCTCCACAGGGGCGGTTTTTTTGTATGCACACTGATTAAATTAGATGAGTGAAGGAATGCAGGTATGTTTCCTGTGATCACTCGGAGCTGTTTTAATTCTTTGGTTATAATCTTCTCATGAAACTGTATTTTTTGTTTTAATGGCTCATAATAGGCGTCCAAACAAGTTGTGGACATAACAAAGGAGATAACTGGAGAAATGCTGACAATTACGTGGAATACCAGTTATATTTGTCATTACTATGGACAAGCCAATGTAACCTAACCTATAGCAACAACTATGATCACTGCTTCCCAAAATGGGCATCTTATATGAGGAATATAATTTAGAACTAAACAACTTGAAACAATACATGGCTAGTGTGGAAGTTCTTTACACAATGCCATTATCTCTTTCCCTTCTCTTTTTAGCTAACTTAGTAATTCCTTGAAATAATACGGCTAGTGTGGAAGTTCTTTACATTATTATTCATAAGATACTCATTTTACTTCATGTTCACTTTGATAATAATGTACATAAAATATATACTCGTACATACTACATATCCATCTCTGAAACATTTTCTGGCAGCCTAGTATCAGAATAATTGGTCTTAGATGCGGAAAAGCTCCACATTTTCTTTTCAGTGATATGGATGTGTCTGTGCGTGTGATAGTTTCCTATATGTGTACGAATCTAACTCGGAACAAAGATTTGGAACTATGCTGTATTGTAGGTGTAGATAGTGTTGGCTCTTTTTATAGTTAAGAGGGTCTTATGCTATCAATTATTTAAAATACTACTTTTTACTGTTCTCTAATGCTCTAAAAAGGCTCTGATTAATTAAAAATGCTCGTTAGAATGGTGCACCCTACAACCACTTATCAAGTTATGAACTGGATCAGTTAAGCTATTTAATATATATTCAGGACTTCCTTTCTCAAAGTATGCAAAAGAAAATTAATAGAAGTGGGAGAACGTCTCAGATATTAAGTTTCATTTTTTTTTATACTCAAATATCAGCATGGCTATTTCAAGTAGATCCTTCATCTTGGCATCTTGCGCATTATGATATCTGATTTGATGTAAAGTATTACTTTGCTATCTAATGGGCTTTAAAATATATATTATTTGAATATATATTGTACGACTTGTCGAATAATTATGCTCTTGGGTGTAATCATGTATTTGAAGTGTTCTGATGACGTTATATGTTTAGGTGTATGGTTTAGATTGAAGATAAAATAAAAACTTTGTGAATTCGATTCCGCTATGTAATGGTTTTATCATATTTTTGATAATTATCTAATCAGCATCAGCATGCCTGCTAGAAGTACTTCTTGAGATGTGTTTATACATGATTAAATAAGCTTCGGTTTCTGCTTAATTTTGTTAAAGTATGTCATGCTATAGAGAGTTTTTTTGTGAAGTGCTTATATAAACTTAAACATCTTACGTAGAAAAGTAATAGTGATGAAAGTATGTTAATGAATCAAGTATGTTAATGAATGATAGGCCTCCATATCTTTGTAATACAGCTTTTGACTTATTATGATTTTGGCACTGCTGTCTTTTTTTTCTTGCTTCAGTTGATAACACTGCATATAATTTGGAACATTTCTGCTGTTGAAGCTTATTAATGCGCGTTGGCAGTTGGCACAAGACATTCTTCCTGTGCTTTAAGCATTGAAACATTCACTTGTTGGTTTTCTATCTTTTCTCTACTTCGAGTGGCACTTACCTTACTGTATTCTTTTGTCGAAAATATTAACTCCACTTACCTGGTCATGGTTATGATTATAGAAAGTACAGCCAGAAGGGAATTTGAGTGGCACTTACCTGGTATGGCCCTTTTGCAGTGCCTCAATTTGATGATGAGTAATGGAAAGTACAGCCAGAAGGGAGAAAATGTCAACTCAATCCGCGAGAGTATAATAGGTTAAAAGATTAATGCATCGTTTTGGGTCAAGTCTGAGTTACTGGTACAACTCATTTAGTGATACAATTTGCCGCAAATAGGGTATGCACTGCTCAGCATAGGTCGCAAGTGAAAAGTATGATACCAGCATAGTTAAATTTTTTGCAGCTTGGTATTGAGGCATTTTTTAGGAATTAGTGAGAGTGGTTCTGCATTGGCTTCAAGTAGTAGTTAAATTATTGCCATTTTCCTTTGTCTTCATTGATAAAGTGGATTGAGCTAAATGACATTGGGTCTATGAGCAGTAAAGTGACCAGACTGAGTTTAATCAATTAAAGGTCGTTTAATGGGTTTCCCAAACTTCTTTGTTGCAATTCCTTTTCACTTTTTGTTTATTGGTTTCTTCTAATATATAAGAGTTTAAGGTAGTACCTGTAGTCTGTAGATGATCATTAAAAAATTCTTGTGGAATATTCGCTTAACATAGAACCAAACCAATTAATGAAATAAATCAAATTTGATTGCAGTAAGTGTCAAATTTGAAGAGATTAAGGTAGTAAAGTTTGCGGCGAACTACCAAAGGTCATTGAAAAGAGCCTAAAGTTCGTCGGTTCGCAGGTTCTCAAGTAAATGGTGGTTCTCATTGATCCGCTCCCTATATATATATATATAGGGGAGCGCTCGGTTGAGGCAAGGTTGTAAGAATGAGGCAGTAAGGCATGATCTTGACCATTGATGATATTGATCTAATGGTTGAGATTTAAAGATGTGGTAGTGAGATTTTACTATTTGCTTTTCGCTTTTTACTGTTGGTAGTGGATTTACTATTTGGACACGTGGCGCACCCACAAAGCACGGGGGTTAGATGTGTGGCTCAGATCGTGCCTCACTGCCTCATTTGAGCGCTCTTCTATATATATATATATATAGGGGAGCGCTCAAATGAGGCAAGCAAATTAGAATGAGACTGTGAGGCACCATCTCAACCACACATCTAACCCCCCCGTGTTTTGTGGGCGCGCCACGTGTCCAAATAGTAAACCCACTACCAACAGTAAAAAGCAAAAAGCAAATAGTAAAATCTCACTACCACATCTTTAAATCTCAACCATTAGATCAATATCATCAATGGCCAAGATCATGCCTTACTGCCTCATTCTACCAACCTTGCCTCAACCGAGTGCTCCCCTATATATATATATATATATATATATAGAGGAGCGTTCAAATGAGGCACTCAAATTAGAATGAGACTGTGAGGCACGATCTCAACCACACATCTAACCCCCCCGTGCTTTGTGGGCGCGCCACGTGGCAAATAGTAAACCCACTACCAACAGTAAAAAGCAAAAAGCAAATAGTAAAATCCCACTACCACATCTTTAAATCTCAACCATTAGATCAATATCATCAATGGCCAAGATCATGCCTTACAGCCTCATTCTACCAACCATGTCTCAACCGAGTGCTCCCCTATATATATATATATATATATATATATATAGAGGAGTGTTCAAATGAGGACACCCAAATTTGGTAAGGACGTAGGGACAAATCTCATCCATTAGATCATCATCCATCTAACCCCCCCGTGCTTTGTGGGTGCGCCACGTGTCCAAGTACCCAAAATCCAATAAAGTAAATAGTAAAATCCCACTACCAAAAAGCAAATAGTAAAACCCACTACCACATGTGACACGTGGCAGCTTGTGGATCATTGGATGAACCTCATCCAATGGCCAAGATTAGTCCCTACACCCTCACCATAAGACATGTCCTCAATTGAACGCCCCCCTATATATATATATATATATATATATATATAGAGGAGCGCTCAAATGTTACACCCATTTTAGAGTGTTATGTGTTACACCAATCTTAGCCACACATCCAACCCCCCGTGCTTTGTGGGCTTGCCACGTGTCCAAGTACCCAAAATCCAATAAAGCAAACAGTAAAACCCACTACCCACTATTCCTGCCACTATCAACCAATCAGAAGCTCTGTAACACATAACACATTAAGAAGCCATAACATTTGAGCGCTCCCATATATATATATATAGGAGCGCTCAAATGAGGCAAGCCAAATAAGAATGAGGCACGATCTGAGCCACACATCTAACCCCCCGTGCTTTGTGGGTGCGCCACGTGTCCAAATAGTAAACCCACTACCAACAGTAAAAAGCAAATAGTAAAATCCCACTACCACATCTTTAAATCTCAACCATTAGATCAATATCATCAATGGCCAAGATCATGCCTTACTGCCTCATTCTTACAACCTTGCCTCAACCGAGTATATATATATATATATAAGATTTAGGTTTCTTTTGAACTCTCTGCTTAGTGCTTCTGTTAAGGACTTAAGGTACAACACTTCTTTTCTAAGATTTATGTATAATATCTTTGTTTTTTGTGTGGTGAAGACTGACAAGCAGGCTACGGATATTGAACTTTTGGAAAACTTCATAAAGTATGATTTCTGGTTCTTTTTATAAAACTGTTTACACAACATTACTGAGGTTTGCTGAATTCCTTGACTTTCATCTCTTGAGGTCTACCAGTTTAAAACTACTTCTGGTGATTGATCATGCCTGGAAAGAAATGGCTAATGCACTTTACTCTAGAGCCTCTCTAGTGCCAGTTTAGCTTTGAATATATTATTAAAGCAAGCAAATAAATATGCAATCATAAAGGCCCACCTGTTAAATAATGCCCATAGTGAACAGTCTGTATGGTTGAAGAACCCCAACCATTGGCTCCTTCTCGGGCTCCCATTCTTTCATCTTTTGATATGCCCCATCATCCTCATCTTTGGTGCTTCATTAAGGTGGAGCGCAAAAGTTTTAGTTAATATAATGGACTGAGACTCTCCCTGTTCCAAATTTTGAGGAGCTAAGACGGAAATCTAGTCATTAAAATTTTTTGTTCATTACATTGTTTTTTTTTCTACTGATATTATTTCTCCACGTTCAAAATGTGAACATCTTAATAGCAATTTGAACTTCACGGTGCAGGAAAAAAGGCATATGTGTATATACCCAGTATTAACCACACAGAAGAACCAGATTCCAAGCTCCTAAAAACACAGGTTGGCCACGATCTTTTAGTACTAGCATTCTATAACTTTCCGAAACCATCATTAACACCTGTATCACTTGAAGTTTCATTATCGAAAGAATCAAATGTGGGTCACTTTAGCTTAGAGGAAGAATGAGAGGATTCAATTAGCTTCAAATTTCAAAAATTCATGACCATCGTTTAGTGGCTGAAAATGAATATATTTAAAGAAGCCTGTGTATTAGGCTCTCTGATACATGTTTATCAGTTTTATGATCTTAGGGACACTTCGGATGGTATGCGAGACATCATGATGACGGTTAGGCTTTCAAACCTCCCCTCTTCATTTTTTGTATCTAATATTCCCAGTTATTCTTGGTGCTGGTGTTTATAAAAAATATATTCCAAATATTGGTCTATAAATATGTATTATAATGGATTGTCCCTTCCTCAAGGTACAAAACAAATGAGGATGTATGCGGAAAATCAAATGAACCGGTAAGCCTTGTTGCCTGAATTTTAAGCTTCTCTGACCATTGTTTTGACAAGGATTGGTAACTATGCTAACATGCTAAGGTTGTTACTCTTGTACAAAACAAAACATTCAAGGGGTATCCTAATACAGAGGATGGTCATACTCCCCGAAGCATCACTTTTCTTCCTAAATGTGTGTGTATATATCATCATGTAAGTCTCAAGTCCATTAGACAAAAAGATCATTTAATTGCATGTGTTTCATTATGAATAGATTTAGTGATTCGCTTGTCTCATTTTCCTTAACAGCTGCTCTTTGGAACTTAAAACTTGCAAGCCATATAAAAATAAATATAATGATACCAAATTAACTATATTGGTAAAACATAATATTTTAGTATTAATAAGGAATGTTTGTAGCCAAAATTAATATTAAATATTAAAAAACTTTAGTTTGTTTAGACCAGGAAAAGTAGATCTATTGACAGAAACTGATCAGTTTATGAAACTTAATTCAACTAAAACTAACATATTAATTCTTTCATACTCAAAATTACTCACTTAATGTATGCATATTTATAACCAAATTCGAATATAGCTGCCCTTTAGCGTCATTATTTTAAATTTTATAATTCGTCCAACTTCTAATCTAAATTAGATTAAGTTCAGCTATATTGATTAGTGTTTTTAAGTTCAAAAGAACAACTATCAAGCATTCAGTACATATATATTATTTTAACTCACTTCATCCATCTGAACAAAAGGAATAATCATATACACACATCACCATCCTCCCTTGCTTTCAATGCTAGCGGCTAGCTGGTGTACTAGGCCTCTTACCCTCGCCATCCGTCTCTGCTCCTCCCTTGATTTTTTTTTGTTAAGTCAGATTCAGAGAGAGAAAAAGGGAAAAAGCTCTGCTGCCACACTTGGTGAATATATAGGAACCTTTCTCATTCCGCTCTTCATAGTTTCAAAATGCTTTTCTTTCAGTACAACCCAGAACTACCTGCTATATTCATCTTATAGTTTCTTCTCCTTATATTTATAGTTTAACTATCTCTATATCTGTCCTCTCCTTTGTGAAGTTCTGTTTAGTTTTGAGTCGCCAAGAAACTAGTTGCATACTATTCAAATTTTCACCTTTGATGGAGTGGGCTTGGAGAGAAATACAAGGCAAAAAAGCTCATGATTCAGTTATCATTGATAAGATATCATGTTCTTCAGCTAGGCGAGTATATGTTCCTGGACCGGTCATAGTCGGCGCTGGACCTTCCGGTCTCGCCATGTCAGCATGCCTAGGAGAGAAAGGAGTACCAAGTGTAATTCTGGAAAGATCAAACTGTATAGCATCTTTGTGGCAGCTGAAAACCTATGATCGGTTATGCCTCCATTTGCCAAAGCAGTTCTGTGAGCTCCCGCTTATGTCCTTCCCCAAGAACTTCCCTACTTACCCATCTAAGCAGCAGTTCATGAAATACTTACAGAATTATGCAGAGGCATTTGGTATAAAGCCTATGTTCAATGAGACAGTGAAGCATGCTGAATTTGACCAAGAGTTAGGGATGTGGAGGGTAAGAAGTGAAACCGGATTCTCAGACTCAAGGTTGGCTGGTGAGTCAATGGTGACAGAATACATCTGTCGGTGGTTGGTGGTGGCAACTGGGGAAAATGCAGAGGCGATAATTCCTGAGATAGAAGGGATGGAAGAGTTTGAAAGTGCAGGTGGGAAGATAGTGCATACCAGTTCATATAAGAGTGGAGAACTGTTCAAAGGTAAGAAGGTCTTGGTAGTGGGTTGTGGAAATTCAGGAATGGAGGTGTGTTTGGATCTTTGCCATCATAGTGCCCGGCCCTATCTTGTAGTTCGAGATGCAGTAAGTTTTCTTCAGAACGTCATTTCATTTCAATTAATACGTACCTCTAACGTTTGCTATGAAGAATTATTTGCAGATTTTTGTTTTTTGGATTTTAAGGATGAAATGAGATAGTAGTGGTTTAAGTAGTAAATAAAGCTGATGTCGTATATGGAACCTAGTCCAAGAGCCTCTATTAGCGTTATATATCTTGCTTACTCTTCTTTTTATTTTTAAGAACTCTTTGAAGTAATAGAGCTTCTTTTTCTCTTCTGTTTTCTTTCCTCTCTTTTTTTTCACGATTTTTTCCCTTCAAATTACTATTTATGGTGCTCTGATCGGTTAGATGAATCCGAGTCGCTGGCCCAGGTCTTGAAAATTTGGTTTCAGGTTCTTTTGTCAGTAGCTTAGCTATTACAACATCAGCGATCCATATTATCATAAGCCAAAAGTATGTATTATCTTGATAATTGACTGTCCAGTAATTCTTAAGCACGCATTAGGAGTACGGGACATGTGATTATAATACTTAGAGGAATGCTTAAATTGTTCCATTTATTTTCGAGAATATATATATATGAGTCTCATGTCTGGTTATTATATCTTTTGATCAATCAGAAATCAAGCCGTGTATCGATGCACTTTCGGAGCCGATAGTGTACTGTTCCGAATGAAAGTTAATATCCGGCTCTGAAAGTGCATTACGTGACATGTTTTTTGACCATTTGATCAAATGATCTGATGAACAGAAGTAAGGCTCGTGGATTTTTCAAATCAGGGTGCTCTAATTGAGTCGCCCCATACTTATCATATAATAATGATCACTTCCTCCTTTTTCTCCATCTTCAAGTAATTCTTTTGCACTAATAACCTTCTGTTATGGCACCATCTCTCTACACACACGCACCCTCTGTCCTGGAAGCATTTGTCCCCATACAGAATTGCAACCTTTAACTTTTTAGAGATCCTTTACAACCTTTATCTCTTCGTCTTTTTTGTAATTAACTTCTTTTGATGTTACCTTTCTTTTCAAATTTTCTTTCAATAAATTGTTTTTATGTGTCGCCTTTGATCTAGGTACATGTTCTACCACGAGAGATGCTGGGGAGATCAACTTTTGGCCTGTCCATGTGGCTGCTGAAGTGGCTGCCCATGCGCCTAGTTGATCGGTTTTTGTTAATCATGTCATGGCTTGCATTCGGTCACACTTCAAAACTTGGACTAGTAAGACCCAAGTTGGGTCCCTTAGAGCTCAAAAAAGTGGCTGGAAAGACACCGGTGTTGGATGTTGGGACTCTTGCCAAGATAAAAAGTGGACACATCAAGGTAGTTTGCTCTAGTTATTGTATCAGATCTGAGGGTTATATTATTTATTTTCCGTCTTTGCCAGCCTAGTATTTAATGAAAGATCTTGGTAGCTGTACTGTAGTGTTATCTCAGACTGTGAGTCAGATGCTTTTGTATACACATAAAATACCAGTTTTATTCATTAGACTGGCAAATACAGCTAATACAATGACAAAGGCTATCAAAAAAAAAATTCTTGTTCGTGCGCTGAAACTTGTGTTTGTATCACGTGAACACAGGTATGCCCTGCGATACGAAGACTGAAACCTCATGTTGTGGAGTTCATAGATGGGAGAACAGAGAAGCTGGATTCGATCATTTTGGCAACAGGTTACAAAAGCAATGTTCCATCTTGGCTAAAGGTAACCATCCTCTTATCATGCAGAAACTTGTCAAAAATATATTTGCACAATTCCAAGTTTTTGATTAACGAATAATTCATTTGTCAGGAAGAGAATATGTTTTCAGACAAAGACGGATTCCCTAAAAAGCCATTCCCTAACGGCTGGAAAGGCGACAATGGGTTATATGCAGTCGGGTTCACCAAACGCGGACTACTTGGTGCCTCAATGGATGCCAGGAGGATAACTGATGATATCGTACAGTGCTGGAATGCTGAGTCCAAACATCATCATCTCACTTCATATTCTTCCTCAATACTACTTCCTCAAGGGATTTTTTGAGTTGTGATGGCTAATTAACTAGGAGAAGTGATCATGGATGTCCCTCAATTAGATGCAAAGATGATTAAAACGAGTAATGCAACGGAAGAAGTGACAGCGACGTTTCTTTCTTTCCAAGTGTGCGTAAACCCAAGCATGATCATGATTCACAAGGAGCGCATTCAGGCATATATGCTGCTCGAGGGGACCTCAACTATATATCTGTACAGTTCTTGTAGTCTAGTCTAGCTTGAAGAGATTAATGACTGTTTTTAATCCTTGTTAGCTTTTAGAGAGTGAAAATATGGGGGCTTGCAGAGAGTACTTACCACTAGTTTTGTTTTTGTGTGTGTGTTGATGGTTTATATTTATACACAAACTTGTGGACTTTGATCAGGATTTATTAGAGAATAATTTTTGCAAATGAAGTTATCCAGCCAAGCAAAAGAAGCGCAACCTTCTCTACTGATTGAAAGGTATGTTGTATTATGGATAGGTATGATTTGAAGTATGAGCAACACTTGGTGGCCACATTTACCCATTTTTTGGTCCATACATTTCTGAAAAGAGAGATAATAACAAACTTAATTGACTGATAAAGAGCATTCACATTATTCCTGTGGTCCATTTAATTCAGTTGCAACTTAATGGGGTCTGATTTTGAACTCAGGGGATGGACCATCTGCTTTGTTACATTCTTTCTTTCATTCAATAGCTTGGTGTTTGATTTTAAATTGATGACTAACTGACTCTTCTGTCTGTCATGACAAATTGCTGAGAGAGAGTTATTACAATTCTGATGACATTGAAAGACACATTCAATTCATATATCTGCTGGAGTTAGAGTTAACACTCAGTCTTGATGAAGATTAGTTTGACACTTTTCATGGCTGAAGTTTTAACATATGTTTCTTTTACATGTCATCACACACATAATCCTCAGATCTTTACTTGTTGGCCATCAGCCAATTTGTCTTTGCGTCATCTCATTTTGTTTGCTTCCCCTTCATCTTTTAGGACACAAATGTATATATAGCGTTCCTGCATTATCCACTTTTAAGTTGCTTGTGAGGAGGTGTTGATTCAGCACTTCACGCTCCACATGCTCTAATGCATGTGAGAATTCATCAATGTGCGATATTTAACGTGTTATGGTGACTCGACAATCGTGAGGAACGAGAATGACTTGACTAAAGTATAACTATTCTTTACAAAATGTGATAGAGAACCTAATTCAAATTGTGTATGGAGATGAAGGGGCCGGAGAAAACCACACTACAAATTTTGGCTGAGATTAGCGACAACAATAAACTATCGTATTGTTGTCGCGAGTTTGCTGTATGCGATAACTTTGCGTTAAGTATGCAAGTTATCGTAATTTTCCTTAACGTAAAAATGGTGCGACAACCATACGTTTACATTATGCGAGAGCCTTACGATAACAGTGCGTGAACGAGGACTCGTTATCGTAACGTTGGTATAGCTCGTCATCGCAAACCGTGCGGCTACTTTACGATAACATATCAACAACAAATTTTAATATTTTAATTTTAGATATTGTAAGAATAAATTTTAATTTTAGAATTGGTTTATATGGATATGCTGATAATTAATTAATGAGCTTAAATTCCATAAAACCTGGAATTAGGAGCAAACAAACAGAAATCACATTTCAAGAAAGCTGTTTCACAGATTACAATCCATACATTTTTGTGACACTAGTGCATCAACTACCAAGAAGTGAACAAGTTTTCAAAATTGTATCACAAATTCCAAAAGACACAATAACAACCCTAATCAATAGACTACATGTAGTCATCTTCTTCCCGTGGCTGATAGCCACGAACTAGTAGCGCTTCTGAGAGTCTGAGTCAACACAATAATGATCTGCTGCTGCTGGAGCTGGAGCTGAGTCATTTGCTGTTACTGGGGCTGCGTCAACTGCTGAACTTGTAGCATCCAACAGAGAGGCATTCGAAGGATGCGATGAAATAGTTGGATGGGAACTAAGGCTCTGGAACTGTGAGCCCTTCGTTTTGATGTAACAAAACATATGAAAACTATATAAGACAGTTCATAATATGAAACAAGCAACTCTAAACAATTGAAACAAATCACTTTAACAAAGATTCAGAAGATTTGAACAAATCAAATTCATCAGTTAATAACAGCTTTTTTTCCAACTAAACATAAAACAACGGCTAGCATTTAAATTATACCCAAAACTCTTCCCACCATTGGTCTTTCGCCCAATGTTCACAATGAGAAATGGTTGTCCACCCCGCAACCCAGTGTATAGCCATGCAGTCAAACTCAATATCTATGCCAGTCTTCGCCGGTTCAAAGCTACAATCATGAAAGAAATCTTAACACAGTAACCCAGCACATTCTACTAACATATAATATTAAACAAGTCCAAAATGTACTGATTAGGCAGAAGGCGGTGAAGCAGGCCGAGGAAGCTGCTGAGGAGGTTTAGGTGACTGAAGTCCTACATCAGACTGTCCGGGGTGTTACTACCAGCTGTAGGCGTCGCAACTCGCATTTACATCAATCAAGCCAGCGTCATATACTTCTCCCACATACGATCGACAACCCCTTTTTTAGAGCGGACTATTCCAGTCAATGTGGGCAGTTGTCCTTCCGATGAAGAAGAAGTATGATTCATGTGTTCTGCAACCTCACATATTTGAAAAAGGATCGATGTTAGTACTTAAAAATACAAAACATTAGTTTTCACAGAGACATTTGCGCGGGTAAATAATTTGAAGATACACTAAAATCTATAACTAAGCAAGGCATGAAGTTAAATGTAACACACACAAAAAATGTCACCAATTAAAACAAATATGACTATTTCTTGAATAGAGCACGGCACAAAATCATTCTTTCCCACGTTTTGATGTTGTAATATGTAAAAATACCCAATGGAACTATATTCGAAAGTCAGGAGTCGTTATCAAACTAGCATTCGATGTACATATAACCACACTTAGCAGTAATATGATGCCAGCAAGCACTCCAGTATATACATCAGAACAAATAAGGTCTTGTGTTCATTTGAACTTATAATTTTGACGGTTAAGTTAAGTTACTTTCAATTAATATAAGTAAATTTCAGTTAATGTAAGTTAATATAATTTCAGTTAAGTTAAGTTGCAGTTAAGTTAAGTCAAGTTCGATATAAATCAATGTTAATATAATTTCAGTTAAGTTAAGTCAAGTTCGATATAAATCGACTTTTTCATCAATTCCATCAACATCATCATCATCATCACATCATCATCATCATTATCATGATCATGATCATCCTCATCAAAATCATCATCATCTTCATCATCATCATCATCATCATCATTGCATCATCATCATTGCATCATCATCATCATTATCATCACCTGAGTTCATCATATCATCATATCATCATCATCATCATCACCATATATTCATCATCATCAACATCATCATATCATCATCATGAGCATATCATCATCATGAGCATATCATCATCATCATGATCATATCATTCACATCATCATCATATCATCGTCATCATCATTATATCATTATATCATCACATCATCATCATTATCATCATCATCATCATCATCATCATATCATAACATCATCGTCATCATCATCATATCATCATCATCATCATCATCATCATCATATCACCATCATCATCATATCATTCACATCATCATCATATCATCATCATCATCATATCATTCACATCATCATCATATCATCATATCATCATCATCATCATTATCATCACATCATCATCATCATATCATTAACATCATGATGTAAACATCATATTATGATGATCATCATCATATCATCATCATCAACATCATTGATGATATGATATGATGATGTTGATGATGATATGATATGATATGATATGATATGATGATGATGATGATGTGATGATGATATGATGATGATGATGATATGAAAATTATATTTTCTGGCTGCTGTCTAAGTTAAGTTCCATTTAAGTTAAGTTTCAGTTAAGTTAATTTCAGCTAATATATTCGTTAATATAAATTAATTTCAGTTCAAGTGGACAGACCCTAAGTATAGCAATTCAGGATCCAAGAACAACAAAACCCTTTCATCCCCAAAAAATCTGAAACCCTAAACAAGGCCTCCCTAAAGATAGCTAAATCCACCCTGACCGATGAACATAGTCATGAGACTAACAAAATAAGGCGATGGTATCGTTACAACAAACAAGCATGCGCATACCATAAACGCGAGTACAAGAAACGAAACCTTATATGAAAGAACGAAGTAACGGGACCGTCGATCTACACTCCAAGTGAATCGAAACCTTTATCTGACCTGATCAAAGTTTGTGAAGTTATTGTGAGAAGTTGCGGAACAAATCTCTCTGTAGCTAGGGTTCGCCGCCACCGCGTATGTGAGTTGTTGTGACTTGTGAGAAGTGGAAACGAAAGGATGAAATGCGCGCTAAGTGTGAAGAGTTTACCTTTTACCAATACATTAACAAAATTAAATACAAAATAAACAAAATTAAATGCGACCGTGCTATGACTTTACGTTAGTTATACCGTTAACTAAGCGTTACCGTATGCTTCTGTCATGTCGAGTTGTCGTATAAAAGTTTGGATATTTCGTTGTTACCGTACTTATTGCCGTTTTGTTATCGTATAAAAATGTTGTCGCCAATCTCAGCCAAAATTTGTAGTGCGGCTAGCTCACAAAGACGGTGTGCTAGTGTCTGAGAATGACATAAGAGTGTCATTGTATCAAATTACTTGGGGAATATTATCACTACGCTACAAATTGACTAGTCACTACGTTATTCTGTGCCATTACTGGGACCGCCACTTTTGGCACAAGGACTATAACTAGAAACTACACTGCTAATCCGGTTTTTCCCCTTTGTTTTCTAAGTATGTTATTTTTACCGTGTTCAAAGTTTAACTTTCAATTTGTCATACTTTTTTATGAACCGATCACGAACAGTGCCGAGCTTAATCTCTTTTTTTTTGCGTACGTGACATTGTGAGGCTGACATGGCAGAATTCTGAACGAACTAAGTGTCATATGGATACCAAGTTTGAAACCAACACTGTCTATGTCGAATTCATTTAACTCGGCGTAGGCAGTGCCGTATTCATTCTTTCTTTTTTTTATTAAGAGATTTAATTGTGAATTATTTAAACAAAATACTAATAAAAAATGAATAGTGAACATTAAATGTTTTTTTGATCCATTAAATGTTAAACATTGCCACTACAATATGAAAACTAGAGTGCGAAATACAATTTTTTTTAGAATAGCGCATACATATGAAAATACGCAGCACCAAATACATCAAAAAAATAGGGAGTATTTGTCGGTACTTCTCGATATCTTCATCAATATCTTTATCCTCCGGGACGTCAAAGGAAATTGAATAGGGAGTATTTGTCGGTACTTTTCGATTGACGAATGGGTACCGTGATGTACAAGGATCCTGTGTCATGTGAGAGTTCTCTGTCAAAAGAAAAACTAGATGCAAGATATCATGCTCTAAATTTACAAAGGCTTGAAATTGATGACATTTTTTATATCAAAAAATTAAAACGCGAACAAAGGTTATCATAAATATGCACGTATCTCATTGGTAACCGCGACGAGATTTCTTAGTATTTTGTGTAAATTGTTACACGAATAGACATGATATCTTACGGATTGCCTAGTTGTCGATAATGAGAAAGGAATAGTTCAAATGTTTAGCACTAATTCAATAATAGATGATTTTTATGATACAGAAACAATAAAAAATTTCTTTATTTTAGTTAGTAATTTTTTTTGAAACATTATTAATTTTTTGAGATTGCGATTTATATTCGTTTGTTGGGAAAAGAGTTCGCAAACATATATGAATGATCACTATAGATAGATTCCAAAGGGCCTGGACCCTTTAATAATTTTCAGGGTGATCATAGAACAAGTAAAGTGCGAGAGTACCATTGTGACTAATGACAGAGAATACTTCATCTGATGTAGGAGTGCATTCGAGACCAGTTTAGAAGTTTATTTCTTTTTTCTATTTTTAGTAGTTTATTTCAATTTTCGATTTTTATCTGCTTATTTCTTTTTATTTAAAGCCCAAATTTTTTTGCATAGAATATTTAAAGCCCAATTTGGTTGTATAACTTTTTCATATATTTTATTTTAATAAAAAAACGTTAGATTAGCTATTTTTGGTGGTTTCCATAGTTATCGTTCGAGTTCATTGCTTGTGAATTCGATCATCTATCCTAGGTTAAGCGCTTGGTATTCCTCTGAAATTCGGACTGCGTCAGGTGGGATCAGAGCAGACTTTTCCCATCTCTTTTTAAACCTTGAACAACCTTTGAAGATCAACCGGTGATCAAAGAAAACCTTGAAGGGATCACGACGGCTTTTACCAATTAGGTGACGACTTTGACAACGAGAGTGGGCAACGACAATCGAGATATATAGGAGAGGGAAACCGAATACGATTTTTGCGAGGTGGGAACAATCGTGCGGCTTGATAATTCAAGTTCGGAAGAGGAAGTTAGCCATGGTGATTGACATAATAATTATGATTACCGATTGAAGGCTGACATTCTATTGTTCTAGAGAACCATGGGAGTGAAGAAGTTTCTGGATTGGTAGGTCGATATTGATAGGTTTTTCAACGTCATGGGTATCCTCGAGAAAAAACAAGTTAAGGTGGTAGCGATCAGGTTGAAGAGTGTGTGTTCCCTATGGTGGGACAAGTTCGTTATTCAGAGGCAACGGCAAAAGAATGATCAGTTAGAATGTGGAGGCAAATGGAAACAATTGATGATAGAGTGACTTGTGCCAGAAGATTACGAACACATCCCATATAAAAAGTACGTCGAATGAGTTCATAGAAAGAAGATTGTGACGGAGTACACGAATGAGTGTGTGAAACAAAGGCTTCCTAAACCGAATCCAAAGAAGGAACAAGTTATTGTGGCGGAGGAGACGCTGTAAGAGATTGATGAGCTGGCTACGCTGAGGATTTTGTCTTCTAATTTTGAGGCGGAAGGTGAGGAGATTGAGAATGAGGTTGGTCAGATTAACGGCAGCACTGAGAATCTAGTTCTTAGAAACTGGTTGATCATTTGAAGTTATCCATAGAACCTCATGAGAAGCCATATGTGCACTCGTTTGGACGAGTAAGAGCTTGCAGCTTCAAGTGTCGCTGACTTGCATGGTTCTTATTTCCATCGGGAAGCATAACCAAGAAGAGGTACTTTGTGATGTTCGTGATATGGATGTGTGTCATGTTTTACTCGGTCGCCTTTTGTAGTATGATAACGATATCACATAAAGAGGATGAGATAACGTAATGATGTTCACATGGAGAGTGCATAAGATTTCTGTGGCTCCTGTTTAGCATTTATAGGAGTCAGAGAGTAAGAGATCCAACTTCTTGTTGATTACTCAAAGTGACAAGGAGCTTGATGATGTCGTCAAAGAAACTGGTAGACATTCTGATGCACATAACTAGTTACTTGGATATGGGTGTATATAGCGAGTCCGATGTAGCTAGATAAGTGAGTGGAATTCTTAACCACAGAGTTAAGGGGGAAAAGCCCCTAGTTCCTCCGGCTATTGAGGTTGCTCCTGATGTCAAACAAGTTGTTGACACGTTTCGAGTTGCTGCTGAGCTTGTTAGTGACTCATTGGGAGCCTATTGTAGAAAGATACCCACCTTTCCGTTGGTGGAGAGCTCGGTACACCTTGTCCTGGGTGGACCGCTCCGCGTCGTTCCTCTATTTGAAACTGTGAAAGATCTGCAAGATGCTGGATCGGTAATCAAAAAATTACTTTCAATAGACTTGTATCGACAACATCTTATAGACAACCATGACGGACACCAAGAAGTAGTCAGCAATACTATTGCTACTTTGGAGGAGAGGTTTTATTGCCCGCACTTGAGGAGAGACGCTGGTAATAATATTGTCAACAAGTGCTACACTCATCAGGTTCCTAAAGGTCTGGTCTCAAAATACTAGTTTTTATATGCCTTTATCTGTTCATAGTGATATTTGGCAAGATTTACCCATGGAACTTGTGTTGGGATTGCATGTACACAGCGAGGCGTCGATTCTGTGTTTTTGGTGGTTGCTATTTTCAGACAGGTGGTAAGCTTTCATGGAGTTCCAAAATTTCTAAGTTATTTTTCGATCACTCTATGGAAGATGTTTGTAACGGCTATGAGCAGGAGTTCTAAGTATGGGCAAACGTAACATGTGGTGGATCTTGTTAAATTGTCTAAGGCTCCTTGAATCAGTTCAACGGGCTGAAAATATGACTATGGACATCATGTTGTCAAGGAAACTGTCAAGACTAGATTGGAGGCTACGAGGAAAAGAACAAGGTTGATGCTGACAAGTGCATGAGGGTTAAAGTTTTCAAGGAAGGTGATGGTGTTTTTACGTAAGGAGAGGTTCCCAGTTGATACTTACATCAAGCCGAGTAAGGTGCTCGAACTCGACTCGACTAAATAATCATCAAACTCGAGCTCGAGCTCGACTCGATGAGCCTCAAAAAACTGAGATCAAACTCAACTCGAAAAGATTTTATTAAACACGAACTCGACTCGTCATCTTAACGAGTTCTAATCTCAATCGAGTTGTAGGGCATGTTCTTTAGAGATTGAGTCAAACTCCAATAACCTAAACGAAACTTACCTAAGTTCACCCAAGTTCATCTAAACTAAACTAAACTAAGCTCATCTAAGCTCATTCAAACTAAACTAATCTAAACTAAACTCACAGCTAAATTAATATAAATAATTAATTTTTATTTAATAAATAGTCATAAAATGTTTGAATAAAATTTAATTAAAGAAAACAAATATATTTTATAATTACTAATAAAAACGTAAAATTTTATATTGTAATATTTTAAGAACTATATTTATAGATAAAACATGTATTTTATTTAGAAAACGGATCAAATAAAAAAAGGGTTATAAATAAAAATTAAAATCCCAATGAAATATTGTCACGTGTATATTTTGATCAATCGTAATTCGGGGCGCTTTTTGTAAATAAAAAATAAAAATAAAACGGACTTATTTAAAAATACATAACAGATGCGATGATATAATCGTCCTAAAAATTTACACAATAATATCCAGACTTAACTTAAGTCTGGATATTGCTGTTTAAGTGTGGATATTGCTGTTTCAGTCTGGATATTGCTGTTTTAAGTATGGATATTGCTGTTTAAGTCTGGATTTTGTTGTTTAAGTCTGGATAGTACTGTTTTAACTCTGATTATTAAGTCTGATCATTCCAAGTTAAGTGAGGATATTGATGTTTTAAGTCTGATCATTCCGAGATAAGTCTGATCATTCCAATTTAAGTCTGATTTAAAATTTGGGATATGTGAAATGACTATAATGCCCCTCCGTGTTATATCCGAGATTTCGACGAAATTGGACACTTGTCAGCTTGAAATCCGGTTTTTAGTTTTCATATATAATATTGGTTTTTACCTGAACCGCACTCTTTTATTTATATCTATATAATTATTTTTATAAATAAAATTTTATATTGTAAAATTTTAAGATCTATATTTATAGATACAACATGTATTTTATTTATATCTATATAACAAAAATTAATATTTTTGATTAATATACTGTATTATTCCATTATATTTATTATAAAATATTTACAGTTTTGTAAATATAATTTTTTATTGATAATTATAAAATATATTTTATTTTATAATTAAGTGTTATTCAAACTTTTGAATAAATTTTAATTAACAACTAAATTTCATTGTATTTATAATACGTAAGTTCAGTTCATTAATCACACGAACTATTTTGTTAAAATTTTGATAACTATATTTATATATTTAGGGTGCGGTTCGGGTACAAACCACACTTATAAATAAAAACTATAAACTCAATTTCAAGCTGACACGTGTCTCATTTAGTCGAAATCCCGAACAAACGCACGGAGGGGTATTATAGTCATTCTACACTGAGGGGTATAAAAACTAATAATGTTATTTTCAATTTAGTCCTCGAGTTGTTAATGATCAGACTTAAACTTGGAATGATCACACTTAAAAAACAGCAATGATCAGACTTAAACCAGAAATGATCAGACTTAAACTATTACTAGAGCAATGATCAGACTTAAACCAGAAATGATCAGACTTAAAAACAACAATGATCAGACTACAAATTGGGAATGATCAGACCTAAAGAGAGAATGATCAGACTTAAAATTGGTAACTAAAAGACTACAAATTGAGAATGATCAGACTTAATATTGGTAACTAAAAGACTACAAATTGAGAATGATCAGACTGAAAGAGAGAATTATCAGACTTAATATTGGTAACTAAAAGACTACAAATTGAGAATGATCAGACTTAAAGAGAGAATGATCAGACTTAATACTGATAACTAAAAGACTACAAATTGAGAATGATCAGACTTAATACTGGTAACTAAAAGACTACAAATCGATAATGATCAGACTTATAGAGAAAATGATCAGACTTAACATTGGTAACTAAAAGACTACAAATTGAGAATGATCAGACTTAAAAGCAACAATGATCAGACTTAAAAGCAACAATGATCAGACTTAAAATAAGTAATGATCAGACTTACAAAGCAACACTCAGACTTAAAACTAAAGAAGAATAAAACACGAATTTGACCCTCTAGGTGAAGGAATTCGCCTTAAAAACGCCGAGCTCACGGCAAAGCGGTGAGTTTTGCTCAGAATGTCGTTTCCACCCAAAAAACACTAGGCTTTCATCAAATTCTGACACAGGCGCATAAACATCAAATTTTGCGTAAAATTCTTCGGATGTTCCAATTTCTGCATGTAAGTTAGCGTCATTCTCCCCACATCACTTACAAAGCAATGATCAGACTTAAAAATACAATGATCAGACTTAAAAGAGCAATGATCAGACTTAAACCAACAATGATCAGACTTAAACTATTACTGTAGCAATTATCAGAGTTAAAATAGGAATGATCAGACTTAAAACTACAATGATCGAACTTAAACTATTACTGTAGCAAATGATCGGACTTAAAACTATTACTGTAGCGAATGATCACACTTAAAGCAGAAATTATCAGACTTAAACTATTACTGTAGCAATTTTAAGGACAATTATACCCTCGCGTCAATTATATATTTTTAAATAAGTCCGTTTAAAATTTTTTTATTTACATAAAGTACCCCGAATTGTGATTGGTCGAAATAGACACGTGGCAATATTTTATTGGGTTTGTAGTTTTTATTTATAAATGTGCATTGTATTTGATCCGTTCCCATATATTTATATATATTTATTTATACATGTTTTATAGAAATAATAAAATTTATATCAATGTATTATATTATTTTTATTATAAAATATTGTAAATCAACTCAATTTCATTGTGTTTATAATACGTAAGTTCAGTTCATTAATCACACGAACTATTTTGTTAAAATTTTGATAACTATATTTATATTTATTTATTTATACATATTTTAAAGAAATAATATTTTTTATCAATGTATTATATTATTTTTATTATAAAATATTGTAAATATAATTCTAAGTTTTTATGATGATTATGAAATGTATTTTCTTTTTGAAATTAAATGTTATTTAATCTTTTATATAAATATTAATTTAAATTCATATAATAATTTAATTAATTGTTATTCATTTTTAACTGACGAGAACTGCAGTTATGCAGTAAGCGGTGACCTTTGAGCCTGACTGTAATCAGAGCTGAATTTTTAATTCAGAGTCTAATCCTTAGCAAACATGATGTACAAGTCGCCAGTGCTGGTCTCCGGAACGGTGTAACCAGTTCTCTCTTCATGGTATCAGAGTCGCGGTGGGGGTAATTATTGATTTTGGTAGAGATTTATCACATATCTTCTTTATCATGAACCTTTTCAGAAACCAATAGATGGTTAAAAATAAATTGAAAGAAGAATTTGACCTTCCTACAAATCTAGAAGCACTTAATAAGTGGACAATTCCTAAAATTGAACCCAGTTTAATTTATAAACTAGGGACGTTCGAGAAAATAGGTCTCAAACAGGTTGTAAAAACAACTGAAGAAACAATTTCGATAAACTCAGAAGAATTAACGATTAGATTACTTGAGGAAAGCGATCTACTCTTATATAGAAATTCTCATAAATTTATACATATTGGTTTAGTGCAAATTGCTTTTAAACCTTTAACCCTTGAAGGATTACCAGAGAGCTTTATAGCAGCTCTAAGAGATGGTAGAAACCTTGATTGGAAACAATCTTTAATGGGGATTATTCTGACTAGCTTGGCCAATGGTCCGGTTTATTTTGATGTTTACCTAAACATACAACTCTCCCTATCCGATATTAACATATTGGATTCATTAGCGTTGAACGTTAAAATCAATGGTTATAGTTATAAAACTACACTACTACAGAAGGGACCTTATGCAACGGTTCTGAGGTATCTTATGCAACGGTTCCTCATCCGTTGCATAATCTACCGTTGCATAAGGTCCATACCTTATGCCACGGTTCCATAAACCGTTGCATAAGAGCAACACTTGCAATGGTTTGTTGTTAGAACCGTTGCATATGGTATGGACCTTATGCCACGGGTTCAACACAAAACCGTCGCATAATATTAACCATTATACAACCGTTTTGGTGCTCAAACCGTTGCATAAGTGTTGCTCTTATGCGACGGTTTTATGGAACCGTTGCATAAAATATGGAAAAAATTTGGCAGGTTTCAGCTGTTTTAGCTCAAAATCCCCCTGAAAATTGAATACAAATTCTAAACCAAATTTAGTACCCTGCTTTTACACATTTCCAAACATGGAAACACTTTCATTTCACTCAAAATACAATCATTCATACAAGTCCATCCATATATACATTGATTTATACAAACGTCACATATATAAATAATATTCACATGTAAACACTATGTTCGAATAAGTAGTTGTACAAGTAGGCGGCGATCTCATCTCGCACGTCTTGTACCTTCCCCAACTCATATGCTTGTGTCCCATTAGGAAAAACCTATAACAAATAAGAATACGATAAACATGAATATATAAAAAAATAGAGTTAGAACAAACCTAACTAGAACAATATAAATTTAGAATAAACGTAGGTAGAACATGCTTTAAGAACAAACCTAATTAGAACATTTGTCACCATTCTAATAGAGTAAAACGAGACTAGTATGCTTACTTGGTCAATGTTCTCCACATATGCACTGTTATTAACACGAACAAATTCTATTATGTCCCGAATAAATCTCAGAACATAATAACCGCATTAATTACTTTCATCGGGTTGTTTCGGACACTGCATTATAAGTAATCTCAGTTAACACTTTATTAATGAAAATTACAAGAATATATTAAAGGAATGCTTTATCTATGAATACCGTCACTATCTTCCATTCGACTCGACGATCAATCCTTGGGTTAGATCCTTGATAGTATCGTTGCAACCCCCTAAAATAAATAACAATACGTAATTAGTGACTATCAATTCAAGTTACAAAATAATAGTAAGATGGAAACTTACGAGTCCACTAAAGCTTTCGCATCGCTGTGTATAACGGTCTGATATGGCGAGGAGTTAAACCAATGGACTACACCTTGGTTGGGGAAGATAACGCACAACATCCAATGAAACCTACATCAACAAACTAAATTCATATAACCCATATTTCAAAAAACAGGTAATATAGGACAAGTAATTTATGTACTTACTCTGCAGCATTTATATAAGGCATAAAGTAGCAATAATTGCGATCTTTGTCTGGCATATGAAGTCTTGATACAAACGCCTCCATCCTATCATTTATATTATTGGAAGGGCTCACGTCTGTGTGATTGAAGAACCCGAATCGAACCTCTGAATCAATCATTTGATTGTATAAAGAACTACACAATGAAAAACTTGTAAAGTTAGACCTTCAGTAACAAATGATGAACAACTAATGACAAGAATATTTACCATATGTATAAATCACAATGTGAGTTCGATAACGGTGCCAATGCATATATATATCACGGACGTCATCTGGGCCCACTGTGGAGGTGTAGTCGTCACCGAACACTTCGTCAGCGATGCGTACTCTAACAACGTCTCTGCCCAAGTTAGAGTACATGTCGTGTAGAAATTGACAGTCGATGGAATAATTCTCTACTGCATCATTTGAAGCCGGTGGCAAGTGGAAGTATAGTTGCATGGTATATGCCTGAATTTCGAATGTTAGTAAATAATTCAAATAAAATCTCATAAATTAAATTATGGAAAGATGATTCAAATATTTGATTTTATTACCCTTATGTTGTATTCAATCAAGTGCTTCGGCATGCAACCAAGTCTGATTTCGCCTCTGCATCTCGTGTTGTCTTTAATGTCTCTCCAAAGGGAATGGGCAGTCCAACATTCTGACCAAGAGAACTATCGACCTTCACCTTCATCATTTCTTCGGGCAGTGGAATAGAACGTAGCAAACGACCTTTCATGACTCGGCCGACTGCCACTAGTCGTCTCTCATTATCAGGTCCCTCTTCGATATATAATAGGCTTCGTAGCCCAATCTGTCAACGTAAATAAATCCATGGTTTACATTTGTAAGAAAAATATAAACCAAATAGTAAGAAAATAACGACTTTGAAAATCTCCAAGTACCTCAGGTATATTCTTCCAAGGGTCCTTCTCTGTGGGAGCACCGGTGAAGACGTATTCACTCTGTCGATCAGACGGCTGAACCATCCTAGAACTAGAACTGGGTGTCGCCCTCGAGGAGGTAGAGACAGGTAATCCAATCCTCCATGGAATGTGTGATCCAAGTCCTCGGGTACGTCCAGGGTGCTCATCCATACCAATAGCCTCCGTCAGTATGTCACGTCGGCCTTGAGAAGAAAATTCTCCTCGAGCGGCTTGTTCCACTAAATCATCCTATTATTTCAGAAAATTACCAATAGTTAGTGTATAATGTAAAAATACTTGGCTATTAAACACACATAAGGAACTTACAATCTTTGCAGCCACTCCTTGAGATGCCTCAGAGACGAACTCAGCATTTTTTTCATTCGTCCCCTCTTCCACAAATCATGCCTCTCTATAGAGACATTAGAAGCTTGTTCCTCTTGAATTGCCCCCTGAGAAATTAACTCAGCTATTGTTGACCATGTCAATTATATTGTCATCCTCCCAATCATCATTATCCACCGGTAAACTTTCTACGGGCTGAGGTTGAACATTTTGTGGTTCAACCTCGCCATGCATATACCAAAACTTGTACTGTGGGCCAATTCCCTTTAAGAAAAGGTGTTTCCGCAATTTCTTGGGTTTGACCTTTTTGTTATTCCAGCAACCCATACATGGACAATAAACACGTTCAATGTTGTTCGTGGACGCATACGAAGATGCAAACACACAAAAATCCATAATCCCTTGCTCGTACTGAACACTTAACCTATTACCGGACACCCAGTCTCGATTCATTATAACTACATAAAACATAAGATACGCATAGTTAGAAAGAGATCATGTTATTGTTGATATACTTATTAGTAGAAATAGACCATATAAATCCACTCCATGAAGCACACTCCAACCATTAAAAAAGTTATAAATGAGTTTCATAGTGTATTTTACCTTAGAGTAGAATCTCTCGCACAAAATAGTCAAAGGTTGGATGCAGCGTCGACTCTAAAGTTATAAACAACAATAAATAAGGTTAGTAAACGAAGAAATATCAAATATCCAATATGAATGGAGACGTAAGTAGTAAACTCGTTTAATTGGGCAATTTACCTTAAAATAGAAGCTTTCCTAAGAAAATAAAATACTGGGTGTGCAACACGTACGGACTAGATCTATAAACAACGAAAACAACTTAGAAAACAAGGAAATAAAGTCTAATCTCCATGTTAATAGGAAAATATGTAAGAATGATAACCATCGAATACCTTAAAATTGGAAGAAGCGGCAAAGAAAAAGATTTGGTAGTTGTATTTCCTAATGTTGGAGAAGTGAAGCTTCCTCTTGCTAACCGGCTAACAAGTACTACAAGTAGTGAACGAATATCGGTAAGATGCCAAATAAACCAACTAGTGCTTATTTTTGCCTCTAAAATCCATAAAACAAACAATCACGAGAATGAAAACCGGAGAGCTTTTTACCTGCAAAAAGGCAGTGCAATACCTACTGTCCAGAAAACCGGAGAGATTTTTACCGGTATCACGCAGTGCAATACCTACTGTCCAGAAAAATAGAAAAAAATTCAATCGTTCCATAACCTAATCCAATCAATCCATCATTGAATCTATAAATGACAGAATTGACAAGAGCTGCATCGGTTCAGTGGGAACTAACCGATTTAGTAATGGGCGAGGAGCGGAGGCGGTGTGAGACGAGGACTGGATGCGGAGCAGAGCGACTGGATGCGGAGGAGGGTCGAACGGGCTGAGAGCGACGGACGGGATGTAGACGACTGGCGCGGAGGGTCGCACGGACTGGGTGAGGAGCAGAGGCGGACATAATTCGACTGGCGAGCGGAGGAGGGCGACAAATTCGTTCGAGCGGGATTGGAAAGAACACCGAAGACTTGTACATTTTTCAATTTTAGGTTTGAGTTTATGCAACGGTTCTTGAACAACCGTTGCATATAGTTTACCATTATGCAACGGTTCTTCAAAAACGGTTGCATAAACTATATCTTATGCAACGGTTCTTAATAACCGTTGCATAATGGTAAACTATATGCAACGGTTTTATAACAACCGTTGCCTAAACTATATCTTATGCAACGGTTTGTTATAAAACCGTTGCCTAATAAAAAACTGTTGCGTAATCCATAACACGGAACCGTTGCATATTCCGCGTTCTGTAGTAGTGCTAGAACAGAAGTAATAGCGTTATAGGATTTATTATAAGCCACTCTTTACACTTAATCCTCAATGTAGAATTATGGATAAATAGAATAACGAAACGATAATAATCGAATCCAACTTTAGTAAGTCGAGTATCTCGACAAGAAGGAAGATTAAATGGGAAGAAATAGAGTTTCCTACAAACTGGATTTTAGATCATGCAATACCACCTCAACCATTAAGTCAGAATAACTTAATAGATGTTATACAGACACCAGAAGGATCTGTTAAGCTTCAATTTGAAGACATAGCAAAATCAGCTAGATCAACTACGTCATCTAGACTAAGTCGGTCGAATTCGTTGCACTCTTTTATTTCACCAATCAACTACAAGATTGAACAACCTCTTGAATCATCTAGAGCTTCTACATCTCAGATTAGAGATACAGAAAGAATTGAAAGGCTAATATTTGATCGAACTAAAATCATTAAAGGCCTTAACACGAAAGATCCGGAAATAACCGAATCTGAAATGGAATTTGATATTTAATGATGTCTGACACAACAATAGATTTTAGTCCTGGTTCACAGGCAAGAAAAATTGTTCAAATTGAATTTGGATCAGACAGATGGAAACCGTTTAAAAAAATGGTTTTTTGAGTCTTATAATACAACGGAGTTAAAAACTCTAAGTGATGAATTAATTTCAAATTAGGCAAAAATAGAATTTCGTTTCTCCATCTACTCACTCTTCAAATTCGGTTTTGAAAATACATATTTTCTTAGCCTTAGACTAAAAGCGTTGGTGGGAACAGCGCCTTATGCGTAGTGTCATTTTTGGCTTAAACGATGCTGAGTAAGCAGACTGATCTGGCATATTTCCTTCGATGCAGTTCTTAACAACGCCTTAAGTGAGATATACATTCGAGCTCTAATTTCACTTATATTGTTCCGTTACCGAAAAATCTCATTCACCGCCGCAGCAGGCGCCGCGGTTCATGAGTCTTTGCATCACTGAGCATCTTCGCTGGCAATGGCGAGCCTTAAACCTGTCTTTGAATTTGAACTCTGTTGGAGCTCAGGTGTGCACAAATTTTAAACGAAAATGTCTTCGCTCGCCTTGTTGGAGCTCGAATATGTCATTGGACATCACTGAGCATCTTCGCGGTTCACGAGTCTCATGCATCACTGAGACTCCAACGAAGAATGGAGGGATTTATGCACGGGATTTTGAGAGAGAAAATAGAGGAGAAATTATCTCGACTTAGGCACTATTAGTAACAATATCGAGTAAAAATGATACTAGGCATCCAACGCCTTTGGTCTTAGGCGTCGTTGATAACAACGCCTTAAGGAAAGTGTGTATTTTGGAAATTGAATTTGGTGATTGAGTAGAAATGGAAAGCAAGTACTAAGCAGTTTGAATTTTTTTCGAATTATTCGAAAGTGGATGAGACTGATGTAGGAGGTCGTTCGAGACAAATTTAGAAGTTTATTCCTTTTTTATTTGTAGCAATTTATTTCTTTTTTCGATGTTTAGCAGCGTATTTCTTGTTTTCACTATTTAAAGCCCAATTAGGTTGTAGAACTTTTCCATATCTTTTATTTCAATCAAAAACTCTAGCTTTGCTATTTTCAGGTAGATTTCAAAGTTATCGTTCGAGTTTATCACTTGTGAATTCGATCATCAATCCTATGTTTAGCACTTGCTATTCCTTTGAGATTCCGACTTTGTCAGGTGATACCAATGTAGTTGACGACAGAGAAGACTCTATCACACGTAAGCGTCCATTTATACATGAATATAGAATCATGATTTAAAAATTAAAATTATTGGTACAAAACGATACTTTGATCATATACAAATTAACGAATTTCAGTTCAAGTTTTGTTTGTTTGTTGATAGAAGCAGATATATTCAAGTTGATCGAGCTGAAGTATTGCATTCACCAAGGGGTTGTTATTTAGCTTAGGTGTTTAGTTTAGTTTATCTTACACTACAAATTTTGCAAATATTTCCGTCCAAAACTTCCGTCGCAATAACGTCGCATCAAACCGAGACGGAAAAATAAAACGTCACCTTTCCGTCACCGTTCTGTCGCGGAAAAATAAGTTCGTTGTCATTCCGTCAGAATTCCGTCAACCATGTTCCGCCGCGAACGAGTAAACGGAATAGCGACGAAAGTTAACTGACGCAATTATGACGGAAACTATCCGCAGATATTATTCGCTCAGATTTCGTGGACTTTCCGTCATTCTATACCGTCGAAAACTTCCGTTCAAATTCCGTCATCATTCCGAATGCCAGGAATATTTGACTTGTTCCGTCACATTTCCGTGACAGGTCCGTCACCGATTTACTTACCGTAATTTACTGACCGTTGGCTATTTCAAAAATTTCTCGTCGCTATTATATTACCGTGAAGGAAATGTCATGGAAAAATGACGGAAAACCAGATATCGCTTTTGCCCTATATAAGAGAACTCTTTACATCATTGAACACACATTCATTTCCAAAAAAAATTCATTTTGAAGCAGACAATTTTTGCAACGTATACTTGACATTGGGTGCAAGATGATTCTGAAGAATTTCATTTTTCATGCTTGAGATGTGTTTCTTATAAGACAACCGAAATTTTTTATGTTCTCTAGTAAGAAACTCATCTCATTCAAGAGCCATGAAATTCTTTAGAATCATCTTCATCCCATTTCTAGTATATGTTTCATATTTTCGTCACATTTCCGTCATTATTCCGTCATCTAATTATCGTTAATTAATGACCGTTGCTGAATTTCCATCAATATAACATGTTATTTCTGTCAACATGTGACGGAAAGGGACGAAATGTGGACGGAACAATTTATGCACCCATATTCCATGGTTGCGCTATATATATATATATGAGAACTCCTGAAATCATTCATCCCACCACATTCATTAACAACATACTTCCTTCCAATCGTCAGCATGTCTCCTTCATTTGACCTTGTGAGTTTCCCTGACAATCCACGTGGATTTGCTCATAGAGATCACGTTACACCTGTTGGCAGAAACGCGTAACAACTCATTAATGTTCTCTTCATATTGATTGTTTTGATAAATCCAACCGTCATGTAATCCCTAATTTTGTAACAGTTTCTTCCCATTCGATGTTCATCGAAGGATTGCACAAGAATGCATCTCAAAATGCTGGGACGCAACGTGGGCATCATGGAACATGATCCCAACAAGCGGCAAGGAAATTTGGTACGAGGAGTTTCAGGTACAAAGCGGTAACTCAGAAACTTTTATTATTTCAGTTGTATGACAAAAGGTAACGGGTATTACATATGCTTGTAGCGTATAGCTACTTGGGATGCACGTTATGACAGTCGCATTCGGGGTATATTTATGAGGAGATGCAATATGATAGTCAATGATAACTTGACGGGAAGGAATTCACGTTTCTCATGGTCAACCAACCCGTAGATTGCAGAATTGTGGAATGCTCACGATTTTTAATTATCAATAAATCAGTGACAACTTTGTATTCCATGAATTAAATAAATTAGTGTTTTCCAAATGAATTTGTAACGCAAATTGACAACGAACCGCCTGAAAAATACTGTTTTAATATAGTAAAGTGTTGTTGAAATCATTTGTAACGCAAATTGATTATATGTTAAAATAAATTTATATTACACGACATTTTAATATAAAAACATCTTCGAAAAATATGTTTCGCAAATAAAGTTTTTGGGTGAGTTAGGACAACGCGTAATACATAAAGCACTGTCGAACTTTGTAAATACGACAGCGCTTAAATAATTAAGCGCCGTATTATTGTTTATTGCAACAGCGCTTCACACACCAAGCGCTGTTTTATTGTTTATTTTAACAGCGCGTTTCGAGTTAAGCGCTGTCTAAAGTCTGAATACAAATTGCTTACATATACGTGTAAATATTTATACAATTCATTTGCTTCATTTACATTCATAAATGTCAAAATATTTGGATACTTGACACGTCTATGTCACAAAAATATTCGAACAATAATGCGTCACATTACTAAGTGTTGCAATATCCAAATAAAACACGATTTGGAAAAATATTGTACAAAACGTTTCAATTCATATATGTCGACCAATAACACCTTATATTCCTTCAAGTTTATACATTTTGATACACTTGTCGTATGTAAGTAAGCAAAGCATTCGCAAAGTGCTCCCTCATATCATCAAGCAATGTGTTATCATATGGTCGTTCTCCTGTAGGAAAACACTGTAAAAAAATCATAATTACAAAATTTATGGACACCTCAATTAATTGTTAATGCCAACTTGTATGTCGCTATACACTTACTTGTCTGATGTCGTCCTCAAACGTTCCATTTGTCTCTTGGACGAACTTGATTATGTCCAGAATATATTGCATGACATAGTAGGTACACAGTTCAGTGTCGTACGGCTGTCTCGGGCAATGAAATAAGAATGAAGTTATAATCAACGAAAATTATTAATTAATGAAATATTCAATTGTATAACAATTGTTATATGTTGAGCGAATACCGTCACAGTCTTCCATTATATTTCGTCACCTGACGGGATGTTGAAGCACATACTCATGCTCCTGCAACAATAAGGTAATTTTTACATAAGAAATTTGCAGGTCATGTTATAATGGTAACTAAAGTGCACTACCATAGTACTTACGTGTTAATAAAATTCATTGCTTCAGGCCTCGGTGTCTTTTCCAGCGGATCAAGCCAAAGGGCCACTCGCTTCTTTGGGAATAGGACAAATAACATCCAATGAAACCTAACATAGATTTAACGTAACTATTGTTTATTAGTCAAATTGCCACCTCATTCAAAATAGGCCAAAAAATTTATATAATATCAACTCACTCTTTCACATCTACGTAGGGAAGGAAGTAGCAATAATTACGCTCATAGTCGGGCATTCTCAATCTCTTCTGGAAGAACTCCACCTGACATTGAATTCCTCGGACGGAGTCATATAACTCGGTCTGAAGAATCCAAACCGTATACCCGGTGGTGTCGTATCGTGGATGAATCTGTTGGCATTTGATTTAATTAGTACAATTCTTATAAACTTAAAAACCATTTTATAATGAAATCAATAATTACCTTATGTAAACTTCTGCTGCTTGGGCACCCAAAGCTTTAAAGAGTGTGAACTCAGTAATGCATTCTTTGTTCAAAACGACAAAGCAATCCTCACCAAACACTTTGCTAGTGATGTAAACCGAATACAGAGTTGACTTGTCCATCGTGTTAGCGTGTTCGTGAAGAAAGCGACATTGCATTTTCATTCTGCTAATATCCTCATCGTCGAAACCGGAGCATTGCATTTTAAAAAATCTGAACTCGTCATATCCCTGTCGAACATAAATAATGTCGTTCGAAGTAGTATATATGACAAAGTGATAAATAGGTGTTTAGTGTCAAAGACATAAATGTACGTAGTTACCTTTTCATCAATGCGTACTAGAGATTTCGGCCATCCCACAAAACCACCCACTGCATCCGATATTTTCTCCATATTCCCAAACTTCTTTGGCAGCTCCCTCCATCCTTCAAGCGCCTCATCTACAATCACCTTCACCATATCATTATCCAACTCTTGATACACGATTCGTCCTTCCATGACTTTGCCAAGTGCCATGATTACCAATCCCCGATCCAAACCATTGTCAATGTGCATTAAGCATTTCCTCCCAACCTGATATTTGAAAAAAAAATCAATCGTGAACATTATGAATGAACATCATACACCTTAATTTGTTTCTCATGAAACTACTGCATAATACCTCAGGTATATCTCCGAAGGGGTCTGGATTGGAACCCCTATAATGGATTTGATGCGTCGGCGCGTGCGATGTAACTGTGGATCGTGTTGATGATGAAGAAGACTTCTTTCCGAATACCTCCATCCAACCTACAAAACTACCGACTCCACGTGTGCGTCTAGGGTACTCATCATTCCCTGTGGCCTCCGTCAATATGTCTCTTCGACCCTGAGATGTAAATAATCCTTGTGCGACCTGCTCTTCCAATTGTTCCTGTTATCAATCATTTTACGTCCATCATAATCACAAATAAGTCATGCACTTTTGACTAATTTGCTTTGTACAAACAACTTACAATTTTTTCCGCTACTTCCCTCATAGACTCATGCACGTACTCTTTATTCTTTCTGATATGACCCTTCAGCCATACCTCATGCCTCTCAACCTAGATTACAGGCTCATCCCTAGGCGATGTTAACCCTTGAGCCTCCAACTCCGCTTTCTTTGCTGCGACGATATCCGCCCTCACCTTACTGTACCCGCCTCGAGACAATGTATGCTGGAACTTGTTTGATTTTGCTCGAGCAATGTTCCTCTCCCTAAGTTGCAGTGCATCGGGAGTCGAGCGCTGCTCCACGAACCTCCTCCAGTGCTCCGGATTAGTGTAAGAATACTTCTCTCTTGGGTCATGTCCTTGTTTCGACCCAAAGATGTACTGATTTGCGAGTTCGCTCTTGAAGTTTCTCCACATAACAGCGGCAGCTCGCATCTCCTCCTTCCTCAACTTAATAGTCTTGTCATTTTGGGGCACATCAAAGTATCTCTACAAATGTAAACAAAAAATTGTTAATAATTTTATACATGCAGAATTATCATTCGTTTTTCAATTTAAAACATACCAGCGTCTCATCCCACACGGTATCCCTAAGCTCAAACCGTCCTATCTCTAGTTAGAGTAGCCGGGAAAATAAATGAGCAACCCTCATTTTGACCCGCGCGAAACGGCGAGGATGAGAAAGAGCGTGGAGGTATTTCCATATGCTCGCGGGCGATGATTGGACCTCCCAAAAAGGGCTGAGAAAATGGACTAGCAAGTCACAAGGAAGCAAAAGCTCAAAGAACCTAATCAAAGGCCAAAGGCCAAAATTGTGAAGGTTTTAACCGAAACAAAAGTGAAGAAACTCCAACTCAATATCAAAGGCCAAAGGCCAAATGCCGATTCACTACAGAAGCTGTCCCTCGCCAAAAAGAAATCAAAATGCTCAACTCAGTGAAACCCGAACCGAATCACGTGCTAGAGAAAGCTACAAGGAAACCATATAGTACGAGTCGGTCCCGAGAATGCAATCCAGGAGCCTGAAAAGGGCTATCTCCCGAAACATCCGAATTAATTTGCATCTCGGCGCGAAGGTACAAGTATCAAGTTTCTTCTAAGTATTTACACGGTTTAGTTTGGTAATAAGTAAGTAATGCATGAATTAGGATAAATCCAGTCACATAGTCTCACTTTCATATTTAAAAGTTTTTACTTAGATTGTGTTCCGCCCTTAAAAAGCATTGTTCGGGACGAACAACTAAAAGTGTGGGGTGATCTGATGGACCATAATTGTATGAATCATAAACACAGTTAAACCCATCAAATTAGACTCTTTGTCTATTTAACTTTTGCTTGTTAGTTCCGATATTTATCTACAGGGTATTCTGAAGTCTAGAGAAAATACAGGCTAAGGAGGAGTTTTAAAGCTGAAAATGGATTACAAGACACTCGAGGCCACAATCAGATTCCGACTACAACTTTCATGGAACCGACTTGGAATCATTCAAATATGCTAGAACAGTCGGCGTTTGGACAAGAACGCAATGCAAAGGCACCAAGCCCGGTAAAGGCCAAAAAAGGGCAATTTCAGCCGATTTGGGATTTCGACCATGTTACAAGCAGAATTTGGCTTAGGTTCCTTCTTGAGACCATCTTAGAATGACATTTTCATTCAGAATACACTCTCCAAAATCCAAGAAGCTCCGGTCAGATTCCGGTCAAACCGATGGCTTTTGAGAAACAAATATCTTCCGATGGCTTTTGGAGTGGTGACTCACCCCGATGGCTTTTGCTCTCCTCTTGCCATGTGTTGTGATCTCCTCCACATCCCTCTTCCCTTGTGACAAGTGTCTCTCCTCTCATCCACATCCATCCCTTGCCCTTAGCCTATAAATAGAGATGCCCTCTCCTTGTAAATGTATCCCATCCACAATCCACAAGTCTTTAGAGAGATAGAGGGCTTAACCCTCTTCTCTTCACTTTCAATACACATTTTGTTCTTCATTTTGGAGCTACTTTTCCTTGCTTGGATCTTGCTTAGGAGCTCCTCTCCTCCACTTATTGTAGGTACAAAAGCCACGGCTTGTCCTTTACTTTCCGTATATATTGTTCTTACTTTAAAGTTATTCTCCTTTTCGGTATCCTTGTTGAAAGCCATGGTTTGCTTGTATTCCTTGACATGAATACAAGTAGCTAAAAGCTTGTATTCGGTAGAGGGAGTATTTATATCATAAACCGTTCTAGACTCTATGCTTAATGCTACTCAGTGTTTCAAAACTTGTTCTATGTGCCACATATTAGGGTAGAACTTCCAAGGTTGAGTGGATGCTTTAACGGGCAAAGCTCTTCCGTGGGGGTCGTGAACATACTCGGGTAAGTGGATGCTTTAACGGGCAAAGCTTATCTGAGGAGTTCGACCTCTTTCAAAAACCATTTGGTTGATCGTAACTGAAGATCAAATGGATGCACATAAGGCTAAGATACTTCGAAAGGAGGAATTAGTCTAAATAGAACAAGTGTTCTAAATGATGTTGCAAGTCATGTGCTAGATATAGCCTTGATTCATCTTTGAACACTTAGTATGATCATTAGAGGTCAATGATGAACGATGATATGATATGAAACCCCTAAACCGAATCCTTTCCTTACAGTCCATTATCAACTGTTGTAATTTACTTTCAGTTCTCAAAGCACACTCAAACCCAACCCCAATCGCATTAAATTTATGCATAAGCTTCATTAAAGAACAACTAATCCACCAATTCCCTTGGGTTCGACCCCTACTTACCACTGACTACCAAAAATAGTTAAGTCACGAGTAGCGGAGATATAAATTTATTTTGCACAGAGAACATCGCACCCTAACGACAGTGCAGTGGGCTCCGTCAAAATTGGCGCCGTTGCCGGGGAGTTGTGAAATCGGACTAGTTGTTCTATTTGTTTTTCTTTTGTTGTAGTTCTGTCATGCAGTTCACAAAGTCTTTCTACTATGGATGCGAACCTTGGAATAATGAGGAGTTTTCCCCACCACCTTTCAAACTTGAAGTCCGCGAGAAGATCAACAACATAGAGCAATACCGGGACGAAACTTTGGACGAGTACTTGGCGTACTTTGACTCCATTGTGACGAGCTGCCCGCACCATGGATTCACCAACCACGATCTTCTTCAAAGGTTTCTCAATGGGATGATGCCACAAGAGTGGAATTGGCTAAATGATGCAGCGGGAGGCTCGGTGAACAACTTAGACATAGATGATCTTTGGAACTTAATAGATGATTTGGCCGCGAGGTCAAGACCAAGACAAGATCAGGCCATGCGGCGCGAAGAACTGGACAACACAATGCACCAAATCAGGGCCAAAACCGAATTATGGGCAGCAGAAAACGAGCTGGCAGCTAGCACCCATCAATTGGCCGCAGACATACAGCAATTGAGTGCCTCGATGCACCAATTCACGGCCGAAACCGAATCATGGGCAATAGAAAGGACGGCTGAACCCGAGGAGCCGGCAGAGAATGAGGACCTACAGATGATCGAAGAAGAACCGGCCAAGACAGGCCCGGTCCTCACTGTCGGAGCACCCGAGCCACTTGAACCGGTACACATTTCCGAAATTCCCGAGGAAGCCCAGATCCACATTGCCGAGCCACTCAAGGACAAGGAGGAAGAATTGGCAGCTAGCATCCAGCAAATGAGTGCCCCGATACACCAAGACGAGGTCGAAAATGAGGAATTCTGGGCGGCTACACAACTGATCTGGGACCGCATTGCCAAACTGCCCAAATCAATTTCGGTCCTAACTGAAGAATTGCCCGAGACATACCCAGACCTCAGTGCCGAACTGCCCAAAACAGACCCGGACCTCAGTATGATTGCCCCCGGAGACCATATGAATGACGAGGATGAGAACCCATGGTTGCCTGAAGAAGAGCTCCATTCAGATTATCCCTGGGAGTTAGAAGAAAAACTACCCAAATCAGGCCCGGTCCTTATCACCAATCCATCCGAGGAAATCACAGTCCTAACTGCCGAGCCAACAGAAGTCCCGGACCTCATTGCCGAACTGTCCGAGAAAGACCTGGTCCTCACTGTCGGAGCACCTGAAACAGACCCAATCCTCATGGTCGGAGTGCCCCGACTTAACCCTTCGTGTTTTATGCCGATCATAGCCACCGAAGATCATATAATCAATAATGATGAGGTGCAAGGGGAGTTAGAGGAGGAGCATGAGCCAAAAAAGCCGACAAAGGAACTCTCACTCGTCACAAGCCAAGGAAAACCGCCTGGAAACTCACTCGTTCCAAGACAACCATCCATCACTGCCACAATGAAGAGGATTGGCAGAGGCGCATGCTTAATGTCGCCTACATTTAATGGCACAAAACCAAACTTCCAAACTCGCAAAGGTGCCAACTATTCAAACATGAAGAAGCGGCAAAGACATGGGCCGAAAGAATGGAAACCCGGAAGGAGTAACAAGCGAGCACGACTCATCGGACCAGCAGCTATGGTCAATGAAGCCTCACCCTCTCGGAGCAAAAGGACAGCCGAGAAGAAATTCGACCTCACACGCCCAAGGGACCCAACCTTATGATCCGGGAATGAGGTACTGTCGAGCTAACGACGTTAAACAAATGCACTGGTCGGGAGGTAACCCGACACCTATCTTACTTTCAGTCATTTAATTTCTGTCATTTAGTTTTTGCCTTAAGTCATTCTCACCTTACCTGTAAATATTTGCTTGCATGACTTTTGAACTAAGTCGTGCTGAAAGGCACGCCTTCGTTCAAAAGTGTGGGGTGAGAACCACCTGTGTACATAGTCAATTAACATGTTTTTCTTTTTCCTTTTCCCTTAATATTATCTTTTTGAAAGTATGAACTTGAGAATGTGAAAAAGATAGATCATAATTCATGCATTTACCTTGTGAAATCTCAACTGTTTAAAAACTTAGAATGTAACTTCTCATTTGTCCCTTTGTGCTGAGATATACAGGGGATGTGGAGTTGACATAAACTGCCCTAGACAGGCTTGGCAAGCACTCGAAGGATCGAATCTAACTATATGGTTTTCGAAGTCAGTGGAGGCTGCACTTCGGGTTTCAGTATAGATTGAAGTCATCTCCGCCATGCAGCGTTTATGCAAGAGGCGGGACGGGAATCAAACCGTCCTATCTCTAGTCAGAGTAGCCGGGAAAATAAATGAGCAACCCTCATTTTGACCCGCGCGAAACGGCGAGGATGAGAAAGAGCGGGGAGGTATTTCCATATGCTCGTGGGCGATGATTGGACCTCCCAAAAAGGGCTGAGAAAATGGACTAGCAAGTCACAAGGAAGCAAAATCTCAAAGAACCTAATCAAAGGCCAAAGGCCAAAATTGTGAAGGTTTTAACCGAAACAAAAGTGAAGAAACTCCAACTCAATATCAAAGGCCAAAGGCCAAATGCCGATTCACTACAGAAGCTGTCCCTCGCCAAAAAGAAATCGAAAAGCTCAACTCAGTGAAACCCGAACCGAATCACGTGCTAGAGAAAGCTACAAGGAAACCATATAGTACGAGTCGGTCCCGAGAATGCAGTCCAGGAGCCTAAAAAGGGCTATCTCCCGAAACATCCGAATTAATTTGCATCTCGGCGCGAAGGTACAAGTATCAAGTTTCTTCTAAGTATTTACACGGTTTAGTTTGGTAATAAGTAAGTAATGCATGAATTAGGATAAATCCAGTCTCATAGTCTCACTTTCATATTTAAAAGTTTTTACTTAGATTGTGTTCCGCCCTTAAAAAGCATTGTTCGGGACGAACAACTAAAAGTGTGGGGTGATCTGATGGACCATAATTGTATGAATCATAAACACAGTTAAACCCACCAAATTAGACTCTTTGTCTATTTAACTTTTGCTTGTTAGTTCCGATATTTATATACAGGGTATTCTGAAGTCTAGAGAAAATACAGGCTAAGGAGGAGTTTTAAAGCTGAAAATGGATTACAAGACACTCGAGGCCACAATCAGATTCCGACTGTACAACTTTCATGGAACCGACTTGGAATCATTCAAATATGCTAGAACAGTCGGCGTTTGGACAAGAACGCAATGCAAAGGCACCATGCCCGGTAAAGGCCAAACAAGGGCAATTTCAGCCGATTTGGGATTTCGACCATGTTCCAAGCAGAATTTGGCTTAGGTTCCTTCTTGAGATCATCTTAGAATGACATTTTCATTCAGAATACACTGTCCAAAATCCAAGAAGCTCCGGTCAGATTCCGGTCAAACCGATGGCTTTTGAGAAACAAATATCTTCCGATGGCTTATGGAGTGGTGACTCACCCCGATGGCTTTTGCTCTCCTCTTTCCATGTGTTGTGATCTCCTCCACATCCCTCTTCCCTTGTGACAAGTGTCTCTCCTCTCATCCACATCCATCCCTTGCCCTTAGCCTATAAATAGAGATGCCCTCTCCTTGTAAATGTATCCCATCCACAATCCACAAGTCTTTAGAGAAATAGAGGGCTTAACCCTCTTCTCTTCACTTTCAATACACATTTTGTTCTTCATTTTGGAGCTACTTTTCCTTGCTTGGATCTTGCTTAGGAGCTCCTCTCCTCCACTTATTGTAGGTACAAAAGCCACGGCTTGTCCTTTACTTTTCGTATATATTGTTCTTACTTTAAAGTTATTCTCCTTTTCGGTATCCTTGTTCAAAGCCATGGTTTGCTTGTATTCCTTGACATGAATACAAGTAGCTAAAAGCTTGTATTCGGTAGAGGGAGTATTTATATCATAAACCGTTCTAGACTCTATGCTTAATGCTACTCAGTGTTTCAAAACTTGTTCTATGTGCCACATATTAGGTTAGAACTTCCAAGGTTGAGTGGATGCTTTAACGGGCAAAGCTCTTCCGTGGGGTTCGTGAACATACTCGGGTAAGTGGATGCTTTAACGGGCAAAGCTTATCTGAGGAGTTCGACCTCTTTCAAAAACCATTTGGTTGATCGTAACTGAAGATCAAATGGATGCACATAAGACTAAGATACTTCGAAAGGAGGAATTAGTCTAAATAGAACAAGTGTTCTAAATGATGTTGCAAGTCATGTGCTAGAAATAGCCTTGATTCATCTTTGAACACTTAGTATGATCATTAGAGGTCAATGATGAACGATGATATGATATGAAACCCCTAAACCGAATCCTTTCCTTACAGTCCATTATCAACTGTTCTAATTTACTTTCAGTTCTCAAAGCACACTCAAACCCAACCCCAATCGCATTAAATTTATGCATAAGCTTCATTAAAGAACAACTAATCCACCAATTCCCTTGGGTTCGACCCCTACTTACCACTGACTACCAAAAATAGTTAAGTCACGAGTAGCGGAGATATAAATTTATTTTGCACAGAGAACATCGCACCCTAACGACAGTGCAGTGGGCTCCGTCAACCGCCAATTGTTCCATCTGTTTGATGATGAGCCTCCCTTCTTGCCACAATTGCTAACCATCTTCCTTCGAAAAATAACAAATTACATAAAATACAGTACATTGCACTACTAATTCCTAACAATTGCATAAGGCTGTACAATATAATAAACAAATTCCTAACATACCGGCACAAAAAAATCTACTACAATAGTACTATAAATAAATTAGCATATGCTTCGCACAATTCGGGACCCAAGGTGAAACAATCAGGAATCGATGGAGTCAACTAGGGACAATTGAATCTCAAAAACTGGCTATCGTACCAAAATGAATCCAAATCTAAGGTTAAATCAAGACGGAACCGTAATTAATTTGTCGGGCGCCAGTTGGAAACCTATACATTTACTTGAACGGCGACATTGACAGAAGTGTAAACAGAAACTTAAATCGACATACCTTAGCGACTGAGAAATCGTTTAGTATGCTTAGGCGGGCTAAGTCGGTAGTAACAATTCGAAGGCGAGGTGAATCAGATTATCAGAGTGTGTGAATATGCGGAGAATTTTTTTTTGTTTAGTAAACAAACGTAGTAAAATAGCGTACAACGTTTCCTCTGTAGGCGCTGTTGTTACCACACTTATGGCTGCGCCTCTTAATTAAAGCGTTGTTTTAGTTGATTTATAACATCGCCTACATTGAAACGCTGTTTTACTTATATTACAACAACGCTCATACGGAAAGCGATGTTGTCAGAATAACGGACTAATAACTGAAATAAGACGGAATCAGACATCGTCCACCCTATAAGTAAAAGTAATAGCTTGTCTTTAAAATTTCATCCCGACAATTTAATATAATGAGTTCGAATTCTGCAGTTGGACGTTTTTTTACTGCCATGTCAGAAGAAGAATCAAGCGGTTCTGAAGGATATGTTTGTTCCGCTCAAGATTTTATATATCCTTGTGATAATGGCGCGGACTGTTTAGGAGAGCATAGCTTCAGTTGGGCAAAATACAGAGAGGACAAAGACAATAGTAGACAAGGTCCGTCTTCAAAAGCAAATCCAGTTGAAGGTGACGAAGAAGTTGACCAGCCGTCACCCCGTGGGTCACCTGCAACTCAAAGATCGCGAACTCGTTGAATTTATGAAATTAGCTTTGCGCATCATCTGAAATAATCAGTACTCTGTTATTGATGTTCATACGTATCAAATGAAGTTAACTTTCCGTTAAGTTGTTAAACTTTTTCGGTATTAATGCAATTCAAATAACGTTAAATGTATCTAATACAAAATATCACTAGAGATTAAACTTCGTGCTATTTTGTACATAAATATGTGCACATAGTGTTAAGATGTATATCACACAAAAATTCACGTGGCTCATTAAATTGCCGACACACATTCCGTCTATGTTTCGTCACATTTCCGTCACAGGTGACGAAACAACCACGTAAAACCATCGAAATTGTACCATCCTATATTATAATTGGTCCTGGCCCTTTGAAATGAATATAAATGTGCCTAAGCCATATTACGCATAAACACAAATTGAAGGGTCGAATATGAATCCACATCGTCGCATTCCTGTTCATGCTGGTTGTGTTCCCGAGTTGCTTAGAGAGAGACCCGGTGTCAGATTGAGTGACGATAACGACCATTAGCTGAAGAAACTACGCAAGAGTATCTATCTGAAAGACCAGCAGAATCAAGTCCAGCTGGTGAAAATAATCTTTGTTTCACCAAACAAAATTGGTTGGATGCATTGCGATTTACTACAAGCGACTTATTCAGGTGGATGACTAAGTTTGATTTCGATGTACCCATTACGCCTCTTATCGAAATTACAGCTAACGGTCCATTAAAGCCTGATAAGGTACTACTCAGAAACAACATTTATTCCATTGCATTTTAGTACTGTTTATTGATGCCTGAGTCTTTGCAACAATCATTGGACAGATTGTGGGAGTTATTGACAGTTGTGAACTGAACATGGATGGCTCTGGATTCGAGATTACTTTAAAGGTACACGTATTTTCCCCTTTTATATTTACTTCAATTTCAAATTAAATAAACATACAATGTTTCAAATTTAGGATCCAACAGCTTTAGTACGCGCAACCGTCCATAGCACTGATGTAGGGAATCAGAAAACACGAGACAGTATTAAAGTGGGATCTGTCCTCGTTCTAAAAAAGGTTTTCATACAACACAGATTTATGTACATATTTATGTTGTTAGGGACATTTCATATATTGATTGTCTGATAACAATGTCAGGTTTCCGTGTGGTTGGGTTGTTCAGACAACTGTATCTTACAGATTACTGGAATGAATCTTGTCCGTGTGTACGTTGATGAGAGCCCGACATGATATCAATAAGACTTTTAACAATCATTTAATGTGATGTGCTTCTATATTTGAATTTGCAGATGTTTGTAAATATTTTCGTAAGTGTCGGTTGTAAGTGTTTCTTAATAGTATACATATTCTTGTCGTGTTCTGTTCAAAACATTAATATATTATTTACTACATGATGTGACGATCATTATTGAGCGATGTCGGGGGACATTAATCACAAAATTTATTAACTGCAACTTTTCCGGCTCCAATACCTTCAAAATCCGTCAATGATGACGGAAATGTAACTGTAAACATACGGAAATTTGTTATCAAGAGACATTATTGACTTTCTTTAAGAATATAACATGCCGACATAATTTCCCTATATTTTCCGTTGTAATTCCTACACTGATGACGGAATTATAACGGAAACTTGACGATTTTCATACCATCGACAATACAACGTTCCTAAAGGTTTGAGTGGCCTATAAAAGAACACTAAAAACCCAAAAAAAATATTCCTACTTACTATGAATCCCCATCGTCGTATTCCTGGACCTGCTGGTCGTGTTCTCGAGTTGCTCCGACAAAGACCGGGAGTAAGATTAGGCGTTCATAACGACCAGATTTCTGAAGAAACAACGCAAGAGTATCTCGATGAACGACTGGCGGAGTCAACTGCAGATGCTGATAATAGTACTTATTTTATCAAAAAAATTGGCTGGATGCATTGCAAGTCACTTGCAGCGAGTTATTCACCCGGATGACAGAGTTTCCTATCGATGTACCAAATACGGCTTTGATCGAAATTACACCAGACGGAAAAAAGAAGCCTGACAAGGTACTGCTCCAATACAACATATCTTCAAACGCATTTATAACTTCCATATTTGATTGATGATATGCAACAATCATTTGACAGATTTTGGGAGTCATTGACACATGTCAATTGAACATAGACGGATCTGGATTCATCATTACTTTAAAGGTACACTTATTTTCATTTTTATTTTTAGTGCATTTGCATTCTAATTAGATATACATAATCCAATGTAGGATCCTACTGCATTAGTACGAGCGACTGTTCATAGCTCGGCTGTATGGGATCAGAAAACACGAGACAATATTAAAGTCGGCTCTGTCCTTGTACTACAAAAGGTTCATACTACTATCGATTGTACAAATTTTTTTAATTTTCACTTTTAATCAATTTACTTACGATAACTATTTCAGGTTTCAGTTTGGTGGGATCGTTGTATCCTAAATATTACTGAAAAAAATCTCGTCCGGGTGTACGAGGATGAAACCCCGCCGGCCTGATGTTTCATAGACCTTATGTAATAATATCTAAACTTTCCTTGACATTAGTCAAATGTCAAGTGCTTAATTATCATAATATTTTCTAATGTTTCGATTGTACAACTTTTTACAATATCCGTATATGTATGTTATATTAATTTTTTGTTGACGGAATATGTATCATAATTATTAACTTCTGACCTACCGAAATATACAACCTGTGATATAAATATGGACATTTGCAATAGGCAAATGCATTCCTACCATCTTTCTAAATTCACGCTAACAATCAAGTGTTCCAATTTCACCATCTTTCTTTGCTGCGAGTTTTTTTATTTTAACTATCTTTTAGGATTGCTTGTGTAGATCAGTCAACCACATTATTTGGTTATGTTTCATGATCAGCTCCATTCTGTTCCCCTCCGTCTTATTCAGAATTTTTCGCTCATCTTGAGAGAGAAATTGTGAATACGACCGATGACAACAGATTGGAGCTTGTCATGAAACATAACCATATAATGTTGTTGCCTGACCTGCACAAGCAATCAAAAAAGATCATTAAAAGAAAAAACTCGTAGCAAAAGAAATTTTTTTCTACGTCTGTATTCCGTCAATTTGCCGACACCGGAAAATGAAATGCATTGCAATTATAACGGACATTTTTTGAAAATACTTATTCACTACCACAGCGCATACCAGGTAGGCGCTGTTTTTTTTTACATACAAAGGCGCTTCCTACCTAAGCGCTGTCATACGGTGAATAAATATACCGATATTATTTAACCTTATGTAAAAGTTCGTCGACAATTCGTTGTAATTCCGTCACCAGATGACGGAAAGGTTCCGCCGAGTTGACAGAATATTTATCATCACGATTCCATTATGATTCCGTCACTAAATTTTAATATATCCGTTGGAAAATAAATGGACCATTAATAGTTAACCGTTGTAATAATTCGTCAACAATTCGTTGTAATTCCAACACGTAGTGCCGGAATGGTCCCGGTGTGTTGACGGAATATGTATCATCATCATTCCATTACCATTCAGTCAGTTAATTTTAATATATTCGTTGGGACAAACATGGACCGTTAATATTGAACCGTTGTAAAATTTGCAAATGTCCTATAATATAAATATGTAAATTTGCAATAGATAAATGTATTCCCACCATCTTACTACATTCACGCTTACAATCAATAGTTCCAATTTTACCCAATGGCTTGTTTGCAATGTCCAAGGAATTAAGGCAGCGGAAATTTTGACCAACCACCTGTGCTGATATTTGCTTCGACCCAGGCACGACGTGAGGTACTCTCTTTTAGTTTCCGTTAAAATCATATTGCATATAAATATACATGGCATATTTATATCACGAAAGGAGATGGATGTACGAAGCACGTGCTCATGGGGAGTCATACACCAATGATGTTTTCATCGCCGGAGTCAATAACTTTATTGAAACAGCTGTGTCAAAAGGTTTTCTTGCCAGCGACAACACAATCCGCTGTCCATGTACGAAATGTAAAAACCGGTGATTCATCAATATAAGAATAACGGAGGAGCATTTATACAAATACGGTTTCACACCAAACTACTTCAATTGGACCCTACACGGCGAAGATCTTGCAGAAATGCAGTACGTAAATACTTGCCCAACCATACCTGTCCCGAGCATAGTTGACCCAGTTCTTGATTCTGAAGAAGAAATTTCAAGTCATGCGGCCTTCCCAGAGATAGTTCTTGAATTTGCAAGTCATGGTGATATTCCCGAGTCGTCTAACTTTGGTGAACATCAAACAGAGAATTTCGAAGCAAATAGATTCTTCAATATCCTAAATTCATGTTCAGAGCCAGCTTACGAAGGTTGCACGACAGAGACGGAGCTTTCGATTAACATGAAACTACTGGCAACAATAGCTAACTATTGATTATCCGAAGGCGCATTTAACGCCGTATGTGGAACGATGAAAAATCTAATTGAAGGGAGAACAAGATCCCATCTTCTTTCAAACAATCAAAGAAACTCGTAGCTGATCTTGGAATGGGTTACCAACATATTGACGTGTGTGTAGGGGGGTGTATGATTTACTAGTGCTGTGACGAAAGTATGACAGTATGTCGTTTCTGCTCCGAACCAAGATATCATCGTCCAAGACGCGGAGAAAGTTCTTCATCGTACCAATGAAATGCGAGACGCCAAATGTTTTACTTGCCGATTATAACGCGACTACAGAGACTTTTTTTATCGCCAAGTCTGGCATCAGAAATGTGCTGGCACACTACACCCAGAGCAGACGTTCATCAGATGGTTCACCCTTCGGACGGGGAATCTTGGAAGCATTTTAATCGGTGCCATCCAGACTTTGCATCCGAGTCACGTAATGTAAGATTGGGATTATGCACAGATGGATTTAATCCATGGGGTATGTGCACCAAACAGTACTCCGTTTGGCCTGTCAAGGTAACACCCTACAACTTACCACCGTGGTTGTGCATGAAAACGAGATTCATTTGGTTAACTATACTAATCCCTGGGTCGTCTAATCCAAAGAAGCGCTTGGACATATATCTAAGGCCTCTTATTGATGACTTTGTACATCTTTGGAATGTTGGGGTCGATACTTACGATGCTAATCGGAAACAGAGTTTTACATTGAGGGCAGCTCTCATGTGGACTGTATCTGATTTCCCTGCGATGGAATGTTATCGGGGTGGTCAACTCAAGGAAAACTCGGCTGCCCCTATTGTATGGACGACACAAAGACATTCGTGTTGAAGAACGGAAGAAAAGTTTCGTATTTTGGCTTCCACAGACGATTTTAATCAGAAATTCATACATATCGGGGTAATGCCAGAAATTTCTACAGAGATCGAACCGACTTCGACGGTCCAGTCCAATTTCGAACAGGTCAAGAAATTTATAACAGGGTAAAAAAACTTAAAGTATATATGGGAACAACGTATCAATGAGGTTTTCGACGGCTTCGGGTTGGAACACAACTGGACAAAGAAATCTATATTTTGGGAACTACCTTACTGGGTGGACGTGAAGCTTAGACTTAACCTGGACGTCATTCACATTGAAAAGAATGTTTTTAAGAATTTATTCAACACCATCATGGATGTAAAGGGGAAAACAAAGGATGACGGTGTGAAGTGCAGAAAAGATATCGGGTTGTACTATCGAAGACCAGAATTGGAACTGAAAACTTACCGTGGTCGTTTGGTAGCGAACAAGGGTAAGTATCAGCTTACAAGAGAACAACAGAATCTTGTGCTTATTTGGGTGAAGTCTCTAAAGTTTCCTGATGGATTTTCATCTAATTGGGGAATAAAGTAGATTTGAGTGCACTAAAACTAGTAGGTTACAAGTCACAAGACGCACACGTATTCATCGAGCGACTCATGCCGATTGCTTTCAAGGGTCTTTTACCAAAACATATATGGGAAGCTGTATCCGAGTTGTGTACATTTTTCCGAGATATATGTGCATCTTCACTTCACATTGAGCGAATGGAACATTGGCAGAACAACATATCAGTGACACTCTGTAAGCTGGAGACAATATTTCCCCCTTCATTTTTCGACTCAATTGAACACCTACCAATTCATTTGGCTGATGAGGTCCTACTTGGTAGACCAGTACACTACCGTTGGATGTATCCGTTTGAGCGTTTCATCTACCGTCTTAAACAGTTGGGCCAAAAGGGAAACAGAGCTGAGGTGGAAGCCAGTATTGTTAACGCATACATATAGTTGGAGACTTCTTATTTGGGATCCGACTACCTAGATCCGGAATTAACAACGCCCGGTATACGCTTACAACGAAATGAAGTAGCGACATCAGATTTCGAAGATCCTCAGATTTCTATTTACAATTATCCGGGAGTTGGTGGCAGTAAAATTAAACGGAGGGTATTAGACAGCCGAGAATTTAAAAAAGCATCTCATTACATCTTTAGCAACACGCCTGAACTTGAACAATATTTGGCGTTATTTGAGACCGGCTTAAAACAAAAACGCCCGCGATTCAATGATCAGTAAATAAAAAATGGTATATTAACGGATTTTCCAGAATGGCTGTGTTCCCATGTAAGTGTAATCAACTTAAATTTCGTTTCATTATGTAGCAAATTAAACTGTACTTGCACTTTCATGTTCATCCAATATATTATGTTCAGGTTTGGGAGCTTGGAGAAACATTAGCACTACCACAGTGAATTCACTACTTGTCCGCTGGATTTCAATCCGACGTTGCATGTTCGGCAACATACAAAGTGAACAACTACAAATTTCACATTGAAAGCCATGGTGAAGGGAGGAACACGGTGAATAGTCATGTTTACGTAAAAGGAACAGAAGGTACACACTACTACGGGGTGATTGAAGAAATAATTCATATGAGATGTAGAACCAACCATCGCCTAAAGGTTGTCTTGTTCAAGTGTCGTTGGTACGACCCTCAGTTTGTTAAGTGATACCCGTCTAACGGGATTGTCATCATGAACACTCATAGACCCTACCCCCATTACGACCCTTACATTCTTGCCCAGCAAGCGGTGCAAGTTTACTATGTGACGTTTTCGGGATTAGCTGGACAAAATAATCAAGGTTGGGTTGCAATTTGTCCTGTGAAACCGACAAACGCAATCGACATGGATGTAGCAAATGTTCCATTCCAAGATGAGGGTCAAATGGGAACTGAACTGCCTGTATTGGTCAACGAAATCTGATCGTACGGGAACCTCGCTGATGATCAGGTCTACGAGTACACCGAAGAAGACGGTAACGACGAGCATGTAGCTGATAATCCAGATACCGAAGAAGAGTCTGACGAATCGTCGTGAATGAATCAAGATAATCCAAATACACTTACTATATGTTTTGCATGTTCAATAAATTGTAACAAAAAAATCAATAAATAAATATGCAGTACGAATATAAAAATTGTACTTGTAATAAATACGTTTGTTTTAAGTAAATGCAAAGGCCCGTTTAATTTAATGTCTTTTTCTGAAAAAATGATAAGTAAACAGCGATTAATACATATGCGCTTTGTAAGACAGCGTTTACTGTATACGCGCCGTGGAAACTCATCAAAACGACAGCGCCTCATTTATATGCGCTATATTAAATAACATATACGCAAGCGCTTAATAGTTAAAACGCTGTCATATGTGAATGAAAACAGCGCTTATTCCAAAAGGCGCTGTCGTATTCCTATAAAAAAAATCACCCGCCGTATTAACCCGCCTAAACAAGTAAGACTATTTACCTAAAATAGACTAAAGGTAACGTTTATTTGGCGAAATAACAACGCAATAATTAAATATGTGTTTACGAATTGAAATTACATGCGTCAGTAGAAAACCCTCATTATCTTTCTTCCAACACAATCATCTGTTGTAGTCCGCCGAGTTCTTCAACCGATTTCGGAAGCAAGTATCGTTGCACAGGTAAGGAAAAGTCGTCGTCTTTCTCCTGTCAGCTTGATATCCGTAAGTTAGATTCCGTGGCTGCGTTTGTTGTTGTTCTAATGAAATGCGTGTGTGTCTGCTAGATTATTGGGCGTTTGTTTGTCGTATAAAGTGTTGATTGTACTGAAAAAATGTTCCAAAATGGCCGGTTGACGAATTGTGTTTATTTGACTGTGTAAGCTGTATTCTGGCAGGTATGACTGATTTTCATTCATTATCATTTTGTGTACAATTTGTGATTGTTGTCATAATCTGATAATGAAATGCTTGTAGCTCATCGTCCTTAGGTACAATGTTGCATTGAATGTAACACTTGTGATACAATTTGGGTTCAATTTAATTTTGTCATACAGATACAAGCTACTTGTTGCTTTCATTGAATTTGTTGATACACAAAACAATTTGTGTTTGCTTGTTGTTGTTAGCTTGCCAACTTGTTGTCTATTTGTGTATTAAAAATACTGATTTAAATTTTGTGGCAGGGTATAATATGGGACCAATCAAGCGCAATGTACCCGGTAAAAGGAATACCAGAGCTAGTAAAGGTACTGGGACTTCGTCACAAACGTGGCTAACTGACATACGCCAACCGAGACAGTTGAGGCAGGACATGCAACATCAGCCTTCAACTAGGGACACCAAGCAAAATCGAGATGTGTACAGACCTTTTATTCCAGTACAGGAGCCTACCCTTGCGAGACAAGGGGGTGAGGACAGGCAATGTACACCATCATCAACCGGGGATAGAAGTCCAAGTCCAGACCTTAACAGGCCTTTTATGCATGTACAGGAGCCTACCCGTGATCCGATGGATGAGGAGGGAACCTTACCAGAAGCGGAAGATTACGACTTCGACGAACTGTTGAATTTGGTGGCGGATTCGGCGGGGAACAGAGAGGTTGACGAGGGAGCCGAAGAGAGGGACTCACCTTCGGCATATGATGACGCTCAAGATGACACAATTCGGCTAGAGTACGTTAGAGGAGGGACTTCGGCCGGTGGCGGACTCGGTGAGGAGACACCATTGGGTTCGATGCCACATGATGATCGGCCTTGGATCACTCCAGCTGGGGATGACAAGTGAGTACTTTTATTGTACATATATTTGTGCAGCTTGTTTTACTAACAATATTGTAAATGTTACACCTTGTTTTTTTTCAGCTTTGACCCCCCTTCGGCTGTTAACAAAATCGGGCTTCAATGCATTGGACCTGGTTTTAAGGTTGGTTGGATGACAATGGGGACGTGTGATCCACACGCTCCGGTGAAGTGGTTTCGACACTTTAAGGTAAAATGTATTAATATTGTGTTAGTTGCGTATTTTTGGTCATTTGTTTTCTACATGGAAATATGTTTTCGATTACATAGTTTTGTGTTTCTATTAAATTGTTCGTAACACAACAAAGTAATGTACATGTAGAGCTTCTACCGGTGGGATCCGATCCACACCGACCAAATTGAGGCCAACTTTAGGAAGAAGGCGGTTAAGATTCTACAAGATACCTGGAGAGGCTTGCGATCCGGGAAGACTAAAAGCCCGAAATGGTTGACCGAAGATCACAAAGTTGCGGGAAAAGCTCCATTTAACATGGACCCAGCATTCATAGCCCGCAGTGAAAAGAACAAGCAAACTTATTCTGCCCAGCATGCTAGAAACGGCCCAGCCTTGCACGCATTTGGGTCTAGACTAGCACACTATCACTTTGCGAAGGTGGTAATACATGCAACACTGATAAAAATAATTCAATTTTAAATATCATTTATTATAACACATTTATCATTAAATTTGCAGGAAAAGGATAATCAAAGACAAGTGTTGCCAACTGATATGTTTGACAAGAAATACAAGAGGAAGGATGGGACATATTTGATACCCGACGGGGAGAACAAAAGGGTATTACACTTGCTAATTATATTTGTTTATTACATTTGTTTATCTTATTATATTTTAGTATCAGTGTTGCCAACTAATAGGTTTCTTATTGTATTTTCTTATTACATTTGTTTCTTATATTCAAAAAATTTTAGTTTCATTTGTAAAAATGTGCAGAAACAGCTTGCTGATGCTGAAGCTCTAGTCCTGAAGGATCGCGGCGGAGATGAAAGGGTACCGGAGGAAAAGCTGGTAGAGGCCGCTGCAACTGTCATGGGGGTTCACCCGAGGTCGGGGATACCGTATCTGTATGGGCCTACAGCGACATTGGTGTCAGACAAGTTCTCGTCAACGGGCAGCTAGTCGTGTGCGAGCTCGCAGAGATCGAGGGCCCAATAAGACGAATACACTCAGGAGCTGATGCCGCGTTTAGAGCGCATGGAATCCCGACAGGAGGCGGAGCTGAGGCGCATGGAATCCCGACAGGAGGCTGAGATGAGAAGCATGAAGGACAGCATAGATCAAATGATGCAAATGCAGGCTGCTATGATGAGGATGCTCACTACTCCTGGATACCAACCGCCCTCAAGTCAAAGCCCGAATGGAAACAACCGTGGTATGCCTAATCAGGGATCCCATGAAGACAACCGCTGAGAGTAGACATTTTAATTTTATTTGACTCGACTCTTGTTTTATAATTATGACTCGTCAGTTTTTAATTAAATATGGAAATTTCGAATTTAATATTTGAAATAATCTAAAATTAAATATAGTTGAAAAATAGGAAATTTAAACAATTTAATTACTGGAAATAAATAGGAAATTTAAACATGCCGGAAAAATGACGGGATGTAGTCGGAAAAAAAAGAAGACGGAATTTCGATGAAATATCGCCGATAATATATTGTGCCGGAAATATGGCAGAAAAATGACGGAAAGATGAGTAGCGTAAGAATGTCGGAAAGTTGACGGTTTCCTTGTAGACGGCATATCGATGGAATATTGCCGATAATTTCTTTTGCCGGTAATTTGCCAAAGATGGAGCAATGACGGAATATGTACGGAACTATAAATACGGAATTAAGACGGAATATATTATTGATGGAACATGGACGGAATTTAGACGGAAAAGTTAGATGACGGAATGTAGCCGGAAGATAGACGCAAAATATTGAAAACGGAAATGTGTTTGAATATAGACGGAAAATACTATTGACGAAATTCAGACGGTATTTTCACGGAAAATCTCAACGGATACATGCCGGATTGACGACGGAATTTGAATTAACGGAACCTTGACGGAATGTCAACGGAACCTTGACGGAAATAAACGACGGAATGGTGACGGAAAAATTTTACCGGCGGGAAAATTTCCGTCACATTCATCGTTGAAGGAAAATTGACGGAAATTCGAATTTTTCCGTCATTATTCCGGCGATTTCCTGACGTCGGAAATTTACCAAAAATTAGTAGTGTTAGGTGAGCTTAATTAGTTTAATTTAATTTAGTTTATGTGAGCTAAGGTTAATTTAGTTTAGCTAATATCGACTTAGGTGAATTTAGATTAGCTTATTTTATTTTTAATTTTATTATTTGAATTATTATTTATAAAAATGTTTGATATTTATAAAATAGTTTGAATAACAATTAATTGAATTTAAATTAATATACATAAAAGATTGAATAACATGTAATTTTAAAAAGACAATATATTGTATAATTATAAATAAAAACTTAAAATAATATTTGCAATAATTTATATATTTTATTAAGGGTTGAGTTATGGTCAGAACCGAGAAATCAAAGCTTTTAATATCCGTTAATCTGATAATCTTAACGGTTTAGATTAATCAATATTAATTCAAAATAAATACTTTTTTAATCGTTTTTATGGCTACTAAGGGTATATTAGGATATGATAATGTATATTTTAATCTTATAATCCCACAAATATTGAGTCAAATATACGCTCTACTATTTCACGCCCTATATTTTCGAAATCAATGATTTCTTCAACGAATATCTCTCTTCTCAGCGATTTCTATAACCCTTGATTTCGCAGGCGCTCAACATGTCGAAGGTGCCACACATATGTTGGGATGTTTCTGGGTTGATGTTGGTTGTTCGTGAATATGCCTCTGTTGTTCGTGGTTTCGAATATACCCATATATATTTCTAGGTTCGGGTTGATTATTCGTGAATATGCCTCTGTTGTTCGTGATTTTGATCAACACTGTTCTGCTCAAAATCACAAACATCAAGTTCTGATCTACGAAGAATAAAACCTCGTTTGGACAAAATAACAATTCGCGATTAAAAACCAAACCCCTCAATTAAAAACTATTAGCAAGGAGAGTGCTTTCTCGTTTGACTTCAGTAAAGATGCCAAAGCTACCGCGATAAAGAGAGAGAGACGGGGAGTGAGTTTAGGTTATTATGACGCAGAGAAAGCAACAAAGTTGAAGATGGAGATTGGGATTCAAGTATATGGGTCACAGGGTCTCCGTTAGTGTGGAAGAGAGCAGCATGGATTTTTTTACCCATGTTCCGCGCCTGCACAAATTTTCGAGATGGGTGCACTCGGTGATGATGATGTTTACGGATGACCGCAGAGGAGATCAAATCTTATTCAGAAATTATGGGATTTAGTTTATATAAGATCGTGTGAATTGTTTTCAGATTGACTAATATGTCTTCCCATCATATATATTGTAATTAAATAATTATTGTATTTGCTAAAATTAAGGAATGTTGATGATTTAATCGTACGAATATTAAAAGTTCTTATTTCTGACGAAAACTGATTGTTCTGACCTGATCTTTAGCCTTATAATAAAAATAATATGATATATTAATAAAAAAAATTAGTATTTTTATAAAATAGGTATCGATAAAATACATGTTTTATTTATAAACATAGTTATTAAAATTTTACCAAATCAAAATAGTTATATGTATTATTATTAATTACAAAATTATTTATTTTGTTTAATGAAGTTTTATTCAAAAGTTTGAATAACCCACTTTTAAGTAAAAGGATCAGGTACAAAGTTGATTTTTTGGTACAAATACAAACTAATCATAGCCATTGATCTTGTGATTTGAATGGATGAGATTAAATCCTAATTTTCGGTGCATTTTCTTGGTGATGAATTATAAAATGAAAATGACGAACTATGTCGTCTTTTTCATTTTTCGGCTTGAAAAGTGACGAATTATAGGTTGATTTTGACGAACTTTGTATTTTGTATCGAAAATCAACTTTGTACCTGATCTTGACCCTAACTTTTAATTATAAAAAGAAAAAACTATTTTATAAATATCAATAAAAAATTGAAATTATATTTACAAATATGTAAATTTTTTATAATAAATATAATAGAATTAATAAAGTACATTCATAAAAAAAATATTATTATAAAATATAGATATAAATAAAATACACGTTTAAAATTTTACAAAATAAAAAATTGATTTTATGATTTTATAAGTAATTATAAAATATATTTATTTTGTGTATTAAATTTTATTCAAACATTTTTTATAAATATTCATTAAACCAATATTATTTATTTATATTGGTTTTGCTGAGTTCGGATCAAATTAGAAGTGGTAGATTTAATGAGAAATGAGAATTAATCTTAACCGTATAATCTTAATATGAACGGTCCTAATAATTACTATTTTTTTAAAATTAAAAATATGTTTATAAGGTATTAAGAGCATATTGGTCATTTAATTTAATTAAGTTTATAATTTCATGAACAAAAACCATAAACTCCTCGATAAAAAATCAATGCGTCTCTATCGTCACCGTAAATCAGTGCTTCTCCGTCGCCGTCGCCCGCCCTTATGCGCAATCACTCTCAAGCAAACACCACTTTCTCCCTACATCGCCAACAATTACAATGACCCCTAATCAATAAAGGCCCACGCTACAAAAAAAATCAAGTTTTTCGCAACTTAATGCGCCGCCGTCAACATCCCAACGAAGAGTTCCACAATCAGCCCACTCCTCCACCTCCACCAAATGTTAGTCGAATAGAGAATCGAACATGGGGATGTTTGGGCGATGCGAACTCAAGATGGTTTTGTGATGCATAAAGTTTGGATCTTGAAAGTATTTGGCTGATTTTTTTCTTTTTGCAACTCATTCCATGCCGAGTTAAATTGTTTGGCCAGTGCTCAATTTTGGGTTTGTCCATTTAGTGATCACGAATTGTACTAATTGGAATACAAATTTTATAAACGATGAATTTTGAGTTCGTCTCTATACTAATTAGTGACATATATGTCACAAATTTTGCCTTTTAATTTTTGATGACCAAAATTCGTAACATTCACTGTTGCCAAAATTCGTAACAGTTACGAATAAAATTTGTAGCGGCACTGATGACCAAAATTCGTAACAGTCACTGATGTCCAAAATTCGTAACAGTCACTGATGTCCAAAATTCGTAGCAATCACTGATGACAAGTATGCTACGAATTAGTGACAAAGATGCTACGAATTATGCAATGCATAATTGGTGAGAAATATGCTACAAATTTTGGCTTTAGTAACTATGAATTTTATCATGAATTCAGAACCAATGTTGTTCTGCAAAATAAAGCTAAGAATTTTGATTTAATAACTACGAAATTTATCATGAATCCAAAACCAATGTTGATCAGCAAAATCTACGAAATTTGATTTTGTGACTATGAATTTTATCACGAATCTTATTCTTTGAGTGTTACGAATTTTTACCGATTAAAAGGATCGCCTTTTCCCAATCTGCATAACACATCCTATTGCAAGGGTTTGTGGTGGTGAAAATGACTTGTGCTCGAGCAAGTATCTAGCAGAGAAGATGAAACTCGAGGAAAGCAGAGAAGATTTGTATGTGAAATTGTCAATTGAATTTGTGTTCACTTTATCTTGGTTGATAAAGCTTTGCAGACAGTAATCTACATCCAGTTTTTGAGACACAATCTACTTGTTCCTCATCTTCTGGTTCCCGTTCGGAGGAGTGTTGCAGGTTTTTCTGGGTCTGTTCTTCACAGTGAAATACATAAGTCATCTGGTGAAGGCGTGTAGGTACGATTGCCATATTTTCAAATCAGTGTTCCTGTGATGAAACAAAATTAGGGTTGCTGTTGTTGTTGATGACGACGATAATGATTTAGATATGAAATTTGACATATATACCCTTGATTCGTATTTAATCGTGATTTATAAACTAATTTTGAATATAATCTGGACTGTGTTATGGACAAACATGATAATTTCTCATTTCTCATGAATAAAAGACTTCTCATGGGATCCGCTCCTTAGTTTTGCTTAGGTGAGAGAAGCCACCTCAAGAAAAAAGAAACTAGAGAAGCCAATTCCTAGTGTCAAGATCTATCTCAGTACCAATTACTGCGACCTTAATCAAAATGGACTGTTGAGCATGAAAACCTTGGTCCATCCGACAGAGCCGTGTGGCCCAAACATTGTTGGTACCAACCAAGTAAATGCAAGAAGAAATGTTTATCGATCCAACAATCGCAAGCTTTCTTTTACTGGTGAGAGAGCACTGGAAATTACGAGTTCGTTTGAGTTCATCTTACTTGTAAGTTTATTCTTGATGATGTTCAACGATGAAAATTTTATATATTGATACTATAAATTTCGGAGGAGTCAAAATAGGACAAATCAACCGACTGAGATTATAGGCTAAAATGTTAACTTTTCTAATTCAAACAAAGGCCAAGTGACACAAATCGTATATAAAAGTCATGAGGAGCGCTCAATGAGAACCCCTTTAAATTTTGGTGGTGACACGTGTCCCATGTGCATTTTCCAATATGCATTTAATGCAAAGTCAAAGTCACATTTTTGACTTTGCATTTTGAACATGTGTCACATGCAGATTCAAAGATGCATCATATGATCTAATGGTGAGATTTAAATTTTCAAGTTCTCGAATTTTTAAAGTTCTCAACCCGAACGCTCCCCTAGAAGTCATATGTGTAAAAGTTGGGTCTCACTAATACTTGCTAGAAAGAATCAACACTCGATATCTAGACCAACCATACAATATTCAGAAAAATCGGAAGGATGGAATTTATATGCTAGTAGAAGCGCACATCTTTAAGCATTGAATGTTCGACAATTATTGTGCATGTGAAGACGCTATATAGAACGTTCTGCAAATTTGCTACGAAGCTCTGCCAACTCACCGTCAATGACGACATAAATTTCATTGACCCAAAAAACTACTCATCTATAGTATATATTACATTATTTCTTGCATCTTTCTCGTAAGTAGAAGACATATTTGTCATAATAATACCATGCTCACAATAGAATGTTACAACATTTGTAGTCAAATCGTCCCAATCATTCTCTCATCAACTAAAGTTTTTCTTTTGCCACTGAAAGAAAATCCACAACATTAACAATCTTATGAAAAGCTTGAGAAAGAACTCGATAATTTTCATGACTTCATGCATTAAAAGTAAAAGTAGATAATGTAACGATCCGACCGGAGTAGCCGATTCAGGCCGTTATAAGCCTAGCATGTCCTAACTGGCATGCCACTGCCCTCCCCTAGGTCACCGCAATCTAGAGTTTACCATAAAAGATCATGGTAGATTGGTGACATGATAGCAATAAGCTAGCTTATCAAGCTTGCACACACGAAACACCCAAGCGACGTGGGACAGATATTCAGAATAACGACCCGACCGGAATAGTCGATCCGGCCTGTTATAAGCCTAGCATGTCCTAAATGGCATGCCACCGCCCTCCCCTATGTCACCACCACCTAGAGTTCATCACAAAAGACCATGGTAGATTAGTATTAGGGGATCTGTCCCACTGTACAGCATATTATAAGGACTTAAATGTAATTAGTCTCTTTTGTATTTTGTGTATATATAGAAATGGATAGACAAGCACAGTGACTTACTGTGTATATTCCGCCAAACCTTTCCCCTTCATTTCCTTACTCAGTCCCTTCAGTCCCGATCATTTCCTCTTCACTTCGCCTGAATAATCACATGGTATCAGAACAGTGACGATAGTGATCTGTTGGAGTTCCTGCCTTTTGTTTCCATTTTTTTTCTCCCCTTCCAATCGATCAACTTGATCCTTCTCACTGATATCAATGGCTACACCTCCTACACCACCTGATTCCCAGGTTTCGTCCGGCTCAACCCCTGTCTCTCAGCCACAATCTGTCCAGACCATGATCAGTAATCCACCTGAATATTTCAACCCAGCTGATGATCCTATGTTTGTCGGAAGCAATGAAAACATAGGCGCATCACTTGTTTCCAACAAACTTGTTGGTGTGGACAACTATATCCCTTGGAGAGCATCAATGGTCCGAGCACTGGGTATCAAGGCCAAGTTAGGCTTTATTTAGGGCCTCTTTCCCAGGCCGGTTGATGATCCCTACAAGCTTGCGCGCTGGGAAAGATGTAACAGCGTAATCTTATCATGGATCAGCAACTCTGTTTCAGAAGATATCGCAGCATCATTAGTTCATTCTGTTAGCAGTGTCCAAGCATGGACTGAACTACAACACATATTTGGAGGTGATAACAGTATGCGAATCTATTCTATATCCAAAGACATCAACCTCTTAATGCAAGGTGAGATGAATGTTTCCTCTTATTTTGGCAAATTACTTCAACTATGGGGTGATGAGGATTCATATGAAGATGATGAGTTATGTGAACTAGGTGAGAAATGTAAATCCACTAAGTGTATGCATGATAAAAAGCAGAACACCAGGATTCAGAAATTTCTCATGGGTCTAAATGACGTGCATTCACAAATCAGAACTCAAATCTTATCCACCAGACCTAAGCTTGGACTTGATGATGCTTATGCCTTGGTTATCTCAGATGAGTCTCAGAAAAACATTACTAATCCTATTGTGGTTGAAGCTTCAACTCTTTACTCATCTTATTCTAATCAGACTGACAAATCTTATAGTCATCAGGTGGACAGGGCACACATCAACACAAATGACAGACAATTTTCGAGCAATAAAGCTTACAACACTGGTACCAATCCTAATACAAACAGGGGTAGAAGACCCTTTTGCACACACTGCCAATTATCTGGCCATTACAAGGAAACATGTTTTAAGTAGAATGGCTTTCCCCCAGGACATCGACTCCATAAAGGGAATAACTCGCAAAGTTCTAAAGGCAACAAACATTATGCTAACAATGTTACCACCATTCCCTGTTCTGCAGGCACAAATCCAAGCCAAACAATGGAAAGCAAGTTACCTGCTGATGCAGATTTATCCTTTGCTAGCCAATTATCTCACGTCCAGGAACAGCTGAACAAGTTGATTACCCTGTCTAATCAGCAAGAAAAGAAAGATGAGAAACAATTCCATATGGCAGGTATTTCTTGTCTCACAACTACAAAGATTTCTCATGATATATGGATTTTAGATAGCGGAGCAACTGATCATGTCACCCCACACATGCATCTTCTACATGACCTCAAATTATTGCCTATTCCTTATACAGTCCTTATGCCTAATGGCAGTAAGGCTGTGGTTACTCATACTGGTACTTGCACCATTAATCAGAATTTGATTATCTACAATGTGCTATTGGTCCCAGAATTTCAGTTCAATCTTATGTCTATTGGGAAGCTGGTTTCTAATGCCTCTTGTGTTGTACGTTTTATTGACAACAAATGTTACATCCAGGACCAAGCCAAGAAAATTGTCCAGGGGATTGGTGACCTTGTACAAGGCTCATATCAGATAAAAAGCTCCTATCAAAGTACCAGCCTAGCTATTACTACAAATAAACATTCTATGACACTTTGGCATCATAGACTTGGCCATGTTTCTCTAAGAAACCTCTCTGAGAACATCAGCAAACTTATTCCCAATGTCATTTGTAATAAATCAAGTTTTTCTTGTGATATTGTCCATTGGCAAAGCAAACAAGACTGAAATTCCCTATTAGTACTACCCATTCTTCCAGAATTTTTGAGCTTATACATGGGGACATATGGGGACCATTTAACGCTAATACATTCTCAGGAGCCAGATTTTTTCTTACCATGGTTGATGATTTCTCAAGAACTACTTGGACATTTCTCTTACAGAATAAGCACTCAGCCGCTGCTGTTATCCTGCAATTTTTCAAGATGGTTTCCACTCAGTTTGACAAGAAAATTAAATATTTTAGAACTGACAATGGTACATAATTCTTCAACCATACAATATCAAATTTTCTAGCACAAGAAGGGTGCATACATCAATCTAGTTGCGTTTACACCCCACAACAAAATGGAGTGGTGGAGCGCAAACATAGACATCTCCTAGATGTTGCACGTGCTATCAAATTTCATGCCTCTTTACCTGATTTTTTCTGGGGAGACTGCATCTTGACTGCCATCTATTTGATCAATAGGCTACCATCTGGTTTACTAGCAGGAAAGACCCCAACTGGCAAACTACAATGGAGAAAGAACTATCTGCACTACAATCCAATAACACTTGGAGTCTTACTCCACTCCCTAGAGGCAAAAATCCAGTAGGCAGCAAATGGATTTTCAGGGTTAAAAGACATTATGATGGCACCATTGAACGATACAAGGCGCGCTTAGTTGCAAAAGGGTTTACCCAAGAAGAAGGAATAGATTATAATGAAACATTTGCGCCAGTGGTTAAAATGCAAACAGTGCGCATTGTCATTGCACTAGCAGCTTCTAAGAACTGGCCTATATACCAACTTGATGTTGATAATGCCTTTCTACATGGAGATTTGGATGAAGAAGTATTCATGACTCTCCCTCCTGGCTATTTTATGAAAGAAAAACAGATGGGATTGGTCTGTAAACTCAACAGAAGCATTTATGGCCTTAAGCAAGCTTCTCGTCAATGGTTTAGCAAGTTTACGGATGCCTTACTCTCCTATGGGTTTTCTCAAAGTCCACATGACCATTCCTTATTTACCTATGCTACCAATGATGATTTCTTAATTCTTCTTGTCTATGTTGATGATGTTGTTATCACTGGGACATCTTCCTCTATGATTGCCTCAGTTAAATCCTTCATTCATTCTGAATTTAGGATCAAAGACCTTGGCATACTCAAGTATTTTCTAGGCATTGAAGTTGCACGTTCTAATGCCGGCATTTTCATCAATCAACATAAATATGCTCTGGATTTACTCAATGAAGTGGGACTCCTTGGATGTAAACCTAGTACAACTCCTATGGACATTAAACAAAAACTCGCTCAATCTACTGCAGACAGATTACCAGATCCTACTACATATCGAAAACTAGTGGGCAAACTTGTTTACCTCAATGTTACTCGCCCGGATATCACTTTCTCAGTTCATCTCTTGAGCCAATTTCTAGCGAATCCCACAGTTGAACATTACCAGGCCGCCACTCGCGTTCTTCGATTCATCAAAACAGCCCCTGCACATGGTCTCTTCTTTCCAACAAATGCCAGTCTGACTCTAGAAGGTTTCTGCGATGCCGACTGGGCATCATGTCCTCTTACTCGTCGTTCGACTTCCGGTTATTGCATCAAACTCGGACCTTGCTTGATTTCATGGCACACCAAAAAGCAGGCCACTATCTCCCGCTCCAGTGCCGAATCGGAATATAGGGCGATGGCCCAATCTTGCTGTGAACTGGTGTGGCTCACAGCAGTTCTCCGAGACCTCCGCATACCGGTCAAGCTCCCAATTGCCCTCTATTGCGATAACAAGGCAGCAAACCACATCGCACGAAATCCCGTTTTCCATGAGCGGACCAAACATATTGAATTGGATTGCCATTTGGTCCGCCAGCACTTCTCCACCGGCTTTATTGCGCCGCAATTCCTCTCCTCCACTGAACAGCCCGCCGATTTGTTCACCAAAGCTCTGTCGGCGGACTCGCTCCATCGCCTCTCCTCCAAGCTCGGTGTTTCAAACTTTCTGCACGCCAAGCTTGCGGGGGGGTACTAGGGGATCTGTCCCACTGTACAGCATATTATAAGGACTTAAATGTAATTAGTCTCTTTTGTATTTTGGGTATATATAGAAATGGATAGACAAGCACAGTGGCTTACTGTGTATCTTCCGCCAAACCTTTCCCCTTCATTTCCTTACTCAGTCCCTTCAGTCCCGATCATTTCCTCTTCACTTCGCCTGAACAATCACAATTGGTGACATGATGCCAGTAGGCTAGCTTATCAAGCTTGCACACACGGAACTCTTAAGCGATGTGGGACAGATATTCAGAATTTTGGGTGTTACATACACTCCCTCTAACGGAATCCTAACGCCCTCGTTAGGACCAAGCAAGATAGACACACCCACGATCGTCCCTCCATTCGGAGACCACTCACGGAGGTTAGGCTCTGAATAGCATCTGTAACGATCCGACCAGAGTAGCCGATCTGGGTCGTTATAAGCCTAGCTTGTCCTAACTTGCATGTCACCGCCCTTCTGTAGGTCACCACAACCTATAGTCCATCACAAAAGACCATGGTAGATTGGTGACATGTTAGCTAGTAGGCTAGCTTATCAAGCTAGCATAAGCACTACTCCCACTCGATGTGGGATAATAGTCATCCATTCGGGGCGTTACATACACCCTCACTTACAGAATCATAACGTCCTCGTTAGGAGCAAGTAGGAAAGAGACACACAGGATCGTCCCTCCATTTAGAGACCGCTCACGGTCACCTACTGCGGAGGTTCGGCTCTGAAATCATCTGTAACGACCCGACCGGAGTCACCGATCCGGGTCGTTATAAGCTTAGCCTGTCCTAACTGGCATGCCACTACCCTCCTCTAGGGCACCACAACCTAGAGTCCATCACAAAAGACCATGGTAGATTGGTGGCATGATAGCTAGTAGGGTAGCTTATCAAGCTTGCATACACGGAACTCCCAAGCGATGTGGGGCACATATTTAGAATTATAGGTGTTACATACACCCCTCTTACGGAATCCTAACGCCCTCGTTAGGACCAAGCAGGACAGACACACCCAGGATCGTCCCTCCATTCGGAAACCACTCACGGTCACCTAATGCAGAGGCTCGGCTCTGATACCATCTATAACGACCCGATCGGAGTAGCTGAATCGGGCCATTATAAACCTAGTATGTCCTAACTGGCATTCCATCGCCCTCCCCCAGGTCACCACAACCTAGAGTCCATCACAAAAGACCATGGTAGATTGGTGACATGTTAGCTAGTACGCTAGCTTATCAAGCTAACACAAGCACTATTCCCACTCGATGTGGGACAATAGTTATTCAGAATTCGAGGCGTTACAGATAAAATAAAAAAAATTCAAATTTTTACTGATCGGTTAATGTTATATCACTTTTCTAGGCTCCATTACTTATAGTTTTGGGTCGTTTCCGAACGAAATTTGTCGCTCTAATGTAATTTTTGAGTGTTTTGCTTATATCGATCAAAAGAGGTACGAAACAGGCAAAATATATCAAATTGGACACCAAAGACGCCGCCTGAGCTTAAGGTTAGGTGACGCATCTAGAGGCGCTACCTTGCCGGGATATGAAACGAATGTTCGAGCAGTCCAAGGGAACAGGCGTCGCCTATAACTATTTTTGCGAGTATAAAAAAAGTTCATGGCTCATTCCAAACCAGCTTGAGTTCGGTCGATAAACACTTTATCAAATACGACGAATAAGGTCCGATAGACTGGATGAGTAACTCAAGAACATTAAAAAAAAGTTCAGACAAGAATTGAAGAATAATCCAATATTTAATACACTTTTTTAATTAAATTTGTATCGAACCATCACTTTGGATACTTTTTTTTTGATAAATTACAAATTGAAAGGCGATACAGAGGACTTGAAAGATAAATACATTTCAGCTAGGATCAGTTCCTACGAAATAAGCCTACGTGATTGAATAAGTAGTCTACTGCTTCCCTTGGCCTCACACCTAACTATGTGGGCCCACCACCTACTCACAACATCGAAAAAGCAGGAAAAACACATAATATCAAAAACAAAACAACAACCTATACCGAAGTCGGGCATATAGAAGTGCAGCTCACAAAAGACCAAAGCTGCTGCCAACACACGGCCTATCCTGGCGACGAATCCAGATGACGACCACAAAACATCAATTTGACTGACGTCGACTAAAAAATAACTCCCTTAAGCGGTCAACACTTAGAGAGAAAAACCACATCGCATAGAATATGTACAGATGCATATATATATACTCCGCCTCTCCCCCATCTGTAAGTACCGGGACTTTTTCAGGGCTTCAAATCAACGGATGTAACTTGGATACTGCTTGAATCGCGAATCGCTTTCCAAATACAATATTTCTATCCTATGTGGGTATCCAGAAATTTGTACTAGGATAAGACAATTGTAGAGTACTGGAACAATTGAAGGTTGTAAACGAGTAAATAATCAATCTGAGAGTAATTCAATTAATGGAGCAAACTTTCCAGACGATTTGCGTCGTCCTCTCCTTTCCAATTCATTCAGAATCGAAATTGTCTCTCGATTTTTCGCAAGTTTTTCCCGATAAGAATCAGCTTTTGGATTTGTAACCGTGATGTCGCGCGCCCAGCGTTTATGTTACAGCCGCGTCCAATTAACACATTAGGCGCTAAACGCGCCACAACCCTAAAATGTGAACTGGACGCGGTAGAAAATGTCTCGCGCCCTAAACTAACATTACCAAGCCGCGCTCAGTGAAGACTTTAACTAGGTTAAAGTCTTAACTGGACGTGCCTAATAAAGTCTTGCTTGGGCGCGAAACTCACGGCACAAAAACTCTAAACTGAGCTCAAATGAGTTCCAAAATGGTTTTTTTCATTCACCAATCATTCCTTACAGGGTATACACATCATTAGTCATACATATACCCTAAAATCTCCAACAATCCTCCCCCCTTTTAGGGTTATACTCTTGAACACTAAAAGCATTCAAAACCGAACATAACTTGTGCATAAATGAAATGTCTTAAAGATTGAATTTCACGTAGTGTAACATCTTCCAATATTCGAGAATCAAGGTGTTCTACGAATTGTACCCTTCAACCCATTTGAATACGGGAAAATGAAACATACACAAGTTTACTACTATTCCAAGTACAACTTGACACTATTACAGCAATGTGTCCCTATCCTTTCATAAGTGCATCCTTAGCCAAGCACGAGCTAATTGAAGCGGCTCACTTCACACTTACATAGGTAGATTCTTTTCGGATGCACCTGCAATACATTTTTCCAAAAGATCCATTAAGAAGATAAACTTCAACCTCCCTTTCTCAGTAGGAAACAAGCACATACCTTGGGATGTATTTAACTATGTGCTTCAAATCTCTAAGTGTAGGCTTTCCACATTGAATTCAGCTCTTGGCGTCATACCAAGAGGGAATCGAGAGTCCTACCATTAGGGATTTAAATGTGCTTTAATCCCATCCATATACACAACTTGTGTACCAAGTCCCTAGCTAATCCCTTTGTCAAATGATCAGCTAGATTGTGTTGTGTCCGAACATAGTCAATCGATATTACCCCGTGAGTGATCAGGTCACGAACCGCGCTATGTCTTACGCTAGGAGTCTCGATTTACCATTATACATTTGGCTATATGCCTTAGCCAAAGTTGCCTTGCTATCACAATGGATAGAAATAGGCGCTATCGGTTTCGGCCACAAAGGAATCTCATGAACCAAATTCCTTAGCCATTCTGCCTTTACCGGTAACCGCTAAGGCTATGAACTCAGATTCCATAGTAGAGTTGGTGATGCAAGTTTTCTTTTTCGAGTCCCAAGAAATGGCACCTCCCCCAAGCCAGAATATCCAACCACTTGTAGAAGAATGATCTTCTAAATTGATAATCCAACTTGCATCGGTATATTCCTCCAAGATCGAGGGAAATCCAGCATAAGTCAAGCCATAATTCATGGCTTCCTTAAGGTATTTGACAGAGCACGTCGTTGAGTGCTAAGCAAAATGAATTTATAAGTGTCCACTACTCGTACACTTTACTATGGATTAGTAGAGCGGTAAGTAGGGGTCGAACCTAAGGGAATTAGTGGACAGTTGTTCTCTCGAAAAGAGGAAAATAAAATAAGACAGTTGGGGGGGTTGGTTGTGGTTTTAGTACTGAAAAGTAAAGTGCTGGAACAATTAAGTTCAATATCAACTGATCCGCATACTTTTGGTTAGTCGCACGCTGTGTCTCAAGCGCATTCCACCAAAGTAGGATTGATATTGAAGAGGTCTGTAGTAAGCGTACTGAAAAGTAAATTGCGGAAAAGTAAATGACAAAAAGTAAAGTGCTGAAAGTAAGTGCTTGATGGACAAGTCTTGCGGAACGTAAATGCTTGAAGGACAAGACTTGCGGAAAGTAAGCAGTTGATATGTGACTGAAAGTAAAGTGACATGTGATGTTTGAATCAAAGGAAAGATTCGGTCTCAGGGGCCTTGTATCATAGTCTGTTTATCATCGACCTCTAATGATCATACTAAGTGTTCAAAGATGTATCAAGGCTATTTCTAGCACATGACTTGCCACATCATTTAGAACACTTGTTCCATTTAGACTAATTCCTCCTTTCGAAGTATCTTAGCCTTATGTGCATCCATTTGATCAATCAGTTACGATCAACCAAATGGTGTTTAAAAGAGGTCGAACTCCTCAGATAAGTTTTGCCCGTTAAAGCATCCACTTACCCGAGTATGTTCATGAACCCCACGGAAGAGCTTTGCCTGTTAAAGCATCCACTCAACCTTGGAAGTTCTAACCTAATATATGGCACATAGAACAAGTTTTGAACACAAAGAGGCACTAAGAGAAGGGTCTAAAACATTTTATGATACAAGCACACCCCTTCAACCGAATGAAGGGTTTAGCTACGATTATCCATGGAAGGGGACATCATAGCTAAGTGCTTGAAAAGTAAAGGTTTTGAAAGACAGGAAAAGTAAAGGTTTTTGAAAACAAGTACAAGAGAAAACTTGAGTACTCAAGAACCAACAGGAGTAGACTCAAGAACAGTAAAGAGTAAAGAAAAGCTTGAGTACTACAAGAACCGACAAGAGTACTCAAACTTGGAGCTTTCAATATCAAAGTAGTGTTTACATGGATTGTGTTGTAGAACCTAGAGAGCTTCTCTCACTAACCAAGAACTATGGGATGTTGGGAATTATTTACAAAGGGAAGGAAGCTTGGTATTTATAGGCTATGAAGAGGAGAAGATGTGGAGGAGGAGAAGACACTTGGCAAGAGGAGGGTGGAGAGCTCAAAGAGCCGCCGGGGTGAGGTGGAGGGGAGGGGAGCCGCCGCCAATGTGGCAAGGGGAGAGTGGTGGAGAGCTTTGAGATCTTTTCTTAAAAGCCATCGGGTCCTTTCAGCTCCGGTCTGACTCTGGTTGCCCTTCGGTTGGACTTGTTTTGAGTGATTCCACGTTAGGTTCATGAAAGTTGTACAGTCGGAATCTGGCCGTGACCTGGAATGACTCGTAATTCATTTTCAGCTTTAAAACTCCTTTTTAGCTTGTATCATCTCTAGACCTCGAAATAGCCTGTAGAACAAAAGTGGAACTAACAAGCAAAAGTTAAATAGACAAAGAGTCTAATTTGGTGGGTTTAACTGTCTTAATGAATCATATAAATATGGTCCATCAGTATTTAAGCACCCGCCTTATAGCTTCCCAGTGATGAGTACTAGGATTACTAGTATATCTACTCAATTTGCTCACTGCATAAGCTATGTCAGGCCTTGTACTTGTCATTGCATACATTAGGCAACCAATGACTTGTGAGTACTCAAGTTTTGAAACAGCTTCACCCGTATTAGGCATAAGCTTCACACTTGGATCCATGGGAGTGCTTACTGGAGAACAATTCAAATAGTTGAATTTCTTAAGCACTTTCTTAATGTAGTGAGACTGTGTCAGTGCTAATCCTTTGTTCTCACGCTTGATTCTAATGCCAAGAATCATATCTGCTTCTCCCATATCTTTCATTGCAAAACTTGATGATAAGAAGTCCTTGGTAAGGTCTACTTGTCTTTGGTCAGTGCCAAAGATTAGTATATCATCAACATACAAGCAAATGATTACTTCATTACCGGGGTTATCAAACTTGCTGTAAATGCACTTGTCATATTGATTCAACTTGAATCCACTAGACAAGATAACCTCATCAAACTTTTGATGTCACTGCTTAGGTGCTTGTTTCAGCCTATACAATGATTTGACTAACTTACAAACCTTATTTTCATTTCCAGGCATAATGAATCCTTCCGATTGTTTCATAAAGATTTCCTCCTCAAAGTCATCATTCAAGAACATTGTCTTGACTTCCAATTGGTGAACAACTAGATAATTAATTGCAGCAAGGGCAATTAACGATCTAATATGGAAATCCTAGCAACATGAGCATATGTATCGAAAAAATCAATACCCTCCTTTTGTCTAAAGCTTTGGATAACCAATCGAGCTTTAAACTTATCTACCGATCCATCAACCTTCATTTTCTTCTTGAAAATCCACTTGCATCCCAAAGGTTTGCAACCAGGCGGGAGATCCGATAATACCCATGTATTATTTTCCATAATAGAATCCATTTCATCGTTTATTGCTTCTTTCCAGAAGGCCACATCTTGAGACCTCATATCTTCATCATAAGTATTAGGATCATCATCAATATGATAACAATATGAGTATTGAAACTCAATATCATCTCTAGATCCCTCAATCAAATAAATATGATAGTCCGGTCCAAAGGATTTTTCAATCCTTCCACGTTTGCTTCTACGCGGCTCAAATGAGCTACTATTAGAAGATGTGTTTACATCCTCTTCCAATTCAGCTCCGGTGGAGCTAGAAATCAAATGTCGAGGTCTAGAAATCAAATCTCGATGAGAAATAAATATTGCATGTCTTGATTCAATTACGGTGTGAGCCGAAATAGAATCATTAGGTCTTATCACATAAAATCCATATTCTTTAGAATTTTCAGCATATCCAATAAAGATGCAATCAACACCTCTTTCTCCCAATGTTCTTATTTTGGAAGTGGTAGCCTCACTACCGCTCTACATCCCAAACTCGAAGATAATTCAGATTTGATTTCTTTTTGTGCCAAAACTCATAAGGGGTAATCTTGTTCCTTTTGTTAGGAACTCTGTTAAGTAAATAACAAGTCGTCAACATGGTTTCACCCCAAAATCCATCACTCAAACCAGAGTAGGATAACTGTTATACCCCGAATTTCAATTATAATATTTATCTCATAAATTTTGACTCAAATAAAAAAAAAGAGAAAGACGGTTGAGATGGATAGAAACCGATCAAATCCCATCTGAGTAGATATTTATATATAGCTGAAGGGGTTAGGATTTGGAAGGCCAGCAATTTCAAACAAATCAAACACACTCGGTTCATAAGGGTTTTGGGAAGAAAACTGACCGATGAGATTTTCTGGGAATATTTAGGGATGGCGGCCAGTGTGGATGCAGCTGGAGGGCAGAGCCTAGCATAGGCGGGGATTGAATTGTAGTTCAGAGGACACAAAACAAATCAAACAAAAGAAGAGGAAGAACGCAGTAGTTAAGACAAAGGTTTGTCGGTTGACAGCAAGGTAGTGTTATTCTCATCGCTTTGCATCATATTTTGAGACGTGATGTGACAAGCGTATTTTTAACCCTTTATAGTGTCAAGTTTATGAGTTTTAGGGGTCGAATTGCAGTCAAACAAAATTTATAACCTTGGTAAGCCAAGGGTCGATCCAAGGAGCAGTGTGTATGAATATTAGTTAACAGGTGACCTATTTAGCTATTCCGATTTAACAAGGGTTTTGGTGTGTTGAAACAAGCAGAAATTAAATTGCAGAAAATTAAATGGTTTTGTGTTTTATCAGAGAAAGAATCCCAGAATCCGTACTTCACCCGTGCTAACCCCACTAATCATGCAATCATGTCACGTTAATTATTCATGCTATCGAATATGGAATATAACCGAAATAACACTAGACAAGCCGCCCATCCACGGATCATTGTCTAGATTAATCTCAATCGTTGAACGCCGCCCATCCACGGATTATCAACGATCTCGATTTATTAAACTAAAGGTTTTCCTATTAAATCATGTAAACATGACTTAATATCAATTTCATGTAATCCGGTTAATACCTAGGACCCATCCATCTTTCGGTAATTAACCTAAGTACGTTCTACCAATGCAAACATACCCTTTGATGTAAATACATGCATAGAACGATGAAATTAAGCATACAATGAAATTGAATGTTCGAATCGCATAAATAAAAACTTCAATTGATCACATGAGAGTTAAGGTTACATAGCACGGGATCCGTAGGATCCCAGAATAAGAGGACTACTCACTATTCATGGTGTTTAAACCAAAAACAGTGTAATAAAGAGAAAAGGGCGAGGAAACCGTAATGACGCGGGTGCTCGACTATTCTCACGCTGAAAGCTCTGTCTTCTCTCCCAAGTTAGGGTTTCTTCTCCAAATTAAGCACACCCGTCTATTCTGGTCGTGTTTCTTTATATAGACCGTCTAAAAAGGCCGAAAAGCCCAAAATTGGATTTTAGAAATATCTTGTAAAACAGCTCAACCGACGGTCCCGTTACAGCTGATGTGTAACGGCTGTAACGGCTGTAACGGGCAGGGCTAAAATCACTGAGGAAATTGGTCCCGTTACAGCCGTTACAGTCCAAGCTGTAACGGTCTCTGAGGCCTGTAACGGGACTGCTCGAAATCTCTGGGAGAATTGAGGCCGTTACACCCGTTACAGCCCAAGGTGTAACGGTTGCTGAAACCTGTAACGGGCTGTCCTTGCATATTCTCGATTTTTGGCCTTTTTCGATCGATCTTTCGTTCTTTTCGACACTTTGGCTCCAAGGGGCGATGATATGTCTATTTTGCCTGAAACACTAGAGAAAGACATTAAACAGAGACAATTTGCCGGGAGAATGAGCGTTATCCTTCATCGAATGTAGTGAATAATCAGTCAGAATATTGACTGATCAAAACACTCCACACTTAGGATTTGTTCGTCCCGAACAAATGTCAAACAAATGGCGGAATAAATACACGAGTCAATGTAATGCTCAACAACCATATGTTTCAAAGCTACCCACTCAAGTGACATGTGATCAATTCCGACTAAAGCAAAAATAAAAAGATAACTCACTGTCGTAGAGGACACGAATGCATTTAGCGTATGCATCAAGCCTTTAAACCTATAGGCTGCCCTAGTAGGACGAGTGTAGTCTCGTGAAGGTTTTCAGGAATGGGACTACCTACAAATCCTCTGCACAACTATCTAACGTGTATGCATGAAACGATGCTCAACGAGTCACAGTAAAGTCATGTCATACCTCGGATTCATCGTGTTACCTCAACTTCAAGTCAAACATCTTCATCAAAGTTTTCAGACAATCATAGGTTAAACGAGTTATGCATTCAAACGGTCAGTACACACGACTAGCAAACGCCTCATCACAAGTTCTAAATGGTTCTATAGCAACGTATAAAGAACATGAATAGTTGCACAAAACATGCTCGCCGTTCACCTATGCTATCTAGGGATAGTCCACGGGCTCTTGGCGCAAAGCTCATTCTCAAGTGTCAAGGATTAGACAATGACCCGTAAGAGAAGAGGAGCCTGGCTAAAGGATTTTCTGAAAAATAGTACAAAAATTTGCATCAAAGTTTCAGTGCAAGCACGAGGATCGTCCCTTAGTTTCTAGTACATGAATTTGCAAGACAAGTCATGATTTGCACGCAATGAGAAGATGGGATTACACTACATCAAGCAAAAGAGGGCAGAATTGGTTATTCAAAAGTGTTTTCCAATACACAAGGGGCGACTTTTCTCACCAGGTCCTTGGTATTTTTCTGCTCTCGCAGAACATTTTTCAAAGTATAAATTTTTTTTTTCGATTTTTCTAAAACTGGTTTTCTTTCAAAAAACAGCTATGCTTGGGGTCAATGTTTCACCCACTTTTAGAAATTAAAAACTTTGTTCTTGAGGGAAAACTTGAAGGCCAATAGTCTAACTCCACACTTAAAACTTGACATAGTGTATAAGTAAAGGCGGGTGCATGCAAATCACAACAAGTATATAGAAACACATACTAGTACTAAGGTCACCTAGAAAAAGAGATGCATATTTAAGTTTTTATGATTTTTGAACCGGTGCCTACTAATTTCAAGTCTCGAACATGCTTCAAGAAATACGTAGAACATGTGATAGGCAAAGGCTAGCAATGATACTGACTCAAGAGAATACACACACGATTTCACTATTTCAAGTCCTAGACTTCGAATCCAAAAGAGTGTCAATCAGTCAAGGAGTATCGTAGAAAACGAGGATTTCAATCGCAATACATAGACTGTTGAGCATATGCAGGAATGAACGTGAAATGCAATGTGTGTGACCATGCGCTACCCACTCCACACTTAAAAATGAGCTTAGTCCCTAAGCAAAGAAATAAAAGAGAAAATAGGTGTATAGGAACTTCACTCGTGCGTGGTGGCGCGAAATCCATAGAGATGAAACGATGGCCGGTGAGTGAAATACGACCTGTGAGCTGGTAGATATGAAGAATGACATCAAAAGCTTCACAAGTAATAGGTTAGTCATCGTGAATCGCGTACAAAACTGGGTAAGGGGGTGCCAACGAAGAAAAAGATAAACGATGTGAGTAAAGATGAACAGCATAGATTAGATAACTCAAACATCGAGTATCATATAAATAGAGAAATAACATCCAAAAAGTCAGCGTATGATGAGAAATAACATGAAATGCATAACGATTGACAAAATGACAAAGAAACATATGGGGCTAGATAGCGTCGTCATCACCAACATCCTCATTCCCAGGGTGCCTAGAGGGGGGAGGTGTGTCGAAATCAGTCTCGTCGAGTAAAGCCGCAATGGCATCCTCCGCCCACTGCTGATGTCTAGTGGTTTGAACCCTGAACGCTGCAAAGTCTGCTGTGAGCTGGACATAATTCTGAGCAAGCTGACTATGCGATCTGACAATCGGCATCTGATTCGCCATGGTCTGGCGCTGGTAGGTTAAGATCTGAGTCTGCGTCTCCGTCATTTGATGCACTGCGGCGAAAAGCCGCATCTGGGTGGTCTCCAGGCGCTCAAAGCGCTCCATGAAGTCACTCGGGATCTGGTTAACGGTAGGAGGCTGTGGTGGAGGGGAAGGAATGTGGCTAGGTGCTGGAGGATCCTGTGCCTCGTCCATAGTAGCATCCTCATGTGGAGGCTGGTCCTGCTGAACATGATCTGGGTCGCGCGGAGGAGAGGCTGCCCTGACTTGTGCCCGATAGATGCGGCGCCTCTTTGCTCCACTTGGGAGCTCGGGGTTGTGAGTCCACTCCCCGTCTTTTCCAATAAACTTATAGAGAGTGATCTTTTCCATGCTCAGAACCAACCTAGACTCAGTTCCGTACAGTGAGCTGAGGTTCCATCCTCGAGACTGGGCGAGCACAGAAATAAAGTAGCCGCCTCCCATGGCCTTGTTCCCAAGAGACGTAGCCCAAGCTGTCATCATCCCACTGAGGATTTGAAAGAAGTCCACGGGCACCCCTTTGCTCATAGAGAGCATAATGTCCAAGTCTGAGTTAGAGATTACCGTGGCGCCCTCGGCGCGAGTATTAATGTTTAAAGCCACGATACGGTGAATAATCTTCCACACTGGCTCCTTGATGCCCGCAGCACCCCAACCGGACCGGAAGTAATAATCAAAACCAGATATGAGAGCTTCCAGAACTCATACCGCTCATCCACACTGTACTCGCCGCAAAATCCTTCCAAAGGAAATTCCAAAGCTGCGCAGACTTCGTCCTTGGACATAGTGTAAGGTTGCCCTCCTACTTGGAATGTCCAATGTGTAACCTTTAATGGACTGCCAACAATCTCAAATGTCGCTAAGAATTCCTTGACTAACATAGGATAGGTGGACTTGACTCGGCGAGCAAACAGTATATCAAGCCCGGAGGCGATAAACATAGCACGACACTGTGAATAAATATCCCTTTGCAAATCTTGAAGAGTTGTAATGCAAGGGATAAGAGTAGGTTTTACCGACTTTGCTGACAGAATTGTGTCGTAACGCTCCTGATGCGCAGGCGTGGTGAATCGGCCAGCATTGGTCAGCGGGTAATAGCGGGGTTGAGTGGGCGGTGGTGCTGGGATGATGGCAGTGGAGGTGCTTGGTGGAGGAGCTGCGGCGGAGGAACTGGCTTGGCTGGCTCGATTGGTTCGTCCGGAGCGACTGGGAGGAGGATTGCCGCCCCGTCTTGACCTAGCCATGGAGTGAAGGGGTGGAGAAGAGCGACGGACTGGTGGCGGACGGGTGGAGATGAGCGGCGGGATGGCTGGAGGTTGGCGGTCGGCAGGTGGAGAGAATGGCGGTCGGCAGGTGGAGAGAATGGCGGTTGAGGGATTTGAAGTTGTGAAATTAGGGTTTTTGAATCTGAGATGTTAATGTGAAGGAGAAGACATTTTTCCCGTTACAACCGAGCCTGTAACGGCTGTAACGGTTGTAACGGGTACCCCCGAATTTACTGAGTTGTTTTCGCCCGTTACAGCCTTGTGCAACCCGTTACAGTCCATGTGTAACGGCTGTAACGGGACATCCCAGATTCTCTGTTTGTGCTCATCCCGTTACAGCCTTGTGCAGCCCGTTACAGTCCATGTGTAACGGCTGTAACGGGACATCCCAGATTCTCTGTTTGTGCTCATCCCGTTACAGCCTTGTGCAGCCCGTTACAGTCCATGTGTAACGGCTGTAACGGTGCTCCCCAAATTCTCTGCCAAAATTTGCTTTTTCTGAAAACTCAATGCCGTTCACGCCACACTTTGATTCCTGCACGGTTCACACACAAATCGTACAATGCAAAATGCAAATAAATAAGACTTACAGCGCGGGTTACTCCTCGAAGAGACCTAGTTTAACGTCTTGGCGAGACATAGCTGAGTCTAGACAGACTCACAGTGCATAAGAAACATTCTCGGGGAGTCCGTTAGCTAGGATCCCTCCCCGAGAAGCAGGTTGTCGTTAATGCCTTCGGGAGGTGCAAGATGCTTCAGTACGTGGTAGTGTTTGAGGCGTTGCCCGTTGACTACCATAGTCTTTCCTCCTTCTACGCTGATTTCTACATGCCCGTCTGGATGTGCTCGTTCTACTGTATAAGGGCCACTCCATTTAGTGCGCAACTTGCCAGGAAATAGTCTGAGGCGGGAGTTGTATAGAAGAACTCGCTCGCCTTCGTTGAACGCGCGGCGCACTATCCTCTTGTCATGCCACTTCTTTGTTCTGTCCTTATAAATCCGAGCGTTTTCATATGAATCCAATCTGATTTCGTCAAGCTCGTGGAGTTGCAGTATTCGCTTTTCTCCGGCTGCCTTCATGTCCATGTTCAGCTCTCTAATAGCCCACAAAGCCTTGTACTCGAGTTCGACTGGCAGGTGGCAGGTTTTTCCATAGACAAGGCGGAAAGGACTCATTCCAATAGGAGTTTTGAACGCGGTCCTATATGCCCACAGTGCGTCATCTAGCTTGGACGCCCAGTCTTTCCTGTGGCTCGAGACCGTCTTTCCCAAAATGCTCTTGATCTCTCTGTTAGAGATCTCTACCTGGCCACTGGTCTGAGGGTGATAGGGAGTGCCAATTTTATGATAGACTCCATATTTCTTCAGCAATGTTTCGAAATTCCTTTCTTTGAAATGAGAGCCTCCATCACTGATAACTGTTCTGGGCACTCCGAACCGAGGGAAGATGACCTTCTGAAACATTTTAATAACAACCTTGGCGTCGCAAGTAGGGGTAGCCACAGCTTCAACCCACTTGGAAACATAGTCGACTGCTACCAAGATGTACTGATTTCCATAAGAAGGTGGGAATGGTCCCATGAAGTCGATTCCCCAAACGTCGAAGAGGTCTACTGCGAGAATGCCCTGCTGAGGCATCTCCTGCTGCTTCGAGATATTTCCAGTCCTCTGGCACTGATCACAGGCTTTGACGAATTCATGTGCATCCTTAAATAGCGAAGGCCAGAAGAAACCGGACTGCAGAACCTTTGTAGCTGTTTTCGAGCCAGCTCCATGACCACCGTATTGAGAAGAGTGGCAGCGTTCCAGAATATATAGGATCTGGTCCTCGTCGACACAAGTCCTGTAGAGACCGTCAGCACATAATCTATAAAGAAAAGGGTCATCCCAGAAGTACCTTTTAACATCGGAAAGGAATTTCCTCTTCTGGTTGTGCGAGAGGTCGGGAGGGAGGATCCCACAGGCCAAGAAGTTGACAAAATCTGCATACCACGGTACGGTGTCCATATCAATGCGCATCAGCTGTTCTCCTGCTAGAGAGTCAGTCATCGGGAGCGTGTCTTCTTCGCGGTCGAGCTCTTCTAGCTCGAGGCGTGACAAGTGATCTGCAACCAGATTTTCTGCACCCTTCTTGTCTCTAATGTCGATATCAAACTCCTGGAGGAGGAGGACCCATCGTATGAGACGAGGCTTCGAGTCCTTCTTTGACAGCAAATATTTGATCGCAGCGTGATCGGTGTACACAATGGTCTTCGAACCAATTAAATACTGCCTGAATTTCTCGAAGGCGTAGACGATGGCCAGCATTTCTTTCTCAGTTGTAGTGTAATTGACTGCTGCTCCGGCGAGGACCTTGCTGGCGTAGTAGACTACGTGTAGCCTCTTGTCGACGCACTGCCCCAAGACTGCTCCTACTGCAAAGTCACTCGCATCACACATTAGTTCAAATGGCAGCTCCCAATCGGGAGGCTGCACTATAGGAGCGGAAGTAAGAGCAGATTTTAGACTATCGAAAGCATGTAAACAAGAATCAGTAAATTTAAACTCAGCTTCCTGACAAAGTAGATCGGTGAGCGGCTTTGCAGTCCTTGAGAAGTCCTTGATAAATCGCCTGTAAAACCCAGCGTGCCCGAGAAAGCTCCTGATTCCTTTCACATCTTTTGGTGGGGGCAGCTTTTCAATTACCTCTACTTTTGCGCGATCAACCTCGATACCTCTGTGAGAAACCATGTGTCCAAGTACGATACCTTCCTGCACCATAAAGTGACACTTCTCCCAGTTCAAAACCAGGTTAGTGTCAACACAACGTTGAAGGACATCAGTGAGGTTAGAGAGACACGAATCAAATGAGGAACCATACACCGAAAAATCATCCATGAATACTTCCATGGTGTGTTCCAAAAAATCAGAAAATATTGCCATCATGCAACGTTGAAATGTGGCTGGTGCATTGCAGAGACCAAAGGGCATACGTCTATATGCAAAAGTGCCAAAAGGGCAAGTAAAAGTAGTTTTCTCCTGGTCCTCGGGGTGTATAGGAATCTGGAAAAATCCACTATAACCGTCGAGGTAGCAGAAAAATTTATGCTTTGCTAGACGTTCTAACATTTGATCAATAAAAGGCAAAGGAAAATGATCCTTAAGAGTAGCCTTATTCAACTTCCTGTAATCAATGCACATACGCCAACCAGTCACAGTACGAGTAGGAATCAATTCATTATGCTCATTACGTACAACAGTCAAGCCTCCCTTCTTAGGGACAACGTGCACAGGACTTACCCACTTACTATCAGCAACAGAATAAATGATGTCGGCATCTAATAATTTCAGAATTTCTTTCTTAACAACATCATTCAATTTGGGGTTCAAGCGTCTCAAGGCATCCCTACTAGGTCTAGCATCGTCCTCAAGGTTAATTCTATGCATGCATAAATCAGGGCTAATTCCCTTGAGGTCGTCTATGGAATATCCTAGGGCTGGTCGATGTTTTCGCAAGACAGCGAGCAATTTCTGGGTCTCTACATCAGTCAAGGATGCATTAACAATCACCGGGTAGGTTGAGTTAGGGCCCAGAAATTCATACCTGAGACTTGCAGGTAGAGGTTTCAGCTCTACCGTGCAAGGTTCCTTACCTGCGTCTCCTGCGGCATCAGCTGCATCCTCGCCCTCTATGCCTATAGCGTAGACATCCATCGGTATCGGGCAGCCTGGTACAACCTTGTAAGACTCAATAGATGTTAGAGAAATGGGCTGGTCAATATCAGCAGAGTCGAGCACATCACAGTCAGCTAAAAGACTAGGAGTTCTGCACATGTCAGGTAAATAAAAGACAACACGTTCGCTGCCTACTCGCAAAGCTATAGATCCCCTATCCATGTCAATTACCACCCTAGCCGTGTAAAGGAATGGTCTACCAAGTATAATGGGAATATCAGTGTCCTCTGAAATCTCTAGCACAATAAAATCAGCAGGGATGTAAATATTCTTCACCTTGACGGGTACGTCTCCCCGGCAACGGCGCCATTTTGACAAGCGTATTTTTAACCCTTTATAGTGTCAAGTTTATGAGTTTTAGGGGTCGAATTGCAGTCAAACAAAATTTATAACCTTGGTAAGCCAAGGGTCGATCCAAGGAGCAGTGTGTATGAATATTAGTTAACAGGTGACCTATTTAGCTATTCCGATTTAACAAGGGTTTTGGTGTGTTGAAACAAGCAGAAATTAAATTGCAGAAAATTAAATGGTTTTGTGTTTTATCAGAGAAAGAATCCCAGAATCCGTACTTCACCCGTGCTAACCCCACTAATCATGCAATCATGTCACGTTAATTATTCATGCTATCGAATATGGAATATAACCGAAATAACACTAGACAAGCCGCCCATCCACGGATCATTGTCTAGATTAATCTCAATCGTTGAACGCCGCCCATCCACGGATTATCAACGATCTCGATTTATTAAACTAAAGGTTTTCCTATTAAATCATGTAAACATGACTTAATATCAATTTCATGTAATCCGGTTAATACCTAGGACCCATCCATCTTTCGGTAATTAACCTAAGTACGTTCTACCAATGCAAACATACCCTTTGATGTAAATACATGCATAGAACGATGAAATTAAGCATACAATGAAATTGAATGTTCGAATCGCATAAATAAAAACTTCAATTGATCACATGAGAGTTAGGGTTACATAGCACGGGATCCGTAGGATCCCAGAATAAGAGGACTACTCACTATTCATGGTGTTTAAACCAAAAACAGTGTAATAAAGAGAAAAGGGCGAGGAAACCGTAATGACGCGGGTGCTCGACTATTCTCACGCTGAAAGCTCTGTCTTCTCTCCCAAGTTAGGGTTTCTTCTCCAAATTAAGCACACCCGTCTATTCTGGTCGTGTTTCTTTATATAGACCGTCTAAAAAGGCCGAAAAGCCCAAAATTGGATTTTAGAAATATCTTGTAAAACAGCTCAACCGACGGTCCCGTTACAGCTGATGTGTAACGGCTGTAACGGCTGTAACGGGCAGGGCTAAAATCACTGAGGAAATTGGTCCCGTTACAGCCGTTACAGTCCAAGCTGTAACGGTCTCTGAGGCCTGTAACGGGACTGCTCGAAATCTCTGGGAGAATTGAGGCCGTTACACCCGTTACAGCCCAAGGTGTAACGGTTGCTGAAACCTGTAACGGGCTGTCCTTGCATATTCTCGATTTTTGGCCTTTTTCGATCGATCTTTCGTTCTTTTCGACACTTTGGCTCCAAGGGGCGATGATATGTCTATTTTGCCTGAAACACTAGAGAAAGACATTAAACAGAGACAATTTGCCGGGAGAATGAGCGTTATCCTTCATCGAATGTAGTGAATAATCAGTCAGAATATTGACCGATCATGATGCTTGTGCAGCAAGCTAGCTGGTGAAGGGCTTCGGAGGTGTTAAGATAAGCCAGTATAGAAAGAGTCATATACTAGCTGGTGAGTGAGTTGAATAATCATAAATTTGCTTTATCAACATTTAAGCAGTTAAGTGTGGATTGAAGTGATGAATCGGTGAGTTGATGGCCTACGTTTCGTTGCAGTTTGTGAATTAGTTGGTGGGGTTAATTGTGAAAAGGATCAGTGAGTTTTTAGCTAACAGTGGAAAACGATCAGTGGAAGCGATTCAGCAAATTTTAGGTCACGGCAACCAAGCGTAACAGTGTTATTATCAGTAGTGTATGTGCCTGTCGTGCCATACGACCTGACGATCTAGCTTGTAATATTTGGTTTTTACATTATATAGGTTCAGTGAACGACTCAGTGCGGGAGATCGAATAACTGAGGGTGTAGGGAAGCTTTTGGACATAGTGAGTAAATTATGTACTTAATTTTATTATATCGTTAATGCTATACGTAATAATAGTACTTACGTATATCATTATATGGGTAATGACGTTTAGATTGAATACGAATCCCTCTAGTCTTTATGAAGACGGCATACGTCTTATATTGATACATAAACATATATGATGTGGAGACATACATTATACATATGTGCATCTTGGCATTCATGCATCATCCATTGACACGACATGCAAATTGGGCGAGACTCATCTCGCGGTTTGATATGATGGTTCGGACCGGTAGTGACGACTGCCCACCATGGCTTGTGTTTTGACATGATGTGTGATATGGCGAGGCTCGGCCCGCACTTTGATATGATGGTCCGGATCGGCAGTGACGGCTGCCCACCATGGATAGTACGATCGATCGGTATAGTGCATCATTATCATCACACTTCATCTGCATCACTTTGCATTTTATAGGGTACATATATTATTGAGTAAAATGAATCATGGAGCATGGATTATAATCAAGGACAGAGCTGGGCTGACGCAGTTTGGGCTGCAGCCATAGTTGAATTCGGCCCAAATAATTTTTATTATTATCAAACTCAATAACTCATTCAGGATATTGGGCCTTAGCCCTAGCAGTTCAGATCCAAACTGCCAATTTTTTTCAGTGAAAATTAAAATCAATCGAACGTGAACAGAAGAACAGCCGAATGCCGTTAGCCGTTAGCCGAGCCCTAGATCTCTTCACCGCCACCGGCGACTGCACCACTCTGATATGATCATATTGATTTCGTCATTTATTGGGTTTTTGCTGATTTTACCATTGCTGATTGACTGATTCGTTCGGTTTTTGCTTATTGGGGATTGGGTTTATTGTTAATTATCTAACTTGTTTTCTTTCTCAGCTCAGTGATAATTTTGTGTTTCATCTATCAGCATATTTTGTGTTTCATCTACCTCAAAAAAAAAAATTTAGCCCTACATGGATTTGAATCTTGGCTCCGTCCCTGATTATAATGTGGTTAATCGTATTATTAAGTATGTTATTTACTCACTGAGTCATTTTGACTCACCCCGTCATTACCTAACTATTTTTTTTCAGATCGTTGAGCTGCTAGTTGAGGTTGTCTTTCACTTTGCGAGCGAGTCCTTCACTTCAAGTACGGTGCCATCCAGCTGCTCAGTTGTCTTTGGGAGTCCTTCAGTTTTTTTTCAAATTTATTTTCAGTCATCCTTAGTGTCGCTCCGTGGTACTTGAGCAGGATTTTGAATATTGTTATTTCATTTCCGTAAACTATTTTGTTATTTAGATATACGATCTCCCTTGCGTATGATTTATTAATATTTGTTAAGACAGATATAGAGGCTTGCTTGGCATTTGACATAAGTGTCAAGCGCCGGTCTCGACTTATTTATCGGGTCGAGGATTCTATTCTTCCTTTCGGCCACACCATTTTGTTATGGTGTATAAGGAGCTGTAGTTTCATGAATACCATTCAATTGGAAATAAGTAGGATCATTGTATCCTCCATCTCTATCGGTTCTAAGTCTCTGAATCAAATCATGCATCAATTCTACTTCAGCTTTAAATACTTTAAACTTATCTAAAACTTCATCTTTAGCATGAAATAAGTACACACAACAATACCGAGAATAATCATCAATGAATGTTATGTAATACTTCTTATTCCCTAAAGATGGAGTAGAAAGCGTGTCACCTAAGTCACTATGAACAAGATCAAGCAAGTTTGATTTTCTAGAAATGCTTTTGAATAGCAACCTAGTGATCTTTGTTAGCATGCAAGTAGTACATCTATCAACATTCATGTCAAATGTATGAATTAAACCTTCATTAGACATTACATATTGCAATCGCTGATAATGAACATATCCTAATCTAGCATGCCACAAATGAGATTCATCAATAGAACAAGTCATGTAAACAGAATTCTTCACCACTTTATTTACATTAAGCATAAACATGCCATTACAAAATTACCCAAATCTAACAAACACACCACACTTCGACAATACATATTTGTCCGGCTCATACACTTTCTTAAATCCAAATTTGTTCAGAAGACTACCGGAAACCAAGTTATTACGAATAACACGTACATGTAAAACATCCATAAGTTCAAGCGCTTTTCCGAACTAAACTCTAACACTACGCTTCCTAGGCCAAGTATTGGTGCGGTTGACTCGAGTCCCATATGAAGGACAGATCCATCTTTCACCATTTCATAAGTCTTGAAATAATGACGGTCTTTGCACACATGCTTTGTAGCACCCGAGTCAATTCACCAAGCCACTTCATCATCCTGAACATAAAATGCTTCAGCGATTAGTGACACATAATTCACACTAGAATTATAACCAGAAAAGGAAATCTGACCTTGAACATTGGAAGGGCCTTGTTCTTTGCCCTTTTCACCAACATTCCCTTTCATATTTCCTTTTCCATCCTTAGCCAACCGACATTCACTCTTGTAGTGTCCCGGTTTATCACAAATCCAACAAGAACCCTTAGGTTCTTCTTGAATTTGCTATAGGAACTATCATTGGGACGTTTCTTCCCTTTGAACTTTTTAAGACCTCCTTTATCTTCCACCATATTAATGCAGAGCAAACGCAGAGAAAGCCGAGATTAGGGAAAACCCAAGTTTTTTTATTCAAACAAAAGCTGCTAATGAAGATTACATGAGTTTACTTAAATAGGAAAATAAAACGAAGCCCTAATACGAAAATTACTAAAAACCGAAAATTTCTAAAAACATTAAAAATGTTATTTTGACTTCTTCCGCGTGCATTACTTCATCTATTCCTACAAACTCTTGATAGAACGTTCTAATTAATCTTTTTAAGTATTCACTTCCTGTGGTGATACCATCTTCTAATTCTCTAAGTTGTTCAATAGTTAGGTTTTGATACCAGGCTTTTACGTTACCAGTAATTTTATGGGCAATGTAAGCTTTGCTGGAGTTTATATTTGTTCTTAAGCCTTCATTACTTTGAATAATAACATCAATAATTGTTCCCCATTCATCTATTCTTTTAAGTCGATTTCTTACGCAGTCAAGGTCTAAGACATCAGTTTTTTGATTGATTGCGTTATATGGTTGGTACTCGACATTCCTTGGTATTATGTTAGATATAGGTTTATAAGGTTGTTTTCTTCTTTCGAAATTTCTTTGTCCTTCATTAAGATTTCTTTGGTTGTAATTTCTCCTATATTCTAGAGGTTCATTATCAATAACTTCTTCTCTTGGAATCATTTGTTGATCTTGCGATCCTTCTCCTTTTTCCATAAATATATTTCTTGTTGGTAAACTAGGTTCTCGATAATTAATATTTTTAATAGGTTGCTGTTTATTTTCATCTTCTGATGAATAATTTGTTATATTTCCTTCTTCATAATTTGTCATGAGTGTTTCTTGTTGGGTTATAAGTTCTGTATCAGAGAGACTAAGTAATTTAATACACTCATTCATTTTTATTCCATTTTCGAAATCTTTTTCAAGTTTTTCTCTAATGGGATTAACTGATAGGTTAATGCTTTCGTTATGTAGGTCAAAGCATGTTATTGGCATTGCGAGTCTGGTTTCTCTCTCGCTGTGTGGGGTCGCCTTTCTAGGGTCTGACTTGCCACTTCTGTTATGCAAACAGTTGCCTAATTTTGACTTTTACTATTCATGTGGGTCCCGCTCTGATACCATTTTTCTACGCGCGCTAGTAAGTGCTTGTATTTTGTAATTTGTCGTAGTCGTAGAATCTTTCTTTTCAGTAGGTAAGAAAGAGTAGCTAAAAACCATAATTATATACCATTTGCCCGTGGTCTTCCTTTTCTTTGATAATTGTTTCATATATCGTAGATAATTTGATATATTTCGTGATCTTGATTTTCTTGTTCGGAAGGAAGAGTAGCTAAAACCGTTTTATATTCTTTGTAAGTACAAAGTAAATCTAATTTTTCTTCACATAATTCTATACATATTTTATAGTTTTTCATAGTTTTTTCCAACTGTTGTCTAATGATGCGGTCATATATGTTTATTTGTCTAGTAACTTTATTACATAATTCTTGTAATTGGTTTTTAGTTAATCCATTAATATTTAGTTCATTAATTTGTTGTTTAGGTGGATTAGAAAAAGAATCGACTGATTCCATAAGTTCGTAATTGTTGTTTTTAATTTGTGAAATATGACTAATAACTGGTGCCATCACTTGGCCTAATTATAGTGAGGGTAGAAGTGTTCTCCATACCTGCGTTCGTGTGTGATCGTTTTCGTCTTTGTAGATTCTGAGTCTCCACCACTACGTCTCCTTTAGTACTAGCCTTACCCGGCGTTCCAACTTGGAGCTCCCTGTAGTCCAGGAGGGTAAAATCTAACTAACGATAGGTAATGATCGAAAGATCTACATGAGAAAACTTGAGTTTGTTGAAAGCTTGGAATATTATTTCATAGAGAGAGGGCGGAGTAAAAGCGTGTCGATTACAAGAGAGTGAAGTGCTCTTTATAGCAACTCCGTTATAAAGTAAAACAGCCTAGATAAAACCAATACCATAACTGGCACATGGTTTTTTTTGCACACAGGAAAACATGGAAAAAAGGAAAGATGCTTCTTTCCATTACGTTGCTTTTGCCTTTAGGTCTTCGAGTTGAGTGGCCTACATCTTTGTGCTAATGTCTTCAAGTGGCAGTGGTTTTGTTTTTGTCTGCCAATAATTTGGTGGAGGATGTGCTGGCATCTTTGGTCTTGTAAATTTGGGCTTCTTCTTTTTCTTCCATTTTTTCGTCAGGCCCGGAAAGATATTCTTGGGCTGTCCTTGGGCTTACGTTGAAACTTCCGTCTTCGAAAATCTTCTTCCAGTCCTTGATGTAGTCAAGTTCTCGTGGATGTATTCCTTTGTTAAAATGTGAGTAAATGATGATCTGATGACTGCTGAAGTTTACCTTTAACTCAGTGTTGTCCTTGATCTTGAATAATTCGAATGCTATGTTTCCCAGGGACAAGGCTCTTAGTTTGACTAAGTCTTCCTTCTTGATTGCTGGGGATGCCTTAAGTTGTGTGATGGCTTGTTGGGTTCCAACTGGACCAACTCTCATCCAGTGATAGGGGAGAAGGATTTTTCCTTGATCGTTAAAATCCGCATAACTTGATTGATCTTTTAGATAGATTTGCTTGTCCGTTCTGGTCTTTTTAACAAACTGGAGAACCGTTTGTTTGACCCTTGCATTAAAATGGCTAAGTTCTTTGAAGTCATCACTTAGGTAAATTGTGTCAATCATTCCTAGACAAAATAACTCATAGACCCTTTGTGGTTTGGCATTAGGATAAATCATTACCTTAATAAGTCCCGTCCTGTAAATCGGATAGATTCCTTGCTCATTTTTCCCTAGGAGGAAAAGGTTGTAAGTTGTTAAGAAGTCTTCTTCAGTTAATTCAGCACAATCCTTTCGGATAATAGGTTGACTGACTTGATTAACTCGGCCGATAACTTGAAGAGAAGTACTTCCTTTTGCCATACTCATAATAGCATCTTTGTAGTCATTTTTAGGTTGAGGGCCAAGGTAGTTTTTCAACACATATTTTGCTTCGAATTCTGTAGGGAATTCCTTCACTATTTCCCTTTCTTCATGTTCAGGATAAGTCGAATAAATACCTTTTCTGGCTCCATTCATGATGGCAAATACCTTAGTTGTTTTGGTTGTTTCTTTTTCAATCTTGGCTTTCTTTAGGTCATTAGCAGTAATTAATGGTGCTGGGAATCCAGACGTATCTGCTTTTGCTTTAAGTAGTAGGATTTCCTTTTTGAGGATATCTGCTTCTCTCCTTTCTAACTCAAGTTCTTTTTCCAGGATGGAAATTTGAGTAGCATCCATTTCTTTTTCAGCTGCGATTGTTCCTGCGTTATCAACATTACGTTAGTTTCGTTAGTGTTAACTAGAAAATCTTCTTTGGTATTATTAAGTTCTCTCGTTAAGCAGTCTGCTAAACAATTTTTTATTCCTGCAATGTGTTCTACTTTAAAAGCGTAGTAATTAAACCATTGTTGCCAACGTAGTAATCTTCCTTGTTTATAGTCTTCTGATATATTTGTCCTAAGAAAATACCCAAAGTTTTTACTGTCTGTTCTAATTAGAAATTCTTTGTCAATAATATAAGCTTTAAATTTCTTGATTGTTTTCTTAATAGCAAGATATTCTTTTTCATTTGAATGATATCTAGTTTCTGGTCCTGTGAAGGTACCTGAAGCATATCTACATAATTTTTCTTCATTATTTAGGTTTTTTGCTTTTAAAATTCCTCCCCAATATAGGTCACTAGCGTCTGTTTCTATAATCATATAATCCTCTGGTAGAGGGTGGTATAATGCTGGTAAGTGATTGAATTTCCTTTTAAGTTTTTTAACATAATTTGTATCAGCTTCTTCCCAAGTCCATCTAACCTTATCTTTTAACTTCTTTTGTAATGATTTTCTTAATTCTGATAATTTATTGACATACATTTCTGCATATGTTAGAATTCCTAAGAATCTTTGTAGCATTTTTTTATCTTGTATTTTGTCTGGAAATTTCTTAATATGATCTAGTATATGTGTTTGTAATTTTATTTGGCCTTCCTTAATTTCAAGTCCTAGAAAAGATATTTCTTTTTGACATAATTTAGCTTTTCTTTTAGATAGTACTATTCCTTTTTCTTTACATTTGTTAAGTACTTGCTCAAGATGAGCGTAGTGTTCTGACTCAGTATTTGAGTAGATAAGTATGTCGTCTACGTAGATGAGACAAAAGTCCCTAAATTGCTTAAAGATTTTATCCATAAATCTTTGGAAAATTCCTGGAGCTTGCTTAAGTCCGAAAGGAACTACGTTCCATTCGTAGTGTCCTTGAGGGCAACTGAATGCCGTAAGTGGTTTAGATTCTTTATTTAGACGTATCTGCCAAAATCCTGATTTGCAATCAAGACTGGAGTAGTACTTTTTTCCTCTAATTTGTGCTAGAAGGGTTTCTTTGTTAGGTAGGAAATAACCGTCATCAATAGTTTCGTTGTTAAGGGCTTTGTAGTTTATAACCATTCTTTTCTTTCCTCTTTTTCGTTCTGCTTCATTTTCTACCAAAAAGGCTGGTGAACTATGATGGCTTTTACTAGGTGTAATAAGCTTCATTTCTAAGAGCTCTTTAATTTGTTTTTCAAATTCTTCTCTATCTGTTGGAGTGTAACTCATTGATCTAACTCTTATTACTTTGTTTTTATCTTTAAGTAGTATACTGGCAACTTCTTCCGATAATTGTTTACCTACCACTTTTGAATTGGAAGCGTTTGGTAGTTGGACATCCAAATTTCACTTGTTTTTAAGACTATACAGATGTTTTATTTTTATATAAATATATATTTATTATCAGTCAACAAATTATTAAAATTTTTGATATGTGTGAAATCATTTATATATTTTATTCTTAGGGAAAATCACAGAAAGAAGGTTGATATTTGGACGAAATGAGATCTTGTGCAGTCAAGTTATTAACAGTAATTTAAGAAAACAGTGCAGTTTAGTGTACTTTAAGATAAAACCATGTAATTTTAAGACAAAACTATGTTATTTTTAGAAGGATTCAGTTATCAATTTAGGGATTATATTAATGAAATGATATAGTTTTGATGTTATTTTATCAAAATTATGACATTTTCAAATGTCATAAAATAGATTGGTTGCACAGTATATGAATCTCCTCTTTATTATATGCTTCCCTTATGTTTTTTTTTTTTGGTTTTTTTAATTCTTAATAGTAAGTAATAAAAAAAGAAGGGAGCTGCTAATCGCACCCCCCGGCGACAAAAACTCCCCAGCCAAATGACTCTTTTGCCCTCCTCTGTTTTCTTAATTACATTCATATGCCAATAGTTTATATATTCTTTAATTCAATTAAATGATTATTAAAATTCAATTAAATGATAATTAATATTCTATAAATTAATTGTACCATATTTATTTATTATTATTAATCAAAAAATATTCTATAATAATTAATAGTAAAAAATTAAAATAAAAATATAACGGGCGAATAATAATTTATTTCGTTTAGTTTGGATTTAGGACGAATAATAATTGATTGGATAGCTCAACATTAAATTAGATTCAACAAAACATGCAACGGTGCTAAAAATAAATACATAAACAAGTAGACATATTTAATCAATATTTCCTCCAAATTGTGCTCCTGGAGGCCCCATGCTTGTGATTTCGCGCCATAAATCAGCTCGTACTTGATATGAGGATGCCCATCCTTTAGCTTCGTACGATGAATGATTCCACCACCATGTTGGTATAGGTGGCACCGGATGATAAGGGTGCAAAAAAAGTTGTACGAAGTGATTGCCAACGTGTCCGATAACTATTTCCATGCGCTCATTGTCTCTAATCGGAGGGGATCTTAATGGCAAATGGGTATAACAACTCCAATTAGTTCCGCCAAATATATAAAGTACAATATTATACCTTGATGCTATGACAGTTCCCAAAGTCATAGACTCCATCCAATGCCTCTCAGGTGCTGGTGTCTCAAAGTAAGTCAGCAAAATTAGTAGATTGTCTGATGTACTGTTATCTGGGAAAATGACATCATATTGAGCCTTATTTTGCTGAATCTCATCAATAAGCTCCGCTCGTACTTGCATCCAACCCTCTTCGCCGTATCCGATTAGTGCGGCTATCGCCCTAAATCCACAATGACCATCTGGTGCAACGTCAACAATTTTAGAAATATATTGATGCATAACCGCAGGTAATTGATCAATGTAGATGTCATAAGTACTCGGAAATCTAGAGTGGTCATTGTTTGGTGTAGTACTACGAACCCCAGATCCACTCTTATGTCGGCCCCTCTTTGGCTCTATTAAACTTTTTTGATTGACCCCAGATCCTGAAGTTGATATATCCACAAAAGAAGGCATGCGGCGTCTGTTTCGCTCGTCTTTATCACTAGGTCGTCCTTTACGCTCTACATTGTACGAAGGGACTCGAACTGTGCTTTGGGATGGATCTGCCATATCAAGAAACCGATCTATCATATGGTCCCGCATTTCTGGATTCATCTTATCTAATATCTCAACAACGTAAGATGTCCTATCTCGCCGTGATTCCTCATTAGGTTGGTTCCATGCGTGCATTGATAACCTCCTCCAGTGACCATGGATACTTATTATAGGAATTGGAATAGATAAGTGGCGATAATTTGCAAGATCATGCTTGCATGGCAATCCATATATTTTTCTTATTGCACAGTTGCAGCTGCCCACTGGTTGGTACGATGATTCATCAACACATTTCAGCTCGGCTGAAATAATTTCCATTGCCTCCAGCGAAATCTGACACCTCACTTCAGAGAAAATATTATCATGTAAATGTGCACGGCGCGGAATGTGGAGAGATCTCTCAAATGACTCTTGAATGTCTCCAAATTGATTTGTCAGCATCTTGTGTATTTTATCAAATGATGTATCTATGGACGACATAGTGTCTCCCAAATACATTTTCAATCTTGCATGTGCACCTTCCGCTCTGAAAGATATATATTATTCTTCATCAGATGAATATACTATAAAATAAAATAAAAATAACATTCAAAATAATAAGTTAGGTGTACCTTTGGCTTGAATTGCTTCCCAGATGCATATATGTGTCGATCCATGCTGACACAAACTGTTCTCGATGAGGCTGCAACCATGTCTCCCATAGGTATTTTAGGGCGCGATCAAATCGTTGATACTCCTCGCGCATTACGTTCCACTTCTTGTTATAAGACCACTCCGTCGATGAATTTATGAGGGAGTGCCATGATGAAGAAAACTTGTTCCACTCCAGGCCAAGCATGGGTCTACATTTCTTCAGTACACACTGGTTTATGTGCCAAATGCAGAGGATGTGATGCGACGAAGGAAAACATTTTCCTATGGCATTTAAAAGCGCCAAATCTCGATCCGAAACAAATACAGATGGCAATGTTGCCCCTTTTTCAAGCATCAGTCTCTTCAAAATGCTTAATGCCCACTCCAGATTTTCTACCTTCTCATGGCTAAGATATGCGAACATAAGGGAGTAAGTTCGCAGTGTGGATGTTATACCCACAACCTCCAGTAGTGGCGAGCGATACTCATTAGTCTTATATGTGGCATCTATAATCAAAACAGATGAGAAATTGACAGCAAGGGCTAGACTCTTTGGATGGAGCCAAAGGATGTCAGTAATTTCATTTGTATCTGGGTCTGTCAAATAATCATGTAGGTATCCTTTTTTGATTAGTTGCTCCAAGACATATTGAACTTGAGTTAGACCACCCCGTTTTGCAGACTTGTTTGCTCTAATCACATTGTAAATGCTTTTTACCCCTGTACTGTTTGACGAATCTTTTTGTTTCAGAATACTAAGAATCTCCCGAGGTGCAGTGCTATTAGCCATGTCCAACACAAGTTGTTTCTCCATTGGTTTTAACCTTGACGGGTACTCGTGGCCATCCATGAACTCTACTGTCGGATGGTTGTGAATACCACATAGCACCCTCAAACCCCACATGACACCATCTGGAGGAACTGGAATACCTCTTAACTCAAATGGACATTCACATTTCTTGGTTCCGGTATTTCTTATTTGGGATGTCTCTGGTCTGTACTTCCCTCCTCTTTCACATGCAAGAATACACTTCGGCATCTTACCACCACTTTTTTTTGCAGAATTTTTAATCACCACTACAATGCCATTTTCCAAACCAACCCTCTTTGCCCAATTTAGCATATCTTCTCTATTTTCAAATATCTGCACAAATGGTGGACATTTATGATGTTTTTTTAATTATGTAAATAAGCATACAATAATGACACTAACCTGGTTTGTGGTGAATTCGGATGTATAATCCCGATTCTTGTTGGATATACTTTCCTCACTGCGAGGATCACTCCCGTATGACCAGCTATTTGAAAATCCCGCAAAACTATCATTATCCATGGTAGAGAGATACGGTTGTCTTAAAGAAGTGTGAGTGAATGACTTGCTACTTATAAGTCTATCCATTATATAGACTACATTATGTACGTTTAAAATTTGAAATCCAAAAAGTTAGTGGGAAATAACAGATTTGACAATACATTACGAAACAAAAATAGACAACTCACTGCCAAGATTCTCTGGCAAAAGCAAATTACACTATTCATAGATAGTGGACAGAAACAGATTTGACAATACATTACGAAACATAGATTGACAACTCACTGACTAGATTCTCTGGCAAAAGAAAATTATACTATTCATACATAGTGGACAGAAACAGATTTGACAATACATTACGATAGACAACTCACTGATACATCATTTATAGTATATAATATATATTATATTAATGCTAAATTTTAAATATTTTAAAATCATTTGTATATATTAATATGAAATTTTAAATATTTTAAAATCTTTTTTTAGAAATTTTAAATATTTTAAAATCATTTTTTATAATATATATAATACATATAATAAATAGAAGGGCAGAATGGGAATTTTACCTGGGCCCACATGGGGGGGGGGGGGGGGGGGGGGGGGGTATACAAAAAGAAACCCCCAAACAAACTGTGCCGCTTAATTGCTCCTAAAACCCTAATTTTCCCCCGACGCCACATTCCATTCCATTCTTTTCTCTCCTCTCCTTCATATCGATTTCGGCTTTCAGCTCAAGCTTCCACCTTTCTCATCCCAATCGATGGCGACCTCTCTCGGCGAGGAGACTAGAAAGAAAGTCATCCGTCAGGTACCAAATTCTGGCGTTAATTAGCTCCTATGTCGTCTTCCTCAGTGTCCGTGTACGTATTACATCGTTTATGGAGTTTTCCCTAATTGATTATGCAGGTCGAGTATTACTTCAGCGACAGCAATCTCCCCAGAGACAAATTTATGAAAAGCATGGTTGATGAGAGTGAAGATGGAAGTAAGCATGCCTGCTCCAGTTTCTGACTTTTGATTCTTATATTTTTCTTTGATATTTGTATGTGTTATAATTTATATGATTTTTCTGAATTGAACCACCAGTGGTTAGTTTGGCATTGCTTTGTACATTTACGCGGATGAGGGGTCATCTTGCATTGGGGGATGTGAAGGCTGACGACGTATCAGATGAGACCGTGCAACTTGTGGCAGAATCTCTTAAAAGCTCAACCTTTCTTAAAATTTCAGAAGATGGTATTTCTTTTTGTTGTTGTATTGATTTATTTTGTTTCTAGTTTGGTGTCATACTGAATTGAGTGGATTTGAAATGAGGTGTTAAAAAATCCTCGGTATTGAACTTTAGGTAAGAAGGTTGGTAGAATTAGTAAGCTTTCGAATCCAGATGAAGTGATTGAGCAAGTGAACAGTAGGACTATCGCAGCTGCACCACTCCCACATGATGTCAAGTCTGAGGATTTGGAATCTTACTTCAGTCAGTTTGCTAAGGTATCTGTTTCTGTACCTAATCTATATGTTTATGATAAGCGGTTAAGATCTATGCCAAAATGTTAGAATTATGAAAAATGAGATTAGTCGATCATGTTTGTCTCATGTAATATGGTGTGGTTAATAGAGACTAGTGGTTGTGATTGGACTTTCCTACATTCACCGTATAACTATAAACACCAAATGTTTGTTAGGTTAATAGTGTGAGACTCCCCAAACACATTGCTGAAAAAAGGGTATTTTGTGGAACTGCTTTGATCGAGTTCTCATCAGAGGAAGAAGCTGAAAATATTTTGAAGCAAAGCTTGACTTATGCCGATGTTCTGCTAGAACTCAAACCAAAGTAAGTTATATTCATTGTTTTTCTTGATATTTAATACCCCTTGTATTGTCATTTAAGACTTGATGTGCATACACTTCGTTTGTGTTTGTTGGTTAATCAGGAAGGAATATGACATAGAGAGGGAAAATTCTGCAGCTGAGTTTGAGAACTATCAACCACATGTAAATCCAAAGGGGAAAAGTAATCCTAATGCAGAAGAGAAGTGAGTGGGAGTTGTATTATACCAGTAATTAAGGGTTTTACATTCTTAATACCATGATAAACTCCATCAAATTTGTTAATTGTTTTCAGCTACCCCAAAGGAGTAATTGTTGCGTTCTCACTGAAGAAGCAAATTGCTGTTGGAAAGGAGGGTAAAGTTGATCCAGCAGCTAATGGTGTTAGTGGTGATGCTGAAAAAAAGGATGTTGAAGTTGATGAAGCTGTTAAAGTGAACGTTGATAGCAAAAGTGAGGGCTCAGTTGAAGAAACACATGGAGCAGAAACTGAAGTTAACATAGAAGAAGGCAAAGATAATTCTTCTAGCAGTCCTGTCTGTGAAGAGGAAGAAAAGAAAAGTGAAGAGAAAACCAAAGCTGCTGATTATGTAAATAATATGGACGTCGTTATGCGTGAAGATCTGAAAAAAGTGTTCCAAAAATTTGGCACTGTCAAGGTATCTTGATATCATGAAAACTTGTTGAACCTAGGCCGCCGACACCTGTTTATTCATTACATGCAATAGTTCCTAGCCTTTGTCAGATCATAAACGTCATCAGAGACTCAGAGTCATGCTTATCACCGCCTAGTTTCTGTATCTGATACTTGTACTATTTTTATCATTTTGGCAGTTCATCGATTTCAAGATTGGTGAGGAATCAGGATACATCCGATTCGAAGATCCCTCGGGGTCTCAAAAAGCGCGTGCTGCTGCAGTGCTAGCCGAGGATGGAGGACTGGCCATTAAAAATTTCATTGCGGCGCTGGAGCCTCTTACCGGTAACTTATACTGTTCAACTCATTCCGAGCAAATCAGTTTTTATGAATGAAGTTTCTCTTCTTTATTCTTTTTTGCACCGCGAAGCACCAAATCAATCAATGATTACAAAGTGAAAACGGCAAAGCTATAATTACATAACATGGACAACACTTGTATGCATTTAAATTTCAACGTCCCGTCTTATCAACAACAACAAAAATTTCAAAGTCCCTTACAAGGCACCTAAAGAAATACATTGTTAAGCAAGTAAATTTCTTTTACTTCTTCAGGTGATGCTGAAAAGGAATATTGGAGTGCTCTCCGTGGCAACCAAGAAAAGGTCAGGGACAACAAGGGTGGCGGTAGAGGGAGGTATATTATTTCTCTTTCCTTTTCCCGTTTGTATTGTACCTCGTTCATAATATCCTGCGCCATTTTATCCAAAGATGAATTTCATCTGTTGCTCATTTCAGGGGTGGAAGATTCAACCGGGGTGGTAGAAACTTCCGTTCCAGAGACAACAATCACGGCAATGGCCGTCCTAACAAAGTCCAGAAAGTCTGAGATGGAATGCCAAGATAAAACCCTCCGTCTACTTTTCACCAGTTTTGTTTTATGTATGGCCAGTGGTAATCTTCCCTAAGCAAATACCAGTCATTTTACAGTTTTCAACTATATAATTTTAGCATGTACCAGAATTTATGTTCCTTGTTCTTGTTCAAATTTTCCTTATTTACTCGCCTAATCTAATTTTCTATTTGATGAAAACATCATGAATTGATAATATGATATAACTGGACATGTTTGTTGGATGATAATATTAGGTAGCCAAACTCAACCTCCATGAATGTTTGACATATTTTGGAGAACTACAATACAATGACATATTTTTATAAATTTAACAAAAATAATGCTTAAATTGAACATATTTCCTATTCGCAGTCCACTGAAAAAAATATTCTTTTATTTCACATTTTGTATATAGATCAGATGAGTTTGAAATGAGACGCTCAATTTTTTTAAAAAAAAAATTCACTATGATAAGCAACGAATGGACAAGTCTCAAACACATCCCGGTGCATCCAAGAGGCTTCGAACCGTGGATCTCTTGATCATTCGACCAAGAATATGATCGCTAGACCCACTACCCATGATGCGAAAGGTGCACTTCAGAAGATAGAATTAGTGTATCAGATTGTATCAATATATGTTGAATTTGTACCGATACATAATAAAGTGGATAATCTAGAAAACAAAGAAGGAAATAACGAAGTGATAGTTATGTCAACTATTGGCGAAATATCATGGTTTTTTGGGACCATTTTTTTTTAGATTTGTGTGACTGTGTCAGGAGCCATTCATCCTTTGAGTAATTTCAAAATCGCTCTCTAACAAATCAAAAAAAAAAATCGCTCTCTAAATATTTTATAATTTATTAAAGGGGTACTAATATTTTTGATAATACATAAATAAGTGCCTAATTGTCGGTATATTGTCCTTATTCCCTATGTTATATCTTTGTTAGCTATGACGACACATTCGAGTGACGAATAAACGAATAAGCCTTTGACGCTGTCTGCTACTAAAATCTTAATAATAAAAAAATATTCTATAAACTTATAATTTAAGTTGCACTTCAAAATTCGCGGGTTAAAATGTCTATAAGGTGTACCCATTCGACGTACTCTATTATGTTATATCCTTTATCCTATACGTACCATGTGCATTAAGTTAGGCAAGGTAAGGGTTATCAAAAAAAAAAAACATACCGTGACGGCCTTATCCCTTTCCGGATCTTGTTTTTTACTCTATCCTACCATGTCCTAACCCTACCATTTTCAGCCATAGTTTGAATTTTTACTTCAAATTATGTTTGAATCCACCCTACTCTATCCTACCCAAATCTAATACGAACATATCCCATCGGAAATAACAAAATTATCACATCCTAATAAAAAAAATGACTACTTACCCTACCCTGTCCTAAGAGGACGTGATCATTCTTACTCTACCATTACCCAGGGGTGGATTCAGGAATTTTCGGATCTGGGGCGAGATAAATATTTTCGGACCGGGATCGATCCAGGAATTTATTTTCATACTAGAGGGGGCATATAATCAAAATGACTGGGGGCGAGATGTAAAAATCATTCAAAAATACATCGCATTAGCCTAATATTAAAAAAATTGAAAAATCGACCGGGGGCGACTGCTCCCCTCCCCACCATATGGATCCGCCCTTTGACTATTACCATGTCGTACCCTACCATTTTCAATTATAATTTGAATTTTTACTTTAAATTATGTTAGAATCCACCCTGCCCTAACCAAGCCTATCGTATTCTACCCAAATCTAATACGAACATATCTCATCGGAATGACACTCTCTTACTCTATCATTATCGACCCCCTAAATTAAGCTTCACGCAATTTTTACAGTCACTAACTAAAAAAATTAAAAAATTAAATTAAATATTTCATATTGAAAGACTTCAGATCTTTTTTTTTTTTTTTTTTTTTGATGAAGCTCAGATTTGAACAGGTTAGTATCTGTTCTCAGATTGTTAGATTGTTAGTGAGGGGCGAGGATTTCGAACCCTGAATGTTTGACATACACAGGGGGCGCTCCCACTGGAGCAACCCACTTGACCTCGAAAGACTTCAGATCTGACATGTTCCTATAATGAACAACATAGATTGGAAATGAACAACAAGCTTAATGAAATAGTAAATTAATTTCTTGAAAATTGTTGAAAATATTGACTTGATATAATCAACTTTATTTTCTCAATAAAGCTTTGAATAAACTTTTTTTTTTTGATGGTAGCTTTGAATAAACTTGAATATGATTTTATTTTTATAAATCAAGAATATAAATTAAATTAAATTAAATGCAAAAGAAAATATGAGAAATTGACAGGACGACGAATTCTCATTGACAGCCAGACCAGAGAACAGAGAGAGAGAAGCGAACCTCAGAAAGGTTAAAACTTTGAGACTAAATCTTCATTCACACACACACACCTATAAGTCCTCAACTTGTCGGTGATCTCTCGCACCCACTTTTCCTCTTCAGCCACGCACTACTGAAAAATGGTGAATTCTTTTGTCCAGAGGGCGACTAGCGATTTGCTGATAGGGCCAGATTGGGCAATGAACATGGAAATCTCTGTTCTCCTCAACTCAGATCCAACGTAAGTTCTACATTTTCCCTTTTCTTGATGTTTCAGTTTCAGCAGATCCTCAGAAATTGTGGAGATTCTTGTCGGCTGTTTCATTCTGATCCGATAATTTAGGCGATTGCTAGTTTTGAGAGAAAAAAAAAATGGAATCGTTGCTTCTTGTAGACAAGATTAAGTTTTGTAAGAGAGTGGGATAAAGTTTGGATCTTTGTGATGATGTTTGTTGAAATGTGGCGACTTCACCAGCTTCATTATTCTGACTGATTTATATCTGTGCGAATCATTAGGCAAGCGAAAGATGTTGTCAAGGGCTTAAAAAGGCGTCTTCGGAGTAAAAATCCAAAAGTCTTGCTTCTTACCTTAACCGTAAGTTTCACTAGAATTTTCAAGCCTATCGAGTTCAACGTCAAGTTCATTACTCTTCAAATTTGATTTGATTTGACTTGATCCTTCAGCTGCTCGAAACCATTGTTAAGAATTGTGGCGATGCTGTGCATATACATGTAGTGGAGAAGAATGTGCTCAACGAGATGTTCAAGTTAGTTAAGAAAAAGGTTTGACCATTGAGATTTCAGTTTTTCGCTATTTTTTGTTTTGGTTCTATATTTGCTTAGAGTTTTATGTTAGAGTTTCGCAATGCAGACAGACTTTCATGTGAAGGAGAAAATACTGATTCTCATTGATACTTGGCAAGAAGCTTTCGGAGGACCCAGAGCTAAATATCCACAGTTTTACTCCGTTTACCAAGACTTGTTGGTATCTATTCTAATTGTCATGCCTTATAGTATAATCCATTTTTCGTTGAAGCTTCTGACTTGTTTGGAAATACAAATCTCTCGCCTCGCCATAATTCAGCATATAGACGAACATTGCATAATTCATGAGGAGATGTTGAATCTTAGGACTCTTTAGTTTAATGTTTTTCGAACTTTTGCAGCGTGCTGGTGCAGTGTTTCCAAAGAGACTTGAGAAGTCTGCATCCGATAATACACAGGCAAACACTGCGACAAACATCTCTACAAATGTCCGCAATCTTGACTCTCAGCAAGACACAGCTCAGTCCGAGGCGGACTTTCCAACTTTAAGGTATATGCACAATATGTATCATTTCTGACCATTATCAAATTTTACCGGCAATATTTCATATTTAGCTTCACAGTTCTCACTAGTCACTTTTCTTCACTGGCTGGTACATATTTTTTTTTTCTTCTCATGGTTTCGATATTTGTTGATTCTGTTTGATTTATGTTTTTCAGCTTAACAGAGATCCAAAATGCGCGCAGCATCATGGACGTCCTCACACAAATGTTAAATGCTATAGATCCTCAGAAAAAGGAGGTATACATTTTCAACACAGCACCAAGCCTCATATTTTTTTTTTGTCGCGTTGTAATAAAGCAGGATATGACCATCAGTTATAATATAAAAAAAGCGCTAATTTTATAGCTTTGCTTTCTCGCAGGGTTTTAGGGACGAAGTTATTGTTGACTTGGTGGAAAAATGCCAGACATATAAGCAGAGAGTCGTGCATCTTCTTCACACAACTTCGTACGGCCCTATATGCCTTCTAAGTCAGATTTCCTTTGATTCCGGCATTCACTAGCGTCTTTCGATTAATTCTTTACCTCAAATGATTTCGCTTATTAGCTGTTTATTGTTGCCGATACTTCGTGGCCTCAGAGATGAATGTGTGGTTTATTCCGTTCTTTTTCCAGGGATGAGACGCTGTTGTGTGAAGGTATAACCCTGACTGATGAATTGCAGAATTTGCTAGGAAAATACCAGTTTCTCGTTTCGGGCACTCCACTACCAAAGGAGCAACCGAAACAAGAATCTAATGGGGCACTTGTCAGTGTCGATGCTCCACTAATTGACACAGGAGAGGATACTGTACAGCCTGCTGCAAGGTAATTGTGTCAGATTTGCTGTTTTGTGTGGTCATTGGCTCTTTTCGGGTGAATATTAAACGCTTCTTTTTCATTGCAGAGCTCCTGGGAGCAGTGATGCTCTGTCGGACTTGTTTGCAGTTAATGCACCTTCTACCATGAATGGTTGGAAAACCGCTTCAATCAATGAAAATTCAAATGTAGACCTTCTAAGTGGCGACGGCTTTAATTCCTCAAAAGTGGAAAATAGTTTGGCCCTCGTTCCTTCCGAGGAGCCACAACCATCCAGTCCCACATCTCAGCAGAACGCTAGTGTTCTTGCTGACTTCTACACTCAAACTAGTCACATGGAAACTGCTTCCGATGTCCAACAACCACAGCCGCTGACTCCAGGAATCCGGAGTTTTCAATCTGAACAACCTATATTTTCCTCATATGAGAACGCAATCGTTTCTGGATCAACTCAGAATGAACAGTCTGCTCATACGAATGGTTCATTCGCAACCAGTGATTGGAATGGTCCTATCGTGGCGCAACAGCCAACACAATCATCCTACGGTACATTTTATTTCTCAACTGCTCGTTTCACAAATTATTAGTTTGCAGTAGACACCATACCGGCCTCTCACTTTTAAGTCGTCTCGGATCTTTAACGCCATTTGTGTTCTGCATTTATCTCTGATAGGTGCTCAAAGCGAGGAATCGTTCCCCGCACCACCTTGGGAGTCCCAGCCTGTTCAGAGCCACGCTCCAGAAGCGCAGTATCCTCAACTGCAGTTTAATCAAGTAGGAGTAATGCAGCAACCATATCAGACTGGAATTGGACAGATGGTCCCCGGGATGTACATGCAACCAATAACCAGCAGCAATCAGTCAAGGCCGAACTACCAACACATGCAGGCATTAAATCCAATTCAACCGGGAGGACAGTTTATGGGCATGTTTCCGCAAACTGTACCAGCAGGGCATCAAATGGCGGCCTCCATGTACCCGCAGCAGCATTATTACAACAACTACCAAACCTCCGGCTATGGACAGTTCCAGCAAGATACTCAAATGTTAAACCAGCAAATGTACGGCCTCTCAGTAACGCACAACAATGGTGGATTTCGAACCAGCAACTCTCCACAGGTATCGACGAATGCGTCATCTTACTTACCACCCATGAAACCTAAGCCTAAGCCTGAAGACAGTCTGTTCGGAGATCTGGTTGATTTAAAAAAATTCAAGCCTGTTGGTAAGCCAACACTTATCTAGTCCAATTCTTTGAATCCTGAATCATTCCGTGAGTTAGCTACAAGTTTCACCTTTCACTATTTGTTCGTTGTATTGTCTTTAAACCTGAAAACCTTACTCTTCACAGCTCGCCTGGTATCAGTCTGCATCTGTAATAGTTTTTTTTTATTCATATTCAATTTTTGTAGATAACATACAGATTGATATAAAAGTCATTAGACATTCCTCTTTCGAATGTAATTAAGATATTTATAGATCGGTAAGTACCGGGACGTCCAATGAGGAAGTTAAGCACATACACTGTATAAGATGTGTTTTGGATCGCAAGTAGTGACGAAAGACAAACAACACGAACGAACACGAGAATTGTTCACTCAACTCGTCACGAATTATAACTACACCTGGAGGCACTACCAAGCTATAGATTTTCACTATTTGATGAGACGCGATTACAATACTCGGTATATATATATAGGGGAGCACTCGGTTGAGGCAAGGTTGGTAGAATGAGGCAGTAAGGCATGATCTTGGCCATTGATGATATTGATCTAATGGTTGAGATTTAAAGATGTGGTAGTGGGATTTTACTATTTGCTTTTTGCTTTTTACTGTTGGTAGTGGGTTTACTATTTGGACACGTGGCGCGCCCACAAAGCACGGGGGGGTTAGATGTGTGGTTGAGATCGTGCCTCACTGCCTCATTCTTATTTGGCTTGCCTCATTTGAACGCTCCTCTATATATATATATATATATATATATGATAACTGGGGAGCGCTCTATTGAGAACCCTTAAAAATTCGAGAAATTGAGAATTTTTGAATCTGCATGTGACAAATGTTCAAAAAGTAAAGTCAAATTTGATGTTTTGACTTTGCATTAAATGCAACTTTAAATATGCACATGAGACACGTGTCACCACCACAATTACTGAATAATGCATTTATAAAGGTGAAGATTGGGTTCTCAAGTTCTCGAAAAAAGAAGGGTTCTCATTTGAGCGCTCCTCTAGGATAACATATGAAAACTTTATTTGAAACCTAGCCCTATTGAGCTCAAAAATCGAGGTGGCCCAAATGTCTTCAGGGGCTACACGGGTTCTCCGAATGCCTTACTGTGCATCAGGCTCCATACACTAGTACGGAACACACTAAAGACAACGATTATTTTGGACATTAGATAGCGCTTCACCAAGCGCTGTCTATTCGACCGCTGTCTTATGTTGAGACTTTAGACATCGCTTCTTCGATAAGCGATGTCTAAAGGGTCGACATTAGATGACGTTTTCTTCCTTAGAAGCGATGTTTAATGTGAGACTTTTGACATCGCTTCAGGTTAAAGCGTTATCTAATGTGGTACTATAGACAGTGCTTCCCTGATAAGCGTTGTCTAATGTTGCACTATAGACAACGCTTCCCCAATAAGCGCTGTCTAAAGGTTGGAAAAAAAAACGGCAGATTTGATTGAATCAAAAACAATTTTCCCTTGCACAATCCATTTGCTGAGAACCAAAACACCAATTGCAAAATACATTTGCTGAACAGAAAATTACATTCATTTGGTCAATATTACACAACACATTTGCATTCATACATGTCCAAATGTTTCGATACTTCACACATTTTAGTCTTACAATAACATTGAGCAATAATACAATAAACTTAATGTTTATACCGGATGAGTTACTTGCCGCACATAAGTAATCCACGCGTCGCAAAATCGTCCCTCATATCATCTAACACATCGTTATCATATGGTTGGCGGCCTCTAGGGAAACAATGAAAAACAATTTCAAAGTTAGAAGGTTTATGGACACCATAAATTGATATTTATCAATCAAGTCTCAGCATATACTTACTTGTCTGATGTCGTCCTCAAGCGATCCATTGGTAGCTTGAACGAACTTGATTATGTCACGAATGTATCGCAGGGCATAGTAGCCACATACTTCACTCTTTAAGGGCTATTTTTGGCACTGAAAATGAAATTGAGTTATAATCACACGAAACATATTGGCTATGAAAGTTCAAATTTCAAAACAATTGTTATTTATTATTTCAATACCGTCACATTCTTCCACTCTATTTGTGAATTAGTAATGTTGAAGTACAAACTCATACTCCTACAACATTAAGGTAATATCAGCAAGTTGTAGCACATGTACTAATGCTTAAATTAAAGTAGACTAGATGAGTTCTTACTTGTTCACAAAATTCGTTGCATCAGGCAGTGGTTGTTTACCCTGAGGATCAACCCAAAGAACTACTCGCTTCGTAGAGAAAATGACCGCCCACATCCAATGCCACCTAACAAACATTTGACACATTATTAGGCTTATGTTCCGCATGCCACCTCATATGTTCTGCATGCCACCTCATATGTTCTGTATCTTCAGGATTAGAATACAGCCTTTGAATCCCTGGTATTATTGGAAAATACTACAGAATCTTGGCCGGAGAGCCTTTTGAATTAGTTATCGGTCCCTTGTTAGGCTTATAACGGGAAGTCTTACACACCGGGCACTCGACCAAATCACTAGAATCATTTCAGTACAAAATACAGTCGTTGGGACATGGGTGTATCTTCTTGTAAGTGATGCACATAGGACACATCACCTTCTTTGCCTCATAAGTACGACTCGGGAGGGTGTTCTCGTCCGGAAGCATTTCTTTCAGCGGTGGCGCCGTCTAAGACGACGGTAAGAATTCAAAGTTCCAGTAGTTTTTGACTGTGTAAGCTGAGAGAGTGAATTTTTATTGGAAAGGAGATAGATAATTTGAGATGTAATTTTAGGCTAGGTTTAGACAACATTTCTGAGACAAGCGTTGTCTAAAGGTTAGACATGATAAGCCAGAGCTTTTTGGACAAGCGTTGTCTAAAAGGAACAATAGACAGCGCTTATGGTCAGGCGTTGTCTAAAGCTTAGACATAAGACATCGCTTTGTAAACAGACGACGTCTAAAGTACATAATAGATAGCGCTTCTGGTCAGGCGATGTCTTATGTTAACCTTAGACATCGCTTGTTTATAAAGCGTTGTCTATTGTATACTTTAGACAACGCTTATTTAAGAATCGTTGTCTTAAGTTATATTTTTTAAATGCAGCGTTTTTGCGAAGCGCTGTCTATTAAGCATTATGTACTAGTGATAACCCAACAAGATAATGTTTCCGTTCAGCTTTTCTAACTGAAACAATATAATGTGTTCTTTGTAACGCCCCAAATTCTGAATAACTATTGTCCCACATCGATTGGAGTAGTGCTTGTGCTAGCTTGGTAAGCTAGCCTATTAGCTAACATGTTACCAATCCGCCATGGTCTTTTGTGATACACTCTAGATTGTGATGACCTAGGGGAGGGCAGTGGCATGGCAGCGAGGACAGGTTACGCTTAGAACAGTTTGGATCGGGTCCTCTGGTTGGGTTGTTACATTCTTTGCCTCTCTAGAGACCCCAGCATCATGCTGCATTTTTAGGTAAATATGTCCAATATCCTTATATGCATATTGGCTAGGCCTCAGTAATGGGCCGGGTTGGGCTAAGCCGACCCTAGACAACACGGATACGGGTCGGGTCTTACTCCAAATAATATGACCCTTCCATTATTTTCGGGCCGGGTCAGGTTCACCGAAATATTAGAAGCCTTAGGGCTACATTAGGGTCGGGTATAAATCGGGTTTCAAAGCCCTAATGAAATAAAATGCAGCAGTATGTATTTTTTTTTCTCCAGATATGTTTCAGGCATGACATACAGCATTGGATCATTTAAATCGACCATCAAACCTCATCCTAACTCGCTATGCAGTGACTACACTATCAACCACTGCACACTACTAAGCCTTAATAATGCAACTAATGCTCAGCAAAACCAAAAAGGCTAATAGAGGTAGTAAGGTGTTGCAGCAGTGCACCGCGAGGGTTGAGGCGAGACAACTTATCTGTCGCTGAAAGGTCGGCAAGATACTGCAACCTTTGTCATCATCAACAACATCAAGAGAATACTAATACTACTGCATTTGAACCGTATCATATACTAACCTATTACATTTTCCTTCCACTAGGTTCTACAACACATAGAACCTCAAAAAGCTACTTTAGTACATAAATTTATGAAACTTGGCTCTAACTAAGAACCACAAAAAACCCTTCCACATATGATCTAAATAGCATCATCACTCTAGCTGCAATAAGCAACAAAAAACTGAAGTTAGCAAAGAAAACTTTTACACTTTACAAAAATTAACCGTAATGAAGAATAAGTTCAGAAATAGAACCTGATTGATCACATCAGCTAAGAACCACAAAAAGATATTCACATTCTGATCACATCAGCTTCTTCAACTGCATAAACGAAGCAAATAGTTACACATTGAAGTATGAAATAAATCAAGCTTAAAGATGCAAGTATAAGTTCATTAATAGAACCTGAATGATCGTTCTCAAAAAGCTATAATATAAAATCCTCAAAGTTAGCAGCTGATTCCGAGAACCACAAAAAGATATTTACATTCTGATCACAACAACTTCATCCTTCTAAATGCCATTAGCAAACAAAAACTACTATAAGTAACAAATAGTTACATATTGAAGTAAGTATAAAATAAATGAAACATGAAGATGCAAGTTAAGTTCAGAAATCAAACCTGAGTGATCATTCTCAAAGAGCTAAACTATAAAATCCCCAAAGTTGTGTAACTGGTTCTGAGAACCACAAAAAGATATTCACATTCTGATCGCGTCAGCTTCTTCAACTGCATAAACGAAGCAAAAAGTTACATATTTAAGCAAGTATGAAATTAATCAAACATAAAGATGCAAGTATAAGTTCAGAAATAAAACCTGAATGATCATTCTCAAAAAGCTAAATTATAAAATACTCAAAGTTATGCAACTAGTTCCGAGAACCACAAAAAGATATTCATATTCTGATCACAACACTTCTTCAACTGCATAAACGAAACAAAATGTTATCAACAATATAACAAAACAGTGATACAAAATAAATCAAATACAATAAAGTCGCTATAAATTTAACAAAAATACCATCAACCATGTTCTGAATTTCTGAATCATCTAGAAGGCAATCAGGTTGGCTAGCCATGCCATTCATTAGCTCTTCGGCAGCAGCTTCCTCTGCTGCCGCATCTTGTTTCCCGCAGCTTGCTAAAGACCAATCTTTCAAGCAAATTAGAGCTTAAATTGTATTAGGACTAAGTGAATCCCTGTTCTCGGAAACCACTCTGCCTCCAGCAGAGAAAGCAGCCTCGGAGGCCACTGTCGAAGCAGGTATGCTCAATAAATCTCTTGCCATGACAGACAATATTGGATACATACTAGAGTTGGCTTTCCACCAATCCAGAATGTTAAATGTACCTTTGTCATCAATATCTAAGGTATCAAGATCTAAATAAATATGCTAGTCAGTAGATGCACCACTACTACTTACCCTTGCGCTCTTCAACTTAGCCATTGAGGCTGAAGGAACCACAGGAATATTAACATCGATTTCAGGTTCAAGAGCAACAGAAGCGGGCATACGAGCAGTCTCAGCATTCCAAGGACAAGTTGCAGCAAGCAAATTCCTCTTATACATGTCATATAATTGATTTAAAACTGATCTTACAGGTGCAACTTTAATTTCAATGTCAATTTCAGTTAGATCATACAAACTCAGCCATGACTCAATTGCCAACAGTTTAAATCGAGGATCCATAACTGTGGTCAAGCAGAAAATCATAGGAAAGTCAGCCCAATATTTATTAAATTTCAGCTTCATGGCATCCAAAGTAGGTCTAAATGCATCAAGTGGATGATATGTTTTGAACGTGGCATAAATGTCAACTAAACTGTTTATCACTTTATTAGACGTTGGAGAATAAACCCCGCAGCATATTTTCGTTGTTGAGCAAAAGATTTTCAAAAAATTCATGCACAAAGAAGCAATCACCCAATCATGTTCACTTGGTACATCAATGGCACAATTCCTAGATTGTTTCACTTTTTGACAGTATCTATGCATGGCAGTTTTGTACTTAACAACAACATTCAGTATTTCATATGTACTGTTCCACCAATGAGGCACATCATTATCAATGTTACGCTTACTCAGCACATGAACTAACCCACAACTCATGCCTTTTAATAGAAGAATTCATAGGCCGGACTATGGTTGTTATTTTCTCAATACTAGGGGACAAAACAGAGAGACCATCTTGGACAATGAGATTCAATATGTGACAAGTGCACCTAACATGAAGAAGTTGATTACTAACACTGGTAAGCATAAGATGACTTGCTAGTTCTGTGACAAGAAGGTCATTGCTAGATGCATTATCAAGAGTTCAAGTAAATACTTTATCATGCAAATGCCGAGCAATTAACTCATACATATGAGAAGCCAAACTGTCACCTGTATGTGGGTATTCAACCATTTTAAATGACAGAATCCTTTTCTGCATATTCCACTTGTCATCGATCCAGTGAGCCGTTATGCTCATATACCCCATCTTCTGCCTAGAAGACCACATGTCAGATGTAAGCCCTTATAAGAATCAAAGTAAGAAATTAATTCTAGCTTGCAAGCATTAAATCTTTTCATCACATCTCTTTTGCAAGTAAAACTAGAAAATTTCTTAAATTGAGGCGCTAAACCTCTTTGAATCATACCTGCGAAGTCATGAGTGTCAACAAAGGAAAATGGCAGCTCAGCTCTAATTATGAAGTCTACAATTTCAGACCTCGCTCTTACATTATCAAAATGAAAATTGCCAACCATTCCATCCTTATCTTTACCGAGAAGTAGCTGGTTTCTAATGTCTGAACCCTTTGCTAAAGCATTTATATGTGAACTAGCATGTCTAGACAAATGCGAAGTACCAGCATTACCACATCAAACAAGCTTCTTCTTACAGAAATTACATCTGCTTTCTGTACCTTTTTGCCATTCTCTACCTCATCATGCTTAACAAAATATTTACATACATTAGAATTTTTACCTTTTACTTTCAGTGTGTTATTAATGTTAGGCATTGATGACGAAGCAGTATAATTTGGGTCAGCTGTGCCATCATTGCCGGAGGACACCGGTTCCATGACTACCGAAGTGTATGACGTTCAGACTACAATTATTATCAAGAAGATTCACCGTACTACCAGTGATAATAAGAGTCTAAAGCATAATAGACTAGCAATCAAAAAAACCAAAGTGCCATCACTTTTTACGCATACCAGCAAGCAACAAGCAATATCAAGCATCATACGACCATATAAAATAAACCCTAAGCATGTTAGCAGTAATGCATTGAGCGTGGGGTAAGAGTACGCTCACTTCACAGCAAGTAAGCTGTTTAAGAGTGCAGCACCATTTCTGTGTACCAGTCCACCTTCACCGCATCAGCCGAGATTACCTGAATTGTTAACAGTGAAACAGAAAATCGAAGGACACAAGTATAAGCAAAAATATTCAAAGTAAAAATAATGTTCTGATGGGTCATAAAAATAAAAAAACTGTAAAATAAAAGGTACAAAAATAAGCAACCAAAAATGTATGTACAAGTATAAGTAGCAAAAAAATAGTTAGATAAGACTAACAGTTATATAGTAATAATTAAAACAAGACAGAATATAAAGTACTACAAATAAGTCAGATAACTTACTTCAAGATAATGTGAATCATTATCAAACTGAGAAAATGAGATCATCAAGCCTAATATACTTCAAATATCAAACTTCCAGTAGCAGCCTTCATGTCCTTATGTATCTGGAAGAAAGAACAACTCTTTGAGAATTGAAAACAGTTAAATTAAAAGTCATTGATACTCAGATCATGGAAAATAAAAAACTTAAACACAAAGTAAAAATTATTATAATAAAATATGCGCATCAGATTGTGCAGCGAATCAAATACAATACTGAAAGTCTAATACACTTATTCTTGTAAGAAATAAGTTTAGTTATCAAACAAATAAATAAGACAGATTATTGAAAATGTACACAGATGAACACAGTTAGATCAAACAAATTATTTACCATCAAAATGAACACATTTATAACTGAAAATGTACAGATCTAAGCAGGTTCGCACACCAAACTGATCCGAACAAATAAGTGTTTGGTTGAACAAATGAAAAATAACATATCTGCAAACACATTATACATGTTGACGGATCTGGGCAGATATTGACAGATCTGCACATATTCGTTCTTGTAAGTGCAGAAACCTCGAAAAAAATAGGTAGACGAAATATAGAAAATCAAAAACAACTCGGTAGAACACAAATCTGGATCGATAGCATACAAATCGTTGGTTGGACAAGAGAACGTTACTAAAAACGCGATAGATTGTGGGCGAGATTGTCAGCGTGAAGATCTACTCGTCGAAAAATCGTTTGAAATTGAAATCCGATGAGAGAGACACAAGTGCGGGCATGCGGCTGATTGTGTAACTCGGGTGGGGTAGAGTGTTAGAATATAAAACTTATATAGGGCTCAATTCGGGTCGGGCTTCGGGATTTGAAAGTTAGGCCCCAGCCCATGTTTATGTAAATCGGGTCGGGTAAAATCCGGCCCATTCGTCGGGTCGGGTCACGGGCTGTCGGGTCAGTGGGCTTAGTTAGGGCTTTTTACGGCCCAAGGTCAAATGCTGAGGCCTAATATTAGCCTGACCCTGCAAATACTTAACTTTAGTTGGTTGCAGGACTTCATTATTCATTATCACATCAATTAACCAAATTATATCTTGTGAAAGCTTCATTTAATTAAGCATTATATATTTGTACCACAAAGACCTGTCAAGAATCCTATTCAACTGTCACTACTACAAATGATGCATTATGCATCGGTTTCGTAACCGATGCATAATCAACCGTTGCATAATGTCCGAACCTTATGCATCGGTTCAATAAAAACTGTTGCATAATGGTCCGACATTATGCATCGGTTCAGGGAAAACCGTTGCATAATGTTGGGACATTATGCGTCGATTTTGGTTGAACCGATGCATAATTTCTGCAGATTATGCAACGGTTTCTTCGAAAACCGATGCATAATTTTTCAAAAAAAAAAACTGCCAAATTCGCTTTACAAAAGCTCAAATCCACCTGAAATTAAACATAAAAAATATACCATGATGTTCCAATTTTCAAATACAATGCTGCTTGACAGTTGTAAATTTTGTATAGTCAAAAACAATTTATATTTGACCGGTAAGACCGGTGTCGAACCCAAGGGAGCAAATTTGATTGCGCGCTGAGACTTATCAAGTTTTCTACTTGGCTATTCCTACAATTCAACGATGAGATGGTTTTCAATCAAGAACTAGCGATGAAATGGCTTCAAAGGGGTTTTAATTCAATACAAAGAAAGTTTCGAGGGGTTACTCCCCTCCTTGGCATTTCCCATGATCACATACACAATATTCAAATGTTTTTAGGTGTTAATTGGTTTAGAATCTAGCTTAGACTAAGATAGATCAATTATCATGTGAGTCTAATCCTAGTCAAGCCATCCTAATTAGAACCTCACTTTATCAAGATATTGATTCACTCTATAGCACTATTATCCTTGGAACATCTCCCAATGTAATAAATGCTATATGCATTAAGCTCTAGTTGACCTCACATCCATGCAATTACTCTCATAAACATTAGATGTGATCATTTCCACCAATATCCAAACCATCACTAACCATTTTCAATACTTAGATCAAATTCTAAGACTAACATGTCACTTAAGCATTTTGTCAAACACTTGGTAACATATCATAAATAGAGTACTTAGTGAAAATGAAATCAACACCATAAATTGTATATTCAATGTGTATACATGATCATAGAGTACCAAGGAGGGTTGTAAAAACCCTCAAAACACAAGGGGGCTACTCACACATCATGTAAGACAACATGGTGTGAGTAGGGTTTATAGCACAACAAATGAGAATAGAAGATGAATACAAGTAGGATGGTTAATCCTAATGTCTCCCTTTGATTTTCACTTCTCCTTTGTTGGATGTTGATTGATGACCTTGATTCACCCTCTTTTTCTGGAAAATTTCCCCCAAGATGCCAGCCTCCTAGGTCAAACATGCCACTTTCTATTTATAGCATCGGGTAAAATTTGGTACTGTAGCAGGTCCAGTCGGTCGACTGGTGTCGGCTTGTATCCCAGTTGGTCAACTGAAGGCTAAAATGCAGTCTCTTCTGTGGTGATCAACCAGTCGACCGATTCGAAACTGGTAGATTGTGAGCCTCCTGAGTTGTTTATCCAGTCGATCGGTTAAACGTCTCAGTCGACCGACTCGAGGTTGACAAGTTTTGAGCACTCTAAGCTTCTTTTCAGTCGGTCAACTGGAGGGTCCAGTCGACTGCCTCGATGGGCTAGCTTACTTCCTGTCCTGCTTAATCATCCAGTCGGCCGATGTGTACATGGGAGATATTCAGTCGGTCGACTGGGGACCCTTTTTGCCCATACTTTGCTCTATTCTTCGGTTTTTCCTGAGTTTTTGTATTTAGGCTTTGACACTGAGATGATCTTGTTTTCTACCTGAAATGTGGGGAAAGAGGTCAAATGACATCAAAATATCGTCGGAAACGAACCAAAGCTATAATGAAAAACGGATACTAATAAGTCAAAAACTCGACTTATCAACACTCTACACTTAAGCTTTGTTCGTCCCGAACAAAGTATGCAAATATGTCAATGTCATGCAAATGGCGAAATGGTAGTGGTGCTATATTTTTCGTCTATTTGCCTCACTAGCTTTCACAAGGTCTCGAACATTATTACTAAACATGTTATTGAAAAGTAAATGAAAGTATATACAACATAACTAGCTCCTTTTCGTAGGCGTTACGAATGCATTTAGCGTATGCATTAAGCCTTTAAACCCCTGGGCTACCCTAGTGGACGAGTTATAGTCTCGTGAGAGTTTTCAGAAATGAGAATACTCACAAATCCCATACACCTATCCCATGAGAATGAATTCAGGAGTGCTCAACCAAGGCGAGGATTTCTCAAAACAAATCCCTCACCCCAAACTAGGATTACCACCACATTATCATCAAAAGAACTTTTGAACTATTTGAGTGCCCATGGGGTTGTGCATTCGAGACCATCAATACTAGGGCTATCAAAAGTCTCATCCAATGATATATTCATTTTCAAGGGAATACAATAGAAGCAAAGTTGTTAGTTTGCACAAAAGAGTGTCAATCGCTCACCTATGCTAGCTAGGGCTAGTCCATGGGCTTGCGACATGGAACTCATTCCCAAGTTTTAGGCGGTTAAGCCGTATTCCGTAAGGAAAGATGAGTTCGACACTAGAGTTCTTAGAGAACAAGCATAGACCAAATGACAGCTCCCGTGCAAGCACAAGGATCGCCGAAGAGTTAATCTAACTAGCACACAATACAAACGATGCACCCGCGCAAATGTAGAATGATGGAAGAACATAAAGTCAAGTTTTAAGTGTTTCTTATTTTCTTTTTCAAATGGCCTTTGGCCTACAAATGTTTTCGAGGGGGAACTTTTCTTACTAACCCCCGGCATTTGTATATTTTGGAGCAAAACTTCTCGTGCACTTGAGAAAGTTTTTAGTCGGGGCTTTGCCCTCTTTTGACCATGAAAATGAAGCTTTTTTTTTGTTGGGGCCTTTTTTTTTCCGCCCTCTTTTGATTTTGACTCCACACTTAAAACTTGACAATATATTCAAGGGATGTATGGAATGAGCGGCAAACAATCATAGGTAAGGCACTAAGTTAGAAGAACACAAGTCACCAAGGAGCATTCAAAAGGTCTACGTTTTTCATGAAAATTTTAAAAGTGCTTGCTAAAACGTGATCCAAGGTATTTCAATAAAAATACTTAGAAAATTAGATAGACAAGAGATAGCAATGATATTGATTCACATGAATGCACATTCAAAGGACTAGGTCGGTTCTAAGTTCAAGATCCAATAAAAATGAAAAGTATGCTAGATGTGATTTATAGGGAATTAGAATTGATAGTCACAAGCCTACGTGGTTAAAAATACTCTCATGTTAGGGATAAGGTGCAAAAGATACAAGTGTCCATCTAAGCATATGAGACATGAAAGCATGAGAACTATGCGCATTAACCCACTCCACACTTAATTAAAGCTTAGTCCCTAAGCGCAAAGAATGATAAAATAAAGGCAAAGGCGCATAGGAACTCCCCTCGTTTGTAGAATGTGTGAAGAACCGATGACATTACTCTTGGGAATGAGAAATATTCTTTTGGTTGCCTATGTAGGTAAAGAAGGTGATCTTGGCAAGAGAAGATCATGAGTATAAATATCCTTTAATTTTCACGCTCAATAATGGTAAAACACCTTCAATAACATAAGAATATAGCATACAACCAAAGATAAGTCAAGAGTACATCATAAAGATGGCATACATCATCCAAAATTGCGCCAAAAGGCGACTTAACATCCAAGTACATGAGCTAAGCAAGAAAGCATCAAAAGATCGACACAAGTATGATCAAAATGCAATACAAGCTCAAGACGTAGACTCGTCGCCTCCCGGAGTGGCCTCTCTAGTAGTGGCACCATTGACCTCCTCCATGTCATCAGTGAATGGTGTGCCCGCCTCCTCGGGTCTAGTAGATGGCGTAGTAGGAAAGGGAGAGGTGGCATGAGGGACAGAGGGCCCTGGATCAACTATAGTAGCACCAACGGGAGCACTAGAACCTCTGATCATGGACAGTAGTGTAGCACGGAGTCACTCCGACTCCTGGCGAGCTCTCATGTCTGGCTCTCTAGAAAAACCCTCAAGTCTAGCTAAGCTACTCCTCAAGTCAGTAATGTCGGAGGAGACCCTCTCTCGCCACTCGGCCCAATCATCTGTAGCAGGTGGAGCACTCTCGACGGCCGGCTCCTCTGTGGGCAACTCCTCAGCAAAGGGAGCCGCGGGTTCGGTAGCCGTCGGAGGAGAAGGAATAGGAGAGTAAGGAGGGGATGAAGTGAGGTTGGCTATGTAGTAGAGGCGGTTATTTTGCTTGAATATCTGCCTCCTATACGTTGCATCATCCCAAAGCCCGTTCTTGTCAGGCTTCTTGTCTTCCTCCCAAGTTTTTCCATCCACCATGAGAAGGCGCATATGTTTCATGGTGGGCACATCAAGGACACTCTTGGATGGCTTGGGGCATAACTCATGGCCAAAGGTGAAGTTACACCTCATGGCGATCAACGTGATTAAGGAGCCTCCTCCCAAAGCAAGATTCCGCGAGGACTCCTTAATAATGTTCTCGAATCGGGAGGCAAGGATGGCTGGCCAATCGAGGACCTCCCCATGGTCTATGACCATCATAATTTCCATATTGGGAAGGGTTAACGACCTAGCCTTCGCCGTCCGAGTGTTTATCCCAATGGCTATAAGGTGGTGGGTAACTTTCCAAACCGGGTCGGCGATGGCGGAAGAGTTATAAGATGAGATAAACCACTCTTGCCTCCCCGATATCCTCTTCCAAAATCTACTTTGTTCGTGCTTATTGAATTTCCGCATTTCTACAATATGAGGAGGAAAACCCAACCATTCTCGGATCACACTCTCCTTTATCTTTAATTGCCTTCCTCCCAAAACAAATTTCCAAAAGAATTGCCCCTCCTCATCCTTAAACCACTCAAACGAGCAAACAAACTCATTGACAGGCGTCGTCTGGCCTCTCAAATTTAAATTTATATTTTCCACTGCAAAACACTTAGTAAAGCAGCAAGCAGGGGTCGAACCCTAGAGAGCTGGTGTGGTTCAGTTGTCCTATAAACAAATTGATTGGAGGTTTGTAAAAGAACAATTGTCGCAAGTGCAAGAGTAATAAAACGAAAGGAAATTAATCAGAGAAAGTATTCGGTCTAGGGTTTCCTATTGTGACTCGTTTATCATTGACTTATAATTATCTGATTTTATGTTCCTAAGTGTGATTACTCCGTTTCAGGTTATAACCTAAGGTAGAGCCGTTTCAAGCCACTACGCCACAATCTACTCCGTTTCAGGTTATAGACTTCTAGTTCTAGCAAACATAATACTCCGTTTCAGGTTATATTAGGTTAAGTGCAACTACTTGTCCTAACGGTTTAGTATCAAATAAGCAGCGAATAAAGGGATTGAATTGCTCGGCTAAGTTTTACCATTGCAAGTATCCGCTTAGCTTCACAATTCAATCCGAGATAAATAACACAAGAACTAGTGGAACATAAAATAGCATTAAGCAATGAGTCTCAAAACTTCGTCACAATATATTGAACCCTAAACCGAACAGAAGGTTTAGCTACTCATGTCCATGGGAAATAAACACAAATATGAATGAAAGCAAAGGAATTCTTCTCTCGCCGAAGCATAGTGCTTGTCTCCTCCAAGGCCGGTTGGTGATGCTCGAGTTGATTGCTTGCTTCGATGATGATTATGCCCTGACCAAGAGGTCTTATTTATAGCAGAAACCTAGGGCTTCTAAGTCTATATTTGGGCAAGATTCAAATCTTGTTCCGTTTCCAAATCTGTTTTTGGCCAAAGTCCAAAAACGAATTAGGAAACATGTCCAAATCTCTTCAACCGACTTTGCTTGGCTTGCAAGTTAACTTAGCTTGCACGCATGCTTAAACCGCCACGCTTGGACGAGCCGAGATTTGTGATCGGGCCGGCTTTTTTCTCGGACGCGGCCTGGAATATAGTCTCTACGAAACGCGGTCCCCACTGAGTTCCAACATCGGCTATTGATTTAACCATTGAAATGACCTCGGATGCTCTTGGTGTGAACTAGAGAGTTGTAGGGAATTGAGTCAGCTACGCAACGGCATGTGGCTCATATTTTTCGGATCAGCGGTCCATTCCCAGCGCTCCGTTGAGCGTCCAAAGGTCTGATTTGTCATTGTGATGCTTTTGGCACAAAATGCCATCTTTAATGCGCGTTTCCTCCTAAAGCTTCCAAAACACCTGAGATGCAAAACAACACTAACAAGTAACTTGTTCGCATAATAAAGTGTCGGAATTGGTGGGATTTGTTGACTCGATGAGTCGTATAAATACGGCTCATCAAACCACCCCACACTTAAACTTGTTCGTCCCGAACAAGACCTAAGTCATAGAAGGAAAATAAATGCATCACCACAATTTCTTCGACGTCTTAGATAATGCTACATGAATCTGAGTTGCTAGTCTAGACTTGCTTTTCAATGCGTGACTCAATTGTTACTAAGATTATCATGCTCAACATGGAATAAATTCGATACGTGTTACCTTTGAGCCGAGATCCAAATCAATTCGGATGAGTGGGAGATAGTCCTCTTTAGACCCATGATCTGTACTCGCTGGTCCGGACTCTTGCTATATGGTTACACTTCATTGCTTTTTCTTGCACGTGATTTGTTCGAGCTTCAAGGTTCTCTGAGCTTTTCGTTTTTTTTTTCACTTGTTGGACAGCTTTCGTAGTGATTTCTTTGGCCTTTGGCTCTTGATTTAACATTGATGTACTTCACTTTTGTTGCGCATAGAACTTTCACAATTTGACTGATTTTTCCTTGAGCTCTGCTCCTTATTGTGAATTGCTAGTCCTTCTTTTCTTTTTCTTTTGAGGAAGGTCCAATCATCGCCCGCAAGCATATGGAAATACCTCCCCGCTCTTTCTCATCCTCGTCCTTTTTGTCGCGAGTCAAGCTGAGGGTCGCCCATCTATTTTCCCGGTTACTTCGGACTAGAGATAGGACGGTCTGTTTTCCTGTCCCGCCTTCCGACATAAACGCTGCAGTGGCGGAGCAAACTCTGAACCATGTTGCCTCGAAGTGCTAGCCTCCACGAAATCCACATAACCATATAATTTGAAGTCCGGTCCTTTGAGCGCTTTGTCAAGTCTCTCTAGGACGTTTCTATCAACTCCACATCCATGTTTATCTCAACTCAAAAGCACGTAGTAGGTTAAGCTCACATGTTAAAGCACAACTCAAATTTCACGAGAAAAACGCATCTAATCAGCTCATCTATTTCACATTATCAACATTCAATACCACATATCCGGGAAATAGAGAGAAATTCGTACTTTCAAAAAAATTTAATTTTAAGGGAAACATGCAGACACTATGCAGGTGCAAAAACTAAACGTGCTGACACAACAAACTCTCCCACCCACACTTTTGAACAAAGCCGTGTCCTCACGGCACGACTTAAATTCAAAGACACAACTATGCAAGCAAACAAATGTAGGGAAAAGAAGTGGAGAGTAAAAGGTGAACAGGCACTCCCCTCGTGTGGTCGCGAGATGTGAATCACTCTTCCAAGGTTATTTGATATTCTAAACACTTCTGTCGAGCCGGAATTTTCAGATGATGAACTTGGGTCGAGGATTTTGGCAGTGTGCCCATTCTGTGCGCACAGGGCTCGCAACGGGTTGGGTCCCCGGGCGACTTTCCAGGACACTATGGGATTTTTCACTTGTTTCCATATATGGGCCATTGTAAGACTATTGTTCGAGCCAGAATCTCCAATTGGCCAAGTTTGTCCGAGGATTTCCTCTACGCCCTAATTCTGCGCCCGGCACGCTTCGCGCTGGCTCGACTCGGTTGGCCGGTGTTGGGGCCTGGCGCGCTCCACACTGAGGTGCATGTTTCCTGCATAAAAAAACATCTCCTTTCCCAAAAGAAAATGTGAGGAACATGACTCAAGACTCACATAAATGGAAAACGAAATAAAATAAAATAAAGACTGAGAAACAAAACTTTTGCCGGGCTGCCTCCCTGCGAGCGCCTTTGTTTTACGTCGTTGGCTCGACGGTACCTCGTTTATGTTTCAGTGGGAGACTCGGCTAGGTCAAATTGCTGAACAGTTAGGTCGACCTCGCCGTGATAGTGCTTCACTCGTTGCCCATTGACCTTGAACCGGCCTCCATCTGTCGGGCTCTCTAGCTCAAGTGCTCCGTGATTGAATACCCTTGTTACCGTGTACGGGCCCGTCCATCTAGAACACAACTTGTCGGGCATCAACCTTAAGCGTGATGAAAATACTAGAACTTGCTGGCCTATCTCGAATGTGCGCCGAAGGATGAATTTGTCATGGTACAGCTTGGTCCGCGCCTTGTAGTCTGATTGGCTCTCATAAGCCTCTAGGCGCAGCTCCTCAAGCTCACAAAGTTGTAGTTTCCTGTCCAGCCCGGCTGCCTGCAAGTCGGGATTGCACTTCTTGAGCGCCCAGTAGGCCTTGTGCTCAAGCTCGACCGGAAGGTGGCATGCCTTCCCGTACACTAGCCAAAAAGGCGATGTGCCTATCGGTGTCTTATAGGCTGTCCTGTAGGCCCACAACGCTTCATCCAACCTTTGGCTCCAGTCCTTCCTAGTCGGGTTCACCATCTTCTCGAGAATCCCGTTTATTTCGCGGTTGGAGATCTCCGCTTGTCCATTCGTCTGGGGATGGTGGGCTGTGGAAGTGCGGTGGTGAACATGGTACTGCTTCAAAGTTGCTGCCATCATCCTGTTGCAAAAGTGTGTTCCCTGATCACTAATTATGGCCTTTGGCACTCCGTGCCTGCAAAATATGTTATTGCGCAGAAAATCTACAACTGTCTTAGCATCATCGCACCTTGTGGCCTTAGCCTCTACCCATTTAGACACATAATCCACAGCAACAAGAATATACGCATAGCCACACGATACAGGAAAAGGACCCATGAAATCAATACCCCATATGTCAAAGACATCACTAACTAAAATGGGATCTTGAGGCATCTCATTCCTAGCAGATATGTTGCCTACCCGTTGACACTTATCACATCTTTTACAATGATTGTAGGCATCTCTAAACACATGCGGCCAAAAGAATCCACTATCTAAAATCTTCATACTAGTTCTTTTCGGGCCAAAGTGGCCACCACAAGCATGCTCATGACAGAAACTAAGCACAGAAGCAATTTCATCATCAGGGATACACCGCCTAAGTATTTGGTCTACGCCTATCTTCCACAAATAAGGGTCATCCCACACATAGTATTTCGAGTCATGCTTAAGTTTCATGCATTGAGCTTTCGAGTAAGAGGGGGAAATTTACCTCCGACATGGTAGTTCACCATCGAAGCGTACCATGGTACCTTACCTGTGAGAGCATACAAGTGCTCGTCCGGGAAGGTCTCGGTGATCTGTCCGGCGTCCTCGTCTCGAACCAGTCAGCTCAGGTGGTCTGCCACCGTGTTCTCTATCCCCTTCTTGTCCTTGATCTCCAGGTCAAATTCCTGTAGCAGCAAGATCCACCTAATCAGCCGCGGCTTGGCCTCCTTCTTTGTCATCAGATACCTGATAGCTGTATGGTCAGAAAACACAACAACTTTAGTACCGAGCAAATATGACCTAAATTTCTCCAAGGCAAACACCACTGCTAGCAATTCTTTCTCAGTGGTCGAGTAGTTCCGCTGGGCCGTGTCCAGAGTCCTCGAAGCATAGTAAATCACTACAGGCTTTTTTTCCACCCTCTGGCCGAGCACAGCTCCTAAAGCGTAGTCGCTGGCGTCGCACATGATCTCGAATGGCTGGTCCCAATCTGGTGCTCGGATGATGGGCATGCTGGTGAGGGTCTGTTTCAGCTCATCAATGGCCTCCCTGCATGAATCTGTAAACTCAAAAGGAACATCTTTTTGCAAAAGGTTAGATAAAGGCAGCGCCTTCTTCGAGAAGTCCTTAATGAATCTACGATAAAAACCAGCATGTCCAAGAAAAGACTTAATATCACGCACCGTGGAAGGATAAGGGAGAGTAAGAATCAAATCTATTTCAGCCTTGTCAACGTTAATGCCTTCATGTGAAACAATATGTCCTAGGACCACACCATGAGTAACCATAAAGTGACACTTTTCATAATTGAGCACCAAATTCATAGAAACACAACGTGCTAACACTGTACTAAAGTTATCTAAGCATGCATCAAAAGTGTCACTATACACAGTAAAATTATCCATAAACACCTCAATGAATGTACCTATCATGTCCGAGAATATGCTAGTAACCACCCGCTGAAAGGTGCCGGGTGCGTTACACAAACCAAAGGACATTCGGCGAAAAGCAAACGTACCGAATGGACATGTGAAGGTCATTTTTTCCTGATCCTCGGGTGCTATGGGAATCTGATTGTACCCGGAAAAACCATCAAGAAAACAAAAGTAATGCTTACCTGCTAGCCTGTCGAGCATCTGGTCAATGAACGGAAGAGGAAAGCGATCCTTGCGCGTTACTGCGTTCAGCTTCCTGTAGTCGATGCACATGCACCATCCGTTCTTAACTCGAGTTGTCACCATCTCGCCCGCAGCGTTCTTCTCGACCGTGATCCCTGTTTTCTTCGGAACCACATGCACCGGGCTCACCCATTGACTGTCCGAGATCGGGTAGATCACGTCAGCGTCCAGCAGCTTCTGGATCTCCTTCTGAACGACCTCCATCATGATTGGGTTCAATCTCCTCTGAGGCTCCCTAGAAGGCTTCGCTCCATCCTCCAGCAAGATACGGTGCATGCACACGGTCGGGCTTATTCCCCAGATGTCCGCAAGCGTCCATTCGATGGCCAGCTTGTGGCGACTCAACACCTCGACCAACCGTCGCTCCTGGTCTGTTTCTAGTCCGTTTTTTATGATGACGGGCAGCGTGTTGTTCTCTCCCAGGAACGCATACTTCAAGTGCTTAGGTAGAGGTTTCAGTTCCACTTCGGGTGCCTGCACAATATAAGGAAAGAACACGTCAGATTTAAATAATCGAACCTCATTAACTTCATACCTGGGCGTGAGTGGTTGTGCGATCTGTAGCTGGGACAACACGTTAAGAAGGCCCTCTACTAGCTCGTGCGAGTCCTGATGTGAGTACACAGCTCTCTTGAGTGCGAGCTCGAGTGGGTCTCCTCCCCTCTTCGGTTGCACCTCAAGGACTAGGTCGTCCAGCGTGTCTAGGGCATGCACTGCTTCAGACTCCAATGGGTGCTTCATGGCCCGGAAGATATCAAAGCGAATCACTTCGCCCTCTACCTCCATGGAAAGAGTTCCGCTATCGCAGTCGATCTTCATCTTGGACGTCTTAAGAAACGGGCGGCCTAGTAGAATAGGCGCATGGTCGGCTCGGTCGCCACTCTCCATATTCAGCACATAGAAATCAGCGGGGAATACATGTTCCCCCACCTGCACAAGTACATCCTCGATTTTGCCCTCGGGCTATTTGCATGATCTGTCCGCCAGCTGTATCGTGAGTCCTGCAGGTTCTAAAGGACCAATACGAAGACAAGAGTATATAGAATATGGCAGAACATTAATGGAAGCACCAAGGTCAAGCATGCATTTCTCAATTCGAATGTTACTGATTGTGCATGGGATAGTGTAGGTGCCTGGATCACCGCATTTAGGAGGTACCTTGCGCTGAATGACAGCGGAGACGTTCTTGCTCAGTAGCTCCTGATCGTCCCGAGTGGATCGCCTTCGGTTGGTGCACAACTCCCATACGTCCTTGTCCATGATATATTTCCTTGGGGCCCTGACCTGTATGGGAAACGGCAGAGGAACGCTGGAGTTAGAATTCTCGGCCGCAGGTCCCGGGCCTGACCGCGACGTTCTGACAGCGTCCGGCCTAAGTGCTCCGACCGGTTCTTCTTCAGGCGCTAGCGGGCCGATGTCCTCTGTTGGCTCGGGGGGCTCTGATGTAGGTTCCTCCTCGCTGGTTCCCAATGCTCTCTTGCTTCTGAGTGTTACTGCGTTGACGTTTCCTCTCGGGTTGGGGACGGACTGTGATGGCAATTGCCCAGGGTCATTCTTGAGCTCGGACACTGTAGTGGCTATTTGGGACATCTGCTTAGTTAGCTCGGTAATGGCTCCATCATTCTTGGCCACAGTGGTGGCTAATTGTTGGGTGCTAGCTGTCAGCTCTTTTACAATTTCCTCTAGCGACTTGCTGGGGCCTTGCTGATTCGGGCCTGCCTGGTTTTGGTTCTGCCCTTGCTGCTGGTACTGGCCCGGACCGTTGTATCCTCCCTGTTGCTGGCGGTATGGTGGACGGTAGTACTGCCTGGACTGTTGAGGCGCGACCTGTTGTGGTGGTTCCCTCGGGGCTTGGTTGTCATTCCTCCAGTTCTGCTCGTTGGCCGCTTGTCCGTACTGTCGGTTCGGCCCAGCCTGGTTGTTGTAGTTCTGAAACCCGTCCACTGCATGGACTTCGCCTTGATCTTCTTCCACTATGGCCGGACACGCATCTATTTTGTGGTTTGTTGCACCACAAAACTCACACGGCCTCACCTGGACCGGCTGCCTCCTCATCAGCTGCATCATCAAATACTTCATCTGCTTCATCTCTTCGGCCATTGAGTTCACCGGGGGTGTCGGCCTTTGCAACATTCTTGGTCCGGCTGTATTCCTCCTGTCGAATGGTCTCCTCTCTGAACCTTACGTTCTCAGCCACGTTCGCGACCAGCTGCCTTATTTTGCCCAGGGGTAGGTCCATGATTGTGCCTCCAGCCGAGGCGTCTAGCAACATCTTTTCGAGGGGTCTCAGGCCATCGAGCAAGTACTCAATGATAAGCTTCTCCGTAAGTCCGAGGTTGCAGCAGCTCTGTTCCTGTTGATTGAACTTCTCTAGATAGTCGTACATCGATTCGTTAGGCCCTTGTCTAAGATCCTGTAGCTGCCTGCGAACCTGGATTGCTCTGGCGGCTGGGTAGTATTTGGCCAGGAACTTCTTCTGCATCTGGTCCCATGTTTGGATGCTACCTGAAGGCAGAGACAAAAACCAATCGTTAGCTGCATCAATTAAAGAGAAGTAAAAGGCCTTTAATTTAAAGTCCTCTACTTCGACTCCGTATGGTCGGAGGTTTTGGCAGATGCCATGGTAACTGACAGGCGTCGTCGGTACCTGCAAATTTGTATTTATAATTCCTTACTCTTGGCTATGGGTTAGTACAGCGGCAAGCAAGGGTCGAACCCTAGGGAGCTAGATGGTTACTTGTTGTTCTGTAAAAAGGAAACAGTTGGGTTTGAGCAATTTAGGAAACAGTGTAAAAAGGAAATAAAACGAGTGTGTATCAATGAGAGAGAATATTCAGACTAGGGTTTCTTAATTGTGACTTGGTTTATCCTTGATTTCTAAGTATTTAATTCTGTGTTCTTAAGTGTGGTTACTCCGGGTCAGGTTAAAACCTAAGGTAGGACCGTTTCGAGTCACTACGCCACAATCTACTCCTGGTCAGGTTATAGAATTCTAGCTCTAGCAAACCTAATACTCCTGGTCAGGTTATATTAGGTTTAGTGCGACTACTTATTCTAACGGGTCAGTATCAAATAAGCAGTAAATAGAGGGTATGGATTGCCCAGCTTAAGCTTTACCGTTTCGGGTCTCCACTTAACCTTGCAACTCAAACCGAAATTAATGTGCACAAGAACTAGTAGAATGCAAGAATAATATTAAGCATGGAATCTCAAAACATTCGTCACAATAAATTAAAACCCTAGCCCGAATAACGGGTTTAGTTACACATGGCCATTAAAGCGAAATAATAAATAAAAAGGGAACAAGGTGACTTCTCTATGCCGAGTGGGACTAAGGACTGGGCCGTGAGGGCTGAGTGCCGAGGATGCTAGGAACGCCGGACGGTTTTAGCCGAGAGGTGGAGAGGTGAGCTCGCTTGTGAGAAGGAATGCTCGATTGTGGGATGATTATTGGCCTTGGGGAGAGGTCTTATTTATAGTCTAAATATGGGCCAGGCCTGATCTCGTTTGTTTCCAAATCCGGTTTGCTTGGTATGTAAGCTAACTTGGCCAACAAGTCTTCCAGATTCTTCCAGGAGGTTCTAGGAGCCTCTAAACCGCCAAGGACGAAATTGGGAAATTTCCCGAAAATCACTGTTCACGACCCGAAAATACTGTTCCTCCCGGACACTGTTCACGCCGGAATTACTGTTCACGAGCCGAAAAATACTGTTCACGACGCTCCTCTGGCTTTGTTCTTCAACTGCGATGCTTCTAGCATGAAAATGCCGTCTTTTAAGCGCGTTTCCTCCTAGAGCTTCCGAAACACCTGAAATGCAAAACAACACTAAGAAGTAACTGTTTGCATGATAAAGTGCCGAAATCGGTGGGATTTGATGACTCGATGAGTCGTATAAATACGGCTCATCAGTAACGCTGAAGATGTGTGGTGGCTGATTCTCCCTGGCGTCCTGAGAACTTGGGCAGATGGTGTACGACTGCCGTGTTGATTACTATTCCTTTTAGCTCTTGTCCCTCGTAGATGCACCACGGTTGGTTCCGGAAGTTTGGAGGAGACAACTCCCCCATGGTGGCTCGCGGTAGTAGTACTCTCCTTCATAATTGGCCTCTTCCCTGATGAGCGGCTGGGGTGGCAGTGGCCGTGGAGGTTGTTGCTGTGGAGGCGGTGGAGGCGACTGCCTTGGTAGTTGCCTCGGGGCAACACCGTTCTGTGCCACTGGTGGCCTTTGATTCATTCTGGCGGCCTCCCTGTCCGCACGGTTTCGGTCTCGAATGAGTTGCTCCGAATCATCATAGAATGGGGGTATCTCCTCGTTATTTTCATTGACCGGGTCTACCTCATTGTTGTTGTCATCGTCGATCTGGCTACCTGCACGAGACATTGCGACGCAGAGCAAATAGGGGAAACCCTAATTCGATTATTACTAAAAACAGAAAATATCTAAAAATTCAAAATAAAATAGGAAACGACTCCGGATGGCTAAAAACACCGTATTTCACGAGCGAAGCTGGTGATTTCTGATCGTCTCGTCGTTCCGCTCAGAATAAGGTATTGTGCGCTGAAATCGGACACCGACAACTCGAATCCTGCTGTTTCGATGTTCTGCTCAAAAATAGCCAAATTGAGACAAAAAAACAGAAAAACAAAAAAAAACAGAAAGAACAACTTCACCGAAGCGCAGCTCCTCGGCAACGGCACCAAAATTTGACAGGCGTCGTCTGACCTCTCAAATTTAAATTTATATTTTCCACTGCAAAACACTTAGTAAAGCGGCAAGCAGGGGTCGAACCTGTAAACAAATTTTCCACTTCTTTCCACTGCAAAATTTAAATTTATGTGGTTCAGTTGTCCTGTAAACAAATTGATTGGAGGTTTTGTACAAGAACAATTGTCGCAAGTGCAAGAGTAATAAAATGAAAGGAAATTAATCAGAGAAAGTATTCGGTCTAGGGTTTCCTATTGTGACTCGTTTATTATTGACTTCTAATTATCTGATTTTATGTTCCTAAGTGTGGTTACTCCGTTTCAGGTTATAACCTAAGGTAGAGCCGTTTCAAGCCACTACGCCACAATCTACTCCGTTTCAGGTTATAGACTTCAAGTTCTAGCAAACCTAATACTCCGTTTCAGGTTATATTAGGTTAAGTGCAACTACTTGTCCTAACGGTTTAGTATCAAACAAGCAGCGAATAAAGGGATTGAATTGCTCGGCTAAGTTTTACAATTGCAAGTATCCGCTTAGCTTCACAATTCAATCTGAGATAAATAACACAAGAACTAGTGGAACATAAAATAGCATTAAGCAATGAGTCTCAAAACTTCGTCACAATATATTGAACCCTAAACCGAACAGAAGGTTTAGCTACTCATGTCCATGGGAAATAAACACAAATATGAATGAAAGCAAAGGAATTCTTCTCTCGCCGAAGCTTAGTGCTTGTCTCCTCCAAGGCCGGTTGGTGATGCTCGAGTTGATTGCTTGCTTCGATGATGATTATGCCCTGACCAAGAGGTCTTATTTATAGCAGAAACCTAGGGCTTCTAAGTCTATATTTGGGCCAGATCCAAATCTTGTTCCGTTTCCAAATCTGTTTTTGGCCAAAGTCCAAAAACGAATTAGGAAACATGTCCAAATCTCTTCAACCGACTTTGCTTGGCTTGCAAGTTAACTTAGCTTGCACGCATGCTTAAACCGCCACGCTTGGACGAGCCGAGATTTGTGATCGGGCCCGCTTTTTTCTCGGACGCGGCCTGGAATATAGTCTCTACGAAACGCGGTCCCCACTGAGTCCCGACTTCGGCTATTGATTTAACCATCTAAATGACCTCGGATGCTCTCGGTGTGAACTAGAGAGTTGTAGGGAATTGAGTCAGCTACGCAACGGCATGTGGCTTATATTTTTCTGATCAGCGGTCCATGCCCAGCGCTCCGTCGAGCGTTCAAAGGTCTGATCTGTCATTGTGATGCTTTTGGCACAAAATGCCATCTTTAATGCGCGTTTCCTCCTAGAGCTTCCAAAACACCTGAGATGCAAAACAACACTAACAAGTAACTTGTTCGCATAATAAAGTGTCGGAATTGGTGGGATTTGTTGACTCGATGAGTCGTATAAATACGGCTCATCACTCATCCACTACCCTTTGGTAGGATCCCAGATCATTCAAAAACAAGAAATTTAGTCCACTATGAACAAGCCGAGAATGTACCTCATCGGCGACTTCGAGGTCAAGGCCTCTAAGGAGCTCCATGTTAGGATAGAGAGTCGCGATGGCCTCCTTCCCCTTCTTCTTTATAGTAGCATAATGCTACTGGTGCTTTTCATCTTCGAACACGAGAGGCTCGGAGAAGGGGTAAGGGGTGGGGAGTGGCAAAGGGCCCTTGATAAGTCGTAGTTGTACGACTATTTTATGTGTTAAAGCCTCGTCTCTTAGTGGTTGCCTGTATATTATTTCACTACCTGTGTGTAGTTTTCATTCTCAGGTGCATTCGGAGACCACGGAAGGAATATCGGCTAAAGGGAGTCTGTTAGAAGATGTTTTGCGTCGAAGAAATGAAGTATGAAGTGCTTGAAGTTTGAGTCAGTGCAGAGCACTTACGTTTGAAGAATAAAAGCGCCCACGTCTGAAGAGTTTCGATAATTGTTAAGACCTCCGCGGCAGTTAAATCAAGAGACGTCCGCGGGTCCAGCTGGCAGTCGAATTTCATTGTTTTTGATTTGCAATCTCGGGAGAAAAAATACAGATTTTGAAGAGACAGAAGAGAGGCGGCTGGCTCTAGATTGGAGAAGAAAAAAGATGAGAGAAAAGGGAAGTTCGGAGTAGAGGATTGGAGAAGAGAACTCTCGGAGTAGGGTTCCAATTGAAGAAGCTTGAACGTGGATTCGTTGCTGGATTCAAGTATTGGAGTGGAGCTGCAGCTTGGTGGAGAGTTCGTCATCAGTAATTACGTTTCATTCTATTCATAAACTTGATGATGTATTCCCTTACGATGAGTAGCTAAACTCATATGTGTAGGCTAGAACTCGACATTGTGATGTTTTGACTTGAGACCTATATTGATTTCTGTGTTTTGTGTCATATTACTAAGCATTGTTTATGGAATTGATTCTGTTAACACGAGTGGAACCCTAGCGGGGGAGCTTTAGTTTGTTAGTTGATTCCGATTGTCAAGTTTACTAGCAACCTAGCGGGGATAGCGAACTAGGACACGAGTAATATACCATTAGGATTAAACACCCTAGGACAACTTGTTTAAATCTTCATGCAATTCTAGCGAGTTAGGGTCTTGATTATCGCTAGCGCGAGATTAAGTACTAGAACGAGAACGGGGAGTATAACCTTAGCGGGGGAGCTCTAAGTTGTAGAACATTAGAAATCAAAACGGATTTGTCAATGATTTGGTCTTGCATCACAGTCGAAGGTTCTAGCTTGCACTACTCTTTGATATTATATACTTGAATTTGTGTGACGATTGCTCTCTTGATAAGTGATCATTGTTGCTTGCTTTTATTTTCTATTTACTTATTTGAATTTTCCATTGTCACTTTCATACTTAGTGAACAGATTCTCATATCGATCTCTGTGGATACGACCCGACTTACCACTTGCTTGTCGGAACTAAAAATATTATTTTTGACGGGTACAACGACACCTGTCAAATTTTGGCGCCGTTGCCGGGGACTATTGGGCTTGTTTTCCAGATTTGGGTGTTTCGGCAGAATATTAGGGGAGTACCAGTTCCTCCATTTTATTTATTTGAGTCTGTTTTGTTTGTCCATCTTATCTCTTGAGTTATACCATGAGGACACGAGTCAATTTAAGTGTGGGGTGGGATGTTATAGAGTCAGTCGTGTGCCGTGTCTGTTTCATGTTATGTGCCTTGATGAACTCGTGATGAACTGATGATGTACTGCTATGCTTTCCTCCTATGTCGAAATCTTATTTCCAGCTTTGTATGACTACTATTGTGCTCATTTGACTAAAAATGCGAAATTTCAAAAATTTCGATGCTTTGTTCTTGTGAGTTGTGATACGCAGGGATGTGGAGTTGACAGAAATGTCCTAGAAAGGTTCGGCAAGTTGCAGGAAGTTCTGAGTTTTGGTTCTGATGATTGAGAAAAGCGGTGGAGGTTGACGCTTCAATAGCCTAGTCCTGAGAGTAGCTCCGTCACCGAGTTATACAAGTTTATTCATGCGTTCGCAGTGGTGGCGGGACAGAGAAAACAAACTGTCCATCTCTAGTCGGAGTAGCTGGGAATGGGTGGGTAACCCCTACCTTGCCTCATGCAGAAAGGACGAGGATGACAAAAGAGCGGGACGCACTCCTATGTTGTTATCCGGAGGCTATGATTGGAGTGGTTCAAGGGCGCAAACGATTATGTGGACAAGAAACAAATTCAAAAGCCGAAGGCAAACCATCAAGTAAGAAGAAAATCAAAATCTGATTGATTCAAGCAAGATGTGTCGTTTATCAAAGTCCATACATTTTAAGGAAATCAAGACTCAACGGTATGAAAGCGGTTAATTAATCATTTGTCAGAGAAAGCCGACGACTCAATCAAAAGACCAGAACTCAGAAAAGAATGCAATGTCCATGGTACCTATAGGGGGCTATCTCCCAATCATCCAAGGTCATTTGGATTTCAACTCGCGAGGTAACAAGTATCGAAAAATCTATCTGAACTGGCATTGTTAGAATCTTAAGCATGATAACATTATTGGCTGGATTTGGGATTGAGATGTAAGGATGGGCATTACTAGTACGTTGTAAATTCTTTCTATGGCTTTGCTCTTGTTCGGGATGAACAAGTTCAAGTGTGGGGTAGTTTGATAAGTCGTAGTTGTACGACTATTTTATGTGTTAAAGCCCCGTCTCTTAGTGGTTGCCTATATATTATTTCACTACCTGTGTGTAGTTTTCATTCTCAGGTGCATTCGGAGACCACGGAAGGAATATCGGCTAAAGGGAGTCTGTTAGAAGATGTTTTGCGTCGAAGAAATGAAGTATGAAGTGCTTGAAGTTTGAGTCAGTGTAGAGCACTTACGTCTGAAGAATAAAAGCGCCCACGTCTGAAGAGTTTCGATAATTGTTAAGACCTCCGCGGCAGTTAAATCAAGAGACGTCCGCGGGTCCAGCTGGCAGTCGAATTTCATTATTTTTGATTTGCAATCTCGGGAGAAAAAATACAGATTTCGAAGAGATAGAAGAGAGGCGGCTGGCTCTCGATTGGAGAAGAAAAAAGACGAGAGAAAAGGGAAGTTCGGAGTAGAGGATTGGAGAAGAGAACTCTCGGAGTAGGGTTCCAATTGAAGAAGCTTGAGCGTGGATTCGTTGCTGGATTCAAGTATTGGAGTGGAGCTGCAGCTTGGTGGAGAGTTCATCATCAGTACTTACGTTTCATTCTATTCATAAAGTTGATGATGTATTCCCTTACGATGAGTAGCTAAACTCATATGTGTAGGCTAGAACTCGACATTGTGATGTTTTGACTTGAGACCTGTATTGATTTCTGTGTTTTGTGTCATATTACTATGCATTGTTTGTTGAATTGATTCTGTTAACACGAGTGGAACCCTAGCGGGGGAGCTTTGGTTTGTTAGTTGATTCCGATTGTCAAGTTTACTAGCAACCTAGCGGGGATAGCGAACTAGGACACGAGTAATATACCACTAGGATTAAACACCCTAGGACAACTTGTTTAAATCTTCATGCAATTCTAGCGAGTTAGGGTCTTGATTATCGCTAGCGCGAGATTAAGTACTAGAACGAGAACGGGGAGTATAACCTTAGCGGGGGAGCTCTAAGTTGTAGAACATTAGAAATCAAAACGGATTTGTCAATGATTTGGTCTTTCATCACAGTCGAAGGTTCTAGCTTGCACTACTCTTTGATATTATATACTTGAATTTGTGTGACGATTGCTCTCTTGATAAGTGATCATTGTTACTTGCTTTTATTTTCTATTTACTTATTTGAATTTTCCATTGTCACTTTCATACTTAGTGAACAGATTCTCATATCGATCTCTATGGATACGACCCGACTTACCACTTGCTAGTCAGAACTAAAAATATTATTTTTGACGGGTACAACGACACCTGTCAGCCCTCCAATGGACCTTCATTCGGCACTACTGGGACGAGTGCGCTAGTGAGAGGTGCTGCAGGTGTGGGCGAGGGCACTCTCGGAATAGGAGGCATGGGGGCCTTCCTCTTCTTCGGTTTCTTTGGTTGAGAGGACGCACCCTTAGGAGGCCCGCTTTTCTTCTTGGGATGAGGCATGGGTGAAGCCGGAGGAGCGTCCATTTCCTCTTCCGAGGCCGAGCTAGAGTCTCTCAATGAGGCTTTCAGCAAATTCCTCTTGCGTGTGACAAGAGCCTATCATCCTCGTCACTTTCATAGTGTTCATCAATGGGAGCGTCACTAGGGATATCATGGGCTATCCCCTTATCTTTTGACTTTGATTTGGAGGAGGAAGCACCTTTAGGCATGGTCGGAATGAGGAGAGGAAACTGAAATTCTGAGCTGATCAACAGTCGATCGACTGTTTTTCAGGCTAATGTCAGTCGGTCGACTGGACTGGCGATTTTGGCCGAAAACGGGGTTGTTTGAATCGGCTTCGTCGGACCAAATCGGTGTTTGGGGTTTGTAATGGGGTGGATTTTGAGTCTATTAAAGGGTTGAGCGGCGGTTTTTGATGGCGGAAAGAGGAGATCAGAGGAGGGGCAGTCCCGCCGGTGGGATGGAGATGCGGCTAGGGTTTGAAAGCGACTCGGACGGAACGATTGTCGACGACGAGGTAGTGGCGAGGTGATGGCAAGGCGGTCGGACGGTCGGCGGACGGTGACAATTGTAATTTTTGTATAGTCAAAAACAATTTATAGTGATGACCGGTAAGACCGGTGTCGAACCCAAGGGAGCAATTCGATTATGCGCTAGGAGAATCAAGTTTTCTGCTTAGCTATTCCTTCAAATCAATTTTGAGATGGTTTCAAATTTTAAACTAACAACGAAATGGTTTCAAGGGGGTTTTTGTTCAATTTAAAGAGAGTTTCGAGGGGTTACTCCTCTCCTTGGCATTTCCCAATGATCATGTACACAAGAGTTAAGTCATTCATAGGTGTCAATTGGTTTACAACCTAGCTTAGACTAAGGTAGATAAACTCTCGTTTGAATCTAATCTTAATCAAGCTCTCCTAGTTAGAGCCTCACTTTCTCAATTTATTGATTCACTCTATAGCACTATTATCTTTGGAATCTCTTCCTAAGGTAATAAATGCTATAGGCATTATGTTCTAGTCAACCTCACATCCATGCATTTACTCTCATAAACACTAGATATGATCATTTTCACCTTATCCAAATCATCACTAAGCTCTCTCGATACTTAGATCAAATTCTAAGACCAACATGTTACTTAGGCATTTTATCAAACACTTGGTAACATGTCATAGAATAAGCACAAGAGATAATGAAATCAACACCATAGATTGTATGTTCAATGTGTATACATGATCAAAGAGTACCAAGGAGGGTTGTAAAACCCTCAAAACTCAAGGGGACTACTCACACATCATGTAAGACAACATGGTGTGAGTAGGGTTTATAGCAACAACAAAGAGAATAGAAGAAGGATAGAAGTAGGATGATTAATCCTAATGTCTCCCTTTGATCTTCACTCCTCCTTGGTTGGATGATGATTGATGACCTTGATTTGATCTCTTCTTTTGGAAATTTCCCCCCAAGATGCCAGCTCTCTAGGTCAAACATGCAAATTTCTATTTATAACCTCGGGTAAAAATCAGTATTGTAGCAGGTCCAGTCGGTCGACTGGAGTCGGCTTGCATCCCAGTCGGTCGACTGGACGCTAAAATGCAATCTCTTCAGTGGCGCTCGTCCAGTCGACCGACTGGGAGAGCTAGTCGACCGACTGGGAGAGCCAGTCGACCGACTCTGCAAATGTAGATTGTGAGCCTCCTGAGTCGGACGTTTCAGTCGACCGGTTGGAGGTCTCAGTCTCCCGACTCGAGGTTGACAAAAATTGAGTTCTCTAAGCTTCTTTTTAGTCGGTCGACTGGAGGGTCCAGTCGGTCGACTCTGTAAATGTAGATTTTGAGCCTCCTGAGTCGGACGTTTCAGTCGACCGACTGGTACAGGGGAAATGTTCAGTCGGTCGACTGGAGACTCTTTTTGCCCATACTTTGCTCCATTCTTCGATTTTTCCCCGAGTTTTCGTGTTTTGGCTTTGATACTGAGAATATCTTGCTTTGTACCTGAGACGTACGAAAAGGGATCAAATGACATCAAAATATCATCGGAAACGATCTAAAGCTATAGTGAAAATGGCTATTAATAAGTCGAATTCTCGACTTATCAATACTCCATACTTAAGCTTTGTTCGTCCCGAACAAAGTATGCAAATATGTCAAGGTCATGCGAATGGCGAAATGCTAGTGGTGCTATGTTTTTCGTCAATTTGCCTCACTAGCTTTCACAGGGTCTCAATCATTAATCCTAAACATGTTATTGAAAGGTAAATGACAAGTATGTACAATCTAACTAGCTCCTTTTCGTAGGCGTTACGAATGCATTTAGCATATGCATTAAGCCTTTAAACCCCTAGGCTACCCTAGTGGACGAGTTATAGTCTCGTGAGAGTTTTCTGAAAAGGGAATACTCACAAATCCCACATACACCTATCCCATGAGAATGAATGCAAGAGTGCTCAACCAAGGCGAGGATTTCTCAAAGCAAATCCCTCACCCCAAACTAGAACTACCATCACATTATCATCAAAAGAACTTTTGAACCATTTGAGTACCCTTGAGGTTCTGCATTCAAGATCATTAATACTAGGGCTATCAAATGTCTAATCCAACGATCTACTCATTTTCAAGGCAATACAATGACGTCAAATTCTTAGTTTGCACAAAGAGTGTGAATCGCTCACCTATGCTAGCTAGTCCATTGGCTCGCGACACAAAACTCATTCCCAAGTTTTAGGCACTTAAGCCATAATCCATAAGGGAAGAGGAGTTCGACACTAGAGTTCTTAATAAACAAGCATAAACCAAATGATAGATCCCGTGCAAGCACAAGGATTGTCCAAGAGATAGTCCAACTAGCACACAAAGCAAATGATGAATCCCGTGCAAAAGCAGAATGATGGAAGAACATAAAGTCAAGTTTTAAGTGCTCCTTATTTTCTTTTTCAAATGGCCTTTGGCCTACAAATGCTTTCGAGGGGGAACTTTTCTTCCTAACCCCCGGCATTTGTATGTTTAAGATCAAAACTTCTCTAGTACTCGAGAAAGTTTTTAGTCGGGGCTTTGCCCTCTTTTGACCATGAAAATGAAGCATTTTTTTGTTGGGGCCTATTTTTCGCCCTCTTTTGTTTTTGACTCCACACTTAAAACTTGACAATATGTTCAAGAAATTTATGGAATGCGCGTCAAACAATCATAAGTAAGGCACTAAGTTAGAAGTACTCAAGTCACAAGGAGCATACAAGAGGTCTAAGTTTTTCGTGAAAGTTTTAAAAGTGCTTGATAAAACTCAATCCAAGGTATTCAACGAAAATACTTAGAGAATTAGATAGACAAGGGATAGCAATGATATTGATTCACAAGAATGCACATTCAAGGGACTAGGTGGGTTCTAAGTTCAAGATCCAATAAATGTGACAAGTAGGCTAGATGTGATTTATAGGGATTTGAGTTGATAGTCACAAGCCTATATGGTTTTAACACTCTCATGTTAGGGATAGAATACATGAATGCAAGTTTCCATCTGAGAATGATAAGTATGGCATGAAAGCATGTGAACTATGTGCATTAACCCACTCCACACTTAATTCAAGCTTAGTCCCTAAGCGCAAAGAATGATAAAAATAAGGCAAAGGCGCATAGGAACTCCCCTCGTTTGAAGAACGGGTCAAAAATCCAATGATATAACTCTTGGGAAATGAGAAGTGTTCATTTGGTTGCAAATGTAGACAAAGAAGGTGAATTTTGGACATGAGAAGAATGTGTAGATATATATCCTCTAGAGCGAACAACATAAATTGTAAACACCTTTAATATCATAGGAATGTAGCATATAACCAAAGACAAGTCAAGAGTAAATCACCAAAATGGCATACATCATCCAAAACTGCGCCAAAAGGCGACTTAACATCCAAAAACATCATCCAATGCAACAAGTCAATAAAGTGATATACATGAGAAAACAAAATGAAGCATGGACTCATGATGTAGCATCATCGCCTCCCCGAGTGGGCTCTCTAGTAGTAACTCTATCGACCTCCTCCATGGTATAAATAAGTGACGTGCCCGCCTCCTCGGGTCTAGTAGATGGCGTGGTAGGTAAGGGAGAGGTGGCACGAGGGACAGAAGGCCCTGGGTCAACCGGAGGAGCATCAACAGGAGCTTTCAATGTGTATACATGATCATAGAGTACCAAGGAGGGTTGTAAAAACCCTCAAAATACAAGGGGACTACTCACACATCATGTAAGACAACATGGTGTGAGTAGGGTTTATCGCACAACAAATGAGAATAGAAGATGAATAGAAGTAGGATGATTAATCCTAATGTCTCCCTTTGATCTTCACTTCTCCTTTGTTGGATGTTGATTGATGACCTTGATTCACCCTCTTTTTCTGGAAATTTTCCCCCAAGATGCCAGTCTCCTAGGTCAAACATGCCACTTTCTATTTATAGCCTCGGGTAAAATTCGGTACTGTAGCAGGCCTAGTCGGTCGACTGGTGTCGGCTTGTATCCCATTCGGTCAACTGAAGGCTAAAATGCAGTCTCTTCAGTGGTGATCAACCAGTCGACCGACTGGACAAGTCAGTCGACCGACTCGAAAGTGGTAGATTGTGAGCCTCCTGAGTTGTTTATCCAGTCAATCGGTTAAACGTCTCAGTCGACCGACTCGAGGTTGACAAGTAGCTTACTTCCTGTCCTGCTTAATCATCCAGTTGTCCGGCTGGTACATGGGAGTTATTCAGTCGGTCGACTGGGACCCTTTTTGCCCATACGTTGCTCTATTCTTCGGTTTTCCCCGAGTTTTCGTATTTAGGCTTTGACTCTGAAATGATCTTGTTTTCTACCTGAAATGTAGGGAAAGAGGTCAAATGACATCAAAATATCATCGGAAACAAACCAAAGCTATAGTGAAAAACGGATACTAATAAGTAGAAAACTCGACTTATCACTGCTTACATTCAGAACATCATTTCACTGATTCTCCAATACAATCATTCATACACATATTTGTATTTGGTACAATTGACAATGCGACAAAATATTACATAACAAGTGTGTCTAAGTTAATCCTATACCGCGAAATGATTGGTGACATAGTCACGTAGGTAGTTGGCGGTTTCATCCCACACATCAAGAATCTTGTCATGTTCGTATGACTCTACTCCATTAGGAAAACACTATAAAAAACAAGAGAACTAAATCAACAATTAAAGAGTGAAAATGATTAAATTAACAAAAAATTATAAATAAACATACTTTTATTGATTAAACAGTTAAATGAATAACATATGTAAAAGCTCACTTAGTTAAGGTCTTCAACCTCCGCACCATTATTAGCCCATACAAATGCTATAATGTCCCGAATACATTGAAGGACATAATAACCACATAAATGGCCAGGTGGTTGTTTTGGACACTGCACAATCAAGAATCTCAGTTGACATACTTTATAAATGAAAAAAAATATTTAATAAAAATGTCTAATTTGTGAATACCATAACTATCTTCCATTCTACTTTATGTGTACTCCTCGGTACACATCCTTGGTAGTATCGATTTAATCCCCTAAAACAAACACCATAATGTAATTAGTGACTTTTAATACAAGTTATAAAATAAAAGTAATTTCCAAACTTACGTCTCCACCAAATCTTTTGCATCAGGGTTTATATCCTTGTCTTCTGTCGATGAATCAAGCCAATGAACTTTATGTTGTCTCGGAAAGATGACGCTTAACATCCAATGCCACCTAAAAAAACCCACTAACTTAAAAACAAATGTGTTCTGAACAGAAGTTAACAATTTATAAAGTAAGTGATGAACTCATAATATGTGATCAACATAAGGGAGGAAGTAGCAAAAAACTTGGTCTTTGTCTAGCATATTCAATCTTCCAACAAACGTCGCCAATCTCTCGGTTTTCTCCATGGTTGGGGTCGTTAAAGACGGATTAAAAAAACCAAACATAATATCGGAACCAAGCATCTGATCGTGTAAATAACTACAAAGTAAAAACTTGTGTTAGTAAGACTAATTGTAGAAAAAAGATTAAAAATATAAATATTACCTTATATATAACTCAGATGTTGAGTTCCCCAACGCATTTAACTTAAATAGATCCGTGACTTCCTCTTGACCCACTACGATATCGTAGTCGTCACCGAACACCTCAGCGTTGGCGTGTACTTGATAAGTCGAGTTTTCGACTTATTAGTATCCGTTTTTCACTATAGCTTTCGTTCGTTTCCGATGATATTTTGATGTCATTTGACCTCTTTCCCTACATTTCAAGTAGAAAACAAGATCATCCCAGTGTCAAAGCCTAAATACGAAAACTCGGAGAAAAACCGAAGATTAGAGCAAAGTATGAGCAAAAAGGGCCCCAGTCGACCGACTGAATATCTCCCATGTACCAGTCGGTCGACTGGGTGATTAAGCAGGACAGGAAGTAAGCAAGCCCCATAGAGTCGGCCGACTGAAAAGAAGCTTTAGATGCTCATCAATTCTCAAACATCGAGTCGGTTGACAGGCCGTCGTTTGTACCTGCAAATTTGAATTTATATTCTCCTCACTCTGAACTGTGGGTTACTACAGTGGCAAGCAAGGGTCGAACCCAAGGAAGCTAGATAGTTACTACTTTGTTCTGTAAGAGGGAAAAAGAAAGATTGGGTGAAAGCAACAGTTTAAGAAATAACAGTAGAGCACGAAATTGAGTAAGAGTGTATCAGGCAGAGAAGATATTCAGGCTAGGGTTTTATTCAATTGTGACTAGGTTTATCCTTGATTTCTAAGTCTTTATTCTTGTCTTCTTAAGGTTACTCCTGGTCAGGTTATAACCGTTTAATTCTAGCAAACCTAATACTCCTTGTCAGGTTATATTAGGTTTAGTGCTCTACTTATTCTAACGGGTCAGTATCAAATAAGCAGTAAATATATAGTGAGTATTACTAGGTTAAGTTGTACCCTTTCGGATCTCCCCTTAACCTAATAATTCAAACTGATAATTTGCACAAGAACTAAATAAAATGCAAGAATAATAATGAATAACGGAGTCTCAAAACATTGTCACAATTATTCAACCCTAACCCGAATAATCGGTTTAGTTACACATGCTCATGGAAACAATGAAGAAAGTAAATAAGAACAAGTGTACTTCACTAATGAACCGAGGAAACAAAGACTGAGTCACGGCTGAGCTATGGTGAGTCACGGCCGAGTGATGGTGGTGCACGGTGGAACAAGGAGGCGGAGCAAGGAGGGAACGTCTAGGGCTTGGACGTGAGTAGAGGAGACTCACTCGTGAGTTTTTGGGATGATTATTAGGTCTTGTATGCTCCTCCTTATATAGAGTTTGAGAAACCCTAAAGTTCCCAAAATAAGCCAAAGATAATCATGGAAATATTTCCATAATATTCTTTGCTTTATCTTCAAGCTATCTCTTTGCTTGGGAATTAAGCCACCTTAAACCTTCTTGAATACTCCGAAACCCTAGATGTAAGTTTGCCCTAAATATGACATTGGGCTGGACGAATTTGGGCTTTGAACTCGGTCAACTCGGCTGCGACTCGGATGCAACTCGGTCAACTCGGCTGGAACTCGGATGCTAGGGCTGATCGGACTGGGTACTTTGGGGCCGATTTGACTCGCCTTCGGACACTCTTCTGGCCGGGCTCTTGGTCTGGGGCACTAGCTGGACATGTATACTTGATGCTGGGACCTTGAAATAGGACATTTGAATGGACATTGAAGCTCGGGCGGTCCTTGAAGTTGGTGTCTCAGCCAACCGGAAATAGTCCCTGAAATTTGGCTAAGTCCTGAAATCTGCGCTGGTTGGACTAGCGACTTTGGCAATGATTCACTCCGGCCTCGGACAAGCTTTTGGCCGGGGTCTTGGTCATGGGCACCAGGTGGACATCCGGACTTGGTGATAGGACCTTGTGATCACCCCATTGTGAGGGCGGATAAGGCCGGGGCGGCTCTCAAAGTCGGGGCCTCGGTCATGGTGCGCTGGTCTCAAAATCTGCCGGTGAGTCCGAGTTGCGCCCTTTTGCTCTCGAATGAAGTTCCTTTACTCCGCATGACTCCAAAATCATCTTGTGATGCATTTATGGCCTAAAGTGCCATCTTTAAGCGCAATTCCTCCTAGAGCTTCCAAATCACCTGAAACACGAAACAACACTAAGAAGTAACTGTTCGTATAATAAAGTGCTGGAATTGGTGGGATTTAATGACTCGATGAGTCGTATAAATACGGCTCATCAAACCACCCCACACTTAAACTTGTTCGTCCCGAACAAGAACTAGGTCATGAGAGGAACGAATAATGTAAACACCACAATGCTTCGGTCATCCTAGACGTGCTACATGGACATGACTCGGCTACTCTAGATCTCGCCTTTTATGCATGCTTGTTACTAATAGACTTGTGCGAAAACACGGGTTAAAGATACGTGTTACCTTTGGGTCGAGATGCAAATCAATTCGGATGTATCTGGAGATAGCCCTTTTTAGACCCATGAACCGCATTCTCTGACTCGAACTCGCTGCTATATGGTTATGCTTTGCTGCTTTTTCTTGCACGTGATTGATTCGAGCTTCAAAGCGTTGAGTGCTTTTCGGCCAGCTATAGATGATTTCGGTTTTGGTGCTTCAAAGGCGCTCTACACTTGATTTCGGTGTAAGCTATCACAATGATGATGGGTTTGTTGCTTTGTGGTGCGGATTGTGACTTGCTCGAACCTACTTGCTCTCACTCATCATCGTCCTTTGGCTTGGGTCAAGCCAAGGGTCGCTTGTCTATTTTCCCGGCTACTTGGACTAGAGTTTGGACGGTGTGAAGTATTCCCGTCCCAACCAACCGCAAAGGTGCCGCAGTGGCGGAGCAGACTCGTACTATGTTGCCTCGAAGTGCTAGCCTCCACAAGCTCTACATAACCATATATCCTGAGTTCGATCCTTGAATGATCTGTCAAGTCCCTCTAGGGCATTTCTATCAACTCCACATCCCTGTTTATCTCAACTAACAAAGGCACGCAAAGATTTTAAGATCACATGTTAGTCGCACAAATCAATTTTCACCAAAGACATGCATGTAATCGGCTCTATCTATCTTACCATATCATTATCCAATACTGCAAGTCTAGGAAATAGTGAAGTATCATGTACAAAAATTTTAAAAATCAAGGGAAACGTGCTGACTCTGTGCAGGGTGCAGGAAAATAAACGTGCTGACTCACTGACTGACTCTCCCACCCCACACTTTTGAAAGAAGCCGTGTCCTCACGGCTCATCTTAAGTTCAAAGACACGACTATGCATGCAAACAAACAAAAGGGAAAGAAGAGAGCAAGGATGGAACAGTACTCCCCTGATGGTGTGCGCTCGCATGAGTCACTTGTGCGCTCGCATGGTCTCGACCAGTCGCATGGAATAGCTGTGCGTTCGCACAATGTCCTCGTGTGCTCGCATGCGGTCGAAGTCTCAGCCCTGTGCGCTCGCATGAACTGTTCCCTGCATGAAGATCATCTTCTCTCCCAAGTACAATGTAACGAATGTGACTCAAGACTCAAATAAAACATAAATAAGTAAATAAAACTGAAAGAACGATAAAAGTGCAGGGCTGCCTCCCTGCGAGCGCCTTTGTTTTACGTCGTTGGCTCGACGGTACCTCATCTATGTGGCGTCGGGTGGCTCGGCTAGGTCAAATTGCTGAACGGTCAGATCGACCTCTCCGTGATAGTGCTTGACCCGCTGTCCATTGACTCTGAATCGGTCTCCTCCTGTCGGGCTTTCAAGTTCGACCGCTCCATGATTAAAGACTCGTGTGATCGTGTATGGCCCTGTCCATCTGGACCTCAACTTCCCGGGCATGAGCCGCAGCCGTGATGAGAACAAGAGCACCTTCTGTCCGACTTCAAACGTGCGCCTGAGTATAAATTTGTCGTGATAGAGCTTGGTCCGCGCCTTGTAGTCTGTTTGGCTCTCATAAGCCTCGAGGCGCAACTCCTCAAGCTCGCACAACTGTAATTTCCTGTCTTACCCGGCTGCCTGTAAGTCTGGGTTGCACTTCTTCAGTGCCCAATAAGCCTTGTGCTCTAGCTCGACTGGTAAGTGACACGCCTTCCCATAGACCAACCGAAAAGGCGAGGTGCCTATCGGTGTCTTGTAGGCTGTCATGTATGCCCAAAGTGCCTCATCTAACCGCTGGCTCCAATCCTTCCTGGTCGGGCCTACCATATTTTCCAGAATTCCCTTAATTTCGCGGTTGGAGATCTCCGCTTGCCCATTCGTCTGGGGGTGATATGCAGTGGAAGTCCGGTGGTGAACATGGTAGTGCTTCAGTGTGGATGCCATCATTCGGTTGTAGAAGTGTGTTCCCTGATCGCTGATAATGGCCTTAGGTACTCCGTACCTGCAAAAGATGTTAGAGCGCAAAAAGTCTATGACAGTTTTAGCATCATCACACCTAGTGGCCTTGGCCTCTACCCACTTGGACACATAGTCAACTGCAACTAAGATATAAGAATAGCCACACGAAACAGGAAAAGGACCCATAAAATCTATCCCCCAAATGTCAAACACATCATTCACTAGTATGGGGACCTGTGGCATCTCCTGTCTGGCCGAAATATTACCTACACGCTGGCATTTATCACATCTCTTACAATGGTTGTAGGCATCTCTAAAAACATGCGGCCAAAAGAAACCACTATCTAAAATCTTCCTAGCCGTCCTCCTAGGGCCGAAATGGCCACCACATGCGAACTCATGGCAAAAGCTAATAACTGAAGCAATCTCATCATCGGGGATGCATCGTCTAAGAATCTGATCTACACCTATTTTCCACAAGTACGGATCATCCCACACATAATATTTAGCATCATGCTTCAATTTCAAACACTGTGCCCTAGAATACGAGGGCGGGAACTTACCTCCTACCAGGTAGTTCACTAGGGGAGCGAACCATGGCATCTTACCCGAAATAGCATACAAGTGCTCATCTGGAAACGTCTCGGTAATCTGCCCGGCATCCTCCTCTCGGACAAGGCGGCTCAAGTGATCGGCTACTGTGTTCTCTATGCCCTTCTTGTCCCTGATCTCCACGTCAAACTCCTGTAGGAGCAGGATCCACCTAATGAGCCTCGGCTTTGCCTCCTTCTTCGTCATCAAGTACCTAATAGCTGCATGGTCAGAATAGACAACAACTTTAGTACATAGCAAATACGACCTGAATTTCTCCAAGGCAAAAACCACGGCTAGCAGCTCCTTCTCTGTGGTCGAATAGTTCTTCTGGGCCAAATCCAGTGTCCTCGAAGCGTAGTAGATCACCACGGGCTTCTTGTCCACCTTCTGACCAAGAACTGCTCCTACAGCATAATCACTCGCGTCACACATAATCTCAAAGGGCTGCGCCCAGTCCGGAGCTCTAATGATGGGCGTGTTGGTGAGGGCCTCCTTCAGCTCGTCAAATGCTGCCCTGCACTGATCTGTAAACTCAAAAGGAACATCTTTCTGCAAGAGGTTAGACAAAGGCAGTGCCTTTTTAGAGAAATCCTTTATGAACCTACGATAGAAACCAGCATGCCCTAGAAACGACTTAATATCACGGACTGTGGAGGGATATGGCAGAGTAACAATCAAATCTATCTTAGCTTTGTCTACCTTTATCCCCTCATGTGAGACTATATGACCAAGTACTACTCCATGAGTAACCATAAAGTGACACTTTTCATAATTGAGTACCAAATTCATAGAAACACAACGTGCTAAAACTGTACTCAAATTATCTAAGCATGTATCAAAAGTGTCACCATGCACAGTAAAATCATCCATGAACACCTCTATGAACGAACCTATCATGTCAGAAAATATGCTAGTAACGACCCGCTGAAAAGTGCCGGGTGCGTTGCACAAGCCAAAGGACATCCGGCGAAAAGCAAACGTACCGAATGGACATGTGAAGGTTGTCTTCTCCTGATCCTCGGGTGCTATGGGAATCTGATTATAGCCTGAAAATCCATCTAGAAAACAGAAATAAGGCTTACCTGCCAAGCGGTCGAGCATCTGGTCAATGAATGGAAGAGGAAAGTGATCCTTGCGCGTAACTGCGTTCAGCTTCCTGTAGTCTATGCACATGCGCCATCCATTCTTGACTCGTGTCGTGACCATTTCGCCCTCGGCGTTCTTCTCCACTGTGATCCCTGTCTTCTTTGGCACAACATGTACCGGACTTACCCACTGACTGTCTGAGATCGGGTAAATCACATCAGCATCCAACAGCTTCTGAATCTCCTTCTGGACTACCTCCATCATAATAGGATTCAATCTGCGTTGAGGCTCCCTCGAAGGCTTAGCTCCATCATCTAGCAAAATCCGATGCATACAAACTGCCGGGCTAATTCCCTTGATGTCGGCTAATGTCCATCCAATGGCCAGTTTGTGCTCGGTCAGCACTCCAATCAACCTATGCTCCTGATCTGCCTCTAGACCGCTCTTGATAATGACTGGCAGCGTGCTATTCTCCCCTAAGAATGCATACTTCAAGTGACTAGGTAGAGGCTTCAACTCAACTGTAGGTGCCTGCACAACAGAAGGCAAACACACTTGTGATTTAAATAACCGAATTGCATTAACCTCATACCTCGGTGTGTGTGGCTGGGCGACCTCTAGCTGATCTAGGGCATCCACGATCGCCTCTGTATGCTCATATGAATCCTCGGGCGAGTACACTGCCTCCTCGATCACCTGCTCTAGTGGGTCGGTCCCTCTCTCTGGGCGTACCTCCTGGACAAGGTCGTCCAAGGTGTCTAAGGCATGGACCGCCTCGTACTCTGTGGGATGCTTCATGGCCCTGAAGATGTCGAAACTGAACACCTCCCCTTCGACCTCCATGGACAGTGTCCCAGTGTCGCAATCTATCTTCATCTTCAAAGTCTTGAGGAACGGCCGACCGAGTAGAATCGGTGCATGGTCTGTCGGACCGCAGTTCTCCATCTTGAGCACATAGAAGTCGGCTGGGAACACTAGCTCTCCCACCTGTACTAGCACATCCTCAATCTTGCCCTCGGGCTGCTTGCACGACCTGTCCGCCAGCTGTATGGTGAGACCTGCAGGTTCTAGAGGTCCAATACGCAAACAGGAGTATATAGAGTACGGTAAAACATTGATAGAAGCGCCGAGATCTAGCATGCAATTCTCTATCCTAATGTTACCGATCGTGCAGGGAATGGTGTATGTGCCTGGATCACCACACTTTGGTGGCACCTTGCGCTGAATCACTGCTGAAACATTCCTGCTCATAAGCTCCTGGTCGGGCTGGGTTCCCCTTCGTCTGTTCGTGCACAACTCCTTCAGAAACTTGGAGTACCTTGGAATCTGCTTAATGGCCTCAAGGAGTGGGATATTGATTTCCACCTTACTGAATAGCTCCCACACTTCCCTGTCCATCACATACTTCTTTGGAGCCCGAACCTGCACAGGAAAAGGCAGAGGTACCTGGACGTCAGAATTCTCGGTGATAGGAACCGGCCCTGGATGAGAGATCTCGGCTGATGGGATCAGGTCTGGTCCGATCTCGTCCTGGCCGAAGGTACTAGGCTCGGCTGCTTCGTCCTCGGGCTTTTGTTGATTCTCGTCCTCTGATGGTCCCGATGCCCTTCGTGCACTCCTTAATGTCACTGCACTGACGTTCCCTTTTGGATTTTGAACTGTCTGTGAGGGAAGTCGTCCTGTGCTCACACTGTTTGCGAGATCCGAGACTAGCATAGTAAGCTGGGACATCTGTTTCTTTAAGTCTGCAATGTCTCCCTTGGTCGTGGCTGCCAGTTCTTCTACTATCTTTTCGAGAGGTTTGTTGGAGCTGTGATTGCTCGGGCCTGGCTGATTATTGATCGGTCCTCGGTGTTGGTACTGACTAGGCCCGTTTTGCTGGTACTGGCGATAAGGAGGCTGGTAGGGCTGCTGATTCTGCTGAGGCGCATTCTGTCGTACCGGCTCTCTCTGTGCCTGATGTTGCTGATTATTGCTCTTCCAGAGCTGTCCGTTGACTCCTTGATTGGTCGTGGCTGCGCCATATTGTCGGACTGCCCCTGGTCTGTTGCCATAACTCTGATAATCACCCACGGCATTGACATCAGCCTGGTCGTCTGCTACTAAAGTAGGGCACTCGTCTGTCTTGTGGTCTGTAGCTGCACAGAACTCGCACGGCTTGGTCTGGACTGGTTGCCTTCGGATGACATGCTGCATCAGCTCCTTAAGCTCCTTGATCTCTGCGGCCATGGTATTGGATGGGGGCTCGACCCTTGAGACGTTCCTGGTCCGGGTGTATTCTTCTTCTTTGGTGGACTCATCTTGGAACCGCTCGCTCTCGGCCACTGCCATTATCTTTCGTCGGACTCCGGCTGGGGATAAGTCCATAAGATTGCCTCCAGCTGAGGCGTCTAAGAGCTTCCTGTCGAGCTTGCGAAGACCGTCTAGCATGTACTCCACGAGCAACTTCTCTGGTAGGCCTAGGTTGCAGCAGCTCTTTTCCAAGGCGATGAATTTCTCCACGTACTCGTACATGGTCTCGTTTGGTCCCTGCCTAAGCTCCTGTAACTGGCGCCTGACTTGCATGGCTCGTCCTGCTGGGTAGTACTTGGTGAGAAACTGTTTCTGCATCTCCTCCCATGTATAGATGCTGTCTGAGGGCAGAGATAAAAACAGTCTGTAGCGGAGTCAGTGAGTGAGAAATAGAATGCCTTGAGTTTGAAGTCATCCACTGAAGCTCCATAGGGTTTGAGATTATGGCAACTGCCATGATAGCGTTTCAAGTGCCCTGTAGCTGATTCTCCCCTTGCTCCCGAGAATTTGGGAAGGTGATGGACGATTGAGGTGCTGATAGCTATTTCTTCGAGTTCTGGTCCTTCATAGATGGGCCATGACTGGTCTTTGAAGTCGGGGACCGAGAGCTCTCCCATGGATGGCTCCTCATCGTGATAATAAGCTTCTTCCTCGTACACCGGCTGTCTGAGTCGTCTGATTGGCGGCTGGGGCTGGACCTGGTGTTGAACTTGTTGCTGCGGTCGGGCCTGGACTTGTTGTCGAGCTGGGGCATGTTGCCGGACTTGTTGCGGACCCTGGATTGGATTTCGGGCCGGAGCTTGCTGTTGTACCTGTTGCTGGACGTGCTGCTGCTGTCGAACTGGTCCTTGGTTCTGTCGAGCTGCTTCTCCCCGGTAACGGCGCCAAAATTTGACAGGCCGTCGTTTGTACCTGTTGCTGGACGTGCTGCTGCTGTCGAACTGGTCCTTGGTTCTGTCGAGCTGCTTCTCGTTGTGCACGCCTTTGATCGCGGACTAGCTGTTCTGGATCGTCGTAGATCACTTGTTGTACTCTTTCGTTGTTGTCGATTATTGGTGGGTTTTGGTCGAACTGTTCTTCCTCGTACTGTTCGTTATCAGCAATTCCATCACCTGCGTGAGCCATGGCGCAAGAATAGCAAAGCACCGAATAGCAAGACTCCGAAATAGCAAGAACAGACTAGCAACAAAGGGTCCCCAGGAGATTGGAGGAGTCACAGCGGTCTCACTTAAAACCCAATCTCCTTAGACTCGTAAGTCTTGGTGACAGAACCCTCTAAAAGCTAGAAATTGAAATCGAGATAATCGGAAATCGGAAAACAAGGCAGTTGAAAATAACAAACTAGGAGAATTCACCGAATAGCAAGAAATACGAAATAAAAAAGAAATAACGAAAAATTGAAAGAACAAAATTCACCGTGCGTAGCTCCCCGGCAACGGCGCCAAAATTTGTCAGGCCGTCGTTTGTACCTGCAAATTTGAATTTATATTCTCGTCACTCTGAACTGTGGGTTAGTACAGTGGCAAGCAAGGGTCGAACCCAAGGAAGCTAGATAGTTACTACTTTGTTCTGTAAGAGGGAAAAAGAAAGATTGGGTGAAAGCAACAGTTTAAGAAATAACAGTAGATCACGAAATTGAGTAAGAGTGTATCAGGCAGAGAAGATATTCAGGCTAGGGTTTTATTCAATTGTGACTAGGTTTATCCTTGATTTCTAAGTCTTTATTCTTGTCTTCTTAAGGTTACTCCTGGTCAGGTTATAACCGTTTAATTCTAGCAAACCTAATACTCCTTGTCAGGTTATATTAGGTTTAGTGCTCTACTTATTCTAACGGGTCAGTATCAAATAAGCAGTAAATATATAGTGAGTATTACTAGGTTAAGTTGTACCCTTTCGGATCTCCCCTTAACCTAATAATTCAAACTGATAATTTGCACAAGAACTAAATAAAATGCAAGAATAATAATGAATAACGGAGTCTCAAAACATTGTCACAATTATTCAACCCTAACCCGAATAATCGGTTTAGTTACACATGCTCATGGAAACAATGAAGAAAGTAAATAAGAACAAGTGTACTTCACTAATGAACCGAGGAAACAAAGACTGAGTCACGGCTGAGCTATGGTGAGTCACGGCCGAGTGATGGTGGTGCACGGTGGAACAAGGAGGCGGAGCAAGGAGGGAACGTCTAGGGCTTGGACGTGAGTAGAGGAGACTCACTCGTGAGTTTTTGGGATGATTATTAGGTCTTGTATGCTCCTCCTTATATAGAGTTTGAGAAACCCTAAAGTTCCCAAAATAAGCCAAAGATAATCATGGAAATATTTCCATAATATTCTTTGCTTTATCTTCAAGCTATCTCTTTGCTTGGGAATTAAGCCACCTTAAACCTTCTTGAATACTCCGAAACCCTAGATGTAAGTTTGCCCTAAATATGACATTGGGCTGGACGAATTTGGGCTTTGAACTCGGTCAACTCGGCTGCGACTCGGATGCAACTCGGTCAACTCGGCTGGAACTCGGATGCTAGGGCTGATCGGACTGGGTACTTTGGGGCCGATTTGACTCGCCTTCGGACACTCTTCTGGCCGGGCTCTTGGTCTGGGGCACTAGCTGGACATGTATACTTGATGCTGGGACCTTGAAATAGGACATTTGAATGGACATTGAAGCTCGGGCGGTCCTTGAAGTTGGTGTCTCAGCCAACCGGAAATAGTCCCTGAAATTTGGCTAAGTCCTGAAATCTGCGCTGGTTGGACTAGCGACTTTGGCAATGATTCACTCCGGCCTCGGACAAGCTTTTGGCCGGGATCTTGGTCATGGGCACCAGGTGGACATCCGGACTTGGTGATAGGACCTTGTGATCACCCCATTGTGAGGGCGGATAAGGCCGGGGCGGCTCTCAAAGTCGGGGCCTCGGTCATGGTGCGCTGGTCTCAAAATCTGCCGGTGAGTCCGAGTTGCGCCCTTTTGCTCTCGAATGAAGTTCCTTTACTCCGCATGACTCCAAAATCATCTTGTGATGCATTTATGGCCTAAAGTGCCATCTTTAAGCGCAATTCCTCCTAGAGCTTCCAAATCACCTGAAACACGAAACAACACTAAGAAGTAACTGTTCGTATAATAAAGTGCTGGAATTGGTGGGATTTAATGACTCGATGAGTCGTATAAATACGGCTCATCATCGGTCGACTGGACCGGCCAGTCCACCGACTGAGAAGAAGCTTTAGAGTGCTCAGCTTTGCTTGACCTCCAGTCAGTCGACTGAAACCTTCAACCGGCCGACTGGAAAGGAACTCAGAAGGCTCACAATCCCTCAGCATCGAGTCGGTCGACTGGATGATCACCACTGAAGAGACTGTTTCTTCGCCACCAGTTGACCGACTGGGAATCAAGCCCTCACCAGTCGACCGACTGGGCCTGCTACAGAGCCGTATTTTACCCGATGCTATAAATAGAAAGTGGCATGTTTGACCTAAGGGGCGGGCATCTTGGGGGAAAATTTCCAGAAAAAGAGAGTGAATCAAGGTCATCAATCAACATCCAACAAAGGAGAAGTGAAGATTAAAGCGAGACATTAGGATTAACCATCCTACTTTTATCCATTTTCTATTCTCTTTTGTTATTGCTATAAACCCTACTCACACCATTTTGTCTTACATGATGTGTGAGTAGTCCCCTTGTGTTTTAAGGGTTTTTACAACCCTCCTTGGTACTCTATGATCATGTATACACATTGAATATACAATCTATGGTGTTGATTTCATTTTCACTAAGTGCTCTATTTATGACATGTTACCAAGTGTTTGATAAAATGCCTAAGTGACATGTTAGTCTTAGAATTTGATCTAAGTATTGAAAATGCTTAGTGATGATTTGGATATGGTGGAAATGATCACATCTAGTGTTTATGAGAGTAAATGCATGGATGTGAGGTTAACTAGAGCTTAATGCCTATAACATTTTTTACCTTGGGAGATGTTCCAAGGATAATAGTGCTATAGAGTGAATAGATATCTTAATAAAGTGAGGTTCTAATTAGGATGACTTGACTAGGATTAGATTCGCATGAGAATTGGTCTATCTTAGTCTAAGCTAGGTTCCAAACCAATTAACACCTAAAATGCTCGAATATTGTGTATGTGATCGTAGGAAATGCCAAGGAGGGGAGTAACCCCTCGAAACTCTCTTTGTATTGAATTAAAACCCCTTTGAAGCCATTTCATCGCTAGTTCGCATGAGAAATTTATGATTGAAAACCATCTCATCATTGAATTGTAGGAATAGCCAAGTAGAAAACTTGATAAGTCTTAGCGCGCAATCAAATTTGCTCCCTTAGGTTCGAGACCGGTCTTACCGGTCAAATATAAATTGTTTTTTACTATACGAAATTTACAATTGTCAAAACGGATACTAAAGATACAATCGTATCTTTACTCAGGTTGTTCCACACCTCAAGTAGAAGTCGATAGTCCACGGACATTTCATCTACATAATCTTCGCCAGTAATTGGCAAAGACTCGTATACGTGTATGTCATATGCCTTCATGTTAAATTTCCGTTAAGATTAAATATCTTATTTTATGACTAATATAACACAATGAAGCAAATGAAGTTATAATCTTGGATTATCTCACCCTTTTATTGACAACGACCAAGTCTTTCAGCCATGCCACGTGATGGTTAACTGCATCTAGAACATTCGAGTGCTTTGGATGGGGTGTTGGCAATGCTGCACATCGACCTCGATAAAGCGCTAAATCGACCTTCACTTACGGTATCTTCGGGTATTGCTCGAAAGTTAACAAAACGGCCATTTACGACTCGACCAGTAGCCACAAGCTGTTTGTCACCTTCATGTTGCCCCTCGATGTATAATAGACTCTGCAGGCCACCCTATCAATAGAAGTAATAATTTGTTAAACAAAACAAAAAGTATTACATACATTCAACCAACATAAATAATAAATTTAATAATTGTAAATGTACCATTGGTATGTTCTTCCATGGGTCTGAATCAACAGGACAGTGACGGCTGATGCGATAAGACGCATCTAAGCGAATATTGGTACCCGAGGAGGTGGATATCGGTAACCCAATCTTCCACGAAATGTGTGACCCGACTCCTCGAGTACGTCCTTTGGGCTCGGGCGTCCCAATCGCCTCAGTCAATATGTCATGCCGTCGATTTTGAGACGAGAAGTGTCCTTCAGAGGATCTTGCCACTAACTCATCCTATTAACAATCATTAAATACCAAAAGTTAGTGTATGATATTAACTATTGAAATTGACATAAAGGAATAACTTACAATCTTTGTTGCCACTCGCTGGGATGCCTCGGTGACGAACGCGTCATTTTTCATTGTTCGTCCCCTCTTCCACATCTCATGTCTCTCTATAGTGACATTAGAAGACTGCCCCTCTTCAATTGTGCTCTGCGCAAATAACTCAGCTATTTTCTCAGTTGTCAATTTATCTTCAAGTTTTCTATAGCCTCCTCGACCAAGGATGTGCGCATATACATTCTTCTTAACAAGCTCTTTGTTAGTCTCTCTTAACTTCATAGCATTTTCAGAGAGCCTCTGCTCCTTAAATATCCTCCAGGTCTCTTTGTCAAGAAACTTATACTCACCCAAAGGATCTTCGTTTGCCTTGGCACCGTGGATGTAATTGTTTGCTAGTCTTGTCTTGAAACTCTAGCACGTGCTACCAGCGACCTTCAATTCCTTCTTTTTATGCGGCTCGCATCCCTCAAAAATTACCTAAAGAGACATATAACAAATTATAATTAATACAAAAAATAATCAACATCACAAACAAGTATAAGTTTCAATTAAAGAAAAACTTACAGTTGCATCTCTCCACAAAGTTTGCTTATAATGTTCAGGAACTTTCCTACAGTCGTTGTAGGTGATAGGAACTCGAGAACGAGCCACCATACCCAAGAAGCTCCTCCAAGTGTCTCCCTTCTTCCCTTTGGGATTACCCTTACTATCGAAGTTGATCGTGAGCTTGGTACCAACCATTGTGTGTTGCTTAATCAACTTCGCCATGTATACGGGGCCTTTCTTGTGTCTCGGTGTCCATGAAGAGACACAGTAGTCATCCTCACTGCTGCTGCTGCTGCTAGCCACGATTCTGTAAAGGAGCCACATTAAATGTCAGATTAAACACATTAAATATATGAATACATAAATGCACACGATTATTAAACAAATAAAATGACATGTGATAACGAAATAAGTAGCATATACAACAAACACACAAATTAAGTTTCTTTATCAATCCATATTCCTTCGACGTGATCTTCTCGCAACTGTATTTCATCATCAACTTCGTTGTCGTCGTTGTCCACTGGAACTGTCGTACAAACGGGTTGGCAATCCTCAGTCATCTCTTCAAATGTACCACTGATTACTTGTTGTTTTCCATTGATCACAACAAACTGATTGTTGTTGGAAGGGTCTTTGACGTAAAATACTTGTCTTGCTTGTTCGGCCATAATGAATGACTCATCCTTATATCCCTCTCTTCGAAAATCGACCAACGTCATTCCAAATTCATCGATATGAACCGCCGAATTGTTAACCCATTTACATTTAAAAACGGGTACTCGAAATTTTACGTAATCCAACTCCCATATTTCTTGGATAAACCCAAAATAATTGACAGGAACGGATATTGGATTCCGATCTCCAGCGCTAGAAACATGAGTGGTTTCAGCAACAAGTGTTACACCACTATGTTGCACAACGGTGTGCTCATCTAAATCTTTTGTATGAAAACAAAATCCGTTAATATAATAAGCTCTCCACGTGTGTACAATAGGTCTTGGGCTTGCCATAAGCCACTTCACCAAGTCATCAGACAATTCTTCAGAGTTGGTCTGATTATTTAAAACCTCATTACTCCTTAACCAAATACAAAATGACCGACTGTGTTCTTTTTGCAACCACTGCTAAGATTTTCCTCGGTATGTACTCCTCAATATGTTTATGTGATCCTCGATGAAAGGTGTTATTTCAGGTATATGTTGCAGTACATAGAAATGAGCTTTCGTTAACTCATCAAATGACTGAGGCATGAGTTGATGTCCACTTGTGCCTTTTCCCATAAATCGATCAAAATGACGTGGCCTTGAAACCCCAACCGCGGTTGTATTTCCCAAAAAGTTAGTGCAAAATTCAACAGCCTCTTCAGCTATGTATCCTTCCACTATACATCCTTCGGGACGGTGTCTATTCCTCACATAGCTCTTTAGAACCTTCATACACATCTCTAAAGGATACATCCATCTCATATAAACTGGTCCAAGAATTCAAATCTCGCGCACCAAATGAACAATAAGATGCACCATTATATCGAAAAAGTTGGGAGGGAAAAACATCTATAGTTGGCAAAGTGTAACAACTATCTGCTCCTGAAGTCCATCAAGCACCGAGGTATCAATAACCTTAGCACATAAAGAGCTAAAAATGACGCAAAGTCTTTGTACATCTGCCCTTACTTTGGGAGACAGTATACCTCTGATTGCAATAGGCAGGAGTTGTTGCATCAATGTATGACAGTCATGAGATTTTAAGCTAATCAACCGCAGATCCTTCATTGAAACCAAGCTGGCAATATTTTAAGAGAACCCATATGGAACTTTAAATCCCCTCAGACATCCGCACAAACTAGTTTTCTCGCTCTTAGAGAGAGTGGTGCATGATGGCGGTAAATATGTACGCTGCCCTCGAGTTTCAGGTGCTAATTTGGTATGAATATTCATCTCCAGTATATCGAGTCTTGCGTTAACTCCATCTTTTGTCTTTCCAGGAATGTTTAATAAAGTACCAACATGACTTTTTCACATATATTCTTTTCAACATGCATCACATCAATACAATGTCTGATGTCAAGAGAATGCCAATAAGGGAGATCAAAAAATATTGACCGCTTCTTCCATGGAGCACTTTCAGTGCGCGAATTAGGTTTCCCGAATAGATTTGTAATATTCTGAATTTTTTGAAGTATTTCATCACTGGAAGCCGGTTGCGATTCTATTCCGTGTTCAGTCTCACCATTGAAGGCAGCTTTCTTTCACCTGTAAGGATGATATCTCGGTAAGAAACGCTGATGTCCCATATAAACTATTTTTTGATAATTGCTTAAATGGCGTGCATGTGTCCCTTCCCCGCATACATGACAAGCTTTGTGCTCTTTCATACTATATCCGGACAAGTTACCATAAGCTGGGAAGTCATTGATCGTACACATCAGCATAGCACACATATTGAAATATTCTTGCCTTGATATGTAATATGTGCGTACTCCTTCGTCCCATAAAAGCTTCAAATCATCTATCAAAGGAGCCAAGTATACATAATATCATTTCCAGGTTGCCGAGGACCCGATATCAACAAAGAAAGCATCATATACCTACGCTTCATATACCTACGCTTCATGGTTAACTTGGGAGGCAGATTGTAGATAACCAAATCACAGGCCATGTACTATGGTGACTACTGAGATTTCCATGTGGATTCACCCCATCAGTACATAGGCCCAGTCGTAAATTTCTAGACTCTGCTCCAAACACTAGCAATGTGTTGTCTACTTTAACCCATTGCAGTGAATCGGCAGGATGACGCATTTTCGTATCAACAACACGTTTCTCAGCATGCCAACGCATATTATTAGAATCTTCCATGTCAGCAAACAATCTCTGAAACCAGGGGATCGGTGGAAGATACCATAGTACTTTCGAAGGACTGCCTTTACATTTGCCTTTCGGTTCTTTGTTTAACTTGTAGCGAGGAGCCTTGCACACTGGACATTCTTTGAAATCACTAAAAGCATTTCGATACAATATACAATCATTGGGACAAGCATGTATTTTCTTGTACTCGAGGCCCATGGGACACATAACCTTCTTAGCCTCGTAAGTACGGTTAGGTAGGGTGAGGGTGAGGGTGTCTTTCACCAGCGCCAATAATTCAGTGAAACTCTTGTTGCTCCATCCATTTTTCGCTTTAAGATTGAAAAACTTCAACGTTGCCGATAGCCTTATATATTTGGAACACTCTTCATACAATGGTAATTCAGAGTCATTCCTCAACGACTCCAAAACCTGTGGTGTGTATCAACAAATTCATCGGGAACGTTGTTAACCATCTCAATTAAATTATCCTCCTCCCAATCATCATTATCCTCCGGCAAACTTTCTACGGGCGGAGGCTCAAAGTTTTGTTGTTCATCCTCGCCATGCATATACCACACCTTATATCGTGGGTTAATCCCATTTAACAAAAAAGTGTTTATGTAACTTCTTTGGTTTGACCTTTTTGTGATTTCAACAACCCATACACGGACAAAAGACACGTTCAATGTTGTTTCTAGACTCATATGCCGACGCAAATGCACAAAAATCCATAATCCCTTTCTCGTACTCCTGACTCAACCTATTACCGGACACCCACTCTCGATTCATTATAAATCCACTACATGAAACGTGTAATTATTATTAGTTACATACTACTTATTTACACGAACAAACAATTACATTTGAGTGAATTACAAGCACTTCAACAATTAAAAAGTAGTAAATGAGTTACATAAAGCGGTTTACCTTAAAGTTGAAGCTCTCGCGAAAAACAGTCAGAGGGTGGATGCAATGTCGGATCTAAAGTTATACACAACAACAAATTAGTAAATGAAGAAAGAAAATCAAATATCCAATATGAATGGAAACATAAGTAGTGAATTAGTTTAATCGTGCGGTTTACCTTAGAATATAGAAACTTGCAAAGAAGAACCTTAATGGTGGGTGTGCAACAAGTACGGATTAGAGCTATAAACAACAACAAAAATTATTAAACAAGGAAAAATAAATTCAAACTCCATGTTAATAGGAAAATAAGAAAGAATGATAACCATCAAATACCAGGAATTGAAGAAGCGAAGAACAACCAAAGGGAAGAGGATGTAATGATGTTCAGAGGATAAAGTTGGAGAGGAGAAGCCTTCTCTTGCAAATCCACTAACAATGACTACAAGTAGTTAACGAATACAAGTTAGAAATTAAGAACAAACGGATTCAACAACATGTTAATATAAATGCATATTACATATTCTTAATCATATAATCAAAGAAACATGCTTCAACATCAAACAAAAATATCAGCAGCCATGAGCGACCTAAACACAGTGGCAAAAGATGAATGGCACAGTCCACTGCCATTGTCTTCTTGCTCATTTCATCATCAAGCACCAAAATATGAAACAATGATGGAAACAAAAATCCTAAACATACACTCATACTTAAACACAGTGACTGGTGTCGAGCGAAGTGGAGCGAATTACGAATTCGAGCGACGGAGTCTAGCGACGATGTGGAGCAACTCCGTCGGAGTCGAGCGGCGTCGTCGGAGTCGTCGGAGGAGTAAGCAACTCAGTTGGAGTATGAAATCGAATAGAGGGAAACCTAATTTCAATCGAACTTATGCATCGGTTTTCTGGAAAACTGATGCATATTATTGGAACCGATGCATAATTTTATTTTTGAACCGATGCATAATGTCTCGTTTGTAGTAGTGCGTGAAAAAGCTAACTAGAACAAACAATAACAAAGTACATGGCCCAAAAAAAAATGTAGTATATTTAAATGGAATCAACCACTACTATATGGGTTAATCAGCAAGCAGTATTTTATGGAATCTCTCAAAAGTTTGATAATGCTAGGGGTTGAAGCAGTTATATGGAATCTCTCAAGAGTTTGATAATGCTGGGGTTGTACACGACTATATTTCCTTCACGCACTACTAATTTTTGATAAATTTCCGTCGTCAGGAAATCGCCGGAATAATGACGGAAAATTGACGGAAAAAGCCAAATTTCTGTCAATTTTCCTTCAACGATGAAGGTGACGGAAATTTTCCCGACGGTAAAAATTTTATGTCACCATTCCGTCGTTTATTTCCGTCAAGGTTCCGTTAATTAAAATTCCAACGTCAATCCGGCATGTATCCGTTGAGATTCTCCGTGAAAATACCGTCTGAATTTCGTCAATAGTATTTTCCGTCTATATTCAAACACATTTCCGTTTTCAATATTTTGCGTCTATGGTCCGTCTACATTCCGTGATCATAGTTTTCCGTCTAAATTCCGTCCATGTTCCATCAATAATATATTCCGTCATTAGTCCATCTTAATTCCGTATTAATAGTTTCCGTCAAAATTCCGTCTATGTTACGCTAGGCCTGGGCTCGGTTCGGTTCGGGCCTTATTTTTGTGAAAACCGACCCGAAAACCGAAAATTCGGTTCGGTTCGGGTTCGGTCTTTTTGGAACTAATAACCGACCAAAGACCGATATTTCGGGTTTCGGTCTTTTCGGTTTTTTCGGTCTTTTTTTTGCCGCTGTTCGGTTTTTTTTTCGGTCTCGGTTCGGGTTTTTTCGGGCTTTTTTCTGTAAATCGACATAAAACACATATTTTGTATTCTGTGACTTTTGTCTCTGTTTTGGTACCTGCTATAGTTCCATAATACAATATCAAACACAGGTTACAACTTACAACTCAAATACTCAATCACCAAGTCACCAACACCAACACCAACACCAAGAGTCCACATTACAAATACAAAATGTCACAAACTCAATAACAAACTCAAATACACATTACACAATGTCCATTGTCCAGTGTCCACATTACAAACAAACTCAATCACAAACGCCACTGCCCTTCTTCCCTCTGCGCTTCCCCCACTGCAAAAAGTCATTAATAAGTATCAGAATTATTTATCAATCAAATACAGTATCTTCTAATCATTTATCCGAATATACAACTTACTTAGTAAAAGAAAGCTGCCTAATACAATATGTTTTGGCCGTGAACACAATCAAAGCTGATCACTTTCCTGCAAAAGGACAGAGACAATAACTCAATCAAATCCAAACTGAAAGCAAGCAGACCAAGCAAGCTGATCACTTTCCTGCAAAAGGACAGAGACAATAACCCTTGGAACCAGCATATCTTCGCAATACTATAACATCATACGGGTAAGTTACATATCATTCCATCACGTTACAAACCATTATAAATATAAATCTACTCAAGGCCAGATCAAGAGCATAAACTGAAAGCAAGCAGACCATGCAAATCAATCATCATCCAGATCCAATCATGTAGCATATGATTGCTACATGATTAGATGTATCAGATGTAAGTCTTGGAATAGCAAAATATCCAAATGAGTATTCTCATCATCATAATAAACACTCCAGCAGTTATTTCACGAAAACAAACCAGATCACACCCAAAACAAGCAATAAATCGATCCACCAAACGTCAACAGCAAATCCCAAATCACTATATCAACACAAACGCACGAAAACACATCATCTCTTGAAGCCGATCACAGCCACCATCCCAACCACCTCACAACACCAAAATGTTAAACATGAACCAAAAAATGTATGGATTCAAATTCAACTTACCAAATATCAAATATCAACAAGGATTCAATTATCAAGTTAGCCAAATTTAGAAATAAGTACCTTAGGTCCTTATTATTAATTTTTTGCTCCCTTGATTCCCCTTCTTCAAGGTTGTGGTACTGGTAACTTTAGCTTTGCCCTTATCACCTTGAGACACTTTAGTTGATTTTGAGGTAGAAGGCATATCTTGATTCTCTTCATTCTCTTGTTGATCAACTGTAGCATTATCTTCTTCCCTTCCTTGTTCTATCATTAAACAAGATAACAAGTTAACAACCAAAATCAAACTCAAATATAAACAAAATTCAGATAACAAGTTAATTACCTTCCTCCAAAGCTTCATAAAACTCAATGTCCTCAACAGTTGGAATGTATTGAAGGTTATGGATACTTTCAGACCGTATCCAGTTTTGGTAGCAGATTAATGACGTTGTAATATTTTAGCAATTCAATTAGTCAAAAACAATTTGTAATTCAACCGGTAAGACCGGTGTCGAACCCAAGGGAGCAAACGGATTACACGCTAGTTCTATCAAGTTTTCTTACTCGGCTAATTCCTAAAATTCAAGTGTGGTTGAGTTATCAATGATTCAAAACAAGAATGAAATGGTTTTTAGGGGATTGAATTCAATTAAAAGCGAGTTTCGAGGGATTAATCCCCTCCTTGGCAATTTCCCAATGATCATGCATACAAGAGTTTAATTAATTATGAGTTGATAGGTTTCAAACCTAGCTTAAACTAGAATCGAACAAACCATGCATGTTTAAACCTAGTCAAGCCATCTTAGCTAGGATCTCACTAATTAAAGAGTATTGATCCACTACATAGCATTTACTCTCATAAATGCCACATGCGTAAAGTTCTAGTTCACCTCTCACCATGCATTTACTCTCATAAATGTTGGTTAAGTTCATTTTGACTACATCCAAACCATCACTAAGCTCTTTCAATACTTAGATCATAGTTCTAACATAAACATGTCACTTGGGCATTTTATCAAACACTTAGAGACATGTCTAACATGAAGAGCATAGTAAAATGAAATCAACTTCAATAAATCCATTCAAATGTGTATACAATGATCATTGAGTACCAAGGAGGTTCATAGAACCCTCAAAACACAAGGGGGACTACTCACACATCAAGTAAGACAACATGATGTGTGGGTTTTTAGCAAAAATCTAAGAGAAAGGAAGAAGGAAAAGAGTAGGATTGATGATCCTAATAAACTCCCTTGATCTGCAATCCTCCTTGATTAGATGATGTTCAAACCCTTGATTTAGCTCACTTCCTTTTGTCTTTTCTCCAGAAAAATCCAAGATCTTAGGTCAACTTTGTCTCTTTCTATTTATAGCCTCGGAAAAGATTCGGTACTGTAGCAGGTCCAGTCGATCGACTGGCGTTGGCTGATGTCCCAGTCGATCGACTGGAGGAAGAAAAGTCCTTTGGTAAGCAGGTTCTCAGTCGATCGACTGATACAGGGTAGGCTCCCAGTCGATCGACTGAGGGAACTCAATTTGCAGCACCTCCTGTTAGTCCGTTTAGTCGATCGACTGGATCAGGGGAGCTTCCCAGTCGATCGACTGATGGTCACGTGATCTGCATGCTCTGGGCAGGGGACTCTTCAGTCGATCGACTGAATGGGTCAGTCGATCGACTGGCGCTGATCGATTTGCAACACCTCCTGTTAGTCTGTTTAGTCGATCGACTGGAGCAGGGGAGCTTCCCAGTCGATCGACTGAAGACCAAATACTGCCACTTTTTGCTCTAAAACACCGATTTTTCCCGAGTTTTCTTCCAATGGCTCTTGACACATAGACATCTTGCTTTGCACCTGAAACGCACGAAAAGGAGATCAAATGACATCTAATAGTAGTCGGAATCGAACTAAAGCTATAGTGAAAATGGGCATTTAACGAGTCGAAAGCTCGACTCATCAACACTCCACACTTAAGCTTTGCTCGTCCCGAACAAAGTATGCAAATATGCCAAGGAAGTGCAAATGTCGATATGCTAGTGGTGCTATGTTTTTCGTGCATTTGCCTCACTAGATCTCACAAGGTCTCGATCTTCATTTCTAAACATGTTATTTGAAAGGTAAATGACAAGTATGTACAACCTACCTAGCTCCTTTTCGTAGGCGTTACGAATGCATTTAGCGCATGCATTAAGCCTTTAAACCCCTAGGCTACCCTAGTGGACGAGTTATAGTCTCGTGAGAGTTTTCAGAAAAGGGAATACTCACAAATCCCACGAATGTACATGTCCCATAAGAGTGAATGCAAGAGTGCTCAACCAAGGCTACGATAATTCAAGACCAATCCCTCACCCCAAGCTAGACTAGTGCCGCAATATCATAGAAAGAATTTTCTCAACCTTTTGAGTACCTTTGGGGACGTGCATTTAAGATTGTCAACACTAGGGCTATAGAATGTCTCACCCCGAATTCTACTCACTCTCAAGGCAACACCACCGAAGCAAGGCTTATAGCTTGCACAATAGAGCGTCAACCGCTCGCCTATGCTAGCTAGGGCTAGTCCAAGGGCTCGCGACAAGGAGCTCATTCCCAAGTTTTAGGCGCTCAAGCCGTAATCCATAAGGGAAGTGGAGTTCGACACTAGAGTTTCTTAGTAAACAAGCATAGACCAAATGATAGCTCTCGTGCAAGCACATGGATCGTCCAGAAGTCATTCTAACAAGCACACTATGCAAATGAGTGAATCCCGCACAAATGAAGAATGGAAGGAAAAACATATGGTCAAGTTTTAAGTGCTTCTTATTTCTTTTAGAAACGGCTTTTGGCTCACAAATGCTTTCGAGGGGGGACTTACCTCCCTAACCCCCGGCATTTGTGTAATGGGAGCAAAACTTCTCATGATCATTGAGAGAGTTTTTAGTCGGGGCTTTGCCCTCTTTAACCGCAAAAATGTTTTTTTTTTTTTTTTTTTTTTTTTTTTTTTTGAAATCACTCCACATTTAAAACTTGACAATATGTTTCAAAAACAGGTGTATGGAATGTGCGGGAATCAATCATGAACAAAGCACTATGTTAGAGCACTCAAGTCACCAAAGAGCATTCAAGTGGTCTAAGTTTTTCACGATGATACTTGAAAGTGTTTGCTAGCATGATCCAAGGTGTTGCAACGAGAGTGCTTAAAAAGATGGATAGACAAGACATAGCCATGATGTTGATTCCCAAGAATGCATGCTCAAAGGACTAGGTCGGTAATTGAGGCAAATAGTCTAGTTGTGATTTATAGGGATTTAGAGTTGAAAATCACAAGCCTTTGTGGTTAAAACACTCTAATGTTGGGACAATGTGCAAAGATGCAATTGTCTATCTAGAAATGATATGTATAGCATGCAATCATGTGAACTATGCGCATCAAACCACTCCACACTTAATTCAAGCTTAGTCCCTAAGCGCAAAGAATGATAAAATAAAGGCAAAGGCGCATAGGAACTCCCCTCGTTTGTAGACCCGGTGATAAAACTCTATGGAGTGAGAAATAGCCATTGGTTGCAATATGTAGATAAAGACGGTGAATATGGGCGTGATGATAATATGGAAATGTATATCCTGTGGATTGAACAACATAAATGGTAAACACCGTCAATATCATAGAAAATGTAGCATACAACCGAAGACAAGTCAAGAGTATATCACACAAAATGGCATACAGCATCCAAAATTGCGCCAAACGGCGACTTAATATCCAAGTACATGATCAAAGCAAGAAAACAGCAAAACATCGATATAAGTATGATCAAAAGGTACTAGAAGATGAAGATGTATCCTCGACGTCTCCCGGGGTGGTCTCCCTAGTGCCAGCTCCGTCGTCCTCCTCCATAGCATCGGTAAAATGTGAGGGTGGTAAAGGAGAGGCGACGCGAGGGGCAGAAGGTCCTGGATCGGCTGAAGGAGGAGCGCCCCTGATCATGGACAAAAGTGTAGTACGGAGCCACTCCGACTCCTGGCGAGCTCTCATAGCCTCTGCTCTAGTGAAGGCCTCAAGACTGGCTAGCCCGCTCCTCAAATCAGCTATATCGGAGGAGACTCGCTCTCTCCACTCAGTAAAATCATCTGTGGCGGGAGGGGGGATCTCGACAGCGGGCTCCACTGGGGGAAGCTCCTCATCTGCGGGAGGAATGTCTGCCGGAGGGGGAGGAGAGGCAGGAGGTGAGGGAGCGGGTGAGGGGGTGAGGTGGGCAAGGCAATAGAGCGGGCGTTGTTGCTTGAAGGCTCTCCTCCGCGCAGCAGCGGCGGTCACAAGCTCCTCCACATGAGGCGACGGGTCACTGCTCCACGTCCTGCCGTCCCGCTTGACCATATGCATATTCTTCATCAAGTCTAAGTCAAGCTTGCTCCTAGAAGGGGCCTCACAACCCTCGTGGCCAAAGGTGAAGTTACACCTTTGGGCTATCAATGTAATCAAGGAGCCCCCTCCCATGCTCTTGTTCCTCGTACTCGGCTTTACAACGGCCTCAAACCGGTTTGCAAGAACCACTAGCCAATCAATGATCTCCCCGTGATCCATGGCAACCATGAGGTCCATATCCGGGAAAGTAACCTTCCTACCCTTCTCCGTCCTCGTATTAAAATCAATAGCAATGACGTGGTGCACAATCTTCCAAACCGGGTCAACGATCGCAGAAGAGTTATATGAGGACACGAACCACTCATTCCTACCGGATATCCTCTTCCAAAGCCTGGACTGGTCGTGCTCAGTGAATACCCGGGGCGATGCCGCAGGCGGTGGAAAACCAAGCCACTCTCGGATCGTACTCTCCCTGATCCGGAAATCTCTACCCCCCAAAACAAACTTCCAATAATAGTCTGAGGAGCCATCCTCCCCCACTCTCTCCTTCACCGACTCAAACGAGCACAAGAACTCCTCAACTAATCTCTGGTAGGAGCCCGGATCATCACAAAATAGAAAAGGCAAACCATGTTGTGTGAGACGAGATTGTACCTCAATAGCTACCACTTCGTCGATGCTACGAAGCAAGCCCATGTCTAGGTACAATGTCGGGATGGCCTTCTTCCTCTTCGTAGTGATAGTGGTGTGACGAGTCCGGTGCTTCTCTTCCTTGAAGACCAAGGGGGCCGAGAACGGGTACGGGACCGGTATGGGCATCGGTCCCTCATAAGGCCCCTCATGAGGCTCAACCGGCACAATGGCCATGGAGGTAGGCGCAGCAGCAGGGCGCGGGGGTGCACTAGGTCTAGCAGGCGCTGGCGCCTTCTTCTTCGGCGCCGGTTTCCTTGGTGGAGGCGTTTTCTTCTTTGGAGGAGCAGGGGAAACCGGCACGGCTTCAATCTCTTCTTCTGAGCCCGAGACATGGTCGGCTAGCGAGGTCCTCAATAACCTCCTCTTGCGGGTAACTAGAGGTCTATCATCCTCGCCCTCTAGTGTGAAGTCGTCAATTTGCTCATCGAGCGAGGGCTCGTGAGCGACCTCTTTTCCTTTTGCTTTCGAGCTGGACGATGCAGTGGCACGACCCATAGAGCACTGGAAATGGAAGACCAAGTCAATCTGAGCAGAAACTCACAATAGGCACTGAACTCTGATCGAGTCGATCGACTGGGAGGAGACTTGTGTCTCAGTCGATCGACTGGGAGGGGAAAAACTGTCGGGTTTAGGCTAAAACTGGGATTTTTCCGGGAGGCTTTGGGGGGTGAAATTGATGGCTGGGGTTTGTAGGCGGGGCAGTGAGGAGTAGACAGGCGGTTGGAGCGGGCGCTGAGATGGCCGGACGAGGGAGATCGGACAACGGCTTGATTTCCGATCGGAAATCGAAGATGCGTGAGGGCGGCTGGCTGGCGCTTGCTGGGCGGTGGACGGGCGGACGGATGGACGGCGAGCTGATGGCGAGGAATGGTGGTGGTCGGAGGTTCGGATCGGAGGAGGAAATTCGAATTTAGGGTTTTCGGCGGTTTGGTCGACTGAAGAAGAAGGAAAGAAAATGAAGTTTAGATAACAGATGTTCAGTCGATCGACTGAGAGCCCAGTCGATCGACTGAGAATGCTCATAAAACAAGGGCTCCTGAAACAACATTTAGTCGATCGACTGAGATGAAGCTTGCCTCCAGTCGATCGACTGAGAACGAATTCCCTCTTCCAAATGAATCCCGACTCCAAATGAATCCCGACTCCACACTCTGAATTTTTACTCAAAATCAAGTGGACACCACTCAAAATATCACATATATTCAAGGCCCGCTCTTCTATGCAATCACTAGCACGTAAACATACGATTTTCAGACAAACAAGCTAGGATCACACTCCACACTTAGAATGCCACCGTCATCAAGAAATTTCATGCAAGCCTTATATCATGCCACACACACCGAGTCATGCATTTAGAATCATCCCAATCACCAAGCCACATGACAAGTTCACAATTTGCATGCTACACATATATGAAAATTACTTGTGCATAGATAGACAACTCACAAACCGGGGTACCTCCCGTGAGGTGCCTAGTTTAACGTCTTGGCAAAGACCGAGCCGAATCTCTTCTCACTAAGAAACACACTTGAGGAGTCCATAGCTAGGATCCCTCCTCAAGCGGATAGAGGCTCTCTAAGGGTCGGTTAAAGAGTAGGTCACATTTTGCTCATCCCGAACTTCTTCTCTATAATGCTTTAGCCTTTGCCCATTTGCCGTGAAGGTAGTCCCATCGTTGTTGAGCAATTCCACGTGTCCATCCTCGTGAGGCTTGTGGACAATAAATGGACCACTCCACCGGCTTCTCAATTTTCCCGGGAATAACTTGAGCCTAGAATTGAAGAGTAAGACCTTCTCTCCCTTTTTGAACTCACGCCGAAAGATTTTCTTGTCGTGCCATTTCTTGGTCTTCTCTTTATAGATCCTAGCACTTTCGTAGGCTTCATTCCTTATCTCTTCCAACTCATGGAGTTGAAGCACCCTATTGTCTCCCGCCGTTTGCAAGTCCATATTTAGCATCTTAATTGCCCACATCGCCTTGTATTCCAATTCCACCGGCAAGTGGCATGGCTTCCCATAAATAAGGCGATAGGGAGACATTCCAATAGGGGTCTTGAATGCCGTACGATAGGCCCATAAAGCGTCATCTAGCTTCGATGACCAATCCTTCCTTGAGCTTCCCACGGTTTTCTCCAAGATTGCCTTGATTTCTCTATTCGAAATTTCCACTTGCCCACTAGTTTGTGGGTGATAAGGCGTAGCAACCTTGTGACTAACTCCATATTTGCGAAGCAAGGCCTCAAAATGTTTTTCCTTGAAATGTGAACCGCCATCACTAATGACGGTCCTTGGAACTCCAAATCTAGGGAAAATAATCTTCTTGAAGAGCTTCGTGACCACCTTGGCATCACAAGTAGGGGAAGCGACGGCCTCAACCCATTTGGAGACGTAATCAACCGCGACCAATATGTATTGGTTCCCATATGAGGATGGGAAGGGACCCATATAGTCTATGCCCCATACATCAAATATCTCGACCGGGAGGATGCTTTGTTGGGGCATTTCATGCCTTTTTGAGATGCTTCCCGTTCTTTGGCATTGATCGCAAGCTTTCACAAATTCGTAAGCATCACCAAAGAGAGTTGGCCAATAAAAGCCGCTTTGTAGAACTTTGGACGCCGTCTTTGCTCCACTACCATGTCCTCCATATTGGGAAGAGTGACAATGGTAAAGAATATCTCTCATTTCTTCTTCGGCGACGCAAGTTCTATATAATCCATCCGCACATAGCCTATATAGATAAGGTTCATCCCAATAGTACCTCTTGGTCTCGGATAGGAACTTCCTCTTTTGATGGTGGTTCATCTCGTGAGGAATAATCCCACAAACCACGAAGTTTACAAAGTCCGCGTACCATGGGAGGGCCTCCGCCTCAACTCTCATGAGTTGCTCTCCAATAAATGAGTCATTCACGGGTCTAGTATCCTCTTCAATCTCTTCATTTTCCTCTAGCCTTGATAGGTGGTCGGCTACCACATTTTCTACTCCCTTTTTATCTTTGATCTCGATATCAAACTCTTGGAGCAATAGAATCCATCTTATCAATCTTGGCTTGGAATCTTTCTTTGCCAAGAGGTACTTGATTGCCGCGTGGTCGGTGAATACTATAACCTTTGATCCCACTAGGTATGAACGAAACTTGTCGAAGGCATACACGATAGCAAGGAGCTCCTTCTCGGTTGTAGTGTAGTTCAATTGAGCTCCGTTTAGCACTTTGCTTGTGTAGTGAATGGCATGAAGTTTCTTGTCCACCCTTTGTCCAAGAACCGCTCCAACGGCATAATCACTTGCGTCGCACATAAGCTCAAAGGGCATGTCCCATCTAGGGGGTTGAATAATTGGAGCCGAAATCAATGCTTCTTTCAACTTCTCGAAGGCCACCAAGCACTCTTCATCAAACCGAAACTTGGTGTCATTGCATAGAAGGTTGGTTAAAGGCTTTGCAATCTTCGAGAAATCCTTGATAAATCTCCTATAAAACCCCGCATGGCCTAGAAAACTCCTTATGCCTTTCACGTCCTTTGGGGGTGGCAATTTTTCCATAACCTCTATCTTTGCTTTATCCACCTCAATTCCTCTTTTAGAGACCAAATGACCAAGAACTATCCCCTCCTGCACCATAAAATGACATTTTTCCCAATTAAGTACAAGGTTCGTCTCAATACATCTTTTCAACACTTTAGCCAAATTAGCTAAACAATCATCAAAAGACGAACCATACACAGAAAAGTCATCCATGAATACTTCCATAATCTTTTCAATGAACTCGGAGAAAATAGCCATCATGCAACGTTGAAAGGTACCCGGCGCATTACATAGTCCAAAAGGCATTCGCCGATAGGCAAATGTTCCATAGGGACATGTAAAGGTGGTTTTCTCTTGATCTTGTGGATGTATAGGGATTTGGAAGAATCCGCTATATCCATCAAGATAGCAAAAATAGTCATGCTTAGCTAGTCTTTCCAACATTTGGTCAATGAAAGGGAGGGGAAAGTGATCTTTTCTAGTGGCTTGGTTTAGTTTCCTATAATCCACACACATACGCCACCCGGTTACCGTTCTTGTGGGGATTAGTTCATTTTTCTCATTTTTAACTACGGTCATCCCTCCCTTTTTGGGGACTACATGAATGGGGCTCACCCATTTAGAGTCCGCAACGGGGAAGATGATTCCCGCATCAAGCAATTTAAGAACCTCCTTTTTGACTACTTCCCCAACAATAGGATTCAACCTCCTAGCTCTCTCCCTAGATGGCATACTATCACTCTCTAAATTGATTTCATGCATGCACAAGTTTGGGCTTATTCCCTTCAAATCATCAATAGAGTAGCCAATAGCATCCTTATGTTCTCTAACCACATCAAGCAATTTAGAAGTCTCAACATCATTCAAAGAAGCATTCACAATGATAGGCAAGCTAGAATTTGGGCCTAAGAACTCATACCTTAGGCTTGTTGGTAGAGCTTTTAGCTCTACCGAACAAGACTCCTTACCTTTGTCGCTTAGAGTTCCTTCTTCGTTTTCTTCCTCCAAGATAGCCCAACAATTGGCAATGTCGGGAAGCTCATTATCAAGGTCAATTCCACTCATGTAGAGGTTAGGCACATCATACAGTTCATATGCATCGACTAGGTCAAGATAATTACAAGTCATTGTAGGACTAGGGCCTTTTTGTGCCTTTTCAAGATTAAACTCAATTTCCTCATCTCCTACTCTCATGGTGATTGACCCCTTAGTAGTATCAAATATAGCCCCCGCGGTGTAGAGGAAAGGCCTTCCCAAAAGAATGGGAATTTCATTGTCCTCTTCCATCTCTAACACCACAAAATCCCCCGGAATATAGAAATTCCCTACTCTAACCGGGACATCCTTAAGAACCCCCCTAGGGAATCTTGAGGAGCGGTCCGCGAGCCTTAGAATCATGTTAGTTGGTTTAGGCTCACCCATATTCAACTTTTTGCATAAAGAATAAGGCATCAACGATATACTTGCACCCAAATCACACATAGCACGTTCAATCTTAATATCATTAATAAAGCATGAAATGGAGAAGCTACCGGGATCCTCAAGCTTTGGGGGCATGCGCGGTTGGAGTATGGCACTACATTCGCCATTGAGAGACACCGTGTCAACATCCTCGATTGTTCTCCTGCAAGTAATAACATCTTTTAGAAATCGTGCATAAGATGGAGCTTGAGTTATTACCTCGGTGAAGGGCATTGTGACATAGAGCTTCCTCATCATCTCGGCAAACTTGGAGAATTGCTTGTCATTGCTCTTCTTCTTTAGCCTTTGGGGAAATGGAATAGGGGGAGTGTATACTCTAGGTTCGTCTTTCTCCTTTTCCACTTCACCCTCTTTCTCAACTTGAGGGTTAGGAACCTCTTCCTCTAACTCTTCGATTTCGGCACTAGCTTGGCCTCTTAGATCAAAGGAGACTTTCTTCTTCTTTGGTAGCTCTCCCTCTAGCTCTTTCCCGCTTCTCAAAGTAACCGCATTACAATGCTCCCTTTGTCCTTGCTCGGGTCTAGCCGGTAATTTACCTTGTGCCCTTGTAGAGGATTCGGCTTGTTGAGCAATTTGAGTTTCTAGCATTTTGTTGTGGATTTCTAGCCTTTGATTCGATTGCTTAACCTCATTCAACTCTTGCCTCATCTCATTTTGGTTTGCTAGGAGCTTTGCAAACATTGCCTCAACACTAGATAGTTCACTAGAGGGTTGTGGAGGAGTTTCAACTTGTTGGTAGGGTCTTTGAGCTTGAGCTTGATATTGTTGCCCTTGGTTTTGATTCCTTTGAAGCAAAGCCGGTCCTTGACTTTGATATTGGTTCCTAGGTTGGAATGCTTGATTCGGTTGAGTAGGCTTAGGACCAAATCCGGGAGGTGTGGATCCAAAGTCGGGACGAGTGGGGTTAGTGGTCTTGTAGGAGAAATTGGGGTGATTTCTCCATCCCGAAGAGAACTTTGGTGTAGTGTAGTTCGCTTGAGAGCCTTGCCCTTGGTTTGCATTCCCTCCATAGTCTCTTCCTTGGTTTCCTCCCACAAAATTCACCTCTCCATAGCCTTGCCCTTGCACATCCCTTTGCACCAAGGGGCAAGAAACGGTCTCATGCTCGTAGACCTCACAAATATCACACCCTTGCTTTGCCGAAGATTCCCTTTCCGGGTGTTTCAACTTGAAGACTTCATCCGAGAGGCTATCAAAGTCCTTCCTCAAAGCATCATAATCACTTGTGCTCACCGCTTTAACCTCATGCCTTTCATGTCTTCTTCTCGGGTTTCCTCTTTCGCTTCCCCACATGAAGTAGTTTTTCGTTATCTTCTCTATCACCGCATATCCTTCATGCGGTTCTAGTTCCATAATAGCTCCTCCCGAGGCGGTGTCAAGTGCAAGTCGAGAGGCACCATCGACACCGTGGTAGAAGGTGTGGAAGACTTGGAGATCATCGAGGTTGTGGTGAGGGCAAAGCCTTTGGTATTCCTTGTATCTCTCCCATGCTTCATAGAGGTTCTCCCCATCCAATTGTGAGAAATTTGTAATTTGACTCCTATAGAAAGCCGTCTTGGAGGGAGGGAAGTATTTGTTCAAGAAAGCCACGGCGAGCTCCTCCCAAGTCGTGAAGCTATCGGGAGTTTGACTCCTCAACCAATCCTTTGCTCTTCCCGTGAGGGAGAAAGGGAAGAGTCTTAGGAGCTTAGCGTCTTCCGAGAACCCATTGATCTTGAAGGTGGAACACACTTCAAGAAATGTTGTCAAGTGAGAATTAGGGTCTTCATTGTCCCTCCCCGAGAATTGGTTAGACTGAACCATTTGAATAGTGGACGTCTTCAAGTCAAAATCTCGGTTATCAACCGTTGGTACGAGGATTGGGGAACGATATCCATAGGCCGTAGGGGTAGCATAATCCTTGAGAACCCTTCTAGCTTGAGGGACTTGTGGTAGGTGACCTTGGGGAGGTGGAGGTGGAGGAGGGAGTCTATTGTCTCTATCACCCATGCCTTGAGCGATGGTTTCTTGATTTCCTTGAGTGTTGGAGGCTTGTCCTTTGTCTTTAGTCTTACTCCTTGTAACGGGAAGATTAACTAGCTCTCTAATAGGTTGGTTCAAATCCCTATCCGCTATTTGAGAAAGTTTCTTGGTCTTGGGTGGCATAAAAGAAGTGAACCTATAAGAGAAGCCAATTAAAACAAGTAAGCGTAGTGAATAAGCTCAAGAAATCCAAGTAACAAGTAGAATAAAGAAAAACATGGAATAGTCGGAGCACTAAATGATTTTCCTAGGGGTAATCTAGCTATTGCTCCCCGGCAACGGCGCCATTTTGACGTTGTAATATTTTAGCAATTCAATTAGTCAAAAACAATTTGTAATTCAACCGGTAAGACCGGTGTCGAACCCAAGGGAGCAAACGGATTACACGCTAGTTCTATCAAGTTTTCTTACTCGGCTAATTCCTAAAATTCAAGTGTGGTTGAGTTATCAATGATTCAAAACAAGAATGAAATGGTTTTTAGGGGATTGAATTCAATTAAAAGCGAGTTTCGAGGGATTAATCCCCTCCTTGGCAATTTCCCAATGATCATGCATACAAGAGTTTAATTAATTATGAGTTGATAGGTTTCAAACCTAGCTTAAACTAGAATCGAACAAACCATGCATGTTTAAACCTAGTCAAGCCATCTTAGCTAGGATCTCACTAATTAAAGAGTATTGATCCACTACATAGCATTTACTCTCATAAATGCCACATGCATAAAGTTCTAGTTCACCTCTCACCATGCATTTACTCTCATAAATGTTGGTTAAGTTCATTTTGACTACATCCAAACCATCACTAAGCTCTTTCAATACTTAGATCATAGTTCTAACATAAACATGTCACTTGGGCATTTTATCAAACACTTAGAGACATGTCTAACATGAAGAGCATAGTAAAATGAAATCAACTTCAATAAATCCATTCAAATGTGTATACAATGATCATTGAGTACCAAGGAGGTTCATAGAACCCTCAAAACACAAGGGGGACTACTCACACATCAAGTAAGACAACATGATGTGTGGGTTTTTAGCAAAAATCTAAGAGAAAGGAAGAGGGAAAAGAGTAGGATTGATGATCCTAATAAACTCCCTTGATCTGCAATCCTCCTTGATTAGATGATGTTCAAACCCTTGATTTAGCTCACTTCCTTTTGTCTTTTCTCCAGAAAAATCCAAGATCTTAGGTCAACTTTGTCTCTTTCTATTTATAGCCTCGGAAAAGATTCGGTACTGTAGCAGGTCCAGTCGATCGACTGGCGTTGGCTGATGTCCCAGTCGATCGACTGGAGGAAGAAAAGTCCTTTGGTAAGCAGGTTCTCAGTCGATCGACTGATACAGGGTAGGCTCCCAGTCGATCGACTGAGGGAACTCAATTTGCAGCACCTCCTGTTAGTCCGTTTAGTCGATCGACTGGATCAGGGGAGCTTCCCAGTCGATCGACTGATGGTCACGTGATCTGCATGCTCTGGGCAGGGGACTCTTCAGTCGATCGACTGAATGGGTCAGTCGATCGACTGGCGCTGATCGATTTGCAACACCTCCTGTTAGTCTGTTTAGTCGATCGACTGGAGCAGGGGAGCTTCCCAGTCGATCGACTGAAGACCAAATACTGCCACTTTTTGCTCTAAAACACCGATTTTTCCCGAGTTTTCTTCCAATGGCTCTTGACACATAGACATCTTGCTTTGCACCTGAAACGCACGAAAAGGAGATCAAATGACATCTAATAGTAGTCGGAATCGAACTAAAGCTATAGTGAAAATGGGCATTTAACGAGTCGAAAGCTCGACTCATCAACACTCCACACTTAAGCTTTGCTCGTCCCGAACAAAGTATGCAAATATGCCAAGGAAGTGCAAATGTCGATATGCTAGTGGTGCTATGTTTTTCGTGCATTTGCCTCACTAGATCTCACAAGGTCTCGATCTTCATTTCTAAACATGTTATTTGAAAGGTAAATGACAAGTATGTACAACCTACCTAGCTCCTTTTCGTAGGCGTTACGAATGCATTTAGCGCATGCATTAAGCCTTTAAACCCCTAGGCTACCCTAGTGGACGAGTTATAGTCTCGTGAGAGTTTTCAGAAAAGGGAATACTCACAAATCCCACGAATGTACATGTCCCATAAGAGTGAATGCAAGAGTGCTCAACCAAGGCTACGATAATTCAAGACCAATCCCTCACCCCAAGCTAGACTAGTGCCGCAATATCATAGAAAGAATTTTCTCAACCTTTTGAGTACCTTTGGGGACGTGCATTTAAGATTGTCAACACTAGGGCTATAGAATGTCTCACCCCGAATTCTACTCACTCTCAAGGCAACACCACCGAAGCAAGGCTTATAGCTTGCACAATAGAGCGTCAACCGCTCGCCTATGCTAGCTAGGGCTAGTCCAAGGGCTCGCGACAAGGAGCTCATTCCCAAGTTTTAGGCGCTCAAGCCGTAATCCATAAGGGAAGTGGAGTTCGACACTAGAGTTTCTTAGTAAACAAGCATAGACCAAATGATAGCTCTCGTGCAAGCACATGGATCGTCCAGAAGTCATTCTAACAAGCACACTATGCAAATGAGTGAATCCCGCACAAATGAAGAATGGAAGGAAAAACATATGGTCAAGTTTTAAGTGCTTCTTATTTCTTTTAGAAACGGCTTTTGGCTCACAAATGCTTTCGAGGGGGGACTTACCTCCCTAACCCCCGGCATTTGTGTAATGGGAGCAAAACTTCTCATGATCATTGAGAGAGTTTTTAGTCGGGGCTTTGCCCTCTTTAACCGCAAAAATGTTTTTTTTTTTTTTTTTTTTTTTTTTTTTTGAAATCACTCCACATTTAAAACTTGACAATATGTTTCAAAAACAGGTGTATGGAATGTGCGGGAATCAATCATGAACAAAGCACTATGTTAGAGCACTCAAGTCACCAAAGAGCATTCAAGTGGTCTAAGTTTTTCACGATGATACTTGAAAGTGTTTGCTAGCATGATCCAAGGTGTTGCAACGAGAGTGCTTAAAAAGATGGATAGACAAGACATAGCCATGATGTTGATTCCCAAGAATGCATGCTCAAAGGACTAGGTCGGTAATTGAGGCAAATAGTCTAGTTGTGATTTATAGGGATTTAGAGTTGAAAATCACAAGCCTTTGTGGTTAAAACACTCTAATGTTGGGACAATGTGCAAAGATGCAATTGTCTATCTAGAAATGATATGTATAGCATGCAATCATGTGAACTATGCGCATCAAACCACTCCACACTTAATTCAAGCTTAGTCCCTAAGCGCAAAGAATGATAAAATAAAGGCAAAGGCGCATAGGAACTCCCCTCGTTTGTAGACCCGGTGATAAAACTCTATGGAGTGAGAAATAGCCATTGGTTGCAATATGTAGATAAAGACGGTGAATATGGGCGTGATGATAATATGGAAATGTATATCCTGTGGATTGAACAACATAAATGGTAAACACCGTCAATATCATAGAAAATGTAGCATACAACCGAAGACAAGTCAAGAGTATATCACACAAAATGGCATACAGCATCCAAAATTGCGCCAAACGGCGACTTAATATCCAAGTACATGATCAAAGCAAGAAAACAGCAAAACATCGATATAAGTATGATCAAAAGGTACTAGAAGATGAAGATGTATCCTCGACGTCTCCCGGGGTGGTCTCCCTAGTGCCAGCTCCGTCGTCCTCCTCCATAGCATCGGTAAAATGTGAGGGTGGTAAAGGAGAGGCGACGCGAGGGGCAGAAGGTCCTGGATCGGCTGAAGGAGGAGCGCCCCTGATCATGGACAAAAGTGTAGTACGGAGCCACTCCGACTCCTGGCGAGCTCTCATAGCCTCTGCTCTAGTGAAGGCCTCAAGACTGGCTAGCCCGCTCCTCAAATCAGCTATATCGGAGGAGACTCGCTCTCTCCACTCAGTAAAATCATCTGTGGCGGGAGGGGGGATCTCGACAGCGGGCTCCACTGGGGGAAGCTCCTCATCTGCGGGAGGAATGTCTGCCGGAGGGGGAGGAGAGGCAGGAGGTGAGGGAGCGGGTGAGGGGGTGAGGTGGGCAAGGCAATAGAGCGGGCGTTGTTGCTTGAAGGCTCTCCTCCGCGCAGCAGCGGCGGTCACAAGCTCCTCCACATGAGGCGACGGGTCACTGCTCCACGTCCTGCCGTCCCGCTTGACCATATGCATATTCTTCATCAAGTCTAAGTCAAGCTTGCTCCTAGAAGGGGCCTCACAACCCTCGTGGCCAAAGGTGAAGTTACACCTTTGGGCTATCAATGTAATCAAGGAGCCCCCTCCCATGCTCTTGTTCCTCGTACTCGGCTTTACAACGGCCTCAAACCGGTTTGCAAGAACCACTAGCCAATCAATGATCTCCCCGTGATCCATGGCAACCATGAGGTCCATATCCGGGAAAGTAACCTTCCTACCCTTCTCCGTCCTCGTATTAAAATCAATAGCAATGACGTGGTGCACAATCTTCCAAACCGGGTCAACGATCGCAGAAGAGTTATATGAGGACACGAACCACTCATTCCTACCGGATATCCTCTTCCAAAGCCTGGACTGGTCGTGCTCAGTGAATACCCGGGGCGATGCCGCAGGCGGTGGAAAACCAAGCCACTCTCGGATCGTACTCTCCCTGATCCGGAAATCTCTACCCCCCAAAACAAACTTCCAATAATAGTCTGAGGAGCCATCCTCCCCCACTCTCTCCTTCACCGACTCAAACGAGCACAAGAACTCCTCAACTAATCTCTGGTAGGAGCCCGGATCATCACAAAATAGAAAAGGCAAACCATGTTGTGTGAGACGAGATTGTACCTCAATAGCTACCACTTCGTCGATGCTACGAAGCAAGCCCATGTCTAGGTACAATGTCGGGATGGCCTTCTTCCTCTTCGTAGTGATAGTGGTGTGACGAGTCCGGTGCTTCTCTTCCTTGAAGACCAAGGGGGCCGAGAACGGGTACGGGACCGGTATGGGCATCGGTCCCTCATAAGGCCCCTCATGAGGCTCAACCGGCACAATGGCCATGGAGGTAGGCGCAGCAGCAGGGCGCGGGGGTGCACTAGGTCTAGCAGGCGCTGGCGCCTTCTTCTTCGGCGCCGGTTTCCTTGGTGGAGGCGTTTTCTTCTTTGGAGGAGCAGGGGAAACCGGCACGGCTTCAATCTCTTCTTCTGAGCCCGAGACATGGTCGGCTAGCGAGGTCCTCAATAACCTCCTCTTGCGGGTAACTAGAGGTCTATCATCCTCGCCCTCTAGTGTGAAGTCGTCAATTTGCTCATCGAGCGAGGGCTCGTGAGCGACCTCTTTTCCTTTTGCTTTCGAGCTGGACGATGCAGTGGCACGACCCATAGAGCACTGGAAATGGAAGACCAAGTCAATCTGAGCAGAAACTCACAATAGGCACTGAACTCTGATCGAGTCGATCGACTGGGAGGAGACTTGTGTCTCAGTCGATCGACTGGGAGGGGAAAAACTGTCGGGTTTAGGCTAAAACTGGGATTTTTCCGGGAGGCTTTGGGGGGTGAAATTGATGGCTGGGGTTTGTAGGCGGGGCAGTGAGGAGTAGACAGGCGGTTGGAGCGGGCGCTGAGATGGCCGGACGAGGGAGATCGGACAACGGCTTGATTTCCGATCGGAAATCGAAGATGCGTGAGGGCGGCTGGCTGGCGCTTGCTGGGCGGTGGACGGGCGGACGGATGGACGGCGAGCTGATGGCGAGGAATGGTGGTGGTCGGAGGTTCGGATCGGAGGAGGAAATTCGAATTTAGGGTTTTCGGCGGTTTGGTCGACTGAAGAAGAAGGAAAGAAAATGAAGTTTAGATAACAGATGTTCAGTCGATCGACTGAGAGCCCAGTCGATCGACTGAGAATGCTCATAAAACAAGGGCTCCTGAAACAACATTTAGTCGATCGACTGAGATGAAGCTTGCCTCCAGTCGATCGACTGAGAACGAATTCCCTCTTCCAAATGAATCCCGACTCCAAATGAATCCCGACTCCACACTCTGAATTTTTACTCAAAATCAAGTGGACACCACTCAAAATATCACATATATTCAAGGCCCGCTCTTCTATGCAATCACTAGCACGTAAACATACGATTTTCAGACAAACAAGCTAGGATCACACTCCACACTTAGAATGCCACCGTCATCAAGAAATTTCATGCAAGCCTTATATCATGCCACACACACCGAGTCATGCATTTAGAATCATCCCAATCACCAAGCCACATGACAAGTTCACAATTTGCATGCTACACATATATGAAAATTACTTGTGCATAGATAGACAACTCACAAACCGGGGTACCTCCCGTGAGGTGCCTAGTTTAACGTCTTGGCAAAGACCGAGCCGAATCTCTTCTCACTAAGAAACACACTTGAGGAGTCCATAGCTAGGATCCCTCCTCAAGCGGATAGAGGCTCTCTAAGGGTCGGTTAAAGAGTAGGTCACATTTTGCTCATCCCGAACTTCTTCTCTATAATGCTTTAGCCTTTGCCCATTTGCCGTGAAGGTAGTCCCATCGTTGTTGAGCAATTCCACGTGTCCATCCTCGTGAGGCTTGTGGACAATAAATGGACCACTCCACCGGCTTCTCAATTTTCCCGGGAATAACTTGAGCCTAGAATTGAAGAGTAAGACCTTCTCTCCCTTTTTGAACTCACGCCGAAAGATTTTCTTGTCGTGCCATTTCTTGGTCTTCTCTTTATAGATCCTAGCACTTTCGTAGGCTTCATTCCTTATCTCTTCCAACTCATGGAGTTGAAGCACCCTATTGTCTCCCGCCGTTTGCAAGTCCATATTTAGCATCTTAATTGCCCACATCGCCTTGTATTCCAATTCCACCGGCAAGTGGCATGGCTTCCCATAAATAAGGCGATAGGGAGACATTCCAATAGGGGTCTTGAATGCCGTACGATAGGCCCATAAAGCGTCATCTAGCTTCGATGACCAATCCTTCCTTGAGCTTCCCACGGTTTTCTCCAAGATTGCCTTGATTTCTCTATTCGAAATTTCCACTTGCCCACTAGTTTGTGGGTGATAAGGCGTAGCAACCTTGTGACTAACTCCATATTTGCGAAGCAAGGCCTCAAAATGTTTTTCCTTGAAATGTGAACCGCCATCACTAATGACGGTCCTTGGAACTCCAAATCTAGGGAAAATAATCTTCTTGAAGAGCTTCGTGACCACCTTGGCATCACAAGTAGGGGAAGCGACGGCCTCAACCCATTTGGAGACGTAATCAACCGCGACCAATATGTATTGGTTCCCATATGAGGATGGGAAGGGACCCATATAGTCTATGCCCCATACATCAAATATCTCGACCGGGAGGATGCTTTGTTGGGGCATTTCATGCCTTTTTGAGATGCTTCCCGTTCTTTGGCATTGATCGCAAGCTTTCACAAATTCGTAAGCATCACCAAAGAGAGTTGGCCAATAAAAGCCGCTTTGTAGAACTTTGGACGCCGTCTTTGCTCCACTACCATGTCCTCCATATTGGGAAGAGTGACAATGGTAAAGAATATCTCTCATTTCTTCTTCGGCGACGCAAGTTCTATATAATCCATCCGCACATAGCCTATATAGATAAGGTTCATCCCAATAGTACCTCTTGGTCTCGGATAGGAACTTCCTCTTTTGATGGTGGTTCATCTCGTGAGGAATAATCCCACAAACCACGAAGTTTACAAAGTCCGCGTACCATGGGAGGGCCTCCGCCTCAACTCTCATGAGTTGCTCTCCAATAAATGAGTCATTCACGGGTCTAGTATCCTCTTCAATCTCTTCATTTTCCTCTAGCCTTGATAGGTGGTCGGCTACCACATTTTCTACTCCCTTTTTATCTTTGATCTCGATATCAAACTCTTGGAGCAATAGAATCCATCTTATCAATCTTGGCTTGGAATCTTTCTTTGCCAAGAGGTACTTGATTGCCGCGTGGTCGGTGAATACTATAACCTTTGATCCCACTAGGTATGAACGAAACTTGTCGAAGGCATACACGATAGCAAGGAGCTCCTTCTCGGTTGTAGTGTAGTTCAATTGAGCTCCGTTTAGCACTTTGCTTGTGTAGTGAATGGCATGAAGTTTCTTGTCCACCCTTTGTCCAAGAACCGCTCCAACGGCATAATCACTTGCGTCGCACATAAGCTCAAAGGGCATGTCCCATCTAGGGGGTTGAATAATTGGAGCCGAAATCAATGCTTCTTTCAACTTCTCGAAGGCCACCAAGCACTCTTCATCAAACCGAAACTTGGTGTCATTGCATAGAAGGTTGGTTAAAGGCTTTGCAATCTTCGAGAAATCCTTGATAAATCTCCTATAAAACCCCGCATGGCCTAGAAAACTCCTTATGCCTTTCACGTCCTTTGGGGGTGGCAATTTTTCCATAACCTCTATCTTTGCTTTATCCACCTCAATTCCTCTTTTAGAGACCAAATGACCAAGAACTATCCCCTCCTGCACCATAAAATGACATTTTTCCCAATTAAGTACAAGGTTCGTCTCAATACATCTTTTCAACACTTTAGCCAAATTAGCTAAACAATCATCAAAAGACGAACCATACACAGAAAAGTCATCCATGAATACTTCCATAATCTTTTCAATGAACTCGGAGAAAATAGCCATCATGCAACGTTGAAAGGTACCCGGCGCATTACATAGTCCAAAAGGCATTCGCCGATAGGCAAATGTTCCATAGGGACATGTAAAGGTGGTTTTCTCTTGATCTTGTGGATGTATAGGGATTTGGAAGAATCCGCTATATCCATCAAGATAGCAAAAATAGTCATGCTTAGCTAGTCTTTCCAACATTTGGTCAATGAAAGGGAGGGGAAAGTGATCTTTTCTAGTGGCTTGGTTTAGTTTCCTATAATCCACACACATACGCCACCCGGTTACCGTTCTTGTGGGGATTAGTTCATTTTTCTCATTTTTAACTACGGTCATCCCTCCCTTTTTGGGGACTACATGAATGGGGCTCACCCATTTAGAGTCCGCAACGGGGAAGATGATTCCCGCATCAAGCAATTTAAGAACCTCCTTTTTGACTACTTCCCCAACAATAGGATTCAACCTCCTAGCTCTCTCCCTAGATGGCATACTATCACTCTCTAAATTGATTTCATGCATGCACAAGTTTGGGCTTATTCCCTTCAAATCATCAATAGAGTAGCCAATAGCATCCTTATGTTCTCTAACCACATCAAGCAATTTAGAAGTCTCAACATCATTCAAAGAAGCATTCACAATGATAGGCAAGCTAGAATTTGGGCCTAAGAACTCATACCTTAGGCTTGTTGGTAGAGCTTTTAGCTCTACCGAACAAGACTCCTTACCTTTGTCGCTTAGAGTTCCTTCTTCGTTTTCTTCCTCCAAGATAGCCCAACAATTGGCAATGTCGGGAAGCTCATTATCAAGGTCAATTCCACTCATGTAGAGGTTAGGCACATCATACAGTTCATATGCATCGACTAGGTCAAGATAATTACAAGTCATTGTAGGACTAGGGCCTTTTTGTGCCTTTTCAAGATTAAACTCAATTTCCTCATCTCCTACTCTCATGGTGATTGACCCCTTAGTAGTATCAAATATAGCCCCCGCGGTGTAGAGGAAAGGCCTTCCCAAAAGAATGGGAATTTCATTGTCCTCTTCCATCTCTAACACCACAAAATCCCCCGGAATATAGAAATTCCCTACTCTAACCGGGACATCCTTAAGAACCCCCCTAGGGAATCTTGAGGAGCGGTCCGCGAGCCTTAGAATCATGTTAGTTGGTTTAGGCTCACCCATATTCAACTTTTTGCATAAAGAATAAGGCATCAACGATATACTTGCACCCAAATCACACATAGCACGTTCAATCTTAATATCATTAATAAAGCATGAAATGGAGAAGCTACCGGGATCCTCAAGCTTTGGGGGCATGCGCGGTTGGAGTATGGCACTACATTCGCCATTGAGAGACACCGTGTCAACATCCTCGATTGTTCTCCTGCAAGTAATAACATCTTTTAGAAATCGTGCATAAGATGGAGCTTGAGTTATTACCTCGGTGAAGGGCATTGTGACATAGAGCTTCCTCATCATCTCGGCAAACTTGGAGAATTGCTTGTCATTGCTCTTCTTCTTTAGCCTTTGGGGAAATGGAATAGGGGGAGTGTATACTCTAGGTTCGTCTTTCTCCTTTTCCACTTCACCCTCTTTCTCAACTTGAGGGTTAGGAACCTCTTCCTCTAACTCTTCGATTTCGGCACTAGCTTGGCCTCTTAGATCAAAGGAGACTTTCTTCTTCTTTGGTAGCTCTCCCTCTAGCTCTTTCCCGCTTCTCAAAGTAACCGCATTACAATGCTCCCTTTGTCCTTGCTCGGGTCTAGCCGGTAATTTACCTTGTGCCCTTGTAGAGGATTCGGCTTGTTGAGCAATTTGAGTTTCTAGCATTTTGTTGTGGATTTCTAGCCTTTGATTCGATTGCTTAACCTCATTCAACTCTTGCCTCATCTCATTTTGGTTTGCTAGGAGCTTTGCAAACATTGCCTCAACACTAGATAGTTCACTAGAGGGTTGTGGAGGAGTTTCAACTTGTTGGTAGGGTCTTTGAGCTTGAGCTTGATATTGTTGCCCTTGGTTTTGATTCCTTTGAAGCAAAGCCGGTCCTTGACTTTGATATTGGTTCCTAGGTTGGAATGCTTGATTCGGTTGAGTAGGCTTAGGACCAAATCCGGGAGGTGTGGATCCAAAGTCGGGACGAGTGGGGTTAGTGGTCTTGTAGGAGAAATTGGGGTGATTTCTCCATCCCGAAGAGAACTTTGGTGTAGTGTAGTTCGCTTGAGAGCCTTGCCCTTGGTTTGCATTCCCTCCATAGTCTCTTCCTTGGTTTCCTCCCACAAAATTCACCTCTCCATAGCCTTGCCCTTGCACATCCCTTTGCACCAAGGGGCAAGAAACGGTCTCATGCTCGTAGACCTCACAAATATCACACCCTTGCTTTGCCGAAGATTCCCTTTCCGGGTGTTTCAACTTGAAGACTTCATCCGAGAGGCTATCAAAGTCCTTCCTCAAAGCATCATAATCACTTGTGCTCACCGCTTTAACCTCATGCCTTTCATGTCTTCTTCTCGGGTTTCCTCTTTCGCTTCCCCACATGAAGTAGTTTTTCGTTATCTTCTCTATCACCGCATATCCTTCATGCGGTTCTAGTTCCATAATAGCTCCTCCCGAGGCGGTGTCAAGTGCAAGTCGAGAGGCACCATCGACACCGTGGTAGAAGGTGTGGAAGACTTGGAGATCATCGAGGTTGTGGTGAGGGCAAAGCCTTTGGTATTCCTTGTATCTCTCCCATGCTTCATAGAGGTTCTCCCCATCCAATTGTGAGAAATTTGTAATTTGACTCCTATAGAAAGCCGTCTTGGAGGGAGGGAAGTATTTGTTCAAGAAAGCCACGGCGAGCTCCTCCCAAGTCGTGAAGCTATCGGGAGTTTGACTCCTCAACCAATCCTTTGCTCTTCCCGTGAGGGAGAAAGGGAAGAGTCTTAGGAGCTTAGCGTCTTCCGAGAACCCATTGATCTTGAAGGTGGAACACACTTCAAGAAATGTTGTCAAGTGAGAATTAGGGTCTTCATTGTCCCTCCCCGAGAATTGGTTAGACTGAACCATTTGAATAGTGGACGTCTTCAAGTCAAAATCTCGGTTATCAACCGTTGGTACGAGGATTGGGGAACGATATCCATAGGCCGTAGGGGTAGCATAATCCTTGAGAACCCTTCTAGCTTGAGGGACTTGTGGTAGGTGACCTTGGGGAGGTGGAGGTGGAGGAGGGAGTCTATTGTCTCTATCACCCATGCCTTGAGCGATGGTTTCTTGATTTCCTTGAGTGTTGGAGGCTTGTCCTTTGTCTTTAGTCTTACTCCTTGTAACGGGAAGATTAACTAGCTCTCTAATAGGTTGGTTCAAATCCCTATCCGCTATTTGAGAAAGTTTCTTGGTCTTGGGTGGCATAAAAGAAGTGAACCTATAAGAGAAGCCAATTAAAACAAGTAAGCGTAGTGAATAAGCTCAAGAAATCCAAGTAACAAGTAGAATAAAGAAAAACATGGAATAGTCGGAGCACTAAATGATTTTCCTAGGGGTAATCTAGCTATTGCTCCCCGGCAACGGCGCCATTTTGACGTTGTAATATTTTAGCAATTCAATTAGTCAAAAACAATTTGTAATTCAACCGGTAAGACCGGTGTCGAACCCAAGGGAGCAAACGGATTACACGCTAGTTCTATCAAGTTTTCTTACTCGGCTAATTCCTAAAATTCAAGTGTGGTTGAGTTATCAATGATTCAAAACAAGAATGAAATGGTTTTTAGGGGATTGAATTCAATTAAAAGCGAGTTTCGAGGGATTAATCCCCTCCTTGGCAATTTCCCAATGATCATGCATACAAGAGTTTAATTAATTATGAGTTGATAGGTTTCAAACCTAGCTTAAACTAGAATCGAACAAACCATGCATGTTTAAACCTAGTCAAGCCATCTTAGCTAGGATCTCACTAATTAAAGAGTATTGATCCACTACATAGCATTTACTCTCATAAATGCCACATGCATAAAGTTCTAGTTCACCTCTCACCATGCATTTACTCTCATAAATGTTGGTTAAGTTCATTTTGACTACATCCAAACCATCACTAAGCTCTTTCAATACTTAGATCATAGTTCTAACATAAACATGTCACTTGGGCATTTTATCAAACACTTAGAGACATGTCTAACATGAAGAGCATAGTAAAATGAAATCAACTTCAATAAATCCATTCAAATGTGTATACAATGATCATTGAGTACCAAGGAGGTTCATAGAACCCTCAAAACACAAGGGGGACTACTCACACATCAAGTAAGACAACATGATGTGTGGGTTTTTAGCAAAAATCTAAGAGAAAGGAAGAGGGAAAAGAGTAGGATTGATGATCCTAATAAACTCCCTTGATCTGCAATCCTCCTTGATTAGATGATGTTCAAACCCTTGATTTAGCTCACTTCCTTTTGTCTTTTCTCCAGAAAAATCCAAGATCTTAGGTCAACTTTGTCTCTTTCTATTTATAGCCTCGGAAAAGATTCGGTACTGTAGCAGGTCCAGTCGATCGACTGGCGTTGGCTGATGTCCCAGTCGATCGACTGGAGGAAGAAAAGTCCTTTGGTAAGCAGGTTCTCAGTCGATCGACTGATACAGGGTAGGCTCCCAGTCGATCGACTGAGGGAACTCAATTTGCAGCACCTCCTGTTAGTCCGTTTAGTCGATCGACTGGATCAGGGGAGCTTCCCAGTCGATCGACTGATGGTCACGTGATCTGCATGCTCTGGGCAGGGGACTCTTCAGTCGATCGACTGAATGGGTCAGTCGATCGACTGGCGCTGATCTATTTGCAACACCTCCTGTTAGTCTGTTTAGTCGATCGACTGGAGCAGGGGAGCTTCCCAGTCGATCGACTGAAGACCAAATACTGCCACTTTTTGCTCTAAAACACCGATTTTTCCCGAGTTTTCTTCCAATGGCTCTTGACACATAGACATCTTGCTTTGCACCTGAAACGCACGAAAAGGAGATCAAATGACATCTAATAGTAGTCGGAATCGAACTAAAGCTATAGTGAAAATGGGCATTTAACGAGTCGAAAGCTCGACTCATCAATTAATGCTTCCACAGTTTTGGGAGATAAAGAGCTCCGAAATGGATCAATAACCCTTCTGCTAGTGCTAAATGAAGACTCGCTTGCTACTGTACTCACTTGAATTGCCATAATATCTTTGGTAAGAGCAGCAAGGGCAGGATACTTGTCACCATTTGTCTTCCACCATTCCAATATGTCATAATCTAAAGGGTTTACAGCCTTCACAATCGGGTCTAGAAGATACCTGTCTACTTCATGTCCTACAACTCCCTCATCAGAGTCTTCCAATTCTCTCTCCCAATCTTCTTCCATGTCCTTCATAATTCCAGTAGGCTCTATAGTCCTCTTCTTAGTTGAGGATTTGTTTCCTTGGCTATCTCCACTCCGAGATTTTTTTACCTTGGAGGATGCCTCAACAATCATGGAGTTGTAAGCATCACAAAGCTGAATCAGAAGATCCTTAAGCTCAGCTGACTTCTTTTTAATATCATCAATCTCCATCTTCAGCCATTTCTTGCATGTAGATTCGAAGTTTCTGAGCTTGTACCTTGGGTTTAACACCAAGGCAATCAACAAAAGCTGATTGCAGTCCTCTAAGGTCGCAAAGTATTTCTCATACTTCCTCTTCATACTTACTGCCATATCCATTAAAATCATTTCAGTCTCCGACCCGGTGCTCATTCCCTCCTGAGGAAATAGTCCATCAATCTCAGCTCTGATTGCCACAATATCATGAAAAGCTTTCCACGATGTTGGTTTGGTTGAGGCGCTGATCCTCATTGTCACATCGTAGAATATCTTCAGAAACCTCACAAAAGTTTCAGCCTTCTCCCAATCATGTGTAACCGGTGGTCCTACTCTTTTCCCCTTCCCTTTCTTCCTTGCCTAAGTTCCCTCTGCTGCATTACTTGCATCACCAGTCAAACTCACTTCTCCCAATCCCAGCACCAAGTCTTCTTCGAATTCAAGGTCTTCATCCTCCTCAAAGTAACCCCTGTACTTCGTGCCTTCTTCCCTTGCCAATCTATCAAAAGTCTTTCTGAGTTCTAATGCAGTTGATAGCATTAGATAGGTGGAGTTCCACCTTGTTGGCACATCGAGGATGCACACCTTCTTACACTCCACCTTCTCTTTCTCCATACACTTTTTGAACTGCTGAAGTCTTGCCCCACTGCTCCTCACATATCTCACAGCATTCCTAATTGAACCAACTGAATTTCCCATTATCAAAAGACCAGCTCGGACAATGAGATTCAGAGTGTGTGCAAAGCACTTGATATGCAAATAAATCCCACCAACCAAAGGTGATATCTCCCACCCTAACATCCTCTCCCTGATGTAATCAATCGCCACCTTGTTGGCGCTGGCATTATCAACTGATATAGTCATGACTCTATCCACTCCCCATTCTAGCAAACAATCCTCCAACAAACATCCTATGCTCTCTCCACGATGGTTAGGAATTACCTATAAAATGGAAGAAATTTGTTATGAATTACCTAAATGAATATCATAATCAATAACCTTTTGCTAAAAATGAATTACCTTAAAACAAAGAATCCTCTTTTGCATTTTCCATGCTGAATCAACAAAATGGGCAGTCACCACCATGTAGTTGATGTTCTGCACCGATGTCCAAGTATCGGTGGTTAAGCACAAGCAATGACCCTTAAGCTCTTTCGTCAGCTTCGCCTTTTCAGCAGCATACATCTTCAAAAACTGCTTGCAAATCACCCTCCTCGAAGGTATATGCCAATCAGGCACAGCATACCTGAAAAAACAATTCAGTCCAACAACATATAATTCAGCAAACAATCCTCCAACATATAAACATGTTCAGTCCAAGCATAAAAAGTTAAAAACAATTCATACAAGTTCACACTTCATCAATGTGACAATATACCTGCAAAAATATCTAAACCCTTCTTTCTCGATGAAGCTAAACGGAAGTTCATCCATGACTATCATCTTCACAGCTGCTTCTCTACACCCTTGATCACTCCACTTAACAGTCACCAACTCTTTAGCCCCACTACGGCCAGTAGAAGTGAGTTTTTGCTGCCCATCATTTATCTTCACTCTCCCTTGATACTTCTTGCAAGCATTATCGATATGTCGCTGTAGACTACTAGTCCCATTCCCATACGTATCGCAAGCCAAATCCTTAGCACAGTAGTTACACTTAGCTCTAACCACTTCATGAGTTTGCACCCTCTTACCATTCTTCATCTCATATACTGGCTTTTTAATCTTCTTGAAGTGCCCCCAAACCCACGATCTTCCATCAAGCTTTTCAGCAGATTCTGTCGCTTCAGCAGGTTCACCAACTTCTTCAGCTTCTTCAAATTGTTCAGCTTCACCAATGTTCTGCAGTGCTACTGAAGAAGGACGCTTCCTTTTAATTCCAGAGCCTCCGGTAGCTGTACTATCGACTGTCAGAACATTTTTTGAAGCATCCGCACCCAAATTTGAATCCGAATCTGAATTGGAGCTCGAATATTGTGATGCATCCATCTCTGCACAATATTCAAATCACTGAATGAACAAATGGATTCGAATTCACTGAATTCACATTTCACTGAATTCAATTCAGGACTGACTGACTGAGACCGGAGTTTAACAAATGGAATTCACCGAATTCAATTCGAATTACCTTAAAGGCTTGAAGCCTTGAACTCGGATTCGGAGACGCCTGGGAGAGGTCGAGAGCGAAGAGCGCGTCGGAGGAAGCAGGAGACGCCTGGGATCGCGTCGGAGGAAGTCGGCGGAGACGCCTGGGAGAGCTCGAGAGCGAAGAGCGAGAGCGAGACACTCGAATGTCGGAGACTCGGAGACGCCTGGGAGACTGGAGAGCGAGATCCGGAGACGCCTGGGAGAGCAATCGTCGAAGAGCGGAGACGCCTGGGAATTGGGATCGGGTCGGACGTCGGAGAGCCGAAAACGAAAAGAGGCGAGACTCGAGAGCGAGACAATCGTGTTACTTGAATTAGGGTTTTTTTTATTATTATTGACCAATCATATGCTGACAAGTGGCAATCAATTAAGCATATGTCTAATTCGGTTTTTTTTTGGTCTTTCGGTCCGAGAACAATACAAAACCGAGACCGAACCGAATTTCATTAATCGGTTCGGGTTTTGTTCGGTTCGGTTTTCGGTCCTATAGGAACCGACCCGTTCGGGCTTTTTTCGGTTCGGTTCGGTTCGGTTTTCGGGTTTTCGGGTCTGGACGCTAATGCTTCCACGGTTGTTTCCATTCGGGCTTTGACTGGAGGGCGGTTGGTATCCAGGAGTATTGAGCATCCTCGTTATAGCAGCCTGCATTTGCATCATTTGATCTATCGTTTCCTCCATGCTTCTCATCTCAGCCTCCTGTCGGAATTCCATGCGCTCTAAACGCGGCATCAGCTCCTGAGTGTTCTCGTTCGATGATTGGGCCCTCGATCTCTGCGAGCTCGCACACGACTGGCTTCCCGTTGAAGAGAACTTGTCCGACACCAATGTCGTTGCATGGCCATACAGATACGGTATCCCCGACCTCGGGTGAACTCCCATGACAGTTCCAGCGGCCTCAACCAGCTTTTCCTCAGGTACTCTTCATCTCCGACGCGATCCTTCAGGACCACAGCTTCAGCATCAGCAAGCTGTTTCTGCACATTTTTACAAATGAAACAAAATATTTTGAATATAGGAAACAAATGTAATAAGAAAATACAATAAGAAACATATTAGTTGGCAACACTGATAATAAAATATAATAAGATAAACAAATGTAATAAGCAATTATAATTGGTAAGTGTAATACCCTTTTGTTCTCCCCGTCGGGTATCAAATACGTCTTATCTTTCCGCTTGTATTTCTTGTCAAACATATCAGTTGGCAACACTTGTCTTTGATTATCCTTTTCCTGCAAATTTAATGATAAATGTGTTATAATTAATGATTTTAAAAATTGAATTATTTTTAAATAGTATGTATTACCAACTTCGCCAAGTGATAGTGTGCTGGTCTAGACCCAAATGCGTGTAGGCTGGGCCGTTTCTGGCATGCTGGGCAGAATAAGTTTGCTTGTTCTTTTCACTGCGAGCTATGAACGTTGGGTCCGTGTTAAATCGAGATTTTCCCGCAGCTTTGTGATCTTCGGTCAACCATTTCGAGCCTTTAGTCTTCCCGGATCGAGCATACTCATTTCGTCATTGACGATCATATTGCATCTCTTCATAAGATTACGCCGAATGCGACTGTCATACCGTGCATCCCAAGTAGCTATACAGTACAAGCAAATCATTTTTAAAACCCATTAACACATTTGTCAACAAATTGAATTAATTAGGTTTTTCTTGAGTTACCGCTTTGTACCAGAAATTCCTCATACCAAATTTCCTTAGCGCTTTCTGGGACCATGTTCCATGATGTCCAGGTTGCATCCCAGCATTTTGATATGCATTCTCGTGCAATCATTCGATGAACATCGAAGGGGTAGAAACTGTTACAAAATTCGGGATCACATAATGGTTGGAATTTTCAAAAAACTCAATATGAAGGGTACAATGAGTTCTTACGCGTTTCTTCTAATAGGATAAACTTGCTGTCTACGATCGACGTCACGTCTATTGACAGCGAAACCAACAAGGTCAAATGAAGGAGACATGTTGACGATATTCAATTGAAAGGAAGTATGTTGTAAATAAATGTTGCAGGTGGAATAATGTAAAAGAGTTCTCATATATATAGGGCATTTGTCTGAAAATGTGTGGAGCATTTTTCCGTCGATATTCCCACACGTTTCCGTCGAGGTCGACGGAAAACCTACGGAATTCAAACGGAAAAAGCAACGGTCAATAAATAACGGTAAATAAACTGAAGGAATAATGATGGATATGTTACGGAAAGAAGCAACGGTCAATAAATAACGATAACTTTAACTATTAATAGACTGCGCTTAATCGAAAAGCGCAGCCTAATGGTCTGGATGACAATGTCTGTCAAAATTTATTCACTCTCCCGTCATCATTGTTTTCCGTCGGTATTCCAATAATTTTCCGTCAAAAGTCCAGCTATGTTCCGTCGACAATAATTTCCATCTATATTCCGTCATAAGTCCGTCAACAAGTTATTTTCCATCAAAATTCTGCCGAATCTCCGTTAAGTTTAAATTGAATTTATATATTACAAATTTTTACGACGGAATTTTGCCGGAAATAGAACGAAATATTTTCCGGCGCCGTGACTGGTGACTTTTTTTAGACGAAATTTTTGAACGGAAAATATCCAAAAATTTGTAGTGACGGGCAGTATTGATTTTTATGGTTCAAAATGATCAAGATTACTATAAGACTCCAGTCTTTGGCCACTCGCTGCTGCTTGGAAGTCTATCTTCTCGCTCTTAGTTACTAAGTGTAAAATACCTATCGCGACAAAATACTTCACGGAAATGTTATTCGTCCCTCGGGGACGTGTTGTACATATATATATATCATGCAGGTAGGTGCTGATGCCTCGTCGTTTCGTTCCATTAATTGTGTGTGCAGGTGTTGAGTTTCAAGCTTATGCTCGTGGGTTTCAAATTAGAGGTGACTTATGACGTGTGCTTCAATGCGAGTATCAAATTCGGGTCAGTGCCGTGTGCGTGGCATGTGCTTCAAAAGTCGAATATTCATATATGTACGATGTACCCGATAGAATTCTCATGCAATATGTATAAGATTTGTGTGTTTGGTTATAGAGAGAGAATGAAGTGTACTCTTATCTTCACTCGGGAGCGTTTATCCGTTTTTCTTCTCTGGCGTCTGATTTCTTCCTGGGCCGTTGGTAAAGAAGGTTCTGTAGGTGGCTCTGTCCATCGCGCCACGTGGCAGGCTTGAAAACGAAGGGTCACCCGGGACAGTCTATTTTGAGGCTGGGGAAGGCAGGGGTGGCGTGAAGGTATCCGACTGAGGGTGGGTAAAAGGAGGCGGATGAGGTTGTACACAGGTGGCTCTGGCTAGGGCGCCTAGTCCGTAATTGCTGACTGATTCCTGCGGGATGCATGGAGGGATCAGATCCGATCTGCTGGTGGTGGGGAAGGTAGCGGCTGGCAGTGGGTGGACTACGTATGAGAGTTTTGAGGTGACAGAAGGGGAGAGGGGAGGTTTTGTGCTTAAGTTTTGTGTTTTTCCTTCCATCTAAATGGTTTGCGCATAAGAGGGTTTTTTTCCCGACCGATTTTTTCGAACTGGATTTGTGGATATTTTCAACGGTTTTTCTTCGCCGGATCAAATTGGACTTCTGTGCAGGCTATTGTTGCATACTCGGTATGATCATGTGTTTTTTCATACTTTTCTGATGATGTGAGTGTCAAGATGGTGGGTTCACATATAGTTAGGCGTGAGGCTAAGTGAGGCAGTAGACTATATATTTAATCGTGCATGTTTATTTCGTAGGAACTGATCCCAGTTAAAAATTTTCAACCTTAACTCCTCTATACCGCCTTTAATATCTAATGCTTGCCTTATCAAATAAAAAACCTGCACCACATTGTCTTCTGACTGGGATGTGCCAAATTTAAATCTAATATTTTAGAATTTACTTAATTAATGAATAAAATCAACAACAAAATTTCAAATTGTGAACTCCTTAACGAAAAGTGTTAGTACTGATTTTTTATTATACACATGACTTTTGTCTGTATGTTGAGTTTCCTATTAATTTAAATATTTTTTTAGGGGAAATTAAGGTTCAAAAATTGGTAGTTCTCATAACACCTCTATTTGTATTATTTTTTTCCTATTTTTTAAGTTGATCAGCATCCATGCTGCGTCTTTCATTTATATGTTGTAGTAAAGGTCTCATAATATAAAAATGAAGGCATAAAATTAGTCCCAAAACTGTGAAAAATAACTACTAAAAAAACTAGCTTAGTAATTAAAGCAGACAAATATTCTAAATAAGATTATTTAGAGAATAAAAACGTCATTAAGGTTTTTTGGGTTTTTACAGGTTAGGATCACCTACATGGCCATATGTTTACTAGGGTTTCAATTTCATTTTTTTTTGTTATGTTTAATGTGTCGGTGGGTTGCTGTCAAGCACATGTTTTACTGTTTTAGTTTGCTTTTGTGTAAGAGAACATTGCTACACCTACACCTACACGAGACTTTTTTTTACTCCCTCCCGGTTTTTTCTTCCCATTTGATATTTGACGCATTTTTTAAGAAAAATAATAAAGTAAGTTATTGTGAGGGTGATAAAGTAAGTGTGATAAAGTAAGTGTGAAGATAAATGATTAAATAAGGTGGTTGTGAGTGTGATAAAGTAAGTTATTTTGGAAATGGGAAGAAAATTTTGGGACGCCCAAAAAGGAAAGTGAGAAGAAAAATATGGGACGGAGGGAGTATTAGGGTTAGACTAGACTTTGTCAGTTTTTTTATTTTTGAATTGTTATATTTTCAGGCCAAATTAGGGTTTTTGAGCTTAGTTGATTAGCTCTCATTTAACACGTGATATTCTATGATCTTTCTCGTATTTTTGGTTATACACGGAACTCGATTTTATTATTGCAAAAAGTTGAGCGAGTTGTTTTTTAGTTTTATGAAAGAAAAAGAGATAAACTCAAAGAGAGAGTTAATATGAATAGAGAATCGAGATTTTTATTTGGTGAAGCGAAGTGATTTATTATCAATTATAAATTGGGCGTTGCTTAGGTTTCATTTAATTTTTATTAACAATGAGACGTTTTCGTTTAATTTTTATTAACAATGCCTCGCGAAAACGATGTCTCTTCAAAATTAAAGTAAACCTAAACTACGCATTTTCAATTGACAACGAAACTAGACCGGAATCTAGAGAATTGTACATCTTCAAAAAAAAAAAAAAACATTTTACAATGACATCCATTTATAGACTTATATAGAGACAAAGGATATATACTTTAATTAATACATATCAAATAAGAATAGGTGTTTTAAATAGAGTTGTAAATTTTACATGGGTATGCACCTCTGTATAGGAATCGGTGTGAAACACACAATTTTTGAAATTGACGCTTTCGATGTTTTCAAGGCTGTCTTGTATGATTATGGTACTGATATTTGGAGATATTCTTGGATTCATGACTGTAATCAGATGTTACAACATAATGCGGGTAGTTAGGTAGCATGTGTATTGTTACAAGAATGGCAAATGATGTGGTTGATGAAATTGCAAAGAAAGCTAGAGTGGAAAATTGGAAATGGAAGTTCATTGATGCAATACCTATTGGCATTATTTCTTCATTTATCAATAGATGAAGTAACAGCATTTTAAAGCCGTTACAAGTCTGACAGATAAGATAAATGTGTAGTTAGGTAGCATGTGTATTGTTGAAGTTGTACATGGTGCTGAAGTCATGTGTATTTCTTCTCTGGGTTTGAAATAAAAATGCCTTAATCAAAAAAAAATTAAATAGAGTTGTAAATTGGATAAACCAAATGGTTAGAAAATATATAGACAAGCGCTCAAATGAGGCGGACTTCGATAGAATGAGGCACGTGAGGCACGATCTCAGCCGTCCATCAACCCCGTGCATTGTGGGCGCGCCACGTGGCAAATAGTAAAACCCACTACTTCGTAGTGTGAACGCAAATGACGGCTCGTGACAAGTGACTTTGCCACGTGCGTCCGATCAACTCGATCAACGACTCGGATCATGCCTCACTGCCTCATTCTTACAATTCTGATGTCGCCGAGCGCTCCCCATACAAGGAGATGTACATCCATATATCATAAATAAATGTAGCTAATTAATGTGCAATGAATTAAGGTTAATTGTCTTTAAGACGCATGCAATTCGCAATATGCTACGTACCATTTGTCTTGTTTTTCATTTTTAGATTTTATTTAAGTAGAACATGGGTAGGACCTCTACAGGTTCAAAGAAGGTCCAGAATATATGATCGATACACTAATACAAACTCTCCTTTATAAGGCAGTGTGCTCCACTTTATATAGAGTTTAGGATTTTTAATCCTATGAATAATATTGAAGTTTTTTTAATTTAAAAAAAAACTTGTAGCCCAAAGACTTTCTCAATTTTTTAAAGTTATGAAATAAGTTTTTTTTTATAATTAGTTATGAAATAAGTTTGGGATTTAAAGAAATTATTTTTTTTATTTTTAATAAGAACAGTCTCTTGTGCTTTTCTAGAGAGACTCTCATTAAAAATAAAATAATTATAAAGATGAAACTCAAGTGACATATTTCTAAAATATATAGGAGTACTTACGATTTTATAAAGTTTATGTACTTGCTTTCTTATATCACCGGTTTGATATGAGATTTGAAGATCCTTAAACCTTCGCTGATTTAGTTTTTTATTTTTAGTTATTTATAAATGTCTTAAAATGCCAAAAAAATAGTCAAGATATAATTTAGGGATAATTACAAAAAGACTACCTGGACTACCACAGTATTTCAAATCGCGGTCTGGACTATTTTAATTTTCAATTTAGTGTTTTTGCACAATTGAACACAATAAACTACCGCCTTTTTGGACTAAATTGCACACAATAATGAATACCGTTAACAATTATTATTCTTTAATAAAAATTATTAAATCTAACTATGAACAAACTGCCCAATGTAATATAAACTTTTCCTTCACGATTCAATCAAATTACAATCACACCGTAGCTCGCTTCTTCTCAAGACTCTTCATGAAACCATGCTCGCTCGATCAGATCTTCCCCCTCACTCCACTTCCGATTTCAAATCGATTTGATTCTGGTGATGACGGCTTTGGGAGAATTCTTCATATATTTGATGGACGGATGCCTCACTGGCTGCGACGATGTGATCGACTAGAGGTCGTACCACCGCAACTGTAAGTACGAGCTTCACAAATCCCGCAAGCATAACTGCCATACAAGAAGCAACGCTAAAGAAAGATTTCATCCGTTCGTATCCAATCTAGCTCTTTCTGGCTTTTCCTCTCATGCGTCGTCGCCTTGATGCGTCTCTTCTTCCGCTGTCTATGCTCCTTGTCTTCCTGGGAAAATGAAGAAATAGTTTCAGGGATCGACGAGACGATGAATCTGTACCCACGGATCATTTCGCTCGATAGGCAAAATATCGGTTAATTTTTTTGTTGGAACAGGAGTGGGAAGGAAATTCGTATTGTAATTTGATTGAATCGTGAATATAAAAGTTTTTATTACATTAGGGTAGTGTGTTCACAGTTAAATTAAATAATTTTGATTGAATAATAATAATTATTGATTAACGTTGTTAGTTGATTGTGTGCAATGTAGTGTCCAAAAACACTAAATTAAAAATTGAAATAATTCAGACCGCGATTTAAAATGATGCGGTAGTCCAGATAATCTTTTTGTAATTTTCTCTATAATTTATTTTTAAAAAAAAGATTATTATGTGTTTTGACTTGTGGAGTCTGAGTGTGATGAACAATCCAATCCATGTACATCGGGGCAATATCAGCATTGTACAAAAACAATTTTCGTTCAAGGGTAAATTAGTAAAAGCGTTACAAGATGTGGAACGAGCTGACAATATAAATTTCTTATTTGACTCTGACAAATGACCACTTCTCCACTTTCTCTCTCTAAAACCTTCTTATCCCCCAAAATCCCTAAAAAACAAATTAGGGTTTCGCCCGATCAGTCGCACTTCGATCCCTCACGTTCTCTGTTTCTCTACAGCTCTCGCCCATACCTCAATTGATCGAGATCCGCCCTTCTCGTTCAATTCGCGCGCCGATCGTCGGCTCAGATCCAGGTGCGTATTAATATTATTGCAACTTGTCAATCCAGAAACCAATCTTTTCCATTGTCATTTTTGCAATCGGACTTTTCGTATTGACTCGCCTGTCGATATCGATCGCCTCCACTGTCGGTCTGTGTTCCGAAGGAGCTTTTCCGGTGCCGCTGCTGACGTGTTGTTTGCTTTTTCGTTCCCGGATAAATACTGAATTACGTATTTTAGATGAGAAAAGCAATAATTAATTATTTTAGATGTCAGTTCTCAACTGTGAATTGTGATTGTGTTTTTTTCGGGGTATGCGAAATCCTCGATTTTCGAGTCGGTGAGAGAAGCCCTAATAATTTTCTACGTGGGTGGAGTCGTGGAGAGCTAGTGCGTGTCAGTATTGGGTGTACCTGAGATTTGATTGTGTCGATTCGCTTGTTTGATTTTGGTGAGATTCGTTTCTCTCTTTCTGATGATTATTACTCGCACTATATCGGTGTAGCAAACTGAAACCCTAGTTAATTTAACTCGCGTGACTGATTGTCAACTATTGTTTTATTTACTTCAGTCTGTTGGTTTCTTAAAGCCCATTAGCTGTTTTCTCCTGTATTGCATTTGTTTGTGTAAGCATGTAAAAGCCTTGGCTGCTTGTAGTCAAGTATTCACTTTTCATTGATATTAATATTAGGGTTTTGTTGTATGCATTTTCAGCTTGCAGTTAGCAAAGAAGAGGAAAAAAGTTAGAGAGGAAGAATTAATGGAGAAATGTCATCACTTTACAATACGGTAGGTTAATGCATTTGCAGCAATAAGGACGTTGTGTTCGGTTCCTATGCTGTGTTATTTTATGTGAAGAAACGCCTAAGAATTGAAATGCAGTTTTGTAATTCATTATTATATGAAGGTTAATTTCTGTTGTTAGTAGAAATTTGTAGATAATGATTTTCTCATGGATCTGGAAAACGCCAGATTTGGGTTGTAACATATATTACATACATATGTGTGCACATTTGAGAGGTTTAGATCGATGATTTTGCACTTATTATTTCATTGGTGTAAGATAAGAAGTACATAGTTGATGGTTTAAACTTTAAAGTGCAGATCTAATATGTGAACTTTCCTTCCTCCGTGCTTTTAACAAAATTACTCTAGCTAAATTGTAATGTATATGTTAATGTGCAGTGGGGCTGTTGCTGAATTTCGCAAAAAGGACTGGAGGCAGAATTATCCATTCCCAGTTCATCATGAACCGAGTCCCGAACAGATTCATTTCTTGCTCCCCCCTTTAGATACACCAAAGTTCAAATGGTGGTATTGTGAGAGTTGTGTTAGGGATCTCATTGGAGACGATTGTCCTCACCAATTGATTTCACCTGAGCTTATAACGACGAAGGAAAGCTCTACTGTGGATAGAGTTCTTATTGTCAATAACTCCACTGCTATGATCAACGCAGCCGCCAGCCCTCGACAACCTATACTTGATAAGCACCAAATGGAATCTGAACATTCAAAGACTACTGCCATATGTACGCGCACCTGATCTTCATAGCTGTTTCATGCTAATTATTCACCTTCCATCCAGCAGTTCATACTAATTTTTGTTGCGAGTTTTACAGGCCATATTTCAGATTCCGGTTGCTTGATTACCGAAAAACCCAAAGGTAATTATTGGTCCATTTTTACCACCTAAACTTGATTGTTTGAGTCGAACTTCAAAGATCTCCTTGTTTTTATGATCAGTAATGTTTGATCTCAATGAGACTCCAACATCCGAAACTTCTGATCAACCAACATTGGGGATTATTCATTCTCCGGAAACTAGGGACCTTACATTTAGTGACCCCGAGTGTCAGATCACAAAGATAGCATCAGCGGAAAAGCAGCATACAGGAAACAATGAAGAATATGGGGCGTCCTATATTATAGCCGGTTCCAGTTGTCACTCCCCGAAGATGGAGATAACTGATTCATTTGAAGGTGCATCCAAGAAAAGAAGAGCTCCTAAATATCGCACTATTTCTGAGTTACTGAAATGCACGGGGGAGAACCCCGAGAATATTCAGTCTAATGGAACTACCGAGATGGTACAAAATAAAAAGAAAGGGGAGCAGTTGAAGATTCAGGAGAAACAAGGTCCTGAGGTTACTAAAAAAGTAAGCAAAAATGATGACGCTGGAAGGAATGGGACAAACAGATCACTTGATTTCAATCTGCCTATTGAGAAAAATAAATTTTTGCGTCGTGAGGACCTTCAGCCTTCTCCGGTGCTATTTTACAAAAGGAAACATCGCCAATTTCTCGGTCAAGATGATACTTCTGCTACCACCTTCTGTGATTCATTACAGAGAGGTGCGGCTGTTACTCAAAATGAAACTGGGAACTTGCTGCTACCGAAAAAGAGAAGAATATTTGGCGATGAGGTTTCAGAGATGCATAGGGATATCAATAATTTCCAAAAACCCAAGTCTGTTGCCATTAAGAGAAAAATCCTAAATAGTTCTTCGAGCCAGAAAATTGTCAAGCATGATTCGACTTCCCCTAAAGACGAGCAAAGTCTCTTTCCGTTTATCGAACATCGAAAGTCTCCTTCAACTCAAAGCAAGGTAAGAGTAATCAAAAACTGAATTCTTCTTTAATTACTGGAAGATAAAAAAAACGTTTTCACATGCTTATTGATGCTTTAACAGAAGATTGGTGGTAAAGGCGTTAATCAGCGGACGTATGGATCTCAACAACCCAAGAAGAATTGTAGTGATGTATTAAGTAAGGCCTCTGAAGAAGTTAGTCTTAAAGAGAGGCCGAGTATAGTTGGGGAGGAATTGTTCTTGAGAGACGGACCCATTCAGAGTCCACTAGTTCGTAGCAAGGAAGCTCTGGCCAGAATGCATTTACTCAGTGTGGCGGCTGCGGAGACTGATGACCGGGAGACTCTATCAGATACTTCAATAAGTGGTGCAATCAGAGAAGAGTTTATTAATGTCTATTCAGAAACTGAATATGAAGGATGTGCTCAAGCAATAGTTCCAACTGATTATGTTTCGATCGATGAAGCTAAGGAACTTTTCATGCTTGGACCAGAGAATCTTCCATTGAGAAGTCACCGAATCTTAAAAACCTGTTGCAGCTGATCCAAAGAAATCGGTGAGTGTTACTATTAACGTGGTTTATATTTATTTTGTTGGAAAATATGTTTACTTATCTTTTGATTATATTTATTTGCAGTTTTGGAAAGAGTAGTCTCAGGACAAACACCAGACTGTTGTAGCTGGCGGTGATCGCGCATTAATGTGCAGTAGATAGTTCTGATGCGGATCCAGCCTATTTCGATTGGCGTATCTATCGGAGAACCGGATCATCCTGCTGATGAACCCCTTCCGGTTGACATATGCTGTATATTGTGACCTTAATTACCTATTTAGATATGTATCAAAAAAAATTTACCTATTTAGATTATGTACTTTATCTGCTGCTAGAGCTGCATGCTGTGTCATATTGTTCTATGTATATAATCTGATGTATGAAAAATCAGTTAAGGAAATAAAAGTAGAATGAAAAATGTAATGGAATTAAATTAGTTCGGGAAAACTAGCAAAGAGGTGACCTATTTGTTATGGAGTCAATCCTGGATAGTTGGATCCTTATACACTGTGTTCGAGTTCTGGGGTCACCAATTTCTCATAATTTATGAGATTTTTCTTCTTTCTTTTTCTTTCTCTCGTCCCGCTTCGCGCGCGAATGCCTTTTTCATAACCATGGCAGAGCAAAATTTGGTAAATTACTGTTTACCGAATGGAATTTACCGTTATCGAATCCATTCGGTTCGGTAAATCGGTAAATTTACCAATGGTAAAACGGTAAAAATAAGTCGGTAAACGGAATAAAATTTGAAATCGGTACTTTTACCGATTTATCGTTTTACCGAAAAATATAAATAATATATATTATAAAGAAAAAAATTAAAATAAAAACAGCGGAGATTTATAATATATTTATAAGATTTATAATATATATTAAAAATATAATCGATTTCGGTAAAACCGTAACGGTAAACAAAATATAATTATATAATTCGGTAAAACGGTAATTTACCGTTTGCTGTCCCCTACTCGTGACGTGCTTGCAATGGTAAAGGTGCCCGATGTGGCTTGTGCTTCAAATGTTTTGGAATGTCCTAGCAATTACGGAGTAAATGTGCGCGGATTCCAGGTAAAAGGTGTCAAACCTGGCCTGTGCTTCAAGCGGCGTATACATATGTACCAATGATTTCAGGATCTGATCGAAATACAATATATAAATGTATTGAATCATTGTACCCTCCAAAAATAGTATGGAAAAAAGGTAAAGATTTGAGAAAATGAAAGGGTTATAACACTTTTCTTCTCCATAAATTCTCATCTCATCGCCATCTTCACTTATTCTCCTCCTCTTTCTTAAAAAAAGTATGCAAGTAATTGTAACTTGTAAGGCAATGTTCCTAAAATCAAGATGACTATTTTAATGAAATAAATTGAATATAAATTCTGTATCAATGATTGGAATTCAGTATTTCATAATTTATGCCGTTCTTATAAATGAACTTTCCAATCAAAATGAAGAGTTGAGATCAGGTGAGAAGGGCTATGTAGATGAGAAATAAGAAAAAAATACAACCGTCGGACTACAATAACAAACGGTCGAGATTAGTACGGATTAAGATTAAAATTCGTAATATTTTTATTACTAATTGCAGTTAAAGGGCAAATTAGGAAGCCTAAATAAGTATTAAATCGTAATCCCGCGTATCACTCGCTCTAATCACTAACCCATCAAAGTTTAAAAGAAAATCAAACCCTGCAAATCTCTGCGAAATAGACGAGACCGACGACACTTCGACCTCAATGACGGATAAGTCCTACTGCGAGTAGATTCTGAATGGGATTTGTTTGCTGTGGAGCCGCCTAATTTGGGCGGCAATGAATTTTAGTCTTCTCCGACGAGTGCAAAGGCTTCAACTTCTGTCAGGGTTTGGACAGTTCTGGTTAAGATGGGAAGGTTGGTAGAATCTCTTGCCGCCATTGGCGTTACCGTCAACAACTTTCCTCTCATAATGAACAACATTTCATCCACTGGGTCGCCTTCTCTGACAATATAACTTTTCTACGTGTAGAGGGCGGGCTTCAAGGTACGAATGATGTTCAACATAATACGAATTATGAGTACGGGTATGAATGATGTATGGGGGATACAAATGATGTGCATGGGATACAAATGATGTGTAGGGGAATACGAATGAAGTTTGGTAGGGTACGAATGATGATTAGAATGGTAAGAATGATGTTTGGTAGGTATTAGGGGATCTGTTTCACTGTAATTAATACTATAAAGACCACTTTGTAATTAGTTCTTTAATGCACTGGTATAAATAGAAAATGGATAGGCAACGCAGACTCAACTGCGTATCTTTCCGCCAAACGTTTCTGCTTCATTCCTTACTCAGTCTCGATCACCTTCGACTGTTCAAGTGACACTTCGATCATCCTTTTTTTAAGGTAATTTTAATTAAAGAGACGGAAACAGAAATAGATTACAAGGGATCAAGACCAAACGAATTTGGTGTCTTTCTTTTTAGGGCATGATCGAGCTGAAGAGCGAGACACCTTTTTTTTCGATGTCGGGTTCTTTGCTGAGAAGATACGATTGGCATTCGGGAGGGATCGACATAATCAACCTGGTCACAAGACTCATTATCACTATTATGAATCACTTCGTGATCTGCATAACCTTTTCCAGATTCCTCAACTGGGTTACTCGGAACTTCCTTCACGACATAACCATTTTCCTTTGCAAATTTGACAAGTTCTTCCATGTCTTTGAAACTCTTACCACCAAGCTCTTCACAATAAATCGAACCATCGTCCCTAGTATGAAGCACGTGTTCCTCAAACCTTTCGACGTCTTGAGCTAATTTTGGAGCTTCATCTGCTAGATTAGTATTATCTTCTGAGCCCATGGGAAGCAACGGAGGTCCTTGAGTTTCCGTCTCCAATGGGACTTGTGAATTGACAGTGGATGAGTCATTGGATTTCGCCACCGGAGAGACCGACTTTTCCCCAGTCTCGGTAGTAGTAGCTTCTTGGGTAGTGGTGACCTCACACCGATTAGCCTCGTTATTTTGCCCCAAGTATTTGCCCAACTGACGCGCGTCGTCTGACGCGTCAAACTAAAATTTTTATTTCCTGCAACTACTAGCTAGCAGTAAGCAGGGTCGAACCCAAGAGAGCTGGTTTTGGAAGTTGTATACTAGCTAGCAGTAAGCAGGGTCGAACCCAAGAGAGCTGGTTTTGGAAGTTGTATCTGTGAACAAATTAAGAAACATGGGTTTTTTAGCAATTGTGAGTGCGAAAGAGGGAAATAGCAAGAAGATTTCAGTCAAGGAGAATATTCAGCTTAGGGTTTCTATTGTGACATGTTTATCATCGAATGCTAAATATCTAATTTCATGCTTCTAAGTGTGGTTGTTCCGACAAAGGTAACAACCCTAAGTATCCCGACAAAGGTGATACACCACAATCTAACCCGACAAAGGTGTTAGACTTCTAGTTCTTTCCTAAACTTAATAATCCGACAAAGGTATTATTTAGCCTAAGCGTTACGATCTACCTTTACGACAAAGTTTCCAGTAGATATCAACTGTAAGAATTAATTGCTCTATTAAGCTTTGTGACAAAGCTTCCACTTAATCTAACAAGTTAATTCATGTGATGAAGCAAGAACTAGTAAAACATAAAATAGCATTAAGAACGAAGTCTCAAAACATGTGTCACAATGAACGAAACTCTAAACTGAATAAAGAGTTTAGCTACACATGATGGAAATAAAACACATAATGAAAGGTAGAAAAATCTCTTTCTCTCTTCGAAAGCTTCGCCTTCTCCTCTAGAGCCGTCTTCTGAATGATGGATTATGAGATGCTGGAAACCTAACCCAAACATCTTATTTATAGCAAAAAGTAGGGTTTCCAAGTCTGATTTTTGGGCTTGATTTCCAAGTTTCGGCCTGCTGACGTCATCAAAACGCGTTGCTGACGTCATCGCCGCAGACACTATTCATCCGCGGACCATGAACACTTTAGCGGCGACTTATAATGCACATGGTCCGCCATCCTTTCGGAGGCTGTTCACCCATTCTGCGCATCTGTTTTGACTACGGCTCTCGAGTAGACCCTCCAAATGACCTCGGATGCTCTTGGTGTGAACTAGAGAGTTGTACGGAATTGAGTCAGCTACGCAACGGCATGTAGCTTGTAATTTTATGATCAACGGTCAATTCCCAACACTCCGTCGAACGTCTAAAGGTCTGATCTGCCATTGTGGTGTTTTTGGCATGAAATGCCGTCTTTTATGCGCGTTTCCTCCTAGAGCATCCAAAACACCTGAGATGCAAAACCATACTAACAAGTAAATGTTCGCATATAAAAGTGTCGAAATAAATGGAATTAGTTGATTCGACGAGTCGTATAAATACGACTCATCAAACCACCCGAACCAGAACTAAGTCATAGAAGGAAAACAAATATGACACCACAATTTCTTCGACGTCCTGAATAGATGCACATGAATATAAGTTGCTAGTCTAGACTCGCTTTTCTATGCATAACTCAATCGTTACTCAAATCATCATGCTTCACATATAAATAACTTGATACGTGTTACCTTTGAGCTGAAATTCATATCAATTCGGATGAATGGAAGATAGTCCTTTTTAGACCCATGATCTGCACTCGCGGTCCCGAACTCTAGCTATATGGTTATACTTCATCGCTTCTTCTTGCATGTGATTCATTTGAGCTTCAAGGCTTTTGAGCTTTCTTTCTTCTTCTTTTTTGTTGGACAGCTTTTGTTGTAGTGAACTTTCTTTGGCCTTTGGCTCTTGATGTAAGAATGATTTACTTCACTTTTTTGTTGTATAAAACTTCACAACATGGCTGATTCTTCTTGAGCTTTGCTCCTTTATTGTGAATTGCTCGTCCTTTTTCTTCTGAAGGAGGTCCAATCATCGCCCGCGAGCATATGGAAATACCTCCCCGCTCTTTCTCATCCTCGACCTTTTTGACGCGAGTCAAGATGAGGGTTTCTCACCTATTTTCCCGGTTACTTTGGACTAGAGATAGGACGGTCTGTTTTCCCGCCCACCTACCTACATAAATGCTGCAGTGGCGGAGCAAACTCTGAACCATATCGTCTCAAAGTGCTAGCCTCCACGAAATCCATATAACCATATAACTCGAAATTTGGTTCTTTAAATGCTTCGTCAAGTCTCTCTAGGACATTTCTATCAACTCCACATCCCTGTTTATCTCAACTCAAAAGACACGCAGTGGGTTAAATTCACATGTAAAAGCACAATTCAGATTTCACGAGAGAAATACATCTAATCAGCATCATCTATTTCACATCATCAACATCCAATACTGCATATTCAGGAAAAAAAGAGACATTTCATACAAATTTTTTTTAAAGGAAACGTGCTGACACAGTACATATGCAAGAAAAATAAATATGCTGACACAACAGACTGACTCACTCTCCCAAAGACAGTATAAAAACATGACTCAAGACTCTAACAAACATAAAACGAAATAAAAAAATGGAAAAAACAAAAAATTTACCGGGCTGCCTCCCTGCGAGCGCCTTTGTTTTACGTCGTTGGCTCGACGATACCTCATTAGGGATCACAAGTTAGGATCCCATGGTCGTGTGAGGTCAAACTTCGCCTCAGCTACTCCTGAAATCTGCTCATAGCCCTCGTCGAGTGGTGCTCTCGTGTCTGCTCTCCATCGATCAGGCGGGTATGCCTTCACATCCTCCTGAGTTTGCGGGATACTTTGATCATAGCTGCTGGTCTAGTTGCACAACTGATCTCATCTGGTGGGTCTGGGAGTAGGGCACCAAGGTACGATGTGTTCACTATGTCCGATGGTTTCTTCGTGCTCGGGTGGTCCCCATCCTCATAGATATAAAAATTCGATGTCCTGCCACCAAACGCAAGTGACAACAAGCCTGTGTCCATGTCAATCTTGGTTTTGGTGGCGAAGAGGAACGACCGTCCCAAGATAAGTATCGGAGGATCATCATCTCTATCATCTCCCATCTGCAAAACACAGAAGTCTGCAGGAACAACGAGGTCTCCTACACGGAGTGTTATATCCTCAAGTAAACCTATTGGATGAACACGAGACTTATCTCCTAACTCTATTAACAACTTAGGCGGTTTCAATGGACCAAGTCTCAAAGAGCAATATAAGGAATAAGGCATAGCATTAACAGCAGCACCCAAATCGATTAAGCAATGATGTATTAGAGGCACCTGGGTCCTTAAACTTTCCAGGCGGTGCCTCATGACTCGCTGCAATTGGGCGCTCCATCGTTGGCTTTTTACGCTCATCTCAACTTTTTGGAATTCGCCACCTCCTTGACCCGGTCACCTATGCTGCATGGCGTGGTAGTAGGGCACGTGACTAGGGAGTCAACTCTGTTTTCCTCTACGTTGGCAGCCCCAGACTTGGTGCAGTCCAGTTTGTCCATTTTGGTGTTATGTTGGAAACTACCTTTTTGAGAAGATTTTTTATTTCGTTTCTTCTTTTGTACTAACGTCCATTCGAGGCCTCTGTTCTCCTGAGCCTGCAGACTGTGTGTTGCAGCCACCGACGCCGACTTGTCGATGTCTCTCTTTATTACAGTCACACCTATCGAGGGGGTGATAATTGGGAGGCTGTGTTCATCACGCCCCGCGCAAATTTGTTTCACCTTCCGGCAAGTCGATAGCTGATGTCCGTGAAGTTTACATCGGCTGCAATAATAGAGATTGTTTTCATAGACAATCTCCTGGGCATGAAAATCATCTCCGCCCAGCCTCATCGTGACCTCAGACGGAAGCTTAGTTGTTATATCGACTTCGACACAGGCACGGGCGAAGCTAGGATTTGAGAAGGGTCGTGTATGCTCGTCAATAGCTAAAAACATCCAAAAGTGGCAACAATGGACTCAATGAACCCCTGGTCGTACATGTCTGGAGGCAGGGCCGGCAACCGCACCCACGTGGTGATTGTGGTGGGTTCCTTTCTTTTGACATGTGTAATTTTGCATATATAGTCAAAAGAATTTCTAATTGACCGGTAAGACCGGTGTCGAACCCAAGAGAGCAAACGTGATTATACGCTAGGGAATCAAATTTTAACTCGGATATTCCTTCAAATTCAATAATGAGGTGATTATCAATCAAGAAAACAAGTAACGAAATGGTTTCAAGGGGTTTCAATTCAATTAAAGAGAGTTTCGAGGGGTTCTTCCCCTCCTTGGCAATTTTGCAACGGCCATGTATACAAGAATTTGATCATTTTGGGAGTTGATAGGTTTAAAACCTAGCTTAGGCTAAAAATAGACAAACTATCATGTGAGTCTAGTCCTAGTCAAGCCATCCTAATTAGAATCTCACCTATTAAAGATATTGATTCACTCCATAGCACTATTATCCTTGGAATCTCTTCCTAAGGTAATAAATGCTATGGGCATTAAGTTTTAGTTAACCTCACATCCATGCATTTACTCTCATAAACACTTGATGAGTTCATTTCTACTATATCCAAACCATCACTAAGCTCTCTCGATACTTAGATCATAGTTCTAGTGCAAACATGTCACTTAGGCATTTTATCAAACACTTAGCAACATGTCTTGAGTGAAGAGCTCAACTCCATAAATTGCATAATAGATGTGTATACAAGATCATTGAGTACCAAAGAGGCTACAAACACCCTCAAAACACAAGGGAACTACTCACACATCATGTAAGACAACATGATGTGTGTAGGGTTTAAGCACAATCAAAGAGAAGAGAAGAGGAATAGAAATAGGATGGTTAATCCTAGTTATCTCCCTTGATCTTCAATCCTCCTTGGTTGGATGGTGATGAATGCCCTTGATTTGATCTCTTTTTCTGGAAAAATCTCCCAAAGATGCCAAGTGTCTAGGTCAAACTTACCTCTTTCTATTTATAGCCTCGGCAGAAATTTCGTACTGTAGCAGTCCCAGTCGGTCGACTGGCGGATGCTGGTAGCCCAGTCGGTCGACTGGAGGTTGAAAAGGCAGTCTCGTGTAGTGATCTCCCAGTCCGTCGACTGAGAGCCCAGTCGGTCGACTGCGCAAATGAAGAATGTGAGGCTCCTGAGTAGCTTGGCCAGTCGACCGATTGGCGACCTCAGTCGAGCGACTGGGCATCTGAAGCTCCTGGTCAGTCGACCGACTGGAGGGTCCACTCGACCGACTGCGTAAATGAAGAATGTGAAGCTCCTGAGGCCTTTCGCCAGTCGACCGACTGGTTCAGGGGAGCTTCCCAGTTGATCGACTGGAGGTCTTTTTGCCCAAATTTTGCTATAGTCTTTGATTTTTCCCCGGGTTTTCGTATTTTGGCTTTGATACTGAGATATCTTGTTTTGTACCTGAAACGTACAAAAAGAGATCAAATGACATCGAATTATCGCCGGAAACGAACTAAAGCTATAGTGAAAACGGGTACTAATAAGTCGAAAACTCGACTTATCAGGCCGGCAACCGCACCCACGTGGTGATTGTGGTGGGTTCTTTTCTTGTGCTGTAATATGGTGTCCATCTGAAGATCCGGAAGAGTGACTGTCCGATCTTACGAGTTGGATGAGCAAGAACTTTGTTGGATTCTGTGGCTGATCTGAGGATGATGAGGACATGACGTGCGTCTAAGGCTCCAATTGTCGATTGTTCGTCAAGGCACCACATCGCTAGGAGAGTACGGCGAACTTCGTCGATATGAGGGCGGCCAGCCAAAAACTTGGCAATTAAAGCGTGTTGAAGCCGATCTCTGCCAGCCTGGACCTCAGCTTTGGTGAAAGATATGAATGGCTTCCCATCCTTGTATGATGTTTGGCGAGGGGCCAATGGTAATGGGGGAAATAAACTCGCCGGAAGGCTTTTAGTCACCGCCGTGAAAGATTGCTTTGGCTGGGATGACGAGAGCGGCGTTAGTGATGAGGATGAGGATGAGGAATCCGGGGGACGGACAAGACGACAACCGGCCATCAATGTCCAGCTTTTGCGTTATGGAGGATGAGTTCGAGTGATGCTAGGAGAGAAGCTAGAGATTTTTCTCTCTCACTTCGATCATCCTCGCCTGACCATTCACATGGTATCAGAACAGTGACCACATTGATCTGTTGGGTTTTTCTGGCCCTAAACATTCACATGGTATCAGAACAATGATCAGAACAGTGACCACAAGATTGCTTTTTCTCTCACTTCGATCATCCTCGCCTGAACATTCACATTGTATCAGAACAGTGACCACAGTGATCTGTTGGGTTTTTCTGGCCTTCGATTCCATTTTTTTCTTAATTTCCATCCGATCTTTTGATCCTTATCACCGGAATCAATGGCTATACCTGATTCCCAGGTTTCATCAGGCTCAACCTTAGTTTCTCAGCCATAGTCTGTTCGTCCAATGATCAACAATCCGTCCGATTTTTTCAACCCCGTTGATGATCCGATGTTCGTTGGAAGCACTGAAAATATAGGTGCATCACTTGTTTCCGACAAACTTATTGGTGCGGACAACAACATTCCTTGGAGAGCATCAATGATCCGAGCGACGGGCATTAAAGCCAAGTTAGGCTTCGTTCAGGGCCTCTTTCACAGGCCGGTTGATGATCCCTACAAGCTTGCACGCTGGGAGAGGTGTAACACCGTCATCTTATCATGGAACAGTAACTCAGTTTCAGAAGAAATAACATCATCATTAGTACACTATGTTAATAGTGTTCAAGCATGAAATGAACTGCAACATAGATTTGGAGGTGATAATAGCATGAGAAAATATTCTATATCCAAAGACATCAGCCTCTTAACGCAAGGTGAGATGAATGTTTCTTCTTATTTTGGTAAGTTACTTCAGCTATGAGGTGATGAGGACTCAAATGAAGATGATGTGTTATGTGAACTTGGTGAGAAATGTAAATACACTAAGCGTATGCATGATAAATATCATAACACTAGGATTCAGAAATTTCTCATGGGCTTAAATGATGTACACTCAATAATGACTCAAATTTTATCTAAGAGACCTAAACTTGGACTTGATGATGCTTATGCCTTAGTTATTTCTGATGAGTCTCAGAAAAACCTTACAAACCTGTTATGGTTGAAGCTTCGGCTCTATATTCATCTTATACTAACCAGACCGACATATCCTATAGCAATCAGATGGACATGCCACACAGCAACACAAATGACAGACAATTTCCGAACAACAAAGCCTACAACACTGGTGCCAATCCAAATGCAAACAGAAATAGAAGACCTTTTTGCACACACTGTTAATTATCTAGTCATCAAAAGGAAACATGTTTTAAGTTGAATGGCTATCCCCACGGACAACGACTCTATAAAGGGAATAACTCACAGGCTTCTAAAGGCAACAAACATTATGCTAACAATGTTACCACCATTCCCTGTTCTGCAGGCACTAATCTTAGTCATACCATGGAGAGCAAGTACCTGGTGATGCAGATTTATCCTTTGCTAGCCAACTATCTCAAGTCCAGACACATCTGAACAAGTTGATTACTCTGTCCAATCAGGAAGAAAAGAAAGATGAGAAACAATTCCATATGGCAGGTATTTCTTGTCTCACAACGACAAACGTTTCCCTGCCTATCAAAGATTTTTCATGAGCAAAGATTTCCATACTCTGAAAAATCCAAAAACATACCAGTTATCACTGATTTTTCCCTGCCTCAGTGCACACCTTCTGATCCCTTATTTATCCCATTTCCATCCCAATTCAAGCCCCTCCTGCACCAGAAAATACCACTGATCAATTAGCCATCCCTATTCATGGTGATTCTTATGATGATATTAGTCAAAGGCCTGACAATACAATACTCAGCCACCTCTACCAAATGTTCCCTCTACAAACAAAGGTTTACGTAAATCTTCGAGAATACCCACACCATCAGTATTACTCAAAGACTTTGTTTGTGGCTCTTCTATTACCAAATATCATATCTCTCACTTTGTGAACTATTCTAAATGCTCTCCACAACATCAACAATACACTCTTCAGCTATCCATCATACATGAACCTACATCCTATGCCCAAGCTTCCAAATACCCCAACTGGCAAACTGCCATGAAGAAGGAACTATATGCACTATAATCCAATAACACTTGGACTCTAACTCCACTCCCTCGAGGCAAGAATCCAATAGGCAGCAAATGGGTTTTCAGAGTTAAAAGACATTCTGATGGTACCATTGAACGATACAAGGCACGCTTAGTTGCAAAAGGGTATACCCAAGAAGTAGGACTTGACTATAATGAAACATTTGCGCCAGTGGTTAAAATGCAAACTGTGCGTATTGTCATTGCTCTAGCAGCTTCTAAAAACTGGCCTATATACCAACTTGATGTTGATAATGCTTTTCTACATGGAGATTTGGATGAAGAAGTATTTATGACTCTCCCTCCTGGCTACTTTAAGAAAGAAAAGTAGATGGGATTGGTCTGTAAACTTAACAGAAGTATCTATGGTCTTAAACAAGCTTCTCGCCAATGGTTTAGCAAGTTTACTGATGCTCTACTCTCTTATGAGTTTTCGCAAAGTCCAAATGACCATTCTTTATTTACCTATGCTATTAATGACGATTTCTTAATTCTCCTTGTCTATGTTGATGGTGTTGTTATCCCTGGGACATCTACATCTTTGATTGCCTCAGTTAAATCCTTTATTCACTCTGAATTTAGGATCAAAGATCTTGGCCTACTCAAGTATTTTCTACGCATTGAAGTTGCTCGATCTAATGCTGGCATTTTTATCAATCAACGTAAGAATGCTATGGACTTACTCACTGAAGTGGGGCTCCTTGGATGCAAACCTAGTATAACTCCTATGGATATCAAGCAGAAATTGGCTCTATCTACTGCAGAAAAATTACAAGATCCTACTACATATAGAAAGCTAGTGTGCAAGCTTGTTTACCTCAATGTCACTCGCCCTGATATCGCTTTCTCTGTTCACATCTTGAGTCAATTCCTTGGCAATCCCACAGTTGAACATTACAAGGCCGCCACTCGTGTACTTCACTTCATCAAAACAGCTCCTGCACAGGGCCTCTTCTTTCCCACAAATGCCAGTCTAACCCTAGAAGGATTCTGTGATGCAGATTGGGCATTGACATGCATATTTTTAACCCTTTATAGTTGTCAATTTATACGTTTTAGGGGTCAAGTTGCAGTCAAACAAAATTTATAACCTTGGTAAGCCAAGGGTCGATCCAAGGAACAGGTGTGTGAGTACTAGCAAACAGTGTGACCTATTTAGCTATTCTGATTAAACTTAATAAAAAGGTTTTGTCGTCACAAAAATTACAGAAATTAAATAACAGAAAATAAATGGGTTGTACTTATCAGAGAAAGAATTCCAGGACCATACTTCACCCGTGCTAACCCCACTAATCATGCAATCATTATCACGTAATTCATCATGCTATCGAATATCGAATTAAACCAAAATAACACTAGATAAGCCGCCCATCCACGGATCATTATCTAGATTAATCTCAATCGTTGAACGCCGCCCATCCACGGATTATCAACGATCTCGATTATTTAAACTAAAGGTTCTCATACAATTTCATACAATCCGGTTAATCCCTAGGGCCCATCCACCTTTCGGTATATAACCTAAATACGATCTAGCATGCAAACATACCCTTTGATGTAAATACTTGCATAGAACGATAAATTAAGCACTATGAAATTGAATATTCGATTTGCATTAATGAAAAACATTCATCTGATCACATGAAGAGTTGGGTACAATTCACGGGATCCGTAGGATCCTAGAATTAAGAAGACTACTCGCTATTCATGGCGATTAAACCACAAACAGTGTGATAAGAGAGAAATAAGGACGAGTTAACCGTAGACGATGTAGCTCATTGATCCTCAATCTCGCGATGAACTCTGTCTTCTCTCCCAAGTTAGGGTTCTTGAATCTCAAAATAAGCACACTTAGAACACACTGGTTGTTGCCCTTTTATAGCCCAAGAATCGAGTAATTGCCAAAAAGATCAGAACTTGCAAAAAACGGATTAGGAAATCTGTCCAAAAATTCTGTCTTCCGAGGTGCCGTGACATTCGGACATGTCACAGCAAGGGCAGAAGTCACTGAGTTGAAAAGGGGTCGTGAAACCCGTGACATTCGGACATGTCACGGCATGTCACGGCTAGGGCAAAACTCACTGAGCTGAAAGGGTGTCGTGACACCCGTGACACTTGGACATGTCATGGCATGTCACGGCCTACCTGGAAATCACTCGGATCTCTCTGAGGAAAAAGCTTACCGTGACACCCGTGACACTAATGAGATGTCACGGCATGTCACGGCCTAATGCTGGTGTAGAGCTCTTTTTAGGCCATTTTCGTTGCTATTTCCGTTGTTTCGGCACTTTGCGTTCACGGAGTGATGATATGCCAATTTTATCTGAAACACTAGGAAAATACATCAAATAGGGACAATTTACCCGGAGAACAAGTGTTTTCCTTCATCGAATGTAGTGAATAATCAGTCAGAATAGCGATTGATCAAAACACTCCACACTTAGGATTTGTTCGTCCCGAACAAATGTCAAACAAATAGCAGAATAGATACACGAGTGAATATAATGCTCAACAACCATGTGTTCTAAAGCTACACACATGTGTTCAAGTGACATGTGATCAATACTAGCTAAAATAAAAACAAAGTAAACATAACTCACTGTCGTAGAGAACACGAATGCATTTAGCCTATGCATCAAGCCTTTAAACCTCTAGGCTGCCCTAGTAGGACGAGTATAGTCTCGTGAAGGTTTTCAGGAATGGGACTACCTACAAATCCCTGTACAACTAACTAACATGTATGCATGAATGATGCTCAACGTGTCACAGTAAAGTCATGTCATACTTCGGATTCATTGTGTTACCTTGACTTTAAGTCAAACATCTTCATCAAAGTGTTCAGACAATCATAGATTAAACGAGCCATGCATTCAAACGGCCAGTACACACGACTAGCAATCGCCTCATCACAAGTTCTAAATAGTTCTATAGCAACGTGGTAAGAACTTGACTAGCTACACAAAACATGCTCGCCATTCACCTATGCTATCTAGGGATAGTCCACGGGCTCTTGGCGCAAAGCTCATTCTCAAGTGTCAAGGACTAGGCAATGACTCGTAAGAGAAGAGGAGCTTGGCTTAGGAGTTTTTTCTGGAAAAAAATAGTACGAAAATTTGCATCAAAGTTTCAGTGCAAGCACGAGGATCGTCCCTTAGTTTCTAGTACATGAATTTGCAACACAGGTCATGATTTGCACGCAATGAGAAGATGGAATTACACTATATCAAGCAAAAAGGGGACAGGATTTTTCAAGAAAAATTTTCCATACACAAGGGGTGACTTTTCTCACTTTGCCCTTGGTAATTTTCTATTTTTTTGTATACAAGGGGTGACTTTTCTCACTTTGCCCTTGGTATTTTTCTGCTCCCTTCTTTTTTTCTTCAAAAACAACTATGTTTGGGGTCAATTTTTCACCCTCTTTTGAAAATTCAGAACTTTGTTCTTGATCGAAAACTTTTTTTTTCTAACTCCACACTTAAAGCTTGACATAGTGTATGAATAAAGGTGGGTGCATGCAAATCACAACAAGTATAGAGAAGCTCATACTAGCACTAAGGTCACCAAGAAAAAGGGATGCAATTTAAGTTTTCACTGTTCTTTGAACCGGTGCCTACTAATATCAAGTCTCTAACATGCTTCAAGAAATACGTAAAACACGTGATAGGCAAAAGCTAGCAATCATACTGACACGAGAGAATGCACGTGTGAATAAAACTATTTCAAGTCCTAGACTTTGAATCCAAAAGCATGACAATCAGTCAAGGAGTATCAGAGAAAGCGAAGATTTCAATCGCAGTACATAGACAGTTGAGCATATGTAAGAGTGAATGTGATATGCAATGTGCGTGACTATGCGCTACCCACTCCACACTTAAAAATGAGCTTAGTCCCTAATTTAAGAAATAAAATATAAGAAAATGTGCATAGGAACTTCCCTCGTGTGTGATAGCGTGATATCCATGGAGATTAAGCGATGCCCGGGGAGTAGAATGCGATTCGTGAGCTGATAGAAATAGAGAAAACAAAACATAAGGTTGCACGAGTTAAAGATTAGCATCGATAATAAGGGTAGGCAAAAACAGGAAATGCCAAATAGAATGCAGGAGAATTGATGCGAGCCAAATATAGATCATAAATCATGTCTCAAGCAACAATTATCATGTAGAAGGGAAGAACATGGCAAAATGTCAGCGTACAACAGGAAAATCGTGTAACGTGCCACAATATATGAAAACAGCCAAAAAGAATCAGTAGGAGAAATGCATGAAGAGCTAGACAGCGCCATCGTCCGCGTCCTCATATAAACCAAATAGTTCTGTTGTACTACCGGAGTCCCTATCATCAGGAGGGCGGGAAGTGCCGGCCTCGTGGTCATTGCCGGTATGAGGCATGGGGTGGTGGAGGATAATCGGAGTGGCCTTGTCCCCGAAGCAATGTCATCAAAGCGTCCGGCGTCCACTGCTGCGTCCTGCTGGACTGATGGCGAAGATCTGAAAAATCCGCAGTGAGCTGGGCATGGCCTTGTACGAGCTCGTTCTGTGATCTGAATATCGGCCTCTGATGCACTAATATCTGGCGTTGCTGTTCCATAATCGAGTTCTGGTTCTCCACTATCTGATGCACCTGCGCGAAGAGTCTCATCTGGGTGGTCTCTAAGCGTGCGAAATGCTCCTCAAAGGTGCTAGAGTGCTGGGGTGGGGTGGGAGGGTCATGGTAATCAGAAGGTGGCTGCGTGGTCTGCTCGGGCACTGGAGGAGAAGGCTGAGCCGGCGTTGGCTCCTGTGCCTCAGCCATGTTGACGTCCTCAGGTGAAGGGTCACCACCTCTAGTACGCTCGAGCGTCCTCTGTCTGCTCTCGACTCGGCGGCGCTTCTTCCCTTTGGGGAGATCGTCCCTATGCTTCCACTGACGGTCCTTGTCAATCATCTTTATATCAACCATCTTATCGGCATCCAGGACTGAAGCTTTTGGCGCCGGGAGCTGGCTGAACTCCCATCCTAGTGATTCAGCAAGAATGGTGACGAACAGACCACCGCCCAAGGCGTTGTTCTTGCCGAGAACCGAACCCCATAATATCATCTGGCCGGTGAGAATCTAGAAGAAATCAATAGGGCGGAGGCGGTCCATGGAAATCATGATATCGAGCTCCGGGTTGCCAATGTTTGTGGCTCCTTCTCCACGTGGAAATATGCTCATGGCGACAAGACGATGCACAACCTTCCATAGCTTATTCTTGATGCAGGAAGAAGGCCAACTGGATGTGAAATAGCAGTCAAAACCGGATATGGCTTTCCAGAATTCATACCTCTCCTCATCATTGTACTGTCCGCAAAAACCCTCCAAGGGAAGTCCCAATACGGCACATACCTCGGCTTTAGACATAGTATAATTCCAATTACCGAGCACGAATTTCCAATGGCTGGCCTGATCCTGGTTTCCTAGATATTGAAATGTTGCTAAAAATTCCTTTAAGACAAGAGGATGAGTAGGTGCCGGCTGAGCAAATAGAATATCAAGGTCGGAGGCCACAAATAATGCATGACAGCTGTTCAATAACTGGAAGGAATTCAAAGTACCATGGTCAGGGACTAAAGTAGGTTTTACCTTCTTCACTGTGATAACGTCTGTGTATCGAGTCTCTTGTGCCATTGTCAGGTAGAGGGGACGACGAGCCGGGTAAGTTCTATGAATCGGGGCATTTTCAGCCGGTGGTGGTGAAGCTGGGGCATTCCGAGCAGTCTGGGATGAGGAGGCAGCAGCTTTGCGGGAGGATTTTCTAGCCATGGTGGAGTGAATTCGAAATTTGGGGAATTTCGGAGCTAGGGTTGGAATTGGGGGGAGATGGGCGGATGGAGGAATTTCAGATTTGGGGCAGTCGGGTGGAGGATGGGCGGATGGAGGAGTCGGCTGAGCTGTGCGGATGGAGGAGCAGGGCGGACGGTTGGACAGACCAGGGCGGACGGATAAGCGGCGGAGCTGGGCGGACGGTCGAGGGTTCTGGTCGAAATCGGCGAAAGGTTGTCGCGGCGTCGAGCGGTTTTTTATTTGAATTTCTGAGATTTCCGAAGTCCCGATTGACCTAATGTGTTTTATAAATTTTCGACCATGCCGTGACATACGAGGATGTTATGGGTGTCACGGCACCCCGGAAACTCTCTGATGGAAAACCCTGCCGTGACTACCGTGACATACCAATGTGTGACGGTATGTCACGGCACCTCCGAAAACCACTGATATGAAAACCTGCCGTGACTGCCGTGACATGTCCATTGTGTTACGGTATGTCACGGCACCTCCAAAAATGGACATGTCACGGCTTTCACGGCACCAATAATCCTCAGTGCAAATATGGTTGTTTCCACCCCTGTTTTCTAATTTGAGCGCGACACACTCCACACCTAGATTCCTGCAATGGTCACACACATCTTGTACAATGCAAAATGCAACTAATTTAAACTTACAGAGCGGGTTACTCCCCGAAGAGGCCTAGTTTAACGTCTTGGCGAGACATAGCTGTGTCGAGACAGACGCACAACACATAAGAAGCATTCTCGGGGAGTCTTATAGCTAAGATCCCTCTCCGAGAAGTAAGTTATCGTTAATGCCCTCGGGAGGTGCCAGATGCTTGAGTACGTGGTAGTGCTTGAGGCGTTGACCGTTGACTACCATTGATTTGCCTCCCTCAACACTGAGCTCCACATGCCCGTCTGGATATGCTCGTTCCACTGTATAAGGGCCACTCCACTTGGTACGCAGTTTTCCAGGAAATAATCTAAGGCGAGAGTTGTAGAGAAGAACTCGCTCGCCTTCATTGAATTCTCTGCGTACAATTCGTTTGTCGTGCCATTTCTGTGTCCTCTCCTTATAGATGCGAGCGTTCTCATAGGAGTCTAATCTGATTTCGTCGAGCTCATGGAGCTGCAGTAAACTCTTTTCCCCAACTGCTCTCATATCCATGTTCAGCTCTCTAATAGCCCACAGAGCCTTGTACTCGAGTTTGACTGGTAAGTGGCAGGTTTTTCCATAAACAAGTTTGAAAGGACTCATCCCAATAGGAGTTTTGAACACAGTCCTATATGCCCATAGCGGGTCATCTAGCTTGGACGCCCAATCCTTCCTGTGGCTCGAGACTGTCTTCCCCAATATGCTCTTGATCTCCCTGTTAGATATTTCAACTTGCCCACTGATCTGAGGATGGTATGGAGTGCCAACCTTGTGATAAACACCGTACTTCTTTAGCAATGTCTCGAAATTTCTTTCCTTGAAGTGGGAGCCTCCATCGCTGATAATTGTTCTAGGCACTCCGAACCGAGGGAAAATTACCTTCTGAGATATTTTGATAACCACCTTGGCGTCGCAAGTAGGAGTAGCCACTGCTTCAACCCACTTGGAAACATAGTCGACTGCTACCAAGATGTATTGATTTCCATAAGAAGGTGGGAATGGTCCCATGAAATCAATCCCCCAAACATCGAACAGGTCCGCTGCGAGAATGCTCTGCTGGGGCATCTCCTGCTGTTTTGAAATATTTCCAGTCCTCTGGCACTGATCACAAGCTTTAACGAATTCGTGAGAATCCTTAAATAGAGATGGCCAAAAGAACCCTGACTGCAGAACCTTTGTAGCTGTTTTCGAACCAGCCTCGTGCCCACCGTAAGGTGATGAATTGCAGCGCTCCAGAATCCATTTGATCTGGTCCTCGTCTACACAAGTCCTGTAGAGACCGTCAGCACATAATCTGTATAGAAAAGGGTCATCCCAGAAGTACCTTTTCACGTCGGATAGAAATTTCCTCTTCTGGTTGTGCGAGAGGTCGGGAGGGAGGATTCCGCAGGCCAAGTAATTAACAAAATCTGCGTACCACGGGACGACATCTACATCGACATGCATAAGCTGTTCACCTGATAGAGAGTCAGTCATCGGGAGTTTGTCCCCTTCGCGGTTGAGCTCTCCTAGCTCGAGGCGTGACAAGTGATCTGTAACCAGATTTTCTGCTCCCTTTTTGTCTCTAATCTCGATGTCGAATTCTTGGAGGAGGAGAACCCATCGAATCAGTCTAGGCTTCGAATCCTTCTTGGACAGCAAATACTTGATCGCGGCATGGTCTGTGTACACTATGGTCTTCGAACCTATTAGATACTGCCTGTATTTCTCGAAAGCATAAACGATGGCCAGCATCTCCTTCTCAGTCGTAGTGTAATTTGCTGCTGCTCCGGCTAGGACCTTGCTGGCGTAGTAAACTACGTGAAGCTTCTTATCAACGTGCTGCCCCAGAACTGCTCCTACTGCAAAATCACTTGCATCACACATTAGTTCAAACGGTAGCTCCCAATCGGGAGGCTGCACTATAGGAGCAGAAGTAAGAGCAGATTTCAGATGGTTGAAAGCATTAAAACATGAATCGTTGAAATTAAACTCAGCTTCCTGACAAAGAAGATCAGTGAGTGGCTTGGCTATCTTCGAGAAGTCCTTAATAAAGCGCCTATAAAATCCTGCGTGCCCAAGAAAACTCCTGATTCCTTTCACATCTTTTGGTGGGGGCAGCTTTTCAATCACTTCCACCTTTGCGCGATCGACTTCGATGCCTATGTCGGAGACCATGTGTCCCAACACGATACCTTCCTGCACCATAAAGTGACACTTCTCCCAGTTTAAAACCAGGTTAGTGTCCACACAACGACGAAGAATGTCAGAAAGGTTAGAGAGGCACGAATCAAATGATGAGCCATACACCGAAAAATCATCCATGAATACTTCCATGGTTTTTTCCAGGAAATCAGAAAAGATGGCCATCGTACAGCGCTGAAAAGTGGCTGGTGCGTTACAAAGACCGAAGGGCATGCGTCTGTAAGCAAATGTGCCAAAAGGGCAAGTGAAAGTGGTCTTCTCCTGGTCCTCGGGGTGTATAGGGATCTGAAAAAACCCACTATAACCGTCGAGGTAGCAGAAAAACTTGTGCTTAGCAAGACGCTCTAACATTTGATCAATAAAAGGCAATGGAAAATGATCTTTACGAGTAGCCTTATTCAGCTTTCTATGGTCAATGCACATACGCCAACCAGTCACAGTACGAGTAGGAATCAAATCATTATGCTCATTTCGTACAACAGTTAAATCCCCCTTCTTAGGGACCACGTGCACAGGACTCACCCACTTACTATCAGCAATAGAATAAATGATGTCGGCATCTAATAATTTTAGAATTTCTTTCTTAACCACATCATTCAGTTTGGGGTTTAAACGTCTCAGAGTGTCTCTACTGGGTCTAGCTTCGCCCTATAGGTTGATTCTATTCATGCACAAATCTGGGCTAATTCCTTTGAGATCGTCTATTGAATAACCTAGGGCTGGTCTATGTTCTCGCAGAACATCTAGCAATTTATGGGTCTCTACATCAGTCAAGGATGCATTTACAATCACCGGGCAGGTTGAGTTAGGGCCAAGGAATTCATACCTGAGACTTGCAGGTAGAGGTTTCAGCTCTACCTTGCAAGGTTCCTTACCTGACTCGGCGGGCTGTCCAGTTTCAGTAGCTCCCTCAATGCTCACTGCGCATATATCCATCGGTATTGGGCAGCCTGGTATTACTCTGAAAGATTCAATAGAGGTCAGTGCAATTGGATCATCAACATCAGTAGAGTCTAACACATCGCAGTCAGCTAAAAGACTGGGACTCTTGCACATGTCAGGTAAATAAAAGACAACGCTCACTGCCCACTCGCAAAGCAATAGACCCTCTATCCATATCAATAACAACTTTAGCCGTATAAAGGAATGGTCGACTAAGTATAATCGGGATGTCTATGTCCTCTGAGATCTCTAGCACAATAAAATCAGCAGGTATGTAAATATTCTTCACCTTGACAGGTACGTCTCTCAGAATCCCTTTCGGGAGTCTACAAGAACGATCCGCAAGGCGAATGGAGATATTAGTAGGACAGAGATCACCCAAATTCAGTTTAGCATACAAAGAATAAGGCATGATAGACACACTAGCACCAAGATCACATAAAGCACGTCGAATAGTAATGCCACAAATATCACAAGGGATAGAAAAACTCCCTGAGTCCTTAAGCTTAGGCGGCATGGGTGGTGCATGGCAGCACTACACTCCTCACTTGGAGCCACTGTCTCGGTCCCGTCTATCTTCCGTCTCCCAGTCAGAATTTCCTTCATGAACTTGGCATAGGTGGGGATCTGGGTGATTGCATCAGTGAAAGGCATCGTGATGTAAAGAGTACGAATTTTATCAACGAACTGCATGAACTCTTTATCTCTTCTCGTAGCCTTGAGTCGCTGTGGGAATGGGACTGGCGGTCTATAGGGAGCTGGCTCCTCTGTTTGTGCAGAAGTGTCAGCTCGGCTGTCAGCTTCTACGGGCGTTTCCTCATCAGTTGGTGCAGAAACGGTTGCTGATTTTGTGGCTGGGGATCGAGTGGTCTGTGCTGGTAGCATCTCAAGCTGTTTGCCTCCTCGGAGTGTGATGGCATTCACCGATTCCCTAGGATTCAGATCTGGTTTTGATGGGAGTTTCCCATGTTCTCTAGTTGCCGAGTCTGCCTGTTGAGCAACCTGATTTTCCAGCATCCTGTTCTGAATGGTTAGTTATTTGTTCTGGGTGCTGATCTGCTCGAGTGCTTTCACGCGCCTATCTTGCTCTGCCATGAAACTAGCCATCATGGACTCCATGCTAGATGAGCTGCCAGTCTCTTGCTGCTTGGGTTGCTGCGGCTGGTATGCGTAACTCCCTGAACTCTGATTTTGCTGCCCTTGTGACTGGTTATTGTACTGAGGCCTCGACTGGTAGGAAGTGTTATTCTGCGTTTGCTGAGCCTGATTGTTGTATTGGCCTCGTGCCTGGTACGGTGCATTGCCTTGCTGCTGTTTGTAAGGGAAGCCAGGGGGTGTCTGATTCTGTGGTTTATAAGAGAAGTTAGGATGATTCCGGTTCGGATTATCCCACCTGTTAGCAGCTGATCCGTACCCGAAACCAGCCCCTTGATTATTCTGCCCAACATAATTTGCATCCTCCTGGTTTCCACCGTTATCATCTTGTCCCATTACCGGACAGCCATCTGCAAAATGAGAAGGAGAGCCACAAATCTGACAATAGACACCAACATTGGCAACATCAGATGTTTTCATAGAGGAGGCCGTCTTCAGATTTTTTTATTTCGGTTGCGAGCATCCTCACTGTATTGGTCAACTTAGCGATGTCATTAGTGCCATCGGCGTTGCAGAGATCTTGCACGCCCTTTCTGTCCTTAGGATTCCCTCGATCGCTGGTCCAGAGGTGGTAGTCTTGAGCTGCCTTTTCCACAATAGCATAGGTCTCGTCTAGAGGAACTCCAGTAAGTCCTCCACCAGCAGTTTGATTGATCAAAGTGCGCATTCCCTGGTCGATTCCTTGATAGAAGGTATCCATGATCAGCCACAGCTCTAGGTTGTGATGGGGGCACATCCGCATCAGCTCCTTGTACCTCTCCCAAGCGTCGTACAGAGTCTCACCATCTATAGAACGGAACGAGATAATCTTGTTCCTGAAATGAGTTGTCTTTGATGGTGGGAAGTACTGTTGGAGGAAAGCTTCGGCCAACTTGTCCCAGGTAGTAAAAGTACCCTCAGCATGGCTGTCCAACCATCTACTAGCCTTGTCAGATAATGAGAATGGAAAGAGTCTGAGGTAGTAGGACTCTGGGGGGACACCATTGGTTTTCACCGTGTTGCACATTTGGATAAAACGCTTGAGATGTTGATGAGGGTCCTCATTCATTCTCCCTGAAAACGGATTATTCTGCACCATTTAAATGAGACCTGTTTTGAGCTCCCATGTATTGTTGGCTATGCCCGGTGGTGCAATGGCGGACTGAAATCCTGTGACACGTGGAGCAGTGTAGTCTCCAAGTGTCCTGCGCGCTGGTGGCTGCACTTGGCGCTGCTGGTCGTCTTCGACTACTCCATTTAGCAAGGCTGGGTTGTTTTGATTCATAGCCATTGCTGCGAAATTTCGGTTCAGTGCTCGTAGCTGCCGAGCCTCGTTCTGGACCCTGCGAATATTGCTTCGTTGGTCCGGTGTGTCCTCGTCCGAGATCTGAATCTGCTTCTTCCGTCTGGGTGTTTTCTTTGGCATGAACTAGCTAGTACCTGCAAGAGCCAAGAATCCCCATGAGTGAAGAAATTACGGCAGAAAAATCAGATAACAAACAAGGTGGAATAGTCTAAACTACACACGTTAAATCTAATATCACACTAAACGTTGTTCCCCGGCAACGGCGCCATTTTGACATGCGTATTTTTAACCCTTTATAGTTGTCAATTTATACGTTTTAGGGGTCAAGTTGCAGTCAAACAAAATTTATAACCTTGGAAGGCCAAGGGTCGATCCAAGGAACAGGTGTGTGAGTACTAGCAAACAGTGTGACCTATTTAGCTATTCCGATTAAACTTTGTAAAAAGGTTTTGTTGTCACAAAAATTGCAGAAAATAAATAACAGACAATAAATGGTTTGTACTTATCAGAGAAAGAATTCCAGGACCATACTTCACCCGTGCTAACCCCACTAATCATGCAATCATTATCACGTAATTCATCATGCTATCGAATATCGAATTAAACAAAAATAACACTAGATAAGCCGCCCATCCACGGATCATTATCTAGATTAATCTCAATCGTTGAACGCCGCCCATCCACGGATTATCAACGATCTCGATTATTTAAACTAAAGGTTCTCATACAATTTCATACAATCCGGTTAATCCCTAGGGCCCATCCACCTTTTGGTATATAACCTAAATACGATCTAGCATGCAAACATACCCTTTGATGTAAATACTTGCATAGAACGATAAATTAAGCACTATGAAATTGAATAATCGATTTGCATTAATGAAAAACATTCATCTGATCACAAGAAGAGTTGGGTACAATGCACGGGATCCGTAGGATCCCAGAATTAAGAAGACTACTCGCTATTCATGGCGATTAAACCACAAACAGTGTAATAAGAGAGAAATAAGGACGAGTTAACCGTAGACGATGTAGCTCGTTGATCCTCAATCTCGCGATGAACTCTGTCTTCTCTCCCAAGTTAGGGTTCTTGAATCTCAAAATAAGCACACTTAGAACACACTGGTTGTTGCCCTTTTATAGCCCAAGAATCGAGTAATTGCCAAAAAGATCAGAACTTGCCAAAAACGGATTAGGAAATCTGTCCAAAAATTCTTTCTTCCGAGGTGCCGTGACACCCGTGACATTCGGACATGTCACGGCAAGGGCAGAAGTCACTGAATCGAAAAGGGGTCGTGACACCCGTGACATTCGGACATGTCACGGCTAGGGCAAAACTCACTGAGCTGAAAGGGTGCCGTGACACCCGTGACACTTGGACATGTCACGGCATGTCACGGCCTAGCTGGAAATCACTCGGATCTCTCTGAGGAAAAAGCCTACAGTGACACCCGTGACACTAATGAGATGTCACGGCATGTCACGGCCTACTGCTGGTGTAGAGCTCTTTTTAGGCCATTTTCGTTGCTATTTCCGTTGTTTCGGCACTTTGCGTTCACGGAGTGATGATATGCCAATTTTTACCTGAAACACTAGGAAAAGACATCAAATAGGGACAATTTGCCCGGAGAACAAGTGTTTTCCTTCATCGAATGTAGTGAATAATCAGTCAGAATAGCGACTGATCAGGCATCATGCTCTATTAATCGTCGTTCGACTTCCGGTTGTTGCATAAAACTCAGACTTTGCTTGATTTCATGGCGCACCAAAAAGCAAGCCACCATCTCTCGCTTCAGCGCTGAATCGGAATATAGGGCGATGGCCCAATCTTGCTGTGAACTGGTGTGGCTCACCGCTGTCCTGCGTGACCTTTGCATACCGGTCAAGATGCCTATTCCTCTCTATTGCGATAACAAGGCAGAAAACCACATCGTACAAAGTCCCGTCTTCCATGAGCGAACCAAACACATTGAATTGGATTGTCATTTGGTCCGTCAACACTTCTCCACTGGGTTTATTGCGCCGCGGTATCGCCCTTCCTCCGAGCAGCCAGCCGACTTGTTCACTAAAGCCCTCCCAACGGACTCACTCCATCGTCTTGCCTCCAAGCTTGGTGTTTCGAACTTCCTCCACGCTAAGCTTGAGGGGGGTATTAGGGGATCTGTTTCATTGTAATTAATACTATAAGGACCACTTTGTAATTAGTTCTTTTATGCACTGGTATAAATAGAAAATGGATAGGCAACGCAGACTCAACTGCGTATCTTTTCGCCAAACATTTCCGCTTCATTCCTTACTCAGTCTCGATCACCTTCGACTGTTCACGTGACATTTTTATCCGGCTACGAATTATATTTAGCAGGGTATGTATTATATGTAAGAGGGTACGAATTATGTTAACGAGGATACGAATTATGTTTGCCTGTCTACGAATGATGCTACAGAATTTATACAATTGGTTTATACCCAATATGTGGATCGATGCATTTTTATAAAAAGGAAGGTGGATTTTACGGAGGACTCATGAATCTCAACATCAGCCAGTGCACTGCGCTGACCCCTCATGTTGTGCAGGCGCTGTGTGCGACTCATACCCAGCCTTGCATACTTTTGCACTGGCAAACACTCCCTCATAATCATCGGACGCCTTAGCTTAACTTCAGTGCACTGTGCTTGTGCATTTCAGTCGCATCGAGCAGCCACTATGCAATTCGTAGTTCGTGTTTGGATAAATGTGTATATAGACTTGTTTTGATACTTGAGAAACTGATCTAGACATCAATGGGATCTGGATGTTTGAATTTATGTTCTGATTGCTGAACTTCCAAAATATGAGTGAATTTGACATTAGTCAATTGCATTTCTGTACCTGTTCTTTGATTTTACCTAAAACAGTATCCCATCACAAAATCTGCTTTAAGTGTAGCGTATAAAGAAAGGGTGTTAGCCTCCTCCTCACCTACCAATGAGAAATTCAAGCTGAGATAACAAATTAATCAAATATATTCCGAGTAGAATTCACGAAGCAAAACATACACGATTGGAGACTCGTGAAGGATACTAAAGTAAAAAATTGCAATCATTCATAAAATTAGTAAGTCTTGTATATAACATTCGTAGTTCTTGTATTAAAATTGGTAATCTTGTATATAACATTCGTAGTCATGTATATAAAATTCGTAGTTCTTAACTCAAAATTGGTAGTCTTGTATATAAAATTCGTAGCCTTGCACATAACATACGCATCACTATTTGTTTGTGATGTTTTATTTGAACTACAATATAATTCTGTTTAAGTTAATCAAAATTCGTATACACATTTAAATTATTTTTCAGAAACGGGAGAAAATCAAAAGCGACTTGAAGATGCAATTTCGAATTGAAAAAGATACGAATTGATTCCAAAAAAAAATAGGATATAAAAACAGATACAAATTGATTCCGAAAAAATAGGATCTAAAATTAAGTGCGATTACCATACTACCCTAAAAACATATTTATGCATTGAATATTTGGGAGAGTATTTATTATTTATTAGCCATTATATCTTTGATCGGAAGACTCACAAAAATTTTCATTTCTCATTTGATCCAAATTATCTTCATGTCTTGTTAAATCTAAATTAAAATAACTTAATTTATTTCATTTTAATATCAGATGTGTAAATTTTATATCAAAATGAAAATGCTCCTCATATCTTTTGGTCACCAATTTTCTTCCTTTTCATCTTCCTCTCTCACCTCGCGTGTTGATGCTTCCTACATCCCTGATGGATGTCTTTCTCGTCCCGCCTCGCGTGTTGATGTTTCCTACATCCCTCATGGATGCCTTCCTCGTTCCGCCTCGCGCGTGGATGTTTCCTACATCCCTCATGGATGCCTTCCTCTTCACGTCTCGCGCGTGGATGTGTTCTGTCTTGCAACGGTAAAGATGCCCAAGGTGGCCTGAACTCCAAATGTCGAAGAATGTACCGATTGGGTGGAGGTGCGTATCCATGGTAAAGGTGCCGAACATGGTCATTGCCTTCAGAAGTAGAGAGATGTACCAGATGATTTCGGATCCGATCAAAATGCCTTGCTAGAACTTTAAAAGATCAGTATATATATGTACTAAATGATAAAACTTTAATAATATGTATTGATGTTCTGAGTTGTTGTACCCATTATAAAAAAACAAAAAAGGTAAATTAACCATACAAATTCATTCTCTTTCTAATTTTCTTTTCATTCATCAAATCTTCTGAATCAGTAGGGAAAGATATAACATTTGCTGGTATGTCTGCCTCCATTTATTTACAGGCATTGGTTCAATAAAGCCAAAATGTCTGATACTGGCCAAATGGAAGCGGACTGTGAAGTTCATAAAATAAATATTGCCAAGTGCATATTGATTTGCCTCGGAAGCCACAAACATGTCCATTTGTTTTGTCTACAAAAAGATCAGAACCTTGTCCTCATATTGTTCTGTGACCGAACTCTCACCATGGCGATAGCCGATATTTACCTCTGAGAATGACAATGAATCTGAATCATATATGTACTGATTCGAATGACCTTACACCTAAAGTGGCACTTCATTACTCGAGCTCCTTTTGAAAATCAGCATTATCAACAAATGCCTAAAATCAAAAATATTAATGTTAGAAAAATGTTATGCCATCCTTTTAAAAACAAAGTAGATCCAGGTCTGTCATCCGAGAAATAAATGATGCCATTTTGATGTGATGAAAATTGGAAGAGATATCAAAGTCAGAAACCATACTGATTTCCAGCCATCAGGGTCCAAACATGCTGTAATTTTGGTGTTGAGAATCGATAAAGGTCCAGGTTCACGAACAATCTTTCCTCCGTACTGGCTTACTGCTTTCGCAGTCTTGTATACATCATTTGTCCCTATCGCAATCTGACACAAAGATTATGCAGAATTGTGAACATATTTGTTCAAAGGAGTATATATAACAATAACATGGACATTAGTGAAGAAGTGATCAAATCAATTCAATGGCTGGTTAAGACGGGGAAGTTAGATAATCAATCACCTGAGAATAAGCATTTCCTTTGTCGTATTCAGTGACTCCATAATTATAAGTCAGCTCAACGGCTGGATTCTTGCCTTCAGGACCATAGCACATCAGAGCTGTTGAGTACTGCATAATGTGCAAAGTTGTAGATTCGAACAAACATCATCAAATCAATTATTTACAAATTAATCTGAAGAAAACTCTACAATTACCTTTAAATAGGGGTCATCTTTTCTCCGGAAAAGCTCCATCCCATATGCCTTCATTGAAAGAAAAAAATGCCTTCATAGTAAACATGAAATTCTAAAACTAAGTAGAAAATAACCTGATGGGATGCTTACGCGCAGAAAATAACCTTTTCATAAAATCTTATCGATCGACCAAGATCACCAACTCGAAGCATGACTCGGCACAGCGGCTCCTGGGTTGGTAACCCTTCCAACAACTTAAATTGATAACCAGTTGGATCTTGAACGAAAGCGATCACACGATTCACACCATCACCTTCATTTGAAGGCTCAGGTTCTCTTGTAACTCTACCACCCTTTGCCTTTGCAAGGTCTACAGTTTTCGCAACCTTTAATAAACCAACAAGGAACATCCAATTCAGAACCTACTTAGTTACTACTTACCAACACGACCATCTGGCTAGAGATAAATGTACATGTATTGTACTGGCTCAGTTAGCAACACTTAATATTAAACTTCAGCACCTTTTATGGGCGCTTCTCAGTTAGCAAATACGTTTAGTTAAATAAAATGTCCAACTACAAATCAAGAACTAGAAGTGAAAAAAAAAACATACATCCCCGACAGAGACGCCAAAATAGCCAAATCCATTCCCAATGTCATACTTGTTAACACCGTAATCTGCTAGCAACAAAGTGCACGATATTGAACATAGCAACAGAATTCAAAGTAAACAACAAGAGGATCTGAAAAAGTGACACAAATACCTATACAAAAGGAAGCTTAGCTTACTGTATGTTAGTTCAACAGTAAAATTAGAATCTTCCGGTCCATATCCAAGAAAGGCATTCCCATATCCATCCTCCGGAATGTCCCGTCGCCTCAACAACTTCATTCCTAAACATTCCGTATAAAATCTGCATCACCAAACAAGAAAAAAAATCCATAAAAAAACGAATAGATTCTCACAAAGCCAGTAACTAATAATATTTTTACTTAATAGTCTTATCCAAGTCTCCAACATTATAAACAGCATGTAGCATTCTCCTCTTATCATTTCTGACCCACTCCCCTAAATTCAACGCAGTTCCTCCAAGCGCTGCAGCTTCTGCTACATCGCCATCAGACTTCATCAATGTGGCACCAAAACCTCCTAAAGCCGGAAACAGAGGGACGCCTGCTACATAATTCTCAAGTAGCTAAAATTCGAAGCTTACATAAATTCAAACAATCAATCAATCACCAAAATGAATGAAAAACGGAATTCCGATTGTGCTTACCGGCGCCGAGATGAACGAGGGCGAGCCGGCGAGTAGGATTGTAGCAAGACGAGAAGGTGATACGTCGACGACGCGACGAGAATGCGGATGAAGATGACCATGTAAACGACGCCGTAGAAAGGTGAAGTGACGAAAAGCAACTCGCTGAAGTTGCCATTGGAAGGAGCACTCACCGCTCTTTCTCTCTCTCTCCTCAATCCAACCTGAGCCATTCTCCATCGTAACGGCGTCGTTTGCTAATTTATTTAATTTTGTACTTTTACAAGAATTTATGAACTCTTAGGTAAAGGAAACGGGATGAGCGTTAAAATGAGGCATCAATGAGTATGAGGTAGTGAGGTACGATCTTATCCGTTCATTTCAGTTGTCAAACTCATCTCATTGCAATATGTGTCCTATTACCAAAAATCCATCAAAAGCAAAAACTATTCCCTGTCACATCATCAAAATGAGTGGCTCACAATGTGTCTCACTGCCTCACTTTAATAACCTTGCCTAAACCGAGTGCTCCCCAAGGAAACGGATCAAATAGAAACCATACTTATAGATAAAAACTAAAAACCTAATAAAATATTGACAAGTGTATATTTCGACCAATCAGAATTCATCTCGTTCAGGGCGCTTTTTGTAAATAAAAAAAATTAACGCGTACTTATTTAAAAATACATAAAAGATACGAGGGGTATAATCGTCCTAAATTTTGTTTTAAGTCTGATCATTACGGGTTTAAGGCTGATCATTTTGGTTGTCGCGCGACCAGCCTTAACATTTGCGTCGCGTCCAGTTAAGACATTAACAGGCAACTCGTTTACTGTTCATCTGTCGACTGAGAGATGATATGTCGACTGGGAGAGGAAAGATCGACGATGAAGACTGATCATTGTTAAGTTTTAGGTCTGATCATAATAATTTTAATTCTGATCATTACTGGTTTAAGTTTGATCATTGTTTTTTAAGTCTAATCATTACTAGTTTAAGTCAGATCATTGTTTTTTAAGTCTGATCATTATTGTTTAAGTCTGATCATTATTGGTTTAAGTCTGATCATTGTTTTTTAAGTCTGATCATTACTGGTTTAAGTCTGATCATTACTGGTTTAAGTCTGATCATTGTTTTTTAAGTCTGATCATTACTCGTTTAAGTCTGATCATTGTTTTTTAAGTCTGATAATTACTGGTTTAAGTCTGATCATTACTGGTTTAAGTCTGATCATAATAGTTTTAAGTCTGATCATTATTGTTTTAAGTCTGATCATTGTTTTTTAAGTCTGATCATTACTGGTTTAAGTCTGATCATTGTTTTTTAAGTCTGATCATTATTTTTTAAGAATGGTCATTACTGGTTTAAGTCTGATCATAATAGTTTTAAGTCTGATCATTGTAGTTTTAAGTCTGATCATTGTTGTTTTAAGTCTGATCATTACTGGTTTAAGTCTGATCATAATTATTTTAAGTCTGATCATTGTTGTTTTAAGTCTGATCATTACTGGTTTAAGTCTGATCATTACTGGTTTAAATCTGATCATTGTTTTTTAAGCCTGATCATTACTGGTTTAAGTCTGATCATTGTTGTTTTAAGTCTGATCATTACTGGTTTAAGTCTGATCATAATAGTTTTAAGTCTGATCATTGTTGTATTAAGTCTGATCATTGTTTTTTAAGTCTGATCATTGTTGTTTAAGTCTGATCATTACTTTTTAAGTCTGGATCATTGTTGTTTAAGTCTGATCATTGCTGTTTTTAAGTTTGATCATTCGAAGTTTAAGTCTGGATCATTGTTGTTTAAGTCTGATCATTGCAGTTTTTAAGTTTGATCATTCGAAGTTTAAGTCTGATCATTAACAACTCGATGACTAAATTGAAAATAAAATTATTAGGATATATGGAATGACTATAATACCTCTCCCGTGTTTTGTTCGGGATTTCGACTAAATGGGACACGTGTCAGCTTGAAATTGAATTTTTAGTTTTTATATATAAAATAGGTTTGTACCTTTTCTTTTCTTTTTTTGATTGAGTGCTTTAGCACTAAAGTTGCAGCATCTGTTCTTTTTTTTTTTGATGCGCTGATAGGGACTTGAACCCGGGATCCTCATGCCCGGGTGGAGCGCTCAACCAGTGAGCCAACTCACTTCGCCCTAAATAGGTTTGTACCTGAACCAAACTCTTTGGTAAATCTATAATTAATTAATTAATATTTATCCCTTTAGCTAATCAAATCAGGACACGATTTAGCCCCAAAATAATAAATAAATCCCCAAATTAGAATTCCATAATTCAAACTCTGCTCTGTTTATCGATCAAACTCAGGTTCGGCTCCGATGTCGATGATCAAGTACGCCGCGGGAGCAAAGTGGCACACAGTCCTCGTAGACGACGGAGAAAAAGTCAGCTTAGCCGGCCGCATCAGTCACGTCCTCTCAGACAGCTACGAATCGTTACAATCCCTTCTGATGCACCTGGTGAATGCTTACGTCATCAACACCATTAAAGCAGCCTCGCCGCTCGACTACGACTATGAAGTCACCATCTTGCCCTGGACCGACTTCTTTTTGGCCAACCATGATGATCAAGGCTTCATCTTTCTCGTATATCTCACAGCCCAATCAGCCGGTCACCGAAATTACTTCAAGAATCGAACCTCAGTGCAAGAGAAGAAGCTGGAGATTTCGCCGGAGAAGATGATACCGATTCTGATCAATAAATTGAGTGAAACTCAGAAACAGAATCAGCCATTGAGATTAAAAAGCTGCTGTGGCATTTGCGAAGAATCTACAACTGTGGCTGAATTTCATCACTGCATGAATGATGTTGTTGTTGTTGTTGAGGATGGATACAGAACGAAGGCCGGTCCAATTATTCCGCCGACGGTCCAATCGGGCGTGAAGGGTCCGACCTGGTTGTATACTCTATTCGGTCCAATGCCGATAGTTGACCGTTTTACTGCTGAAGTTCAAAAAATTGCAGGTTTAGGCGATTAGGCGCTGAATACTAGATGTTGATCAGCTTCATTCTTAAAGCACCATATAAGCTGATTTTGTGTTGAAATTTTCATTAGCATCAGGAATCCAATGAAGAGCGTTGTCAGTTTCACTATAATCGATCCATATGGTTTAATTCTTCCAACAAAATGAAGGTCTATTTTCCCGGTTGACATTAATATAAATTTGCCCCCTTTGATATATTGTGCTCTTAGAATCTTGCTAACTAGTTTATTTGGTTGTTAAAGTATCTTCAACAACTGTTTAGTATGCAGTGCATCATTTAATGGGTTAATTGCAAAAACATAGTCTGGACTATCGGCTGATTTTAATTGGGTACCGAACTTTTTTAATTTTCAATTTAGTGATTTTTTAATTTCCAAATCTCTAAAGCACATACCTACTTCCTTCATAGACTTGCATGATTAATTTTTGTTTCCCCAGACAATGCACCGGATTCGGATTCGAATCCGATGTAGCGCACTCTGCAAGGTGTAAAATAAAGTCGTTTCAATTAAAATGGTATCGTTTTTTTAAAAATTTTAAAAAATAATAAACTAGGATTAAAACGACAATGTTTACAACTCACAACAAATTGTTAAGCTGCACCGAATTATTTTCAGAATACACCTGCCTTCGGTTTTAAAATTCCACCAGAAATCATTCAATTATTTTTAGGATTTTGGTAATGCATCAATATATACAAGGGAATTTCTTGAGCAAACTAATTTTAGCATGACTACTTTTTTTATTTTTATAATGGGTGGGTATAATAATTCAGAACATTACAATACAACGACGTCTTATCATCTAGTACATATATATACTGATCTCCGCAGTTCCAGCAAGAAATCTTGATCGGATCCGAAAACATGTGGTATATTATCTTCCCTTCTGAAGCGCATGCCAGATTCGGCTCGTTTACCATGCATGGATCTGCCCCCAAATCACCGGTACATTCTTCGACACTTGGAGCTCAGGCCAACAGGCCACTTTGGGCACCTTACCGTTGCAAGACTCGGCATGTCCATCTTGACAGTCGCACCTTCGCGAGGGAGGAAGCATCAAGCGCGAGGCGTGAAGAGGAAGCATACACGAGGGATGTATAAAGCATCACGGGCGAGGCGTGAAGAGGAAAGCATCCACGACGGATGTAGGAAGCATCCACGCGCAAGGCAGTACGAGGAAGAGAAAGAGGATAATTATAAGAAAATTGGTGGCCCCCAGAATTCGAACCCAGGGCATAAAGATCCAACCATCTTAGGGTGTACTCCTTAACCAAAAGACCACCACCCCTGTTGACAGCATGATTACTTCTTTCATGTTGCCGATAAGAATTCACTGTTTTATCCATAAATTTTCTTCCATGTTCCGTCTTTAATGTAATGAAAAGCTTCTATTTTTTGTGCGCCCAAATCATTGAGGTAATCTCATACATATCGGATACATATACACTGGGGCGCGCTCAAATGAAAACCATCTTATGCTAAGAACCAAGGAACCAATCTCAGCCGTTGGATGATTTCATCCAACGGCTCCACAACGCGCAACGTGTCCCAGCCGCCATTTGTGTTCACACTACAAACTAGTGTGAACGCGTCAGGGACACCTGGCGCGCCCACATGAAAACCATCTTATGCTAAGAACCTAGGAACCAATCTCAGTCGTTGGATGATTTCATCCAACGGCTCCACAATGCGCCACGTGTCCCAACCGCCATTTGTAGTGTGAACGCGTCAGGGACACGTGGCCCGCCCACAAAGCACGGGGGTTAGTGGGACATGTGGCGCGTTGTGGAGCCGTTGGATGAAATCATCCAACGGCTGAGATTGGTTCCTAGGTTCTTAGCATAAGATTGGTTTTCATTTGAGCGCTTCTCCATATACACTATTAGAGTATTTGAAGCATGACAATGCAAAGGGTACCGATTCAGATTTGAACTTGAATCACTCGATGAAGTACATGTTATCTTGGCACCTCTAATTTTAAAATCCACGAGCGTAGGGGTCAACATTCAGCCCTAGGGCTCAACAGCCCTACATGAAGCCCTACGACCTATGAGCCCTAAGGCCGACCCATCCCTGAGTTCTGGCCTTAGAGCCCTAAAGGCTCAAAGTCGAACAAAGGCCATGATTTCAAAGCCGTATTCGGCCCTCGAGCCCAACCTAACTAGGACCTAATTGAGCTCGGCCCTGCCCGCCCTAAAAAGCCCGACCTAATACGACCTAATAATGTTTTACTCGGCCCGACCTAGAAAAGTCCGACCGTTAAGCCCTTTCATATTTTACCTTTTATATATCAATCATTTATAATACACTTAAGTCACTTAGATTAATTTTTATCTATAAATTTTTACATAATGATAGATGATATATTTCAATATATCTGTTAATTTTATATTTATAATTAATTTTATTAATTCATTTAACTTATATAAATATGATTTAATTATATAAAATTGTTTTTCCGAAAATAGAAAGTTGATGTTGTTAAATATTATGTGCCTTTGTACTTTTTTTAAAGATATGCTAATCTTAATAAATGATTTTTTTAAGCCCAGCCCTAAGTTCGGTTCAAAAATCAAGGGCCGGCCGGATTCGGCCTAGAAGCCCTTTCATTACTCGGCTCTAAGGCCGACCCTAGGCTTGATAATTTGAGGCTAGGACGGCCCGACCCTAATTTTTTCAAAAGCCCTCTCAAAAATTCATTTGTTCGGCCCTAAGTCCTTTTAGTAAGGGTAGGGCCAGCCCTGCTCTACCCATTGTCGACCCCTACATGAGCGTCGACATACACATCTATGAGAGAATCTCAGCACTGTCTCAGTACGCCTCCACGAAAGGAATGACCTAAATAACACTAGTAACACGATATGATTTGAACCGTGTCAACTCAACCATCACCTTACTGGTCAAATCATGCTCTTTGTTCAATCAAAAAATTTGACAATTCATGACAAAGTTCCATTTTAATGACATCTTTGCATAAGAAAATGTTCATTCTTTTTAGGGGTGGGCGTGGGACGAGTTGTGCTCGTTCCTAACCCGATCCGAAATAATGATCGGGTCATTTATTTGAATACTAACCCGGCCCGAAAGGCCGGGTCAATTATGTGAACCCAAACCCAACCCTAAAACTAAAATTTATAAAAGTCATAAAACATTCAACATCACCTATCATGATATAAATACTTTAAAAATATAAGCTTAAATCACTAATTTATGATGTAAAGTTTAGTATTACGATTTTATTTTTCATTGCAAATCAGTTACTTATTCATATGTGATGTGATAATGCACGAGAAAACAAATAGATTAATTGGTATGTTAGTCACATTCATTCAAATGAGGTGTAAGGTTCGAATGTTGTTAAAAATCTAATATTTTTTATATTACTTATAAAATCGGATAACCCGATACTCAATCCTAACCCGACCCGAAACTCATACCGGGTTGAATTAACCCCACATTAAGTTGACCTCGTGTCGGGCCGGATTTTATGCACCCCTAATTCTTTTGGGTGTGAAATATTTGACAATTCATGACAAAGTTCCATTTTAATGACATCTTTGCATAAGAAAATCTTCATTCTTTTGGGTGTGAAATATAGGAAATAATAGAAATGCTGGAGATATGGATAGAAGTAGAAGGTCGTTTTTCGTCGGTGGGCCAACGCATTTTGTCGACTTGTGTGACTTCAACGTCAAGGCCTACCGTGCGACCAAAGAAGCTCAAGCCGCAGCGATGGAGCTTCCGAGTTATCAATTAGGTTTCCGTTCGTCCATTTCCGATTCGAATTTGCTGCACTATACTGCGCCGCGGCGAGCTGGAAATCGACGATTGCGATTAGTCTCTACTGCTGCCGTTACCGCTTCTGATTCTCCTCCAGTGGCTGAGAAGACGAATGCGCTGACAATCAAACCCGTCTACGTCCCGACGCCGCCCAACGGACCTCTCCGCACTCCTCACAGCGGGTAGAAGTTACACCTCTCAACTAGTCATATGCTATCTGCTGTTTTGACAATTTCTGCGTTACTGCATGTCATTTGTGTGGACCTTGTTTCGGTGTATCAGATATCATTTCGATGGGAGTACTAGGAAGTTTTTTGAGGGATGGTACTTCAAGGTTTCTGTTCCGGAAAAGAGGCAAAGCTTCTGTTTTATGTATTCTGTTGAAAATCCTGCATTTAAGAAGAGGTTAAATCCTTTGGAAGTGCTGCAACATGGACCGCGCTTTACCGGAACCGGTGCTCAAATACTTGGGGCCGATGACAAGTATATTTGTCAGTACACTGAAGAATCCGGTTCATTTTGGGGGAGTAAGTTATGGATTAATGATGTTCACTGAAATTATTGATGATGTTGCCAATGCAAGGGTGCTGGTTATATTGAACCTTGATTCCTTATCTTGATAAAGTACGGTGTCTGATTTATTCCATTTTGGTGCGGTGTAAATCTTCAGGAGTTTAATATTATTTTTTTTCGTTTTATGACATAGGCAGACATGAGCTCAAGCTGGGTAGTACTTTCTCATCAAGAGAGAACTTGAAACCTCCCGATAAAGAGGTTACTCCTCAGGTTGGTTGCTGTCTTATCTATTTGATGGTGCCGTAAAGCTTAGTTTAGAATCTATGATATAATGCATATGCATTACAGTAGTTAAGTTTCCATATAGTAAAACCTAGCGTATTGCCAGACGTGCAGCATGTAACTAGATTGATCACTGCAGGAGTTTAATAGAAGAGTTTCAGAAGGTTTCCAAGTAACTCCCCTTTGGAATCAGGGTTTCATTCGTGATGATGGGAGGTAATATTTACTGTCCACTTTACCATGTTCGAAACTACTTCTAGTGTCTTTAATTTCATGTTGAATTGTTTTGTACACCATTTCCTTAGGTTCCATTATCTGTATCTGTCTGTCAATGATTGAGGTTGTTTTGAACACAGCTTTACTATTTATAATACAGAACAAACTATACTGAAGTTGTGAAGACTGCAAGGTGGGAGTATAGTACTCGCCCTGTGTATGGCTGGGGTAATGTCAATTCCAAACAGAAGTCAACAGCAGGGTGGCTAGCTGCTTTTCCTATATTCGAACCACACTGGCAGATATGCATGGCAGGCGGATTGTCAACAGGTTTTATGCTACATTCTTTTCCCCCTCTCTTATTTTTTGGCTATTATTCTAAAATAAGGGCTTTCAAGAAAAATATGTATTGTGGACATAATCATGCAAGTTGGATCATCCAGCTTCAAATGTGGTTCTCATGGAGTAAAGTTCAGTTATTGTTTATCATTAATTCGATCATTGTTATGTTCTGACTCAAAGGCATGTTAACCTGCTCCATGTAATCTGCTATCGAGAGAAAATACACATGATATTAATACCATGAGCTGTCCGTTGCTGACAGTAACAATATATGAAATCACAAGAACAATTTTCTCGAGTTCATTACCTTTTTCCGTATTTCAGGTTGGATAGAATGGGAAGGTGAAAGATATGAGTTTCATGATGCTCCATCCTATAGTGAGAAAAACTGGGGAGGAGCCTTCCCTAAGAAATGGTTCTGGGTAAATACTTTTCTTGAAAAAATGTACCTCATGTCTCTCATTTGAATGTGACAAGGACTGTCCTAAATTTTAAAAATATGCTGGTAACATGGTTTGGTTTTAATATATACCCTTTGTTCACAAATTGCAGGTTCAGTGTAATGTCTTTGAAGGTGCAAAAGGAGAAGTGGCTTTGACCGCAGCTGGTGGCTTGCGGGAGTTACCTGTGCCACCTGGCTACTATGAGAATGCTGCCCTGGTACATTTTATCCGATTGTGTTGATTATTTTCATGTGGTCCGACGTAGTGATAGATAGAGAACAGTAAAGAGGTGGTGCACATTTTTAAAAACATTTATTCCCTCGAGTAGATTGTGGAAAACGAAATAACATGTATATAAATGCAACTTTGAGTTTTATATTTGATGTAGCTGCCATACCCGCCTTCTGCGTTTAATGCTGACTGTTTCTCTTGATTCATTTTAGTTTTATGTATTGGTTCTGCTTGTAGAATTTCATTTTTTTTTTAAATATGGTTCTGCTTGTTGCAGATTGGAGTGCATTATGATGGAGCTTTCTATGAATTTGTGCCATGGAATGGAGTTGTAAATTGGGAAGTGACTCAGTGGGGCTATTGGTTTATGTCTGCCGAAAATGATAGGCATATGGTACGTAGTTCTTATGATTATAAAGTAAAGAGATTGTTTCATGCAACATGTTATACTCTTGCAAGTAGAAAAAAACATAGAACCGGGGTCATAAACGTTTACTTCAACCAAATCCATGAGTCAAATGAAATACTGGGTCGGGTTTGTGTGTATTTGTTCCTTGAATGCTTCCTCAAACCTGTTTTATCTTTTCTCATTAGAATTCCCGAATTACTGTAATTTCATCCCAATTGGAAGGAAATTCCACTTATCAAAATTTGAGTGGTACTTATCAGCCAGTTGACAAAATTTATGAAAATGGCAGGTTGAACTGGAGGCAACAACAGAGGATCCTGGGACTACATTGCGTGCTCCGACTTCAGAAGCTGGCCTTGCTCCAGCTTGTAAAGATACCTGTCAGGGTCTCCTAAAATTGAAAATCTGGGAGAAGAGGTCGGATGGGAGCAAGGGAAAGGTATACCACGTCTATATAGTAATCCGGTGAAAGCAATTAGGTTTGTTATCTACTACTATTACTCATGATAAAAATCCCTTATGAATCCAGAGTATATTGGAAGTGACAAGCAACATGGCAGCTTTAGAAGTGGGTGGGGGGCCATGGTTCTCCCCATGGAAAGGCCAGACTGCAGCACCAGAACTCCTGAAAAGAGCCCTTCAGATACCAGTGGACGTAGATGGCATTTATAAGTTGGCTCCTTTAATCAAACCCCCTGGTTTGTAGATCCTTTGTTAGCTGTGGAATCCGGATCATCAAATTCACTGGCAACTGTAGCCACATCCAGGTAAATTTCAGTGCTCAGTTATGTGCACACACGGCACATTTCATGTCATGTATCTTTTTCCCTAAAAAAAATTTTAAATTTATTAACTAGGACCCCCATTATGCGCAACTAATATTTGTTTATAAGTAAATTGAGTTAGGCCTCTTTGCCTCCCGTTTCAGCTTCTGTTTTCTTTGTGATCTGAATTTATTTACTTGGAAGATACTGAGATCCGCAAAAATATCATTTTCGCCCCGCACTTCACCATCTGTTTACATATCGGTATGTTTCTGAATAGATAGAGCAAAGTGAATATCGGTATTGACCCACTATTTATATTTTATATATACATGATTGCGACATGCACCGTTATATAGGGTTATTCACCAGACTGCCCCTCTTTCAAACTCAAATCACCCCTTTACTCCCTTTCAAATTCAAATAACCAGAATGCCCATTTTTTACATTCTAGGTTTCCCGGTTCACCTCAAACCGGGAATGTGTCAAAACATGCTCTTTTTTTCGTCCACGTTTTGTCCACGCATGCCCTAACCCCCGGCCACGTAATCCTTATTTATGTTCCCGGTATGAGGAAAATCGGAATATTAGAAAATTGACATTCCCGGTATGAGGGAAACCAGAATATTAGAAAATTGACATTACCGGTTTCCCCAAAATCGGGAATGTAAAAAAAGGGACATTCTGGTTATTTGAATTTGAAAGGGGGTAAATGGGTGATTTGAGTTTGAAAGAGGGGCATTCTGGTGAATAACCCCATTATATACTACTACTTATTATCTTTTACTGCTATTGAAACACAGGCTGTCTTTTGATCAAAGATTGGAGTGGAGGAATCAATGGATGAAAAAATAATAAAAGTATGTATGTACATCGTACATGTACCTAGCTAGTTTATTCTCAATAATTCACAGACTGATCAAGTACCCATGTTCAATCATTTAGGAAATAAATAATTAAATACTATCCAATGCATGATTGTTAACATGTCTGCTTTTTTGTATTTGTAAATCTGAATTACACACCAACTCTGAAGCCTGTTGCAACACCCCTATCACATTGGTTGGCTGTTAATCACATGTTTTGTTTTTTCTGTGTTCTTAATTTATGTGATGAATACTGCTTACCCTGGTTGGCAGTGTTAACAATGGAGGAACATTGAAAGTAGGAAGTGCAGAAATAATGCGGATGATAATGTAGAAGACGACACAACAACAACACCACCAAGTAGTAGCTTTAATCAATTCACTGCCTCATCTGTCATCTTGGACTTTATGGTGGGTCTTCAGCTTCAATAATGTCCACTTTATGTCACTAATTCTACAAAAAGAAAACACACCCCTCACGCCATCCGTAGCAAGGTGAGCGATAAGCAATAATAGAGAGACTTTATTATTTATTGCTCTGATGCAGCAGGTGAGCAAAAAAAAAGAGCAAAAGGCAATGTTTGATAGGCACTAATAATGAAGAGGGTGTTGGAAAGGAAAGCAATAAGTGGGATTCACTTAAATTTATGAAGAAATAGAAAAGAAATGTGTTTTTTGTTGATTTAAAATTAAATAAAAATACGAAATGTCATAAAATGAACGTTATAGGGACATACAACTATTTGAATTCATATACAAAAATAAAAATATTTTAAAATAAAAATAAAAAAATCAGAAAAATGAAAGAATTTTGGGACAAAAAAATTTAATTGAAGTGATAATGTGAATAATTGAAATGGTTATGAGTTTTGTTTTTTACTTTCATTGCTACAAAATAAAATATAGACAGATTTTTATTTTCGCTCTTTGTTCTTTTACTGCGTTAAAATATATAAAGCAACGAGGCATTTTTGCTCATTGCTTTTAGCTTTACTTACTACATGACTTTTATGAAAACATACTATTTTTGCACATTGTTCTTTGCTCATTGCTCTCTTACTAAAGATGCCCTCACAATAGAGAATATACAACATATTCAAGCTAAGATGACATTCACCAATGCTGCTACTGTTACTAATCCTGAGATTCATACTGTAAATATATCACGGTGCGACTCGAACCCTTAACCTTATAAGAGCAGGCTGATGTTCCCACTATGAGACCTGTTGTCGTTGACAGTTCACTAAAAAAGTATATCTTATACTAATTCAGCTCAAGTCCGCGCATGTTGCATGATGATTTATAACATCTGTATGTTTCTTATTTTAATCCCTCTGATTGATCTGTAGTTGTGTCATTGAAAGTTGAAATTGAAAGCCAATAAAATACACTACAATGACTTTCAGCCAGTGTTATATTTATAACCATTTTAGCACTCTGATAACTCTCATCGACTTACTAGCAAGCACCATTGATCAATGGCTAAAATTGCTCTAGGTCGTGCCAGCGAGGCCCTCCAACCTGACTGTATTCAGGCCCTCGTCGTAGAATTCATCTGCACTTTCCTCTTTGTTTTCGCGGGTGTTGGATCCGCCATGGCTGCCGGTACATAACTACTTCCTCGGTCTCATTCTCACTCTGTTTTATAACTTTGATCAGTTGGGCTTGTTTTGATAGTTTCGTATTTATTTATGATGAGAGCAGATAAGTTGGCCGCTAATGCGATGGTGGGCTTGTTCGCTGTGGCCGTGGCACACGCACTAGTTGTTGCCACCATGATCTCAGCTGGCCTCCGCATCTCCGGTGGCCATCTCAACCCTGCTGTCACGCTCGGTCTCGCTGTGGGAGGCCACATCACTCTCATCAGATCCGTTTTGTACTTCATTGATCAGCTACTCGCTTCGGCTGCAGCTTGTGCTCTCCTCAAGTACCTCTCCGGAGGCCTGGTACACCTCTCCTTTCAATTTTCGATACAGCTTGTTGTGAGAAATTTCCTTTTGTTTTATAAATATTTTCAAAATATCACTTTTGTCACAAACGATATCCATAAACCTACATTAGTATTAATCTGATGACAAGATACAGAGTAGGGAAAGAAAGTTTTAAAAAATAATATTTTAATTAGGAAAAGACGGTTAGTTATAGATGAACGCTCAAATGAGAATCTCTTTATGTTTCAAGACGATGAGAACTCAATATTCACTTTAAAAGTGTATCATGAAGTCATTGTGTGGTACTGATAAATGTCTCATTTGCATATTCAAACGTACATTTAATGAAAAGTCAATGTCATCATCATCAAGTTTGACTTTGTTAATGAGACACGTATAAGATGCACATTCGAAGATGCATCTTGATCTAATAGTCAGATGTGCATTCTCCGATTCTTAAATTATAAAGGGATTCTGGACCGAGCGCCTCATAAGTTATATATGTAATTATCAAAATGTGGCATTTTGGAAAACTTATTTAGGCTTGGAAACTGATTTTCAATGAACTACATGGAATTAATTGGAGCAGGCGACGCCAATCCACACGCTGTCCAGTGAAGTGAGCTACCTTCAAGGTGTGATAATGGAGATAATCCTCACATTTTCACTCCTCTTCACAGTCTACGCCACCATAGTCGACCCCAAGAAAGGAAGCGTGGAGGGGAGTGGACCATTGTTGACCGGGTTCGTGGTGGGTGCCAACATCTTGGCGGGAGGTGCATTTTCCGGTGCATCAATGAACCCGGCTAGATCATTTGGACCGGCTTTGATTAGTGGCGATTGGACTGATCACTGGGTCTACTGGGTTGGACCCCTCATCGGTGGTGGTCTTGCCGGATTCGTCTTTGAGAACTTCTTCATTGTCAGATCGCAGCATGTTGCTCTTGCCAGAGATGACGAAGCAGATTATTGATCATTGCAATTATTTGATCCATGCCTCCATGTAGTCAGACTGGGCATAATAGATCTTCTGCTTGCTTCTTATTGTGCATGCCCATTTAATAAATCATAATTATGACACTTCTCATGCAAGTAGCCGTATGCATTCTTCAGTATTCAATAAGAGAATTCTGAACTATTTACTGGATTCATCAATCATAGTTTTGGTCAAATAACTAATATGTAGTCATATCAGAGATTGCTCGGAACTCGACAGGTATTTTTGGGCCTTGAGATTGAAGTATGCTCTTGAAATTATTGCCAAGTCCGGTTTATTGGGATCCAAGCCCTGTGAGTTTCCTATGGATTCACATCATTAACTAGCATCTGTTGAGGGACCTGATCTTGACAATCCAGAGAGGTATTGACTCGTCTAGTTTATCTAACTATCACTCGTCCGGAGCTCTGCTATGGTGTTCATACTTTGTCTCAGTTCATGCAGTCACCGAAAGAGCCTCATTCCATCCGGTCACCCTGGTCAAGGTCTACATCTGTCCCAAGAGAGTGCTTTAGAGTTGACAGCTTATTGTGATTTTGACTGGGCATCTTGTCCCTTACACGACGGTCCGTCACAGGGCTACTTCATCACATTGGGTTGTTCTCCCATTTCCTGGAAGACTAAGAAACAAGTCACATTATCTCAATCTTCAGCTGAAGGTGAATATAGATCCATGGCCTCTACATGCAGCGAGATCATATGGCTTCACTCTTTACTGCGCTCTCTTGGCGTAAAACACCATTCCCCAGTTCGATTACTATGTGATCGTCAAGCTGCGTTGCATATTGCTACTAATCCAGTTTTTCATGAGCGGACAAAACATATTGAGGTTGATTGTCATTATGTTCGAGATATTGTTGTTGCTGGTACGATCAAGTTGAGTCATGTTTCCACCTTGCAACAATCGGCAGACATCTTAAGGCGTTGATCAAAGCGCATTTTCAGTATCTTTTAGGCAAGTTGGGCATTGTTGATCTCCATGCTCCAACTTGAGAGGGAGTATTGGAAACGATACGTTTCCTATTCCAAATGATTTGTTTCCTATTCCAAAAGATAACTATTTCCATTCATTTTGTAATTTAATGTAGATTACTCTGTACAATCCTTTGTATTCAGCCCTTTAGAGGCATAATAGACATCGACAAAATTCTCCAAAACATTCTTGTTTCAAGGGATGTATTTTTGTTCATTATTTTTGTATTTCGAACTCGAGTCTGGTGAAGCCCTAAATGATTTTATGTGTGTTTTTCTTTTTATGCATATATAAAGTTCCTGATTTTTTCCATTATATAAATTATAGTTGTTCACTATTCTTGTAATTTTAAATTTCCTGTAAATGAAATTTATTGCAAATAAAACAAAATATGTATGTAAATATAAAATAGCATTAAGAACGAAAATCTCAAAACGTGTTCACAACATACGAAACCCTAAACCGAAAGAGAAATTTAGCTACTCATTGTCATGGAAATAAACACAAATATTTTTGATGAAAAAGAAGTAGAAAATCTCTGTATCGTCGAAAGCTTCGCGTTCTTCGTCTTCTCCAGAGCTGTCTCAGTCTTTGTTATATGATGAGATGCTGGAAATCGTAACCCAAAGATCTTATTTATAGCAAAAAAATAGGGTTTCCAAGTCTGTTTTTGGGCTCAATTTCTAAGTTTCGGGCTTGCTGACGTCATCAAAACGCGTGTTGACAGTAGCAACCGCGTTTCGCCTTAACGTTACGGCCGCGTTTCCTTTAGACATTAGCGTCGAGCTAATGTCTCTACGAAACGCGGTACCCACTGAGTCCCGACTTCGGCTATTGATTTGACAATCCAAATGACCTCGGATGCTCTCGGTGTGAACTAGAGAGTTGTAGGGAATTGAGTCAGCTACGCAACGGCATGTAACTCATATTTTTCTGATCAGCGGTCAATTCCCAGCGCTCCGTCGAGCGTCCAAAGGTCTGATCTGCCATTGTGATGTTTTTGGCATGAAAAACCATCTTTTATGCTCGTTTCCTCCTAGAGCTTTCGAAACACCTGGAATGCAAAACCATACTAAAAAGTAACTGTTCGCATATAAAAGTGTCGAAATAAATAGGATTAGTTGATTCGATGAGTCGTTATGTTTTGCCGGCGATAACATTTTGGCCGAAATGTCGCCAGAATTTTCGAAGTTTCCAGCGACAGTTTGACAACAATCTGACAACTTTTTTCCACCGAAATTGTAGTTAATATGTTTGCTTTATCTATGACATATACACATAGGAGCGATCAAATGAGGCAAGCAAATTAGAATGAGGCAAGTGAGGCACGATCTTAACCACACATCTAACCCCCCGTGCATTGTGGGCGCGCCACGTGTCCAAATAGTAAAACCCACTAACTCATAGTGTGAACGCAAAAATGGCGGCTGTGAACGTGGCTTCGCCACGTGTCACAATGGAAGGCCGAGATCGTGCCTCAACCGAGTGCTCCCCTACACCAACATAAACTAATCGCAATACATATAAGAAATATTTCAATTCGGTCACAATTTTATACTATAAAAGTTTAATAGGGAATTTTTTTCTCATAGACTACGAAAAGATACATAATCTAAGCGGCACGCTCTGTTTTTATTTTATTTTTTATAATATGGTACAACAATTACATTGCGTATGACTAATCATTATCATCTAGTACACATATATATTTTGAAGCTCTAGCTAGGCATCTTGATCGAATCCTAAATCATCAGGTACATCTTTCTACTTCTGAAGCGCATGTCAGGTTCGTCACCTTTACCATGGATTTGCACATCTACCCCACCGGTACATTCTTCGACACTTGGAGCTCATGCCACATTGGACACCTTTACCGTTTGCAAGACACCTTCACGAGGGAGGAAGAACACGCACGCGCGAGGCGTGAAGAGAAAGACATCCATGAGGGATGTAGGAAGCATCCACGTGCGAGGCGGGACGAGGAAGAGGAAAATAAAGAAAAATCTCACAAAATTGTGAGAGAAATTGGTGACCACGGGATTGGAATTCGGAATGTAAAAATTCATGACAGACTCTTTAACTAACATGGCACCATCCCTATTGATGAGGCACGGTATGTTGTAACCTCCTAAAATTTGTAATCCTACTTCTCGGCATATGTCATCTGTTTCGCTCTTAATTGCATCTATACATGTGTAATTGATAGTTTTTTTTTTGTTTTTTGATTGGGCTGGTTAGTGGTTATGTTAGTACCCATTCTGAGAAGAGATGAGGAATCGAACCACGGAGCCTCAAAGACCCTGCGGTTAGTTGCTCCATCCTCATGTGTAATTGATAGTTTGTATAGTAAAAAATAGACGTTGGAATAGGGGGTGGCTAAATTGGCAATTCGAGTGGGTGAGTGAGATTTCTGTCTCTAACTTATTACTTTTTCCACTACTAGATTACTTTCCAATCATTTGACTATAACTAATTATATAATCTCCTATTAAATATGTAATAAGTATTAACACAACTCATTAATTGTAAAATTAACACAACCCATCTATTAAACCATTAGTTGAACAAGATTCGATTAGTTATATAATTCTCAATAACTGCATCATTAACACAAATCATTAACTTCACATGATTATGTCATATGCACGTTGTCATGTACTTAGAGTTTTGGCGCAGAGGCAATATCCGTATGACACCCTAGAACTGTCACCCTAGGCAATATCCATCCACTTATCAAGGAAGCGGGAACAACTCCAGACCAGTGTGACGTCCAGATACCATTATCAATTCATGAGATAGACAAACACACAACTCCAGACCAGTGTGACGTCCAGATACCATTATCAATTCATGAGATAGACAAACACATGGGACGCGCACCTTTGATATTTGCTAATAAGCATCTCGCTCAGCCTTGCGTATCATGACTTTAGGTTTGTGACAAAGTGTATTTGATATTATGCTCGTGAATCTGACTTTGCACGTGAATTTGGCCTCGCGCACAAGAATTCAACCCTTAGCATCCCCACAATGACTAAAAAAACATGTCATCCATCTCTCTCATCCACTTAACTTTCATTTAGTCATGGCTCATGATCTATTTGGTCATGGACATCCCACTCATGACCAAACATGAAATTCATCATCACCCTCTTTCTTATTTCTACATAAATACAAGCATATGAATATCAAAATGTATCTCTATTTATAGGTCTTCAATTTTTTTGAATATTGGTGATTATTTTATTTTTTAATACTTTGTAATTTTCAACATATATTTGTTACAAAATCTGGATTTAAACTGATAAAGTTCTGACGCGTGACAGGTGTGGCATTAGGATTGGTTCAACTCTCATGACCAAAACTAAAAAAAGATCATGAGATGACCAAATTTTGGTTTGGTCATGAGATGATCTTTTCTATGACTAGAAAAATCATGATGGGGTGCATGATTTTTTCAATCACCTCTCATGAATCTTTTTCATTACCCAAAAAATCATGGTGGGATGCTCTTATGTACATGAATATGCCTTGTGCACATGATTTAGTTGCACGCACATGAATTCAAACGTTTTGCACTTTAATGCGGTTGTACAAACATGAATTTGGCTTATGGATTAGAATTTCATCTTATACACACGAATCTTATGCACATGAAGCCAGGCATATGCACATGAATTCGACCTTATTAACATGAATTAAACTGTGCGTACATAAATTCGACCGTGTACACTTAAATTTGATCTGATTAACATGAATTTGGTCTTACGCTTGATCGATCGAATTGTCGATCAATTATTCACTTTATTCGATGCTGCCTTAAGTTTGTTTTTCTTATATTTGTTATCATTTAATTCTTTTTCTAGTGTTTTATATTCATCTAAAGTAAAACAAATCATTTGGTGAATATTTAAACAAAAAATAGGGCCGGCTGACCTTTCTGACTTATTTTGCTTGCCTAGAGCACATACTTGTTGGAAAGCTGACTCAAAGGGATACAACTCCGCAGTTTACGCCAAGATCAAATTAGGACGTTAAGATCGAGAAAAAGCCACAAGAAGTCTCTATCATTTTTTCCTACCGTGACGGACGTGACCAAATGGTCCGTCACTGTGGTAACGACCCCCTAAAACACGCATAAGGATTCATGGGGTCGTGACTACCGTTACCAAATCTCCGTCACGACAGTAACGACCCTCGCGGAGATTTTGAGGCTATAAATAGTAGGTCATGGAGTAGATTTTGAGTATGACGACTTTGGAGGATTAACTTTGACCTAAATTGAAGAAGAAGAACGCCGAAGAGTTCAAGAAAGACCAAGATTTGTGGCTACGCTTTATCAAAGTATGGTTTCCTTGATTTAGTCTTAATAATTATTTATTCGTGATTTATAACCATGAGTAGAGAGTATCTGTTTTATTCCGGGGTCCTGTGGATCACGTGCTTGTACCATACTCTTCCTAGGATTGACCATTGACTTATCAAGGTATACAAATTCTATTTGACTTCAATTTGACCCCTAAAACTTAAACCTGATAACTATAAATGATCAAAAATATGATTGTCAATGCTCCTGAATTCGACCTTATGCACATGAATTCTGAACATTCATTTGATTGAACTCACGTTCCAATGGACTGAACAAAATCCCCCATTGAGAAATATAGATGACATATTCTGCATACAATTTTGGCCTTCTTTTGCACAAGATTTTGATCTTATGCACATAAATGTGTGATAGACACATAAAATTAACCATTTGAAATCAACATTCAAAAATAATTAATCATAAAATTTACAATTTCTAAAATAATAATTGAAAAATCTAACGCAACCACATCATTTACAAAATTAATAAATATCATTAATTAAACAATTAATGCATCCCATCAATTACACAATTTGTATAATCCATTAACTGAATTAACGTTGTAGTGTTAAGTTAGAAAAAGAATCCGGTACAAACACATATTTTTGTAAAAAATACTAATCAATCACAGTAATTGATTTGATTATTTTGACAGACAATATTAAATCTCGTTTATGGTTAATTTTTTGGTAACGAATTATAAAATATTCGTGACGAACAATGTAGTACTTGTACTTTAGGTTTCTCGATGACGAATTATAACCCATTTTTGACGAACTTTTCATTTTGCTTAAAAAATATGCTTTGTACCTGATGTTTAGTCCGTTAAGTTTTTTTTTTGATGGGATGTATACATAATACATGTATTGTACAAGACTACTGAAATTCTCAAGCTAATCTAGTACATTAATCTCCATTGAAGCGCAAGCCTTGCGGCGTCTTTACTCATCCACTTCGAAGCATATCTCCAAGCAATCAACTGCCTCACGGGCGAAGCCTTTCTTCAGAGCCGTGGCGAAGGCGAAGCCACCTCGAGCACCTCATGCGAAGGGAGGGAAGCACCTCCTGCGACGGGAGGAAAGCACCTCGAGTTGAGCTCATGACCACTTGGTTATGAAGCCAAGTGGTGAGCCAACTCGACTAGAACCCCACATGCGTTTAGTCTGTTAAGTTAAATCTATGGTTCAATTCAATGAAAATATCGGATATATCAATTTTGACCGGTTACTTCCATTGACATACGATCCTCAGCCACCATGATAAAGAACAAAGATAGTACGTTGGCCCATAAAAAAAAATTCCAAGTCATATATCTATGATTGTGAACAAGGCTCGATCGTTTTATTCAATATCCTTATCATTATCGCATAGGCCACTAAACAAATATTTTTAAATATCATTCGGCGCAAACACGGTTTTTTTTATAAAATGTTCACATCACATACATATTTCATGTACGAAAAAAAACATTTTTTTTTCTATAAAAGATACAAGTCAATGATAGTCCTTGATTTTTGGTCATTTGAATGGATATGATTAAATCTCATCGTATGGATGAATTTTCGACGACGAATTATAATCCATTTTTGACGAATTTTGTAGTTTGCACCTGATATTTACTCTTTCAAGTACTACACTAATATATCTGCTATACATAATCGGGTATTCATAGATTACTGAAGCACAGGCCACGGACACGGTACCAATCCGAATCTGGCTTGAATCATTCAACCAAGCACAAACCATCTAACATTTCTAACTTGAAACTCACGAATAAATAATATCTCCACAACTTTGCGAAAGGAAGAGTCATAGCAGCACCTGCAAACTGTTGATTTATATAGCCCGGTTGAACGAGCATATATCGGGGGCCTGCTGGGACATTGTTAGCCAGACAAGGAAAAACCCGAAACAATGCCTGCAGGCATACACTCCAACCTATGACCAGGGGCCCAAACACATGGCGGGGCATGAAGGCCCAAGCACATGGAATAAATGGGGAAATCCCTTTGTTGGTGGGATTGAACACATCACCCACCCTTTAACATGTGCTTGAATGCAACATGCTAACCATATGAGCTGTTGATTTATATAGCCCGGTTGAACGGGCATATATCGGGGGCCTGCTGGGACATTGTTAGCCAGACAAGGGAAACCCCAGAACAAAGCCTGCAGGCATACACTCCAACCAATGACAAGGGGCCCAAACACATGGCGGGGCATGAAGGCCCAAGCATATGGAGAATAATGGGGAAATCCCTTGTTGGTTGTTGGTAGGGATTGAACCCTTCACACACCCTTTAACATGTGCACTAAGGCAACATGCTAACCATATGGGCTGCAGCCCATATGATTAGCATGTTGCCTTAGTGCACATGTTAAAGGGTGGGGAGAGTGTTCAATCCCCACCAACAACCAACAAGGGATTTCCCAATTTATTCCATGTGCTTGGGCCTTCATGCCCCGCCATGTCTGCCTGCAGGCTTTGTTCCGGGGTTTCCCTTGTCTGGCTAACAATGTCCCAGCAGGCCCCCGATATATGCCCGTTCAACCGGGCTATATAAATCGACACAAACGTCTACAAGGGACTATGGAGAGAAAGAAAAAACAACAAAGAAAACGTCCACAAAAGATGGGGAATAGTCCATACCATAAGATTAGGAAACTTTTACTCGAATTGTGACCACCAAATGTCATGAATGGGGTTTGAACCCTAAATACAAGGATTCAAACACGAGAGTACCACCCTTGTTGGCAACACTCACAAGGTTTTGAGGCTCGCCTTTTGTTCTTCAGTTTCAAAGTAATCAAAAGGTTTAGTTTGGCGCAAGAAAATTACCAAGAAATTGAGCAGAAAAGGAAGGTTTATTTATAGTACCCAAAAAAAACTAATTTTTTTTCTATGTCATGAATTGTATCTATTCTTTTACCCACATGCCTAAACTGCATATGACTTATTCATGATGAATTTTGATTTTTCAACTTCAAAAATATCCACCGAAATTCCATTTTCCACGTTATGTTAAAGGAATATTAGGATATGGTTAAGATATATTCTTTGTATATATCTTAACCACATATTATATGTTGATCTGATTAGATTTGATTCTCATGTACGGTATATAATATATAGGCTCTTAGCCTAATATAAATAATAAGCACAATATTCATATTAATATGGTATCAAGAGCTTAGAGTTTTTTTTCTCGATTCTAAGGTTTCGTTCTTGATTGTTCTCTTTGGGTGGTGGTGTGTCGACAATCACTAGCGCACCACCACCCCAAATCGCTTCCGCCTTGCTATTTTTTTCTGCCTTTTTTGCTTTCTCGTTGCAAATCAATCAGTGCCTCTCCACGCAGTCTTCCTTGGTGACAAAGAAAGATCATATAGAGCTTTCCATTGTTGGTTCGATGACAATTGCCTACGCGGGCCGTCTTACCGCAGCCTCTGCGATCCATCGTGTCGTCCATTGGGTCTTTCATCGCGTTTCTTTGATGCCACCGTGACTTATCTTGTCGCCACATATTTTCTTCCCGTTCTGCGCTAAAGTGCAACTTGCGACATCATCTCAATTTTTAGGAGGCTCATATCCACTCATCTTTTGTCTAGTCAAACTCATGTTGTACTACTATCATGAGTTTGGTACAACATGAGTTTGAGGGAGGGTGTTAGAGGAATATTAGGATATGGTTAAGATATATTTTTTGTATATATCTTAACCATATATTATCTGTTGATCTGATTTGATTTGATTCTCATGTACGCTATATATAAGCTCTTAACCTAATATAAATAATAAGCACAATATTCATATTAACAATTGAAAAGTTTACTCATCTTTTACAGAAATACACATATACGAGAGGGAACTAGGACACTGGTGTACCTTTTCCCTTGAACTTATAGAAGGGAATGTGCATTTCCTAGTGCAGAACTTAGGAGGCAACTGGTCTTGGGGAAAACCTATCAAAGGAGAAAAATGAGTTCGATAAGAATAAGAAGGTACACGCGGTCAGTATTGTAGAGCATGACGCTCTTCATCTGATAAATCTTACAAGTACTCAGAAAACAGAGAGTACCAGCATAAGCAAGATTGTCTGCATGCTAATTAGACAACTGCAACCGCATATTATAATATAATTACAAGCTTGTTCCCCGATGCAACATGAACTGCATGCTACAATGGACTACATGATTGGATATTGAGTGCGGCTTTTAAGTGTTTCATCGATATTATATTATGTGACAGCAAACAATAAAGTAAACAATATGCTCATATCCAGCAGTCTTATCTATTTGGCTTCACCACTTTTGATAACATGCTAGTCTTTTCCTACTTACAAATATCAGTATAATGGTATCTTCAGGATCTCCATAAAAGATGATCCGCTTAAGGATGGATTCAAACCTAAGAGACGGCATATTCCCTTGAAAGAAAATCAAACACTTAAACAAAGTGTTAACAATTCACACAAATGGCCGAGATGCTGGTTTATCTATGATGTTGCTAGTTTTATCACTTATCAAACCCTTCGCAGAACTCAATTCTAGGCCTCGACTATAAATGAAAGTTGCAAGCCAATACATACTTTTGCATATGAATGCTTCCTAGGAGTCATTGATACTGCATACAGAAAAGGAAAAGAGAAGAAGACGAAGATCCTTTCACACATACAATTGATAAGAATGTAATTGAAGAACAACAATACTTCACAGAGTCTTAGTCTGACATACTTTAAAATAACCTAGGACATTGATTACGTCGAGACTGCATTATTCCAGAACAAAACAGATATTAACAAAATTTTGCACATATAAAATCAGCATGTACAAGAGAGATCAGACGTCAGCATCAACGCACATTCATAAGAATGATGCATGCTTGGATTCTAGCCAAGCCAGGACCATCAACTATAGTACAAATATCATCTTATAAATATCTATTCTTAATGTTTAATCAACCAAGACACAAGAATTACCCCTTAACCATTCCATTATAACTTATTATGGGGAAACCCCGGTTTTGTCTGCCACCGAATAAACCATTTCTCTGATTACAATTCTGTGGGAATCAAGTACGGAAGAAGGGGAGCATAACACAATCACAACATGTTCCCCCATCCAATAATATTTGATCATTACTCCATCTGTGGAAGCACTAACATTGATAATGCTAGCGGAGAGTGGGGCACTTAAATAAATTGTGTTCGTTAATATCTTTAGTTTACCACTAAGTACCAACCTACACAGTTTAAAAGAATCTCGGAATTTTGCATTAGGTATAACTTCACATCACATATAAACTGTAGGTAACCCGGCTCAGTTTAAATTAAGTCCAAAAGCTGGTGCTGACGATAAAATATCATGAAAAAGTTTTAGTTTGACATCTACCACGACCAAACGCTGCTATATGCCAATCTGAGGAGCAAACTAGTGAATAAATATCAATATTATGAGAGGTACATGAAATTCCAAATATGCTTATAAGATGATAAGCACAACTACAATATACTAAGCCATGCATCACGCGGTCATGTTTAAAATGGTCCCCAAGATTTACACACAGCTATGAGCAAAGTTCAGAAATATTATACCAGGGAAACATCTAGGGATATATGTGTATACTGGCAATAGGTTACTGACCTATTTCATCCAACTACATAATCATCACTGAAGGTTAAGTTTCTAAGTGAAATTTCACTGTTGCATCATGGCAGCCAGGTGGGCCGACCTGCGGATCCACAAATCAAAGTCAGCAACATAGCAAACTATACAAAAATAGTAAAAATTTAGAAAAAGTATATTGCCCAGCTGCTTCCATATAAGGAGAAACGACTAGGAATGAAATTGGGTGTAGAATGATTGATGTGAGAATATGGTTGATTCCCTCATTGGAAAACATCATGATTTAAGCTTTGGACCTGTCTAATGGATCATCATATCGGGCATCCTCTTGTTTTGTTGTAGTTATTATTTTTGAACATCTTTGATGATACCCAAATGTCTCACCCCACATTGTTTACTGAGCATCTTAATTGATTTTCCCCATACACTCGGGAGTTCAAGAATGAGCTATATCATCGATTAACGGGAGCATATCTTCCGTAAAATATAATTTGCAATGATTTCTTAGGGTGTCCCCCAAAATAATAATGCCACATGGACAACTATATCATCACCATAATGATCAATGGTGAGAAAATTTTTTTAATCAAAACAATAGCAGTTGGTTCCCTTAGTCTGTCTATTGTAGCACAAGCAAATTAAAGCCACGACATACTTGTACATAATTTTAAAAATCAGGACATGTTCTCATTCTTATACCCATATGGGCTACATACTACTGTGGCCTGCCCTCCATTGCACATTAAACCGAATTTCATGATTATGTTCTGGTGTAGAACGTGTTTTTTTTTTGACTTGAACAAGACTCGAACCTAGTCTTCCTCTATAATTATTATCTCTCCTTCCACCAAGCTAAACATGATTCTTAAATAGAACGTGTTTTATGAGAAGTGCAAGTTATAGAACGTGTTTTATGAGAAGTGCGAGTTATAAAAAATAAAAAAAATAGAACATGTTTTATGAGAAGTGCAAGTTATAAACAAGGAGTGAATCTAAGGGATACATGTGAAACTTGTGCAGGCCTAATTTCTAGGACTTGTTTAGAAATCTGTAGCAGTGAAAAACTTGCAAGTTGTCAAGAGAGAAAGTCATTCGAACTCGTTAATCTATGAGCAGCATTTCTTTTGGTTCTAATTTTAGTGTTTATTTTCCTGTTAGATAATTATCTTTCGATACTAACTAGCTTTTATGTTTGAACCATTTATACTTATCATATTTATTTTACGTACGAATAAGTCAAAAACAATACGAGTGTAATTTCATAAGTAAATGAGAAACTTCATTTTGTGATTTCAGAGTTTCAGCAATTTTTACTGAAACGGCATTAAAAAAGACCAAGACCGAGTTCACTCTAAGCTGATCAATAAACTAAAAAAAAAGCAACTTAACTTCATGATACCTTAAATGGCACAGCAATTTGTGTATCAGTAGACGTTTTTACAGTACAGCCTTTATTCAAATTAAGTGCCTGAACATGGAAAGATAACCGAATGCCTATCTAGAAGTACCTAATCCAGCCAAATTTAAATCATAAGTAATAAGTTTGCAACATAAATGCATACTGGAGTTAATCAGTAAATGCAATTAGGGATGCGCAAACAGAATTTTTCTTTCTTTTTTGTTCTTTGACAGAAGGAAAGGAAATTAAACACCAAACCTCATGGAATCTAACCTTGTCTTGCCACGATATGTTTGTGTTAAGTTAGATTAAATATAAGATTGTACTTGATGTCTGATGCCTATTGCAAGACCTCATTATTCCAATAATTAACCAACAAATTAATCCAATCATATCATGTTAGGATAAAAAGTAATTCCTTATAACCTAATCAGTGTCTTCTAGTGTAAAGGAATTCCACCAATCAAGATTCCATCATGTTTCCCTCTGTGGTGCCTGATCTCCTTCTCCTTCCAATTCTCTCTATAAATACGTCCAGAGATATTACTTCATAATTACAACCCAGTCCTTTGGAGCACCGAAAACTTTCGAAACCTTAACAGTCTTTCTAAATTAGTTTCTATGGCTTCCCAAGCACTCTCTGGAACGAGTAGCTATGCAAAAGCATCACTGACTGCAGCTCTTAATGCCTACGATCATCTTCAGAAACATGTACCTTTCCATGTGAGAAGTATTTATAGTCAAAAGAGCAAGAGTGACTTAACTGTGACATGTGTGGCCACTAGACCCCCTATCACCGTTCTCGCAAACGAAAACGACTCGAAGAGTACCCAGGTACATACAGCATGGACAAGTATCAGGCAGGAGAGGTGGGAAGGGGAACTAGAAGTTGAAGGCCAATTACCACTTTGGCTGGTATGTCTACTTAATTAGCCTAACAATGATTATTAATAATGCCCTTCACAGCTAAAAGGTTTATAACATGATGAATTATTTCTCGCCAGTTTAATGCTGTCTTATGAAGCCATCAGCTTTATCGTTTATCGTCATGTGTGCATGTGTTTTGTACCCCTCTAAGATATACATCGACTATGTTTGCTGTTACAGATGTGCTTATAATATTCGCTTATTCTTCTTCCATTTAGTAAGCCATTCTGTTGTCATTATCTAAAGTATCGAATATAATTGAAAATATATCAAGCTTCATAAGCTGCAAATCCTGAAGCATTCATATTCGATGATAAATTGTGCAGATTATTTGTTCTGTTTTTTGTTTTCACGTTAACTATTTTACTTAGAAAATGTCAATATACAAAATGCAAAAAACAAATAAGGAAAATGTATACATGTATAGGTATTACTGCCATAATAAAATATATAGAAATGACAAAAATACAGGAAAAGTGATCTGATTTTAGGTCTTTGTTAGGATCCCCCACTGAGTAAACAGATTATTGAGAAATGAAGCATATAGTGACACTTGATATGAATATGACTGTAATAGCTAATAATTATGCAGAATGGAACATACCTGAGGAATGGACCAGGGCTGTGGAATATAGGTGACTACAACTTCCGCCATTTGTTTGACGGATACGCGATGCTAGTTGGGCTCCACTTCAGGAATGGTCGACTAACTGCCGGCCATCGGCAGATTGAGTCTGATGCATATAAGGCTGCCAAAAAGAATAAAAAGCTGTGTTATCGTGAATTCTCTGAAGTACCACAGCAAGAAAACTTTCTCTCCTACATGGGTGATCTAGCAGGCCTATTTTCTGGTGCATCTCTGACTGATAATGCCAACACAGGAGTAGTCAAACTGGGCGATGGGCGAGTGATCTGTTTGACTGAAACCCAGAAGGGATCTATCATAATTGACCCTGACACACTGGAAACAGTAGGGAAGTTTGAGTACACAGATTCACTAGGCGGGCTCATCCACTCAGCTCATCCAATCGTGACAGATAGTGAGTTTTTGACTTTATTGCCAGATTTGATTAATCCTGGTTACTTAGTAGTAAGGATGGAACCTGGGAGTAATGAGAGGAAGGTAATCGGAAGAGTTGATTGCAGAGGCGGGCCAGCTCCAGGTTGGGTACATTCTTTCCCGGTGACAGAGCATTATGTGGTCGTACCAGAAATGTCTTTGAGGTACTGTGCACAAAACCTGTTAAAGGCTGAGCCGACCCCACTATATAAGTTCGAGTGGCATCCTCAGTCCAAAGCTTTCATACATGTTCTGTGTAAAGCCAGTGGGAAAATTGTAAGCTTACTTAATCTCTAACGACACTATGACTTCTACTAGTTTAAATCTCATGCAACAACTTTTTAAAATCTAGTCTTTCCACTCTACAGGTGGCTAGTGTGGAAGTGCCACTATTTGTTACATTCCATTTCATAAATGCTTATGAAGAAAAAGATGAGGAAGGAAGAGTTACAGCGATTATAGCTGATTGCTGCGAGCACAATGCAGACACAGCCGTGCTAGACAAGCTGAGGTTACAAGAACTTAGATCAGGTCACGGAAAAGATGTACTGCCAGATGCTAGGTACACTTTTAAATTTCCACTCAAATATAAATCTGTGACAGTCCACATGAGCTTGAAGGTTAACTCAAGAATTTTTACCAAATTGAACGCGTGAACCAGGGTTGGAAGGCTAAGAGTACCTCTAGATGGGAGTCCAAATGGGACACTGGAATCAGCAATGGATCCAAACCAGCATGGAAGAGGTTTAGATATGTGCAGCATGAACCCTGCCTACTTAGGCCAAAAGTACCGCTATGCCTACGCTTGTGGGGCTCATCGCCCGTGCAATTTTCCCAACACCCTGACCAAGGTAGAAGAATTATCTTCTTATGCATAAAATCACAATGTAAAAGTTCATCTTCACACACAGAATATAAAATTAATGAAATAAAACAATATATGCAGCTTGATTTTAAGGATAAAAGTGCAAAGACCTGGTACGAGGAGGGTACAGTTCCATCAGAACCATTCTTTATAGCTCGGCCAGGAGCCGCAGAGGAAGATGATGGTATTTTATCTACTTCCACTATAATATTCGCTTTCCTTTTTTTATTTTGCCAAATTCATTTCTAATAAGTTGCCGGTGTAAAGGTGTGGTGATCTCCATCGTCAGTGAGAAGAATGGCAGTGGCTACACCGTGGTGTTAGATGGATGCACATTCAAAGAGATCGCCAGGGCAAAATTTCCGTATGGACTTCCCTACGGTCTTCATGGATGTTGGGTCCCTAAAACATAACGTACCATATAAGTTGAATATCCTACTTGAATAATTTATTGTGGTTTCGCATATTAAACAGTGTCAAGAGGAGTGATAGTTAAATTTTCATGTAGTTTTAGCAGCTTTGCATGTCCATTATCTAGTTGGAAAACAATGGCTGTCAGTCTTAGTAGTTTCAGAGTGTTTAATATTATGAAATGATGTTGATATAAGGCCAATAATATAACGCATGGGAATAAAATCTCATCACATGCCAACTCAACCAGGAAAGGACAAATGTTAATTGTTGATTAACAGGAGCATAGGCATGTTTTCAATCTCAGAAGTAAGTGAAAAACTTCACTCAAACGCTAAAATGTAATGACATGACAAACCTGCACATGTCGAAGCGGACTAATTAAATGTGATATTTACAGCTCATATTGTCAACTATCCAATCCATCAAAATTCAATATCACCAGGAACATCCATATTCTCACCAAACCTGCAGATTACACAGATATCATAAGGACCAACTACTTAACCCCAAATTATCATGTAGAATACACTCATTATCAGAATCTCAAAACCAATCACACTGACTTTTACCAAAATGTTAATTTCGTATTTACAGAATATAATTCCAATTTACGATCCGATGGCAGCTCTCATCTCACACACAACAACATTAACGACCAAAGTTACGACACATACCTCACGACAAACTCACACAACCGCGTCCAATCTATGAAACTGATCAACGGTGTATAGTTTCTGCCGATCTCCGTTATCCGACGCCGGTCAAAATTTCTCCGGCTAGTAACTCGCTAGGGTTTCGATAAAGAGGAGACCGACTGTGCTTCAAACTGAAACTACGCGCCTGTTCAGTTATATATACCCCTATCCAATCTCGTTCTGTTTGGCTGCAGATATAACTTAATCCTCACCACCTATCAAAATGGTCGGCAGGGTAAGGGGTAGTTCGGGCCGGTAAGGTATTTTCTTGGAAAAAGTACATATTGTTACTGTTATGAAAATTTGTGATCGTGGTGAAGATGAATCTCAAAAGAAGATGATGAAGTGTAGAGAGATTTGTGTTGTATTGAATTGTGTTAAATTACGTCACATATAGTCTCTTTATATAGGGCTAGGAAATGGAGAAAATATCTTAAGTTTGAGTATGTCAATTTGAACTTGACATCTTATAGCCAAATGACGTGTGAGGAAGCAAGAGTTGATTTTAATCAACTCTTGTGTTGTCAACTCAACTCTCGTATTATCACTTCCTTGTGGGCCATGAATGATGGATCAATATTCAACAATATTGTCGCTCCGTCGTTTTTGCTAGCTTGCTGGGGAAGTCATCAATTTTATGATATATTTATAACACTCCCCCTTGGATGACTTGCTACGTGTCTATGTTGCCTCGTTAAAAACCTTACTTGGAAAAACCCAGTGGGATAAAAACCAAGATAAGGGAAAAAGAGTGCAGCCACGTAAAACTCCCCCTGATGTTGGCAAGAGTGATTTCTTCATAAGTTTTGTAGCTTTCGCATGCCGATGTCATGAACATGTTTTCTGAGTACCGAAGTTGGGAGAGCCTTTGTAAGAAGATCCGCTGAGTTGTCACAGGAACGAACATACTGAAGGTTGATAACATTGCTCTTTTCCAGCTCTTGGGTAAATGAAAAGAACTTTGGAGGGATATGCTTCGTTCTGTCACTTTTAATAAATCCTTCCTTCATTTGAGCAACACATGCAGCATTATCCTCATAAAGTGTGATTGGATCATTTGCTGGTAGAAGACCGCTTGTAGTTCTGATATGTTGTGTCATGGATCTCAGCCACACACATTCACGACTTGCTTCGTGTAATGCGATGATCTCAGCATGGTTTGATGATGTTGCAACGAGTGTCTGTTTCTGAGAACGCCAAGAGATTGCAGTTCCTCCACATGTAAATACATAGCCAGTCTGGGACTTCGCTTTATGTGGATCTGACAAGTAACCTGCATCTGCATAACCAATCAAAACTGATTTTGTATTGTTAGGGTAAAATAATCCTAAGTCAATCGTTCCTTGAAGATAACGAAGCACATGCTTGATTCCATTCCAGTGTCTTTTGGTAGGAGTTGAGCTAAACCTGGCTAATAAATTAACAGCAAAAGCTATGTCAGGTCGAGTACAATTAGCAAGGTACATTAGAGCTCCAATCACACTGAAATATGGTACTTCTTGACCAAGAATCTCTTCAGTTTCTTCACATGGACGAAATGGATCTTTGTCTACATCAAGGGATCTAACGACCATTGGGGTACTTAATGGATTTGATTTATCCATATTGAATCTCTTGATTATCTTTCTCGTGTAATTTGATTGATGCATAAGTATTCCACTTTGCATATGCTCAATCTGTAATCCGAGACAATATCCCGTTCTCCCAAGGTCTTTCATTTCAAATTCCCTTTTCAAGTAAGAGATTACTTCAAGAATCTCTTCATTCGTTCCAATGATATTTAAATCATCGACATAGACAGCGATAATCACACACCCGAATGTTGTTTTCTTAATGAAGACGCAAGGGCAAAGAGGGTCATTGACATATCCCTTTTGCAACAGGTATTCACTTAACCGGTTGTACCACATGTGTCCGGATTGCTTTAACCCATATAAAGATCTTTCTAGTTTGATCGAATATCTTTCTCTGGGCATTGAACTTGATGCTGCAGGCATCTTGAATCCTTCATGGATTTTCATGTAAATATTAGTATCAAGCGATCCGTATAAATAAGCTGTAACTACATCCATAAGGTGCATTTTTAATTTTTCATGGACTGCTAGACTGATAAGGTATCAGAACGTAATTCCATCCATCACGGGAGAATACGTTTCTTCAAAGTCGATACCAGGTCTTTGAGAAAAACCTTGCGCAACAAGGCCAGCCTTGTATCTCACAATCTCATTTTTTCGTTTCTCTTTCGGACAAATACCCATTTGTATCCAACGGGTCTCACACCTTCAGGAGTGAGCATTATTGGTCCAAAGACCTTGCGCTTGTTAAGCGAGTCTAGTTCGGCATCGATTGCCTTTTTCCAATCAGCCCAATCGTGTCTGTTTTTACATTCAGTCACTGACTGAGGTTCAGAATCCCCATTATTTTCGTCCATGACTTCACATGCCAGACTATAAGAGAATGCATCATTGATGTTCTCTTTTCGGTTCCATAGTATGCCTGTATTAGCATAATTAATCGAAATTTCTCGATCCTTTTCATTTTGTATTTCTACAGGAATACTTTCCTCCACCATAGGATCGTTTTGCTTTTCTTCCCCTTTTCTTTTTCGAGGATTTTTATTTTTGGAACCGGGTGGCCTTCCACGCTTTAAGCGTGTTGTGATTTCATGAGTGACTTTATTTTCCGGCTTCCCTTTTGGAATTTCAATTTGTACGGGGCATTCTCAGCCGGTATGTGAGATTTAGTCACTCTCTTTGTGTCTGTAAATGCATCGGGAAGTTGATTTGCCATTTCTTGCAAATGTAAAATCCTTTGTACTCTACCTTCACAATCATCTGTGTAAGGATCAAGATGCAATAATGTTGGTACAGACCAAGTAATTTCTTTCTCAAACTGTTTTCTTTCTCCCCCTAATGGTGGGAAATTTTCCTCATCAAAGTGGCAATCAGCAAAACGTGCTGTGCAAATATTTCCAGTTTGAGGTTCAAGATATTTAACAATAGATGGACTTTCGAAGCCTACATAAATGCCAAGACTTCTCTGTGGTCCCATCTTTGTTCTTTGGGGTGGTGCAATAGGCACATAAATAGCACAACCAAAAATCCTTAGATGAGATATATTTGGTTCCTGACCGAATACAAGTTGTAGTGGGGAGTACTTATGATATGCACTCGGTCTGATGCGAATTAATGCCGCAGCATGTAATATTGCATGACCCCATACCGAAGTAGGGAGCATTGTTCTCATTACCAAAGGCCTAGCAATAAGCTGAAGGCGTTTGATCAGTGATTCGGCCAGACCATTTTGTGTATGGACATGAGCAACAGGATGCTCAACCGTAATCCCAACTGACATACAATAATCATCGAATGTCTGAGATGTGAATTCACCGGCATTATCAAGTCTGATCTTCTTGATTGTATGATCAGGAAATTGAGCTCGTAATTTGATTATTTGAGCAAGCAATTTTGCAAATGCCATATTGCGGGTTGATAACAGACATACATGTGACCATTTGCTAGAGGCATCTATCAATACTAAGAAGTATCGAAATGGTCCACATGGTGGGTGAATAGGCCCACATATATCACCTTGAATTCGTTCAAGAAACATAGGTGATTCCGTTTCAACCTTTCCCGGTGAAGGCCTTGTGATCAGCTTTCCTAGAGAACAAGCTTTACATGTGAAAACATTTCCTTGAGGGATCTTTTGATCCTTCAGTGGATGCCCTTTTGAATTTTCAAGTATTCTTCGCATCATAATTGAACCAGGATGACCCAATCGGTCATGCCATGTGGTTAGTGCTGAAGGTTTGATAACTACCATATTTGACTCAATTGCATTCAAATATATATAATGCAATCCGGTAGGGAGCATTGGTAGTTTTTCTGAAACACATTTAGTTCCAGATTTATATATTGTGAGCAACATATATTTCATGCTATTTTCAGTTATAGACTGAGTATCAAAACCATGGGAATATATATCATTGAAACTTAACAAGTTTCGTTTAGACCTTGGTGAAAATAAGGCATCATTTATCGTAAATTTTGTGCCATTCGGCAATGTAAAGTTTGCCTTGCCAATTCCCTCAACCAGGTCTGCAGGACCTGATATGGTATTCACAATTGTTTGTGTTGGTCTTATCTTTGAAAAATATCTTTTATCCTTCAGGATAGTGTGCGTTGTCCCACAATTAAGTATGCAAATTTTTTCAATGTTAATCCCTTTGTTGGCTTGATGATGATCTTTGTCCATATTAAAACTTTAAATAAAAATAAAAAATATGTTAAGAAAGGTAATGGAATAAAACACAGTACTAGTTTATTTCATATCTTAAAAGAAAACATGCAGATAAACATCGGACAACTTGGCTTCATTCCCAAAAGTGGATTACATAGTCCCATTTTCTGTGTGCTCATTGGAGGTGTCACCCAGATTCACAAAATCGGATGCATCAAAGTGGGTGGAGTCATTAGTCGGGTTCTCAATGAAGTTGACTTCCTTCCCCTTCCCCTTTTCAAATTTCTGATAGAGCTCGCATAAGTGCTTTGGAGCTCGACAGACTTTAGCCCAGTGGCCTATGGTTCCGCATCTGAAACAAGTAGTTTCATAACCTTTCGAGGGGCTGGGGTCATTTTCCCTTTTATAGGGATTCTCATGATTCCTCCCATCTTGATGGTTCTTGTGGCCATATTTGGTGATCTTATAAGGTGAATTATGAAAATAACCACCTCGACCACGTCCTTGACCATAACCTCGACCTCGCCCACGACCTCGACCTCGCCCACGACCTCGGCTATACTCTCGACCTTGAAGATGGTCTCTATGTTCAGTTCTGTTGAAACGAACAGCATTCGCTTCAGGAAATGCCTTTGAGCCAGTCGGGCGAGATTGATGGTTCTTTATGAGCAGCTCATTATTTTTCTCCGCGATGAGGAGACAAGCAATCAGTTCTGAATACCTTTCAAAACCCCGCACACGATATTGTTGTTGCAGGGTTACATTTGATGCATGAAATGTGGAAAAAGTCTTTTCCAGCATTTCATCATCGGTTTTCACATCTCCGCAGAACCTCAAATGGGTTACAATTCTAAACATTGCAGAGTTGTATTCACTGACTTTTTTAAAGTCTTGGAACCGTAAAGCGGTCCATTCATCGCGGTAAATTGGGAGCATCACAGCCTTTTGATGGTCATATCTCTCTTTGAGATTTTTCCACAGTTCACATGGGTTTTTCACTGTGAGGTACTCATTTTTTAGATCCTCATGTAGATGACGGCGAATGAAAATCAGAGATTTTGCCATGTCTATTTCTGAGGGTTCATTTCCCTCCATGATTGTCTCACTGAGACCCATTGATTGCAGATGTATTTCTATGTCCATTGTACAGGACATGTAATTGGTCCCAGCAATGCCAAGGGGACTGAAGTCTAGTTTCACCAAGTTTGTCATGATGTTAACTAAAACAAAACAAATAATTTTTTTTATTAATTCAGGATATACAAGTCTACAAATAGTGTAAAGAAGAAAAAAAATACATGAATCCTAGCATTGCTAAACCATCATAAAGTTCATCCGGTGTTAGATCCCCGGTGAGATTACAAATAGTGAGTACAAAAATGATTATGAAAATAAAAACTAGCATTAGACGAGACATTTTATGGCAAGGTTTTCTTGAGAAGATTATGTAGTGAAGAGAGAATGAGTGTGATTTTGTATGGTGAATGAAATCGAATTTATAGAGGAAAATATAGCCGTTTGTTACCGTTTGTTACCGTTGGGCATTAAGGGTAAATTAACAATGTAATATCATCAAATAAATTATACAGTTCAAAGAAGATGAAGTATTTAAAGTAAAGATAGTTACTTTGCAGATCACAACACTTTACTATGGGGCGGTAATCCGCACAACATAATAATATGTTGTTATACATTAAGAAAGTAAAATAACTTATAAGAAGTATTTAAAGTAAAACATACATAACCGTCGCCGTAACAAAGCAATGGAATTCTTAGTTTTTTCAGCCAGAAAAACTCAGATATCAACACAATCAGAAAATTGTGAAATAGGGAGAGTAGAGCTCCCTTTGAGGTAGTGAACCCCTTATGATATCCAAGTATTTCAGATGAAGAACTAAGCGAAAGTTGAGAGACAAGTTGTAAATCACATCATTTTTGTTATACGGTAGCGTAGCCCCGTTGTATAACAAAATGACGTTAAACAATAATATCGAAGAGAGAAAATTTCGTTATGTACCTTTGTTCGGAACTTACGGTATGGAAGTGGAGAGCGTTCGTGCTGATAACGTGTTATGAAAACTTGTGATCGTGGTGAAGATGAATCTCAAAAGAAGATGATGAAGTGTAGAGAGATTTGTGTTGTATTGAATTGTGTTAAATTACATCACACATAGTCTCTTTATATAGGGCTAGGAAATGGAGAAAATATCTTAAGTTTGAGTATGTCAATTTGAACTTGACATCTTGTAGCCAAATGACGTGTGAGGAAGCAAGAGTTGATTTTAATCAACTCTTGTGTTGTCAACTCAACTCTCGTATTATCACTTCCTTGTGGGCCATGGATGATGGATCAATATTCAACAATATTGTCGCTCCGTCGTTTTTGCTAGCTTGCTGGTCATCCATTTTATGATATATTTATAACAGTTACGAATTATCACAATTTTTTTAATTAAAGGTTTAAATTATTGATTTGCTAAATTTTTTTGATTTTTCCATTAGAACAAAATATAAAATAAATTAATAAATTTTCGAACGCGAAGCACCGTAATTAAATTTCTAACTTAATCATGCGAACCCTATTAAAAATAATCTGACGATATTATCATAAATCCGTACCGAATCTAATAACATTTATATCCACAGAGGAGCGCTCAAATGAAACCCCTTTAAATTTTGAGAACTTGATATCTCAATCTTCCCTTTCTAAATGCATCATCAAATTATTTTGGTGGTGACACGTGTCCAATGTCAAAGATGTATTTAATGCAAAGTCAAAGCCACATTTTTTTACTTTACTTTTTGGACATGTGTCATATAAAGATTCAAAGATGCATCATGATCTAATGGTGTGATTTGAGTTCTAAAATTCTCGAATTTTTAAGAATTCTCAACCGAGCACTTTGCCCACTACCCGCATATCTAATGTTTTTTTTTAATTTAAGCTGTGAATAACTGAAAAGTACAAAAACGACGGCGACCGAGGTCTTAAAGCTGGGACAAGTTAACCAGCTGGGAACAAGACAGACAAAAAAGATAAAACATGAATAACAGGAGTCCGCTGCTCCATTTCGCCTCGAGCTTGAGCACGTCGTCCCGTCATTCACAGCTGTGAGAAGGCAGGACCACCCAAGAGAGCATCCACGTAGCGTCCGCCTGCCGAAGACACCGGCCTAAGACCGGTGAAGAAGAAAAACATATATACACAAAAAGCTCAGACCGAAACGGCTGAGGTCAAAAAGCTCCCACTTCCAACCCACTCGAACCAGCAACCCCCCCAAACCGCCAATATGGCTACCCACCGACGCCGCCAGCGCGCTCCTTTCCGCAGCCAGCAACTCCGCACCACTCCAGCAGCAGATCGGAACAAAACGAACATCCAGAGTAGCAAAGAGCGACGGACCGAAAAAGGCAGAACGAAAGAGGGACGGTGAAGCAACATGGAGGGGAGGAGGAGGAGAGGAGAGAGGAGGAGGAAGGGGAGAAAAAGAGCTACCCGCATATCTAATGTTGAGACATGTAACAAATATACTCGGGTATGTTTGGTTACATAAACTGGTTAATCATCGGCCAGGATAAGGAACCGGTTTTTTGGCTGGGGGTTGGTTTATCTCATCTTCGCCAATTGGGTTTCGTTTTTTTTTTTTCCTGGAAAATCCGATGTTGGCTTCGTTCGGGAGCAGCTCCGAGGGTTCAAACAAGGTACGATTCATTTGTTATATTTACTGTTCCGGTCAACTGCTGGTCAATTCAACAGTCTATGCAGTGTGATTCAGTTTGGTGTTGTTGGATAATTTACAGCATAGGCAGAGACGAGAATGGTTTGCGTCAGTGAATTTTAGTCCTGAGAATTTCATTCCGGGGCTGGTGATTGGGTTTGTTCTCGGTTTGTTGGTTGATTTGACGAAACCGGGTGTGGTTAGGTCGAGAGCTGGGAAACGTGTGGCTAGCGGGCTGCAAGGGGCTGTCTTGAGTTCCAGTGGTGAAGAGCTTAAGATGGTTGGTATTTTTTGCTTATCTTTTTTGAATTGGCATGTTTGTGTATTTTTCAAGTTATCCCATTTGGGATGACGATAAACGGGCTACTCGATTTTGGCTAGAGCTTGATTAAGTTTCGATTCGAGCTCGAGCATCGCAAACTATCGAGTCGAGTTCGAACAAGAATTTTTGAAGTTTGAGCTCATTAAATATATAATCGAGTTGAGTTCGAATTCTGCAGTACTCGGCTTGACTTGACTCGTTTCCAGACCTATGTTGCTGTGGATGTTACTAAAAGATTAGATTTTTGTTCCTAATTTTATCGATTTAGAAAGTGTCTTTGCTAGGTTATATGTTGTTCCGGTGACGATTAGTGCTTCTTTGAAATTATATGCCATCGGCGGAACACACTTATGATTGCACATTTATGAATATGGACTCGTCAAGTGTTCATGAATATTGGAAAGTAGCATTGTGTTATTGTTTTTGATAGTTATCATATACCTCGGTTATTTTCTCTATTGAGCTGTACTAAGCTGCATTTACAGGAGATTTTGAGTTAACAAATGTTCGGTTTTCAAAATTTCTCATTGGTTTATCAAATTGATCAAATGTATTTTTGTTTCGTGATGTCTTCGTGGCTTGTAAAAACAAAGCATGAGGATCTGCTAAGTTGTGTGTTTACGCGATATCTGGTTTGAGAATTTCCTAAATATTTCTAGTACGTATAATAAATGGCAGGTTTTGGTAGTTAGACAAGACCTGAGAATGGGAGCTGGGAAAATTGCATCTCAATGTGCACGTAAGATGGTTTGAATTTTTACATCATGCATAGATACAAATTCTCAGTTGAGGACTTACAATTCGTGACTCTCTTTTTCATTAATTCAAGCTGAACGAAAAAATATGTTTTTTTTTTGTAGATGCTGCCACTGGCCTGTATGCAGAACTGATGCAAAGGTACACACATTGCTTGAGATATCTCATTATAATGGTCGAGCACTTTTTAGTTTGACCTTGTCACTCGATGAAATATATGAATGCGTGAATTCTCATGTGACATTCAATCTAAGATGCACTGCTATGTGTTTCAGTCAGCGATCGCTATTGAGACAGTGGGAACAATGTGGGCAAGCTAAAATTGTAGTGAACTGCAAGAATCAACAAGAAATGTAAGCAGGTGATATCAATTATCATTGCGGACTACTGTCGTTTTCGTCTTACTAAATATATTGTCTTCTGTCCTACATCTCGGATGGTCTTTTTGCTGTTTTGTCTATGTTCACTATATATGGCGGTATTACCAGGAATAGGCTCAAGCACACTGCTGAAAGCATAGGCCTTCCAACATTTGTTGTAGCCGATGCCGGCCGCACACAGGTAATTGCTTTGCACCACCTTCAATATCAAATTACCATTTACGTGTGAAGTATGTGGACACCCTCGTGGGCGCTAATTTTTGAAAACCAACTGGAAGTCGCTTCGCTGCTCAGCCATTACTCAAGTCTGCTATTTATAAATAACGTCTCAAACTCGACAACCAAATTTTTTGAAGGGAATGAATGCAGCGAATGGTTACTTTTTACTGTGAAATAAAACAAAACGGTTGGGATGAATAGTTTAATACTTTCCGATTCTTTGCAGGTTGTTGCTGGTTCGAAGACTGTACTAGCAATCGGACCAGGTAGACCATACTACTCCACTCCCTGAACTTTGTCTCGTTTAAATACATGACTAGTGAATTCTGCTGTTAGTTGCTTCCTCCAAATAATATGCTAAACACATTTACCCTACGTATTTGTTTTTGTGGACATTTTTATGTCGAATAGGACCCAAAGCGTCATTGGATTCAGTAACTGGGAAACTGCGGCTGCTATGACAAACCAGTGCCCACGTTCTGTACAAACTCATTGTGCAGCTGACTAGTCATACGGCGATTGCATCTGATGACTGGAAGTTGAAATGGTGGCTGGCCATCGCTGCCTGCTGTTATGTTATAATTCCAGTCAGTTACTCTTTGCTTGGCTATGGGCATGCTTTATCGAGTAGCTTTCAGATACTGTAATCAGCTGATACGAAATTTCACTAACATGGCAATTTTTACTTTTCTATACATTCAGATATCTAACCTTATGAGACTTGCAGCAGATTTAGGGTTGTTTGTTCTTTCGAATTTCATTAGGACCTCTAATTAAGCAATTAATTTGAGTTAAATGTCCTATTAACTTTTTATTACTGTATTCCTGTTTTCAAATTTTGTCATCAAGTTTATCTCCTTGTTTCAGCCATCTTATTTCATTCAAGTGGCTTGTACTTTTGACGGGTGTGGAATCCGTCTCAGTATGGACGTGTTGTTCATCTTTTGGAGATGTTCTTCCTCTTGTTGCGGTGTGGACATATTATTCCTCTTTCGTAGCCGTGTTGAGCCTTGCATTTTGATCCTGAGATATTGTTTGGTTGATCTTCCATGAATGTGTGAAGGTGCACAAATGTTTAAACAATCCAAATTTGTGAAGGGAGAACCAGGCCAACAAAACAAAAACTATGGAGCCGAAGGTGGTGCTGACTTTCTGTATCACCAAGTGAACGATGAGAGGTGGCCGGTGGGTCGTCAAATCATGAGAGTGTTATTTGTTAGCAAAGTGATTTAAAATTAAAAACTCCCTTTGAGCATCCTCACTAATGACATTTTCAAGAGATGATTAAAATTGGGTGATAAAAAAATAGTTTTGGATCAAATAAAAACTACATTTAAATATAAGAACTATAAACCACATAAGAATTCGACATGTGACACTCTCGACCAATCATAATTTGGGACGCTTTTTATAAATAAAAAAGTAAAACGGATTTATTTAAAAATACATAACAGATACGTCCTAAAAAAAATAACGTCGTTAATGGCATATTAGACATTTGATGCCTCAAACAAGTATCGGGAACAGAATAAAGAACCGATAGAGACGAGCTATACGTCGTTGCATAGCTAACTCAAAGTTCTACAACTCTCAAGTTCATAACAAGAGCATTATAGGTCATTCACAAGGCCGAAACACGAGTTAAACTGAGCGCAGCTGCAGAATTCGTAGCGGATTACACTGTTGTCTGCCTTCCGCAAGTTTTTCGACCTACTAAATGACTTCATCTGCTCTCGGTGTGAATTAGAGAGTTGTAGAGCTTTGCATTAGCTACGTAACGATATATAGCTTGCAGCACTCAGTTGATATAACTCAGGTCTAATATGTCATTTGTGGTGCCAACTAAGTCTGATCATTTATGAATGAAGTCTGATAATTAAGCTTTCACTCGTATTTTGACCTTCTAAACGACCTCTTCTGCTCTCGGTGTGAACTAGAGAGCTCTAGAGCTTTAAGTTAGCTACGCAACGATATATAGCTTGCCTCTATCAGATTTTTCATTTTTTCCCAGCACTTAATTGAAAGAATAAAGGTCTAATATGTCATTTATGGTGCCAATTAAGTCTGATCATTTATGAATTAAGTCTGATCATTAAACTTTCACTCAAATTTCGATCTTCTAAACAACCTCGTCTGCTCTAGATGTGAACTAGAGAGTTGTAGAGCCTTGATTTAGCTACGCAACGATATATAGATGTCCTATATCGGATTTTTCATTGCTCCCAGCACTCAATTGATATAACAAATGTCTAATATGTCATTTGTGGTGCCAATTAAGTCTGATCATTAGGCTTTCACTCGTGTTTTGACCTTCTAAACGACCTCATCTGCTCTCGGTATGAACTAGAGAGTTGTAGAGCTTTGAGTTAGTTACGCAACGATATATAGCTTGCCTCTATCGGATTTTTCATTTTCCCAGCACTTAATTGAAAGAACAAAGGTCTAATATGTCATTTGTGGTGCCAATTATGTCTGATCATTTATGAATTAAGTCTGATCATTAAACTTTCACTCAAGTTTCGACATTCTAAACGACCTCGTCTGCTCTCGGTGTAAACTAGAGAGTTATAGAGCCTTGTGTTAGCTACGAACGATATATAGATTGCCTATATCGGATTTTTCATTTGCTCACAGCATTCAATTGATATAACAAAGGTCTAATATGCCATTTGTGGTACCAATTAAGTCTGATCATTAAGCTTTCACTCGTGTTTCGACCTTCTAAACGACCTCGTCTGCTCTCGATGTGAACTAGGAGAGTTGTAGAACTTTGAGTTAGCTACGCAATGGTATAAAGCTTGCCTCTCTTGGATTTTGCATTTGCTCACAACACTTAATTGAAAGAACAAAAGTCTAGTGCCATTTGTGGTGCAATTTAAGTCTGATCATTTATGAATTAAGTCTGATCATTAAGCTTTCACTCAAATTTCGACCTTCTAAACGACATCGTCTGCTCTGGGTGTGAAATAGAGAGTTGTAGAGCTTTGAGTTAGCTACGCAACGATATATAACTTGCCTCCATCGAATTTTTCATTTGTCCCCATCACTCTTTTAAAGCAGCGGAGGTCTAAATTAAATTAAAATTGATTATGAAAAACGAAAGACTATAATGCCCTTGGGGTTTAAATTACAAAAAATTAAAAGTTATGAGAGGTGTCAACTTTATAAAGGTTTATAGTTTATATTTAAAAGTTGGTTTTTACCTGATCCCTATCCAAAAAAAAAATTATGACTACACTATGACCTTTTCAGACATCACACATGACTACACTCAAAGTTAGTCACCCGGTGACTAGCTTTGAGATTTGGTCGTGGGAGATTGGATCCACCGAAAATTGAATCACCCAATAAATGAGACACATCTTTCATTAGTAGTGTTTAATTGTAAACTTATAACCATTTTATCTTACAAATTATAAATCAAAAAATTATCAATGTTTATCATATTTTGAGATCTATAATAGACATGCATTTTGAGAAATGACATCTTTGGTGAGAAATAAAAAATTTTAATATCTGTCCGATTTATCATCCAACGAACTTGATTTTATCAATATATTTACATTTATTTTCAGAATAAAATCGAAATTGGGAGTGTATTCGACATTTGATTTAATCTAATTTTAGTTAAATTCCTAGTTTGTCGCACACAATTCGTTCGTTCGCTCGTCGTCGATATCTAAAAACCTTTATTGCCATTCGTTTGTCGTTCGTCTCTGTGTGAAGAATGAGCACATCCGTCGATGTCATTGCAGGTAATCAGTTCGTTTGTCGTTCGTCCCTGTGTGAAGAATGAGGACTGGTCGGCAGTCAAAGATGATGATGAATTGTGACCAGAATCGTCGGTAGGGTTGCTGTCGTGGTTAGAGGATCGGAATCCGACATCTTTCTTTCTTTCACTCTTCTCCAATTTTGTAGAAATTCTGGCTTTACGAGACTCAGGCTTAGATTGGTGTGTTTCTGAATCTGAATTTGGGGTCTGTTGTTTTGTATGCTGAATTTAGGTCTTCTGGGTTGATTATAGATTTTGGCTGAGTTTAATTAAAGAACATCGTCAAGGTAGGTGGTGGGATTGATGTCGAGTTGTTTTATTGTTTGATTATTATGTCACAGTTCAGCCGATAGAATACAAGCAATCGAGTTTGTTTGTGATGATGGTAGTTTATTGGAGTTTTTGGATTTTTTCTGAATTTAGATGTGCCATGTTGACTGTTTCCTGTTTAATACTGCGATTTGTCTGCGACGACTTGGTGGCGCCTAGTCGATCCCGTGATAACACATCGGTTTGAACTGGTATGAAAGTGAAGTGCTTAAGATGGTGTGCTTGAGTAAGGAGTCTTTTAATTCTGTTTCTTGACATGTTTCATTTCAACCAATATCAGTCCATGTTGGATATTTATTAGAAGTTCAAATCCTTGTTTATCTACGTTAAGGCTTGCTGAGCTGAAGAATTTTACTTCACCACCTTTCAGGTCATGGAGCTGCATCATAAAGAGGTGTCTGAATTGGTGTATAATGAATGCCACAGTAAAGCTACGCTACCAACCAAATTTAAATGTTTACCGCCCTGCAAAAGTCCCAAGTCTCCATGTCTGGATATGCAATGGGTCAATGGTGAGGCCATGGAGTGTGGACTGAGAGAAACACCAATCTAGTGCTTTTTGTATACAAGGCGTAGATTTCAAAGTAAACTTCGTATTGGATTATCATTCGTATTGTACAGTAGCAGCAAAATAAAGTTTTTACTAGTCTTTGCTAACGGCTCCCTTGTTTGCCTCCCAATTGTCACAATTTCGTCACTGTATCATTTGCCAAATCAACTCAGGAATGCGTAGATTAATACATATAATTCGTAGCGCAGTGTCATAGTGGGATAGAGCATGTAATTTTAAAATGCGTAGATTTATATGTAAAATTCATATCGCATTGAGCATTTATATGTAAAATTCATATCCTTTTCCGGTAATCTTCCAAATTGCTCCTTTTTCTCTGTGGGTGGCTCTGGTGGTCCTCCTTTTTGGCCTGTCGGTTTCGCTCCTTTTGTCCTCGTTGATATGGAAGACGAAGTGGCTCTGCTAGTGGAGCATCTTGGAGGGGAGCAAGTTCTCAACTTGCCTGATGATGTGCATGATGACGCGGAAGAGGAGTTCGACTATACGGTGGTGGCTCGTCTGGCCATTGGTCGTAATCCAAGTAAGGAGGCTTTCATACGGGGACTAAGGAAGATATGGCGCCTGGAACCGGTTACTACGTTTTATGAGGTAGCCTCTAAAACGATGCTGATGCACTTAGTTTCCAAACGAACGTTTGATAGAGTTCTGGCGGGCGGTCCCTGGAGCTACGATCATTGGTTGCTCCTTGTCGACAAGTGGAGTCCTGGGAAGCTTCCCAGCGAGATCGAGATAACCAAATTTAATCTATGGGCGACTCTCTTTCATCTGCCGTATAACTATGCTAAGAATAAGGCCCTGTTCAGCATTGGTGCTTTTCTTGGGAGAGTTCTCAAAGTGATTGGGATTCCAGATGGTGCTAAGGTCGAGGCGGTCACACTGAAATATGCTAAAGTCTATGTCGAGAGAGAGGTGCATAGGCCTCTTCCGCATGGGTATTTTGTTAATCGAAGGGAAGGCGGACCCTTTTGGATGGACATTCGTTATGAGCGGTTGCCGAATCTTTGTTTTAAGTGCGGTTTGTTTACTCATCCAACCAGCAGCTGCCTTTGCCTGGACTTTGCGAGGACTGATGATGGCAGGCGTAAGTACGGTCCGTGGCTTAAGGATGACGGTTTTGGAATAGTTGACTATGAGGACACTTACGCGGCTTCAGATGACCGCGACCAGGCTCGTGACGCGGCGGCGGAGATTCTGCCAACCTCTGCACCTGTTCTTTCTGGTTCTGATCTTCTGTCTGCCTCTACTTTGCCACCGGGATCCATCCAAGCGGTGGTCCGAGACGAGCAGGAGAGGGGCTCTTTTCCCCAACAAGTATTGGAGTCCTTTCCCTCCTATGACGACTTCTCTATGGGTTTGACAGGATACCACGACCCCTTTCTTCCTGGTCTTGAGCAGTGCATGGAGGTACTTCCAAGGAGGTTTGTGGGGTTGACAAATCATCCTTCCAAGCACACGCTCCAGCAACCGGTCAGTCCTCTTCCCACGGGGCGTTATCCACCTTCGTCCGAAGAATCTCGAGCGGTGGTTAGCGGCATGCATGCTTTGGTGGCTCAAGATCGGCTGTATAGTGGCACTTTAGTGTGGCGCAACCAAGACTATTCTGACTTTGACTACTACGGGGACAGCTCTTTCCCTACTCTTGATTCTGCGGTGGGCACAAGCTTGGATTCTTGTAGTGCTCTTGCTACCTTTGGCAGTGCTCGAGGGGCTGTGGAGGGTGTTGGCAGGGTTGGAGCTACCGATTTCCCCCAAACGGTTACTGGGTCTTCGTGTCTGGAGAAGTGCCTTTACCCGATGCAGGGAGCGGCATCCTCAGGGCGGCATGGACTCAACGATGTTGAGGAGACACAGGACCGTAAAGGTAAGGGGCTTTTGATTCAAGATAGTCCTGTTTCGGTGTATCAGGCTTCAGCGCCTGTCGCTGGATGGGAAGTGTTGGGCCAGGACAGCGGCCCATTTGAAGATGATTGAGATCCGTTTGAACTAGTTCCGTATGACGGTGGGGTTGAGGCGCCACTGAGCGATAGGACAGCGCAGCCTCTTCGCGTTGTCAATCCGAAAATTCAGAAAGGCAGACATAAGTTCGGGAAATCCTTCTCTTCTACACAGCACCAGTATGCCGGGTCGAATGAGTTTTACATCTCTGAAATTCTCCCTTTGATCGATGCTCACCGACGAGCGAGGGCGATGTCCAGTGGAGTGTTTGGTGGTATTCAGATTAGCGAAATTAGTGAATCGGCGGAGACTCCGGAGGAGCCCCGCCGAACGCCATGAGTCTCGTAGCCTGGAATTGCAGGGGGTTGGGGACTCCTCTTGCAATTCGTGCTCTGAAGGACGTTCTTAATACGTCCAAGTCCCAGATTATAGCTCTGATTGAAACCAAGGCTTCGAAGCGAAGGTGTGAGGCGGTGCGAGCTCGCCTAGGGTTCAGTTGTTGTTTCTCAGTTCCGGCACGGGGACGCTCTGGCGGCCTTGTGCTCTTTTTGAGAAATCCCGATGAGGTAACTATCACAAATTTCTCTTTTTTTCATATTGATTTTATGGTTCATACATCGGTTCCTTTTCGTGCGACTCTTTTTTATGGGGCTCCGAAGGCTTCTCTTCGGTACAAAAGTTGGGAGCTAATGCGTAAGTTGGAAGGCCTGTCTTCAGTTCCATGGTGTATATTTGGGGATTTCAATGAGATTTTGAGTTTTTCAGAGACTTCTCAAACTGCTGTGTGGCGCGGCAGTGCTATGGCTCAGTTCCGAAATGTGGTTGACGAGTGTAATCTGTATGATCTGGGGTATAAAGGCTATCAGTTTACCTATTCCAATAAGCGTCAAGATGGTGCTGAAACCAGATGTCGGTTGGATAGAGCTCTAGCTACTGAGGCGTGGCGTCTTCTTTTCCCGGACGCGGTTGTGCATCATCTGGCTACCTTCCATTCTGATCACAACCCTATTCAGCTGCGCCTCTTTCCGGTGCGCAAACGGAGTCCTCGTATGTTCAGATATGAAGCTATGTGGGATAGGGATCCACGTTTTAAAGTTTTGCTCAAGTCTCTCTGGGATAACCAAGCCGATCACCTAAGTTTTCTGCAGAAACTCCAGAACATTGAGCGACCCGTTTTGGAATGGAATCAGAAAGTCTTTGGGATGGTTGATAAGAAACTTCAGGCCCTCAGGGATGCTTTGGTTCAACTCCGTCAGTGTCCTCGAACGGAAGATAATATTGACAGGGAAAGACAGTTAAGTGCAGCTATGGATGAATGGCTGTGTCAAGAAGAGATTATGTGGCAGCAACGCTCTCGTGTGTCTTGGCTAAAGGCATGGGATAACAATACTGCCTTTTTCCACAGAAAAGCCAACGGACGGCGCAAGGCTAATCTTATTAGTCAGCTGTGCGATGCTGAGGGCCGTCTTCAGACCAATCAGGACGTTTTGCAGTCTGTAGCTGTTAATTATTTTGCAGGCATCTTTTCTAATCAGCGGGAGCTTGCTGCAACTTCAATAGACGAGATTATGGGCAGTATGGTTGATTTGCCTAGCAGAGTCACCAGATCGCACAATGATCTTTTACTTAGCCCCTACACAGAACGAGATATCTATGCTGCTGTTCACCAGTTGGCTCCCAGTAAAGCCCCGGGATTGGACGGCATTCCTGCAGAATTTTTGCAGCGTCATTGGGACACTATAAAGACTGATTTTGTTCAGCTGTGTTTATCCATTTTGAATGATGGACTTGTTCCAGCAGAGTTGAATGATACTATTATGGTGTTGCTGCCGAAACAGAAACCAATGTCTGACAGGTTGGAGAATTTTCGTCCCATCAGTCTAGCAAGTGTCACTTCCAAGGTGGTGGCGAAGGCCATCACTGCTGGGTTGCAACTTATTCTACCAGAGATAATCAGCTTTGAACAATCCGCTTTTGTTAAAAATCGTCTCATCACTGATAATTTCATATTGGCCCACGAGTGTGCTCATTATATACGCACGAGGACTAAAGGAAACAAGTGCTTTGGATCGCTAAAGCTGGACATAGCTAAAGCCTATGATCGGATAGATTGGACATTTTCACGATGCATCCTCTTACAGCTTGGGTTCCACCGGGACTGGGTGAATAAAGTTATGGATTATGTTACGTCCGTGCGGTATTGTATCCGGATTAAATAGGGTCATCACTGACTTTTTCGCGCCTCAGAGGGGGTTTTGACAGGGTGATCCACTATCACCATATTTGTTTATTATATGCACTGAATGGCTTAGTCACAGGTTACGCATCTTACATGCAAATGGAACAGTCAAAGGCATTAGAGTAGCTCGGAGTGCCCCTGTCCTTACTCATCTATTTTTCGCCGATGATTCACTTCTACTGTTTGAGGCCACAACTGCTACGCCTTATATTATTAAGAGTGTCCTTACGGAGTATGAACATCTGGCAGGGCAAAGGGTGAATTACAGCAAATCTGAATTAGTCTTGAGTCCCAATGCTAGTGCTGGGATTAAGCAGAGTTTCTTGTCCTCTTTGTCAGCACCAATTGTTGATGGACACAAGCGGTATTTGGGTCTTCCGCTGCATTTGGGGAGGAAGATATCTATTAATTTCTTACAATTGTTGGATAGAGTACACGTTAAGTCGAAGCCTTGGTATACATCTGCATTGTCCTGTGGTGGACGGGAAGTACTTATTTAGTCGGTCCTCTTGGCTATACCCCAGTATCATATGCAGTGCTTTCGGATCCCAAAAGGTGTATTGAACAAGTATCAGTCATTAGTTAGACACTTTTGGTGGTCTGGGAAGCAGCAATCCTCATCTGTGCATTGGGTGAATTACTCTCTTCTCTGCCAACCGAAGGACAAGGGTGGCCTTGGTTTCAGGGATCTGAATCTATTGAACCAGGCCCTAATGGCCAAGCAAGACTGGCGGATATTTTCTCAGCCAAACCTTCTTCTTAGTAAGGTGATGCAGGCACGGTATTTTCGACATTCTGACATATTTTCTGCTTCTCTTGGTCACAGACCGTCGCAATGTTGGAGGAGTATCCATGGTGCACTGGACTTGCTCAGGACTAGCAGCGGCACTGATAGCAATGGCGCTCGTACGTGGTCACTGACAGATGCTTGTCGTCAGAGCAAATGTACAAATAAATTTATAAGTCCGCTACTCGCGACTTCACTACTGGGTAGCAAGTGGTAAGTAGGGGTCGAACCCAAAGGAATTAGGGGGATAGTTGCTCTTTGAGGTGATTTATACAGCGAGGGAGCGTGTTTTAAGTTGATTGAGATTTTAGCGCGGAAAAGTAAGTGACTGGTTGGTTGATTTTGCTTTTAGTGCGGAAAAGTAAATGACTGAAAATAAAAGTAGGGGACTTACAGCGGGTGATGCGTGATTGGCAAGTCCTCCGGATGATGAGCAGTTGATTACGGCAGTTATACTAAGAAAGTAAGTGCAGGTGTTGTTTGATTTCAAGGAAAACATTCGATTTCGGGGGCCTTGTATCATAGCCTGTTTATCATTGACCTTTAGTGATCCTTCTAAGTATTCAAACGTGCATCAAGGCTATTCCAAGCACTCGATTTGCCACACTGTCTAGTCTTTTGCAAAAGTGTTCGAAAGAGTATCAAGGCCATTCCAAGCACTCGATTTGCACACACTGTCTAGACTTTTGCAAAAAACGTAGAGCCCTTGTTCTACTTAGACTAATACCCCATTCCAAGGTATATTAGCCTGTGTGCATCCATTTGATCAGTCATTCCCGAGCAATCAAACGGTGTTTGAGAGAGGACAAACTCCTCAGATAAGCTTTGCCATTCCAAGCATCCACTTATCCGAGTATGTTTACGAACTTCCACGGAAGAGCTTTGCCATTCCAAGCATCCACTCAACCTTGGAAGTTCTGGCCTAATAAATGGCACATAGAACAAGTTTTGAATACAGAGAAAAAACACTAAAGCAAAGTCTAAAACATTTTATGATACAAGTACACCCCTTCAACCGAATGAAGAGTTTAGCTACGAATATCCATAGAGGTGGATACCATAGCTAAATACTCGGGGGTTTTTGAAAGACAGTAAGTAAAGGGGAATACTCAAGAACCAACAGGAGTATTCCCAATTTCTACTTGAATACTCAAGAACCAACAGGAGTATTCTCTAAAACCGTTATAATACTCAAGAACCAACAAGAGTATTATTTCAAAACCAAACTTACAAATTGCCAAACTTGGAGAGATAAGTGATTTTGTGTTGTGAATGGGATGATACAAATGAGAGGAGAATGGCTTGTATTTATAGCCAAAAGGGAGGGGAATGGAGGGTGAGGATGGAAGCACATGGCAAGCCATCCATGGAGGAGGAGGAGGAGGTGAAAGCCGCCGGTGGCCGGTCACCATGAGGAAAGCCGCCGGTTGTGGTGGGGGGAGGAGGCTTTGGCTTCCAAAGCCGCCGGTCATGGAGGGAGAAGAGTGAGTTTGTGTGAGTTTTGTGAAGTTCTCACAAAACTATCGGTGTATTTCAGCTCCGGACTGACTTTGGTTGCTCTTCGGTTTGATTTGTTTTGAATGATTCCATGTCAGAATCTTTAGATTTCTTCAGTCAGCGTCTGATCGTGACCTTGGAATGACTCGTAACATCTTTTCTGCGTAAAATCCTCTCCTTAGCGTGTATTCTCTCTAAGCTCAAAAATACCCTGTAGAAATATATCGGAACTAACAAGCAAAAGTTAAATAGACAAACAGTCTAATTTAGTGGGTTTAACTATGTTTTTGATTCGTATAATTATGGTCCATCAGATCACCCCACACTTTTAGTTGTTCGTCCCGAACAATGCTATTAAAGGGCGGCACTAAGTAAGCTTTTAAAATATGAAAGTTAGATTGTGGGACTAGACTTATCCTAATTCATGCATTACTACTTATTACCAAATTAAACTGCGTAAATAAATAGAAGAAACTTGATACTTGTACCTCCGTGCTGAGATGCAAAGTATTTTGGATGTTTCGGGAGATAGCCCTTTTTCGGCTCCTGGACTGCAATCTCGGGACCGTCTCGTACTATATGGTTTTCTTGTAGCTTTTTCTAGCACGTGATTCGGTTCGGGTTTCAATGGTTTGGTCTTTGATTTTCTTTCTTTTTGGCGAGGGACAGCTTTTTTGTAGTGAATCGGCCTTTGGCCTTTGATTTGACTTTTTGAGAGCTTCACTTTTGTTCGGTTAAAACCTTCACAATTTTGGGCCTTTGGCCTCTTGATTTGCTTCTTCGAGCTTTTGCTTCTTTGTGACTTGCTAGTCCATTTTCTCAAGCCTTTTTGGGAGGTCCAATCATCGCCCGCGAGCATATGGAAATACCTCCCCGCTCCTCTCATCGTTGTCGTTTCGCGCGGGTCAAGATGAGGGTCGCTCATCTATTTTCTCGGCTACTTTGACTAGAGAGAGGACGGTCTGATTCCCGTCCTCGCCTTTTTTTTCTTTTTGCATAAACACTGCATGGCGGAGATGACTTCAATCTTCACTGAAATCCGAAGTGCAGCCTCCACTGACTTCGAAAACCATATAGTTTGATTCGATCCTTCGATTGCTTGCCAAGCCCCTCTAGGGCATTTTCTATCAACTCCACATCCCTAGTTTATCTCAGCACAAAGGAACAAATGAGAAGTTACATTCTAAGTTTTTAAACAGTTGAATTTTCACAAGGTTGATGCATGAATTATGATCTATCTTTTTCACATTCTCAAGTTCATATTTTCAAAAAGATACTATTAAAAAAGAAAACAGCAAGCATGTTATTTATATACAACGGTGGTTCTCACCCCACACTTTTGAACGAAGGCGTGCCTTAGTTCAAAAGTCATGCAAGCTAATATATATATGTGAGAATGACTAAGACAGAAAATTAAATGACAGAATTTAAATGACAGAAAGTAAGATAGTGTCGGGTTACCTCCCAACCAGTGCACTTGTTTAACGTCGTTGGCTCGACAGTACCTCGTTGTGGATTACTGGTTTGGGTCACATGGGTGGCTCAGGTCAAATTTCGCCAATGTTCCTGTGTTGCTTTTTGCCTTGCCTTTTCCTGACTTCTTGCCGGATGTTGTACTCGGGTCAGGACTCCTTTGTTTTGGGATCTTTTCTTTCCAATACCCCGGAGGGGGTGAGGGACCTTTCACTACTAGCCTTTTGAAGTTCTTGTATTTGGGACTGCCTAGTCCAGTTATGGCGTAACACTGCTCCATCGAGGAGTCATTCTGCAGAGGCCCTTTTCCCATCCTCTTTTGAGTTTCTTCATTGATCCTATAGTTTTCTGCAACTTGCTCATTGATCAAGGGGAAAAGTCGGGAAAGCCTCAAAAGGCTTGGTTCTGCCTCGTTATGATTGTCAGTGAGGAACTGGTCGTAGATAGTCTCGGCTGCCCGGGTAATGATAGTCGGGTATGAATTGGGCAGTTTGTCAGTGGTATTCTGGACTCCAACCTCGTTGCTTCCGGTGCTCTCCATATCTGATTCTTCAGGAGTCTCTTCTGACGGCTCGGTAGTTTCTTCTTTGTCTGCCTCAGGGTCAGCTTCATTTATCTGCATTTCCTCGTCAGTTTGGGGTACTCGTCTTGTGGCAGCGGCCAGGCCAATTATAAGGTTCCACATGTCTGCAATGGTGAAGTTTCCGGCCGATCTTCTCATTGCTTCGTTAACTCTTCCCAGCTCTTCGGACCTCATCCCACGAAGAAATTTTTGGAGAAGAACTTTCTTCATGAATCCATGGTGCGGGCAGCTTGAGACGATGGTGTCGTAGTTCGTGTAGTATTCGTCCAAAGTCTCATCCCGGGATTGTTGAAGGCACATGATCTTCTCACGGGTTTTTTGGCGTAAGGATGGTGGGGAGAATTCCTTCAGGAATGGAACGCAGAGATCTACGTAACGTTCTGCACTGCAAGCGGTGGATGTGTAGTACCATATCGTGGCAAAGTCAGTTAGAGAGAATTTAAAGCATTTAAGCTTAAATTCCTCTAACACTTCATTTTCAGGTTTGATGTGGTGGCAGACGTGGTGGAAGTTTCGGCAGTGCTGTACTGGGTCTTCTCCCTCCGTTCCTCCGAACAGGGGCAGATATCGCATTGTCCATGCATGCGTAGTGGGTAGTGTCATAGGGAAATGAAAAAGAACAACTATCCGACGGCTAATTCCCCGGCAACGGCGCCAATTTGACAGATGCTTGTCGTCAGAGCAAAGGTACAAATAAATTTATAAGTCCGCTACTCGCGACTTCACTACTGGGTAGCAAGTGGTAAGTAGGGGTCGAACCCAAAGGAATTAGGGGGATAGTTGCTCTTTGAGGTGATTTATACAGCGAGGGAGCGTGTTTTAAGTTGATTGAGATTTTAGCGCGGAAAAGTAAGTGACTGGTTGGTTGATTTTGGTTTTAGTGCGGAAAAGTAAATGACTGAAAATAAAAGTAGGGGACTTACAACGGGTGATGCGTGATTGGCAAGTCCTCCGGATGATGAGCAGTTGATTACGGCAGTTATACTAAGAAAGTAAGTGCAGGTGTTGTTTGATTTCAAGGAAAACATTCGATTTCGGGGGCCTTGTATCATAGCCTGTTTATCATTGACCTTTAGTGATCCTTCTAAGTATTCAAACGTGCATCAAGGCCATTCCAAGTACTCGATTTGCCACACTGTCTAGTCTTTTGCAAAAGTGTTCGAAAGAGTATCAAGGCCATTCCAAGCACTCGATTTGCACACACTGTCTAGACTTTTGCAAAAAACGTAGAGCCCTTGTTCTACTTAGACTAATACCCCATTCCAAGGTATATTAGCCTGTGTGCATCCATTTGATCAGTCATTCCCGAGCAATCAAATGGTGTTTGAGAGAGGTCAAACTCCTCAGATAAGCTTTGCCATTCCAAGCATCCACTTATCCGAGTATGTTTACGAACTTCCACGGAAGAGCTTTGCCATTCCAAGCATCCACTCAACCTTGGAAGTTCTGGCCTAATAAATGGCACATAGAACAAGTTTTGAATACAGAGAAAAAACACTAAAGCAAAGTCTAAAACATTTTATGATACAAGTACACCCCTTCAACCGAATGAAGAGTTTAGCTACGAATATCCATAGAGGTGGATACCATAGCTAAATACTCGGGGGTTTTTGAAAGACAGTAAGTAAAGGGGAATACTCAAGAACCAACAGGAGTATTCCCAATTTCTACTTGAATACTCAAGAACCAACAGGAGTATTCTCTAAAACCGTTATAATACTCAAGAACCAACAAGAGTATTATTTCAAAACCAAACTTACAAATTGCCAAACTTGGAGAGATAAGTGATTTTGTGTTGTGAATGGGATGATACAAATGAGAGGAGAATGGCTTGTATTTATAGCCAAAAGGGAGGGGAATGGAGGGTGAGGATGGAAGCACATGGCAAGCCATCCATGGAGGAGGAGGAGGAGGTGAAAGCCGCCGGTGGCCGGTCACCATGAGGAAAGCCGCCGGTTGTGGTGGGGGGAGGAGGCTTTGGCTTCCAAAGCCGCCGGTCATGGAGGGAGAAGAGTGAGTTTGTGTGAGTTTTGTGAAGTTCTCACAAAACTATCGGTGTATTTCAGCTCCGGACTGACTTTGGTTGCTCTTCGGTTTGATTTGTTTTGAATGATTCCATGTCAGAATCTTTAGATTTCTTCAGTCAGCGTCTGATCGTGACCTTGGAATGACTCGTAACATCTTTTCTGCGTAAAATCCTCTCCTTAGCGTGTATTCTCTCTAAGCTCAAAAATACCCTGTAGAAATATATCGGAACTAACAAGCAAAAGTTAAATAGACAAACAGTCTAATTTAGTGGGTTTAACTATGTTTTTGATTCGTATAATTATGGTCCATCAGATCACCCCACACTTTTAGTTGTTCGTCCCGAACAATGCTATTAAAGGGCGGCACTAAGTAAGCTTTTAAAATATGAAAGTTAGATTGTGGGACTAGACTTATCCTAATTCATGCATTACTACTTATTACCAAATTAAACTGCGTAAATAAATAGAAGAAACTTGATACTTGTACCTCCGTGCTGAGATGCAAAGTATTTTGGATGTTTCGGGAGATAGCCCTTTTTCGGCTCCTGGACTGCAATCTCGGGACCGTCTCGTACTATATGGTTTTCTTGTAGCTTTTTCTAGCACGTGATTCGGTTCGGGTTTCAATGGTTTGGTCTTTGATTTTCTTTCTTTTTGGCGAGGGACAACTTTTTTGTAGTGAATCGGCCTTTGGCCTTTGATTTGACTTTTTGAGAGCTTCACTTTTGTTCGGTTAAAACCTTCACAATTTTGGGCCTTTGGCCTCTTGATTTGCTTCTTCGAGCTTTTGCTTCTTTGTGACTTGCTAGTCCATTTTCTCAAGCCTTTTTGGGAGGTCCAATCATCGCCCGCGAGCATATGGAAATACCTCCCCGCTCCTCTCATCGTTGTCGTTTCGCGCGGGTCAAGATGAGGGTCGCTCATCTATTTTCTCGGCTACTTTGACTAGAGAGAGGACGGTCTGATTCCCGTCCTCGCCTTTTTTTTCTTTTTGCATAAACACTGCATGGCGGAGATGACTTCAATCTTCACTGAAATCCGAAGTGCAGCCTCCACTGACTTCGAAAACCATATAGTTTGATTCGATCCTTCGATTGCTTGCCAAGCCCCTCTAGGGCATTTTCTATCAACTCCACATCCCTAGTTTATCTCAGCACAAAGGAACAAATGAGAAGTTACATTCTAAGTTTTTAAACAGTTGAATTTTCACAAGGTTGATGCATGAATTATGATCTATCTTTTTCACATTCTCAAGTTCATATTTTCAAAAAGATACTATTAAAAAAGAAAACAGCAAGCATGTTATTTATATACAACGGTGGTTCTCACCCCACACTTTTGAACGAAGGCGTGCCTTAGTTCAAAAGTCATGCAAGCTAATATATATATGTGAGAATGACTAAGACAGAAAATTAAATGACAGAATTTAAATGACAGAAAGTAAGATAGTGTCGGGTTACCTCCCAACCAGTGCACTTGTTTAACGTCGTTGGCTCGACAGTACCTCGTTGTGGATTACTGGTTTGGGTCACATGGGTGGCTCAGGTCAAATTTCGCCAATGTTCCTGTGTTGCTTTTTGCCTTGCCTTTTCCTGACTTCTTGCCGGATGTTGTACTCGGGTCAGGACTCCTTTGTTTTGGGATCTTTTCTTTCCAATACCCCGGAGGGGGTGAGGGACCTTTCACTACTAGCCTTTTGAAGTTCTTGTATTTGGGACTGCCTAGTCCAGTTATGGCGTAACACTGCTCCATCGAGGAGTCATTCTGCAGAGGCCCTTTTCCCATCCTCTTTTGAGTTTCTTCATTGATCCTATAGTTTTCTGCAACTTGCTCATTGATCAAGGGGAAAAGTCGGGAAAGCCTCAAAAGGCTTGGTTCTGCCTCGTTATGATTGTCAGTGAGGAACTGGTCGTAGATAGTCTCGGCTGCCCGGGTAATGATAGTCGGGTATGAATTGGGCAGTTTGTCAGTGGTATTCTGGACTCCAACCTCGTTGCTTCCGGTGCTCTCCATATCTGATTCTTCAGGAGTCTCTTCTGACGGCTCGGTAGTTTCTTCTTTGTCTGCCTCAGGGTCAGCTTCATTTATCTGCATTTCCTCGTCAGTTTGGGGTACTCGTCTTGTGGCAGCGGCCAGGCCAATTATAAGGTTCCACATGTCTGCAATGGTGAAGTTTCCGGCCGATCTTCTCATTGCTTCGTTAACTCTTCCCAGCTCTTCGGACCTCATCCCACGAAGAAATTTTTGGAGAAGAACTTTCTTCATGAATCCATGGTGCGGGCAGCTTGAGACGATGGTGTCGTAGTTCGTGTAGTATTCGTCCAAAGTCTCATCCCGGGATTGTTGAAGGCACATGATCTTCTCACGGGTTTTTTGGCGTAAGGATGGTGGGGAGAATTCCTTCAGGAATGGAACGCAGAGATCTACGTAACGTTCTGCACTGCAAGCGGTGGATGTGTAGTACCATATCGTGGCAAAGTCAGTTAGAGAGAATTTAAAGCATTTAAGCTTAAATTCCTCTAACACTTCATTTTCAGGTTTGATGTGGTGGCAGACGTGGTGGAAGTTTCGGCAGTGCTGTACTGGGTCTTCTCCCTCCGTTCCTCCGAACAGGGGCAGATATCGCATTGTCCATGCATGCGTAGTGGGTAGTGTCATAGGGAAATGAAAAAGAACAACTATCCGACGGCTAATTCCCCGGCAACGGCGCCAATTTGACAGATGCTTGTCGTCAGAGCAAAGGTACAAATAAATTTATAAGTCCGCTACTCGCGACTTCACTACTGGGTAGCAAGTGGTAAGTAGGGGTCGAACCCAAAGGAATTAGGGGGATAGTTGCTCTTTGAGGTGATTTATACAGCGAGGGAGCGTGTTTTAAGTTGATTGAGATTTTAGCGCGGAAAAGTAAGTGACTGGTTGGTTGATTTTGGTTTTAGTGCGGAAAAGTAAATGACTGAAAATAAAAGTAGGGGACTTACAACGGGTGATGCGTGATTGGCAAGTCCTCCGGATGATGAGCAGTTGATTACGGCAGTTATACTAAGAAAGTAAGTGCAGGTGTTGTTTGATTTCAAGGAAAACATTCGATTTCGGGGGCCTTGTATCATAGCCTGTTTATCATTGACCTTTAGTGATCCTTCTAAGTATTCAAACGTGCATCAAGGCCATTCCAAGTACTCGATTTGCCACACTGTCTAGTCTTTTGCAAAAGTGTTCGAAAGAGTATCAAGGCCATTCCAAGCACTCGATTTGCACACACTGTCTAGACTTTTGCAAAAAACGTAGAGCCCTTGTTCTACTTAGACTAATACCCCATTCCAAGGTATATTAGCCTGTGTGCATCCATTTGATCAGTCATTCCCGAGCAATCAAATGGTGTTTGAGAGAGGTCAAACTCCTCAGATAAGCTTTGCCATTCCAAGCATCCACTTATCCGAGTATGTTTACGAACTTCCACGGAAGAGCTTTGCCATTCCAAGCATCCACTCAACCTTGGAAGTTCTGGCCTAATAAATGGCACATAGAACAAGTTTTGAATACAGAGAAAAAACACTAAAGCAAAGTCTAAAACATTTTATGATACAAGTACACCCCTTCAACCGAATGAAGAGTTTAGCTACGAATATCCATAGAGGTGGATACCATAGCTAAATACTCGGGGGTTTTTGAAAGACAGTAAGTAAAGGGGAATACTCAAGAACCAACAGGAGTATTCCCAATTTCTACTTGAATACTCAAGAACCAACAGGAGTATTCTCTAAAACCGTTATAATACTCAAGAACCAACAAGAGTATTATTTCAAAACCAAACTTACAAATTGCCAAACTTAGAGAGATAAGTGATTTTGTGTTGTGAATGGGATGATACAAATGAGAGGAGAATGGCTTGTATTTATAGCCAAAAGGGAGGGGAATGGAGGGTGAGGATGGAAGCACATGACAAGCCATCCATGGAGGAGGAGGAGGTGAAAGCCGCCGGTGGCCGGTCACCATGAGGAAAGCCGCCGGTCATGGAGGGAGAAGAGTGAGTTTGTGTGAGTTTTGTGAAGTTCTCACAAAACTATCGGTGTATTTCAGCTCCGGACTGACTTTGGTTGCTCTTCGGTTTGATTTGTTTTGAATGATTCCATGTCAGGATCTTTAGATTTGTTCAGTCAGCGTCTGATCGTGACCTTGGAATGACTCGTAACATCTTTTCTGCGTAAAATCCTCTCCTTAGCGTGTATTCTCTCTAAGCTCAAAAATACCCTGTAGAAATATATCGGAACTAACAAGCAAAAGTTAAATAGACAAACAGTCTAATTTAGTGGGTTTAACTGTGTTTTTTATTCGTATAATTATGGTCCATCAGTCACCTTCCGATGACGGCATTTACACGGTTCGTAGCGGCTATAACTTTTTATCTGACCTACAAAGACGGAGCACGAGTTCAGGCGGCGAATCTTCAAGACCCAGCGTTCTCACATCCTTTTGGAAGTCTTTTTGGCGGCTGCCAATCCCCAGGAAGCTTAAAATCTTCGGTTGGCGTTGTTTCCATAATGTTTTGCCTGTTGGCACGTGTTTGTTTGCTAGAAATATTGTGGCGGACTTTTCCTGTCCAGTTTGTAATTATAAGTGCGAAACAGCGATGCATGCTTTAATCCAATTTTGGCGAGCGAAAGCTGTGTGGCAGGGGATGAATGTGGGCGAATGGCTGCAGCTTGATTCTTTTGTATCAATGGCTGACGTTTTGTTCTATTTATGCACCTCTTTTGACCCAAAATCTGCAGGGCGCGCCATTGTCACTCTGTGGTATATTTGGAGCATGAGAAACAAGGTGAAACATGACAATGTCATGATCCCACCGAGGGATGCAGTTGGCCGGATCACAGCCCTTGCTAATGAATATTACAGGTACTACATTGACAACACCATCCATCATTTTCAATGTTCAGACTTCATGTGGAAGCCTCCGCCCTTTGGTTCCATCAAGCTCAACTGTGACGCGTCATGGAGCGAGTCTACTAGGTCAGGAAGTATTGATGTTGTTGCAAGGGACGCCGCTGGAACTGTGTTGTCCATCCGTGCTCGCCACCAGGTGCACTGTGCTTCTGCTTTCGATTGTGAAGGGTGGAGCATTGCGGAGGGTTTAAGTTTGTGTAACGAGTTGCGCGTTACGAAGGCAATAATTGAGTCTGATAGTACCGAAGCTGTCATGGCAATTTAATGTCGGGATAACCTTCATTTCGGGGCTAAGGACCGGTATATGCGAAGCTTAGCGGAGTTGGATGGCAATGCGCTTCGAACAGTTATGCTTATCCATAGGGAGGCTAATAGTCATGCGGATCTTGTTGCCAGATATGCTCGGCGAAAGGCTTGGTCATGGTGTGGGTTGGACGCTTGTCCTCTAGTTCCTAATCTGCACTTTATCTTGTAGGTTCTCCATGTGTCATTCTCCTTAATCAAAAAAAAATGTTTGTGTGAAACAGTGACACAAACAATGCTTAATAAAGTGCGTAGATTAATACATATAATTCGTAGCGTGACACGCGTATTTTTAACCCTTTATAGTTGTCAAAAGTATGAGTTTTAGGGGTCAAATTGCAGTCAAACAATATTTATAAACCTTGGTAAGCCAAGGGTCGATCATAGGAGCAGTGCGTGTGAATACTAGCAAATGATGTGACCTATTTAGCTATTCCGATTTAACAAAGGTTTTGGTGTGTTGGAACAAGCATAAATTAAATAGCAGAAAATTAAATGGGTTTGTGTTTTATCAGAGAAAGAATCCCAGAACCCATACTTCACCCGTGCTAACCCCACTAATCATGCAATCATGTCACGTTAATTGTTCATGCTATCGAATATGGAATATAACCGAAATAACACTAGACAAGCCGCCCATCCACGGATCATTGTCTAGATTAATCTCAATCGTTGAACGCCGCCCATCCACAGATTATCAACGATCTCGATTTATTAAACTAAAGGCTTTCCTATTAAATCATGTAAACATGACCTAATATCAATTTCATGTAATCCGGTTAATACCTAGGACCCATCCATCTTTCGGTAATTAACCTAAGTACGTTCTACCAATGCAAACATACCCTTTGATGTAAATACATGCATAGAACGATAAAATTAAGCACACAATGAAATTGAATATTCGAATCGCATAAATAAAAACTTCAATTGATCACATGAGAGTTAGGGTTACATAGCACGGGATCCGTAGGATCCCGGAATTGAGAAGACTACTCACTATTCATGGTAGTTAACCAAAAATAGTGTATAATGAAGGAAAGAAACGAGTAAACCGTAAACGATTGAAGCTCGATGATCCTCACGATGAAAACTCTGTCTTCTCTCCCAAGTTAGGGTTTCTTCTCCAAAATCACAACAGCCTGTCTAAACTGGTCGTGTTTCCTTTTATAGACCGTCCAAAAAGGCCAGAAAGCCCAAAAACGATTTTAGGAAATAACAAGATAATTCTGCTCGGAAGTGCCGTGACTACCGTGACCATTGGTGGGGATCACGGCAGTCACGGCAGGGCTGTTTTGCACTGAGCTGAAAACATACCGTGAATACCGTGACCTTTAGTGGGGGTTACGGCAGTCGCCTGAATTGTCATTCCTTTCTGAGTTAGAAACCTACCGTGACTACCGTGACTCTAATGAGACATCACGATGGTCACGGCCCCTGACTGGAGCAAAGTTCGTTTTTGGCCGTTTTCGTTGATCTTTTTCGTTCTTTCGACATCTTAAGCTCAAGGAGCGATGATATGTCAATTTAACCTGAAACACTAGAGAAAGACATCAAATAGAGACAATTTGCCCGGAGAACGAGTGTTATCCTTCATCGAATGTAGCGAATAACCAGTCAGAATATTGACTGATCAAAACACTCCACACTTAGGATTTGTTCGTCCCGAACAAATGGCAGAACAAATACACGAGTGAATAATATGCTCAATGCCCACATGTTACAAGGCTACCCACTCAAGTGACATGTGATCAATTCTAACTAATAATGAAAACAAAAAGATAATTCACTGTCGTAGAGGACACGAATGCATTTAGCATATGCATCAAGCCTTTTAAACCTCTAGGCTGCCCTAGTAGGACGAGTGTAGTCTCGTGAAGGTTTTCAGGAATGGGACTACCTACAAATCCCATGTACCACTAACTAACGTGTATGCATGAAATGATGCTCAACGAGTCACGGTAAAGTCATGTCATACCTCGGATTCATCGTGTTACCTCGACTTCAAGTCAAACATCTTCATCAAAGTTTTCAGACAATCATAGATTAAACAGGTTATGCATTCAAACGGTCAGTACACACGGCTAGCAATCGACTAATCACAAGTTCTAAATAGTTCTATAGCAACGTATAAAGATCATGAATAGTTACACAAAACATGCTCGCCATTCACCTATGCTATCTAGGGATAGTCCACGGGCTCTTGGCGCAAAGCTCATTCTCAAGTACCAAGGACTAGGCAATGACCCGTAAGAGAAGAGGAGCTTGGCTTAAGAATTTTTCTGAAAAATAGTACTAAAATCGCATTAGTGCAAGCACGAGGATCGTCCCTTAGTTTCTAGTACATGAATTTGCAAGACAAGTTATGATTTGCACGTAATGAGAATATGGAATTACACTACATCAAGCGGAAGAGGGCAGAAATTGTTTCAAGAGTGTTTTCCATACACAAGGGGCGACTTTTCTCACCAGGTCCTTGGTATTTTCCTGCTCTCGCAGAACAACAAATTTCTCCTTTTTTTCGTTCTAACTGGTTTTCTTTCAAAAACAACTATGCTTGGGGCCAATTTTTCACCCACTTTTGAAAACTAAGAACTTTGTTCTTGAGGGAAAACTTGAAGGCCAATTGTCTAACTCCACACTTAAAGCTTGACATAGTGTATGAATAAAGGCGGGTGCATGCAAATCACAACGAGTGTATAGAAACACATACTATTACTAAGGTCACCTAGAAAAAGAGATGCATATTTAAGTTTTGGACATTTTGAACCGGTGCCTACTAATTTCAAGTCTCAAACATGCTTCAAGAAATACGTAAAACATGTGATAGTCAAAGGCTAGCAATGATACTGACTCAAGAGAATACACACACGATTTTCACTATTTCAAGTCCTAGACTTCGAATCCAAAAGAATGTCAATCAGTCAAGGAGTATCATAGAAAACGAGGATTTCAATCGTAATACATAGACTGTTGAGCATATGCAAGAGTGAACGTGAAATGCAATGCGTGTGACTGTGCGCTACCCACTCCACACTTAAAAATAAGCTTAGTCCCTAAGCGAAGAAATTTAAGAGAAAATAAGCGTATAGGAACTTCACTCGTGTGTGATGGCGCGATATCCAAGGAGATTAAGCGATGCCCGGGGAGTGAAACGTGACTCGTGAGCTGGCATAAATAGACAAAACCAAACATAAGACTGCACGAGTTAAAGATTAGCATCGATAATGAAGGGTAGGCAAAAACAGGAAATGCCAAATAGGAGGTAGGATAATTGATGCGAGCCAAATATATATCATAAATCATGTCTCAAGCAACAATTAACATGTAGAAAGGAAAACCATGGCAAAATGTCAGCGTACAACAGGAAAATGCAAGGAACGTGCCACAATATATGAAAATAGTCAAAAAGGTCAGCAGGAGAAATGTATGAAGAGCTAGACAGCGCCATCGTCCGCGTCCTCATTAATACCAAACAGATCTGCTGTGCTACCGGAGACCCCATCATCAGGAGGGTGGGAGGTACCAGCCTCGTGGTCATTACCGGTAGGAGGAAAGTGCGGTGGTGGAGGATAATCCGGGTGGCCCTGTCCACGAAGCAATGTCATCAAAGCATCCTGCGTCCACTGCTGCGTCCTGCTGGACTGATGGCAAAGATCGGAGAAATCTGCAGTGAGCCGGGCATGACCCTCTGCGAGCTCAGTCTGTGATCTGAACATCGGCAGCTGATGCACTAATATCTGGCGTTGCTGCTCCATAATCGTGCTCTGACTCTCCACAATCTGATGCACCTGCGCGAAGAGTCTCATCTGGGTATGCTCCAAGCGTGCGAAACGCTCCTCAAAGGTGCTAGAGTGCTGGGGTGGTGTGGGGGTCATGATAATCAGGTGGTGCCTGAGAGGTCTGCACGGGCACTGGAGGAGCTGCTGGAGCCAGGGGCGGTGGCTGATCCATCTCATTCGGCGCGGTAGCTTGAGGCTCCTGTACCTCTTCCATGGTAACATCCTCAGGCTGAGGCTGATCCTCCTGAACCTGCCTGAGGGCTCTCTGCCTGCGCTCAACTTTCCGACCCTTCTTCCCGGTGGGGAGCTCGCTGCGGTGCTGCCACTGGTGGTCTCGGTCTATCATTTTGATTTCGATCATCTTCTTAAGATTCAGCACTGATGTCTTTGGCACTGGGAGTCGACTGAGATCCCAACCAAGTGACGTAGCGAGAATGGTGACAAAAAGACCACCGCCCAAGGCGATGTTCCTATCAACGACCGAGCCCCAAAATACCATCTGCCCTGTCAGAATCTGGAAGAAGTCAACTGGTCTGTGGCGATGCATAGAGATCATAACATCCAATTCGGGGTTGCCAATAGTGGTGGCTCCCTCCCCCCGTGGAAATATACTCATCGCAACGAGACGGTGAACGATTTTCCAAAGGTGATCCTTAATGCATGAAGAATACCAACTAGATAGGAAAAAACAATCAAAACCTGAAATGTCCTTCCAGAATTCATATCTCTCTTGGTCAGAATACTGCCCGCAAAATCCCTCCAACGGAAAACCAAACAATGCACACACCTCAGCCTTAGTCATGGTATAATTTCTATTCCCTAACTGGAAAACCCAATGCGTGGCTTGATCAGGTGCACCTAAACAGGAGAAGGGGGCTAAAAATTCTCGTAGCACGAGATAATAAGTCGGAGCCGGATTTGTAAACAAGATATCAAGGCCAGAGGCCACAAATAAAGCACGGCACCTATCCAACAATCCAAATGAACCTATTGCTTCATGGTTAGGGACGATAGTAGGTTTTACCTTCTTTGCCGGAATGATGGTGTCATACCGGCTTATGTGACTGTCAGCACCGAAAAAGGGTCTCCTGGTCGGGTAATGGCCCCGGCTGGGTGGTTGGTCGGCCTGAGGTGCTGGAGCAGCTGCTGCACGACTTCTGCCTCGAGCCATATGCAAGCTAGGGGAATTGGACTGAGATTTGGAATTTGAACTGAGGTTGGGGCGAGCGGACGAGGGAGGATGTGCGGACGGCTGGGACGGGCGGCAGACGGCTGGGACGGGCGGCGGGCGGCTGGGGGAGTGGAGAGATGGTCGGTGGTCATTGATCGACAGTCGGCGGTCAAGAGAGACGAAATCGGGTGTTTGAGAGTTTGAAATTGTGTTTTGAATTTTTGACCTAAATTGCCCGATCTTATCCTCGAAACTGCCGTGACCGCCGTGATCTTTGATTGGGTCACGGTGGTCACGGCACCCTTGAAACTGTCGGACCTGAAAACCTGCCGTGACTGCCGTGACCCTTCCATTGGGTCACGGTGGTCACGGCACCCCGGAAACTCTCGGACCTGAAAACCTGCCGTGACTGCCGTGACCTTTCCATTGGGTCACGGTGGTCACGGCACCCTGAGCTCCCAGCCTAAAATTTTCTTGTTTCACCCCGAATCGTTTTCTGTCCGAAATTGATGCACTCCACACTCAGATTTCTGCAAGGGTCACACGCAATGTACAAAATACAGAATGCAAAGAACCAAATACTTACAGTGCGGGCTACTCCCCGAGGAGGCCTAGTTTAACGTCTTGGCGAGACAGAGCTGGGTCAAGACAGACTCACAGTGCATAAGAAACATTCTCGGAGAGTCCTGTAGCTAGGATCCCTCCCCGAGAAGCAGGTTATCAGTAACGCCTTCGGGAGGTGCCAGATGCTTGAGTACGTGGTAGTGTTTGAGGCGTTGCCCGTTCACTACAATAGTTTTTCCTCCTTCTACGCTGAGCTCCACATGCCCGTCTGGATATGCTCGTTCCACTGTATAAGGGCCGCTCCATATAGTGCGCAACTTGCCAGGAAATAATCTAAGGCGGGAGTTGTATAGAAGAACTCGCTCGCCTTCGTTGAACTCGCGGCGCACTATCCTCTTGTCATGCCACTTCTTTGTTCTCTCCTTATAAATGCGGGCATTCTCGTAGGAATCCAGTCTGATCTCATCGAGCTCGTGTAACTGTAACAGTCACTTTTCTCCGGCTGCCTTCATGTCCATGTTCAGCTCTCTAATAGCCCATAATGCTTTGTACTCGAGTTCGACTGGCAAGTGGCAGGTTTTTCCATAAACAAGTCTGAAAGGACTCATCCCGATGGGAGTTTTGAATGCAGTCCTATATGCCCACAGCGCGTCATCTAGCTTGGACGCCCAGTCTTTCCTGTGGCTCGAGACCGTCTTTCCCAGAATGCTCTTGATCTCCCTGTTAGAGATCTCTACCTGCCCACTGGTCTGAGGGTGATAAGGAGTGCCAATCTTGTGGTAGACGCCATACTTCTTCAGTAGTGTTTCGAAGTTTCGTTCTTTGAAGTGAGAGCCACCGTCGCTGATAACCGTTCTGGGCACTCCGAACCGAGGGAAGATCACCTTCTGAAACATTTTAATAACCACCTTGGCGTCGCAAGTAGGAGTTGCCACTGCCTCAACCCACTTGGAAACGTAGTCGACTGCTACCAAGATGTACTGATTTCCATAAGAAGGTGGGAATGGTCCCATGAAGTCAATACCCCAAACATCGAACAGGTCTACTGCGAGAATGCTCTGCTGTGGCATCTCCTGCTGCTTCGAGATATTTCCAGTCCTCTGGCACTGATCACAGGCTTTGACGAATTCATGTGCATCCTTGAATAGCGAAGGCCAAAAGAAACCCGACTGCAGAACCTTTGTAGCTGTTTTCGAACCAGCTCCATGTCCACCGTATTGAGAAGAGTGGCAGCGTTCTAGAATATATGGGATCTGGTCCTCGTCGACACAAGTCCTGTAGAGACCGTCAGCACATAATCTATAAAGAAAGGGGTCATCCCAGAAGTACCTTTTAACATCGGAAAGGAATTTCCTCTTCTGGTTGTGCGAGAGGTCGGGAGGTAGGATTCCGCAGGCCAAGAAGTTAACGAAATCTGTGTACCACGGGACGTTGTCCACATCAACGTGCATCAGCTGTTCGCCTGCTAAAGAATCAGTCATCGGAAGTGTGTCCTCTTCGCGGTCGAGCTCTCCTAGCTCGAGGCGTGACAGGTGATCTGCAACCAGATTTTCTGCTCCCTTCTTGTCTCTAATGTCAATGTCGAATTCCTGGAGGAGGAGGACCCAACGGATGAGGCGAGGCTTGGAGTCCTTCTTTG